>JAJHSJ010000019.1:10233281-10808281 GCA_021015155.1 Magnolia officinalis
GGCAGTAGCCCCACCATGATGCATGTGTTGCACCCAAACTGTCCATCCACTTGGCGAGCGTATCTTAACGACGATTGAGACTAAAAATAAGACAGACCTATAGTTTAAGTGGACCCCACCTTGGTATATATAAGGCCCAAGTGATTAGCCCACCTTGCCATAATTATGGCCCATTGTTGAGGCTCACCTTGATGTGTATGAAGCCATTGTTGAGGCCCACATTGATATGAATGCAAGGCCCATGGGTAAGGCCCATTGTGATTGTGATATATTAGGGCCGTGGGTTAAGGCCCATTGTGATGTATTCAAGGCCCAAGTTATGAGGCCTATTTGATGTATTGGAGGGCCCGTGGGTTAAGGCCCATGAGATGTATTCCCTACCCATTTGGCAAAGCCCATTGTGAGGTGTTTCCGACTCATATGTGTGGCCCATTGTGATATATTTTCAACCCATGTGATTAGACCCATCTTGATGTATTTGTGGCCCGTTGTTGAGGTCCACTTTGATATATATATGAGGCCCACATGATGCAGCCCGTTTGATGTACCTGAGGCCCATGGGACGTAGCCCATTGTGATATATTTTCGGCCCATTTGGTAGAGCCCGTTTGATGTATTGGAGGCCCGTGGGTCAAGGCCCAATGAGATGTACATAAGGCCCATTGAATGTGATGCCACCGTGGGTTATGTAATGACATTTATGGCGGGCCATGCCTGGGAGCAATGTTGGTTTGACATCCACATTATAAGAATAATGTTGGTTAAATGTCCGCATTATGACTCTCTCCAGGGCCCATTGATAGGCCCATACTTGTTGTGTGTAGGCCGTCTAGGCCCATCTACGTTGTAAGGATATTCATCACCTTATAACATGCTTAGTGTAGCTTCATGATTCATGCCTATACGCATCATATGTATGCTTGATATGAGGAATGTTTGGTTATAACATGAGCCATTGGGCTGAGACATTTATGGGACTCCATATAGACGAAGAGAGTATCAGACATGAACGCATGGTACGCACAAGATTGCTGCATGCTTGTACGGTGTGTGATTCATGCATCTCGCATACATGTTACTTGATCATTATATGCCCTAGCGAAATATTTGGTTCTAGCATTATGGGAACTTAGGATGTCCTTAGGTAAAAATCCTGAACCTCCGAGGCCAAGAGCAGCCCCAACGTCTAGACCGAGTGGAACATGAGCGTCCGAGAGTGCCGAATACCAGTAGGCCGTGTCTCTCATTGTGTCGTGGTCGGTTGGGAGGGGGGGTGGCCTTATCCACCCGAGTGAGGGGGCTATAAACTAGGCTGAGTATGACCAGCTCGTAAATGGGTCCGCTATCGACGAGCCGAGCAGGTAGGTATTGGCAGACTGCTGGCTAGGCGGATAGTGAGGTCTCTTCCACTTGCAGGGCTGTGCAGCTAGGGAGGAGGTAGTCGGTGTGAAGTGTAATAGACCCCGGTGATTTCCCCAGAGAGCAACCGTACTGATATGTGGACTTATTAAGAAGGAATTGCATATACATTCATTCATTCATTCACTATCCACTGGGGTTGGTGGTGCGTAACTATTTGTTATGTGTACCATCACATGGCCAGGATTTCGGTTGGGCGCGCGACTAACTGAGATCAAGAGTTTACTACATTGTATCTGACTATCCAAATTTAGGTATGGGACTAGTTTTGGATAGAAGTCACTTGTGATAGACCCCATAGCCTGTGATACTTCGTATTATCATCCCGACTTCACATTCCAACATAGTCATTTCATTCGCACCGTATATCACATTGCTCCGCAGTACTTAACATTTTGGGTACTATGTTTTTGCACTTATGTGGCCTAGATGAGGTTGATGGTATTCGTGGCTCGTCAGGATTTGCATATTGCATTGCATCCTCAGCATCTGTTATTGTCTTATTATGTTTTGCATCGTATAGCCTTGGTACGGCTGATAACACTCATGGACTTACCAATATATTTCCGCTTACTCTGATATCGTATGATTCATGATCTTGTCGGTATTTCTGCTTATTCCGATGATGTATGATTTATGGGCTTTATGGTGTACTTGACACTTATCTTATACACACACTTTCACCACCCTCTACGCTTTTGTAAGCTTTTATATGACCGTTGTGTGCAGGTAGCGTTGGACAGCAGCAGCGCTGAGGCAGAAGCGTGCATTTGATCATTTTGGAGTTCTTTGATCACCTTGTATTTCCCTTTCCGCATTGTACTTAATGTTTTTGATATAGTGGATATGTGTGGTGATGTTGTTTTGTGACTTGGTTATGCTTGTGGTTATGGTCCATTTCAAAAAAAAAAAAAATCATACTGAAAATCCTCCTTATAGGATCCCAAGATCGGAATCTGGCGTATGGGCGCTGGGAGCCGAGAATGGGGGTACTACGGAGGCTGTCGGCACCGGATTCGGCGACCAAGAATTTTGTGAGCCCGTATTCCGAGTTTGGGGCGTGATAACGACAAAAGTGATCCAGACCATCGGATCTTAAGTCGGGCGTATCTCGCAATCCGGAATGAGTTATCTGATGTGTAAAATATATGATTTGGGGTAGAATGAGCTACTTTAACCTACTGCCAAAAATGGATCAGAAAAGTCTAGGTCAATGACAGAAGTGATCCTGACACTCAGCTCTTAAATCGAGTGTATCTCGCAAGCCAAAATGAGTTATCTGACGTAAAATATATGATTTTGGGGTGTAGAACGAGCTACTTTAGTGGACCGACAAAGTCTGATCTGAATAGTCCGGTCGACGACAAGTGATCTAGACCATCAGACCTTAAATCGGGCGTATCTCGAAATCTGGAATGAGTTATATGACGGGAAATAAATGATTTTGGGGTAGAACGAGCTACTTTAGCCTACCACCAAAGTTGGATTAGAAAAGGCCCGGTCAACGACATAAGTGATCCAGACCATCAGAACTTAAATCGTGCATATCTTGTAATCCAGAATTAGTTATCTGACGTAAAATATAAGATTTTGCGGTAGAACGAGCTACTTTAGCCTACCGCCAAAGATGGATCTGAAAAGGCCCGATCGACGACAGAAGTGATCCAGACCATCGTACCTTAAATCGGGCATATCTCACAATCCAGAATAAGTTATCTGATGTAAAATATATGATTTTGGGGTAGAATGAGCTACTTTAGCCTACTGCCAAAGATGGATCTGAAAAGAGCCAGTCGACGACAGAAGTGACACAGACCATCGGACCTTACATGGGCGTATCTCACAATCCGAAATGAGTTATCTGACGTAAAATATATGATTTTAGGTTAGATCGAGCTACTTTAGCCTACCGCCAAATATGGATCTAAAAAGGCCCGGTCGACGACTGAAGTGATCCACACCATCGGACCTTAAATCAGGAGTATCTTGCATTCATGAATGACTTATCTGACGTAAGATATATGATTTTTGGGTAGAACGAGCTACTTTAGCATACCGCCAATGATGGATCAGAAAAGGCCCGGTCGACGACAAAAGTGATCCAGACCATCGGACCTTAAATTGGGAGTATCTCGCATTCTGGAATGAGTTATCTGATGTAAAATATATAATTTTGGTGTAGAACGAGCTACCTTAGCCCACCGCCAAAGCTGGATCTGAAAAGGTCAAATCGATAACAAAAGTGATCTAGACCATCGGACCTCAAATCAGGCGTATGTCGCAATTCGGAATTAGTTATCTGACGTAAAATATATGATTTTGTGGTAGAACGAGTTACTTTATCCTACCACCAAAGATGGATTTGAAAAGGCCCGGTCGACGACAGAAGTGATCCACACCATCGGACCTTAAATCGGGCGTATCTCGCATTCCGAAATGAGTTATCTGACGTAAAATATATTATTTTGGGGTTGAACGAGCTACTTTAGCCAACCGCCAAAGATGGATTTGAAAAGGCCCGGTCGACGATAAAAGTGACCCAGACCATCGGACCTTAAATCAGGCGTATCTCGCATTTTGGAATGAGTTATCTGACGTAAATTATATGATTTGTGGTAGAACGAGCTACTTTTGCCTAACGCCAAAGATAGATCTGAAAAGGCCCGGTCAACGACAGAAGTGTTCCAGACCATTCGGACCTTAAATCGGGTGTATTTGGCAATCCGGGATGATTTATCTTACGTAAATTATATGATTTTGGGGTAGAACGTGCTACTTTTGCCTACTGCCAAAGAAGGATCAGAAAAGGCCCAGTTGACGGCAGAAGTGATCCAGACCATCGGATCTTAAATCGGGTATATCTCGCAAGCCAGTGAGTTATCTGACGTAAAATATATGATTTTGGGGTAGAAGAGCTGCTTTAGTCGCCCGCCAAAGACTGGTCTGAATAGTCCCGGTCGACGACAAGTGATGTAGACGATCGGACCTTAAATCGGGCGTATCTCGAAATCCAAAATGAGTTATCTGACGGAAAACATTCAATTTTGGGTAGAACGAGCTACTTTAGCCTACCGCTAAAGTTGGATTAGAAAACGCCCGGTCGACGACAGAAGTGATCCAGACCATCGCGACCTTATTTCGGGCATGTCTTTCAATTTGGAATGAGTTATCTAACGTAAAATAGATGATTTTAGTGTAGAACGAGCTACTTTAGCCTACCGCCAAAGATGGATCAGAAAAGGCCCGGTCGACGATAGAAGTGATCTAGACTATTGGACCTTAAATCGGACGCTTCTTGCAATCCGGAATGAGTTATCTGACGTAAAATATATGATTTTTAGGTAGAACGAGCTACTTTAGCCTACTGCCAAAAATGAATCAGTAAAGGCCCGGTCGACGACAGAAGTTATCCAGACCCTTGAAACTTAAATCGGGCGTATCTCGTAATTCGGATTGAGTTATCTGCCATAAAATACAGGATTTTGGGGTAAAACGAGCTACTTTAGTGGACCGACAAAGTCTGATCTGAATAGTCCCAGTCCACGACAAGTGATTTAGGCCATCGGACCTTAAATCGGGCGCATCTTGAAATCTGGAATGAGTTATCTGACGTGAAATATATGATTTTGGGGTAGAACGAGCTACTTTATCCTACCGCCAAAGTTGGATTAGAAAAGACTAGGTCGACGACAAAAGTGTTCCAGACCATCGGACCTTAAATCGGACGTGTCTTTTAATTCGTAATGAGTTATCAGACGTAAAATATATGATTTTAGTGTAGAACGAGCTACTTTAGTATATAGCCAAAGATGGATCAGAAAAGGCCCGGTCGATGACAGAAGTGATCCAGACCATCGGACCATAAAGCAGGCACATCTCGCAATCCGAAATGAGTTATCTGACGAAAAATATATGATTTTGAGGTAGAAGGAGCTACTTTAGCCTACCGCTAAAAATGCATTAGAAAAGGCCCGATCGACGACAGAAGTGATCCAGACCATCGGATCTTAAATCGGGCGTATCTTGATTCCGGAATGAGTTATCTTATGTAAAATATATGATTTTGGGGTAGAACGAGCTACTTTAGCCTACGGCTAAAAATGGATTAGAAAAGGCTCGGTCGACAACAGAAATGATCCAGAGCATCGGCTCTTAAATCGGGCATTTCTCGCAAGCCAGAATGAGTTATCTGACGTAAAATATATGATTTTGGGGTAGAACCAGCTACTTTAGTCGACCGCCAAAGACTGATCTGAATAGTCCGGGTCGACGACAAGTGATCTAGACCATCAGACCTTAAATCTGGTGTATCTCGAAATCCGGAATGAGTTATTTGACGAAAAATATATGATTTTGGGGTAGAACGAGGTACTTTAGCCTTCCGCCAAAGTTGGATTAGAAAATGCCCTGTCGACGACAGAAGTGATCCAGACCATCGGACCATATTTCGGGCGTGTCTTTCAATTTGGAATGAGTTATCTGGCGTAAAATATAGATTTTAGTGTAGAACGAGCTACTTTAGGCTACCGCCAAAGATGGATTAGAAAAGGCCCGGTTGATGACAGAAGTGATCCAGACCATCGAACCTTAAGTCGGGCACTTCTTACAATCCGGAATGAGTTTTCTAATGTAAAATATATGATTTTTGGGGTAGAACGAGCTACTTTAGCCTACCATTAAAAATGGATCAGAAAAGGCCCGGTCGACGACAGAGGTGATTCGGACCATCGGAACTTAAATCAGGCGTATTTCCTAATCTGGAATGAGTATTCTCACGTAAAATATATAATTTTGGGGTAGAACGAGCTACTTTGGCCCACCGTAGTAAAAATGGATCAGAAAACACCCGGTCGACGACGAAAGTGATCCAAACCATCGGCTCTAAAATCGAGCATATCTCGCAAGCCGGAATGAGTTATCTATCGTAAAAAATATGATTTTGTGGTAGAACGAGCTACTTTAGTCGACCGCTAAAGACTGATTTGAATAGTCCCAGTCGACGACAAGTTATCCAGACAATTGGACCTTAAATCGGGCGTATCTTGCAATTCGAAATGAGTTATCTAACGCAAAATATATGATTTTGGGGTAGAACGATCTACTTTAGCCTACCGCCAAAGGCGGATCTGAAAAGTCCCGGTCGACAACAGAAGCGATCCAGACCATCTGACCTTAAATCGGGCGTATCTCGCAATCCAGAATGAGTTATGTGACATAAAATATAGGATTTAGGGGTTGAACGAGCTACTTTAGCCTACCGCCAAAGATGGATCAGAAAAGGCTCGGTCGACGAAAGAAGTGATACGGAGCATCGGAACTTAAATCGGGCATATCTCGCAATTTGGAATGAGTTATTTGACGTAAAATATATATTTGGGGGTAGATCGATCTACTTTAGCCTACCGCTAAAGATGGATCTTAAAACGCCCGGTCGACGACAAAAGTGATCCACACCATCGGACCTTAAATCGGGAGTATCTCGCATTCCGGAATGAGTTATCTGACGTAAAATATATGATTTTAGGTAGAACGAGCTACTTTTGCCTACCGCCAATGATGGATCAGAAAAGGCCCGGTCGACGACAGAAGTGATCTAGACCATAGGACCTTAAATCGGGAGTATCTCACATTTCGGAATGAGTTATCTGATGTAAAATATATAATTTTGGGAAGAACGAGCTACTTTAGCCTACCGCCAAAGATGGATGAAAAAAGGCCGGTCGACGACAAAAATGATCCAGACCATCAGACCATAAATCGGGCGTATCTTGCAATCTGGAACGAGTTATCTGATGTAAAATATATGATTTTGGGGTAGAATGAGCTACATTAGCCTACCGCTAAGATGGATTAGAAAATGCCTGGTCGACGACAAAAGTGATCTAGACCATCGGACCTTAAATCGGACGTATCTCGTAATCTAGACTGAGTTATCTGATGTAAAATATATGATTTTGGGGTAGAACGAGCTACTTTAGCCTCCCACTAAAAATGGATCGGAAAAGGCCAAGACGACGACAGAAGTGATCCAGACTATCGGACCTTAATTCGGGCGTGTCTCGCAATCCGAAATTAGTTATCTTACGTAAAATATATGTTTTGGGGTAGAACCAGCTACTTTAGTCTACCGCCAAAGATGGATCAGAAACGGCCCGGTCGATGACAGAAGTGATCCAGACCATCGGAACTTAAATCGGGCGTATCTCGTAATCCGGATTTGTTCTCTGACGTAAAATATATGATTTTGGGGGTAGAACGAGCTACTTTAGCTTACCGCCAAAGACGGATCTGAAAAGTACCGGTCGAGGACAGAAGTAATCCAGACCAACAGACCTTAAATCGGGCGTATGTCACAATCCGGAATGTGTTATCTGACGTAAAATATATGATTTTGGGTAGAACGAGCTACTTTATCCTACCGCCAAAAATGGATCAGAAAAGGCCCGGTTGTGAGAGAAGTGATCCAGACATCGGCTCTTAAATCGGGGGTATCTCGCAAGCCGGAATGAGTTATCTGACGTAAAATATATGATTTTAGGGTAGAACGAGCTACTTTAGTCGACCGCCTAAGACTGATCTGAATAGTCCCGGTCGACGACAAGTGATCCAGGCCATCGGACCTTAATTTGGGCATCTCTCACAATCCAGAATGAGTTATCAGACGTAAAATATATGATTTTGGGGTAGAACGAGCTACTTTAGCCTACCGCCAATGATGGATCTGAAAAGGGCCAGTTGACGATAGAAGTGATACAGACCGTCGTACCTTAAATCGGGCGTATCTCACAATCTGGAATGAGTTATCTGATGTAAAATATATGATTTGGGGGTAGATCGAGCTACTTTAGCATACCACCAAAAATGGATATAAAAAGGCCCGGTCGACGACAGAAGTGATCCACACCGTCGGACCTTAAATCGGGAGTATCTCGCATTCCAGAATGAGGTGATCCAGGCCATCGGACCTTAATTTGGGCATCTCTCGCAATCCAGAATGACTTATCTGACGTTAAATATATGATTTTGGGGTAGAATGAGCTACTTTAGCCTACTGCCAATGATGGATCTAAAAAGGCCCGGTCGACGACAGAAGTGATACAGACCATCGTACCTTAAATCGGGCGTATCTCATAATCCGGAATGAGTTATCTGACGTAAAATATATGATTTGGGGGTAGATCGAGCTACTTTAGCCTACCGCCAAAAATGGATCTAAAAAGGCCCGGTCGACGACAGATGTGATCCACACCGTCGGACCTTAAATCGAGAGTATCTCGCATTCCGGAATGAGTTATCTAACGTAAAATATATGATTTTTGGCTAGAATGCGCTACTTTAGCCTACCGCCAATGATGGATCAGAAAATTCCCGGTAGACGACAGAAGTGATCCAGACCATCTGACCTTTAATCGGACGTATCTCGCAATCCAGAATGAATTATCTAACATAAAATATATAATTTGGGGGTCGAACGAGCTACTTTAGCCTACACCAAAGATGGATAAAAAAGGCCCGGTGGACGATAGAAATGATCCAGACCAACGGCCCATAAATCGGGCATATCTCGCAATCCGGAACGAGTTATCTGATGTAAAATATATGATTTTGGGGTAGATCGAGCTACTTTAGCCTACCGCTAAAGATGGATTAGAAAAGGCAAGGTCGCCGATTGAACTGATCCAGACCATCGGACCTTAAATTGTACGTATCTCGTAATATGGAATGAGTTATCTGACCTAAAATATATGATTTTAGGGTAGAACGAGCTACTTTAGCCTACCGCCAAAGACGGATATGAAATGTCCCGGTCGATGATGAAAGTGATACAGACCAACGGACCGTAATTCGGTCGTATTAAGCAATTCGAAATGAGTTATCTGACGTAAATTGCATGATTTTGCCGTAGAACGAGCTACTTTAGCCTAATGCCAAAGATGGATCTGAAAAGAGCCGGTCAATGACAGAAGTGATCCAGACCATCGGACCTTAAATCGGGTGTTTCGGGCAATCCAGATTGAGTTATCTGACGTAAAATATATGATTTTGGGGTAGAACGAGCTACTTTAGCATACCGCTAAAGATGGATCTAAAAAGGCACGGTCGAAGACGGAAGAGATGTAGACCATTGGACCTTAAATCGAGCGTATCTCGAAATCTGGAATGAGTTATATGACGTAAAATATACGATTTTGGTGTTGAACGATCTACTTTAGCCTATGGCCAAAGATGGATCAGAAAAGGCCCGGTCGATGACAGAAGTGAGCCAGACTTTCGGACCTTAAATCGATCTTATCTCGCAATCCGGAATGATGTAAAATATATGATTTTGGGGTAGAATGAGCTACTTTACCCTACGGCCAAAGACGGATCTAAAAAGGCCCGGTCGACGACAGAAGTGATCCCGACCATCGGACCTTTAATCTGGCGTATCTCGCATTCTGGATGAGTTATCTGACGTAAAATAAATGATTTTGGGGTAGAATGAGCTACTTTAGCCAACCGCTAAAGATGGATATGAAAAGACCCGGTCGACGATAGAAGTGATCCAGACCATCAGACCTTAAATCCCGCGTAACTCGCAATCCCGAATGAGTTTTCTGACGAAAAATATATAATTTTGGGTAGAACGAGCTACTTTTGCCTACGACGAAAGCTGGATCTGAAAATGCACGGTTGATGACAGAAGTGATCCAGACCATCGGACCTTAAATCGGGCGTATCTCACAATCCAGAATGAGTTGTTTGATGTAAAATATATGATTTTGAGGTAGAACAAGCTACTTTAACCTACCGCCGAAGATGGATCAGAAAAGGCACGGTTGACGACAGAAGTAATCCAGACCATCAGACCTTAAATAGGGTATATCTCGCAATTCCGAATGAGTTATCTGACGTAAAAAATATGATTTTCTGGTAGAAATAACTACTTTAGCCTACCGCTGTAGCACCCCGGATTTTCTTAAACTTGGCAATGGTTGTCCTTAGATGTAGAACTACCCTAGGACCTTATTCTATCTCTATTAGGGTATAATTTAGTTAAGTATTAATAACTTGAATCACTTTTTATACAAACTATAAAGACACGATTACCACCTTAGGCAAAAATCACTCAGGACCAAAATCCTTTAGAAAATTAGACGAGAATTAGCTAGTGCTAAACTAGATTACCCGTGCAATTCACACTAATCATTTTAAATACAATCTGCAAGACCCAAAACTTATAGAATCATTGATGCTAAGTTACCCTAAAATCTAGGATCAATCTCATTACCCAGCTGCTCTCGGGAGCATCACGAAACTCCGTATCAGATCTGGACCGCACATCGAAAGTCTGAATAATACAAAGTTATAGAATTAGGACCACCTTGCTGGGCTTGACAACCATCTCGAAACTCAAAACCAGATAGTGTCCCACGACTATTCGCATGAGCCCGGAGTGAAGAGTGTGAGAAAACGTAGTTTTCTTTAGAAATTGAATCTAATTTAAGTAATCTGAGACTTGTCACTTACGGGCCTGATATAAGCAATCAGATCGTCAGAATCTGACCCAAATACACCCTTGGATCAGGAGAAATTTCATGCACATGTCCATGTATTTGTAACCCCGATCGAGTTTCAGTGACCGTTGAACTGAAACTGGTCCGCCACGTGTGATCTGGGAACCCGACTGGAACGAAAACTTATCTCAACCTAGATCCAAGGTCCGTGAGCTTAAGTCTGACCTTTGGCTCAAGGTGGGGGGGGGGGCTCCAGAAGTACTCCGTTGAGATGGAACAAATCAGCTTTGGACATAACCTAAGTATACCTTGACCTTGAGTCTATTTTGGAGAGTTTTAGGCCTATATAAGGACCTTAAACCCTCACTCTCTCATCCCATACGAATTTGAGAAAACCTAAGAGAGAGAAGAGAGAAAAGAGAGAGAAGGGTGAGAGGTTCTTCTTAGCAGTTGTTCTGCTAGCCACGTGCTTCTTTCTTGTTATCAAATCGTCATTCCAATGATTCTAACCCTAACTTGTTTTAGGGTTTCCATTGATGCTAGTAGTTAGATAGCTAACCTAGCTTGTATTACAGGTTGATATTCCACGTATACGAAGACTTAAAGTCTTTGTTGAGTTCGTTACGCTTCTATGGTGTAAGGAGCATATTTTAGACGCTTAGGTTGTCATTTTTCAAAGCTTTCAATGTCGGCTAATGGTAGATTGTTGACAAGGATGCTATTTCAAATGTAGAACATGCTGTCCGTTTTCCATTTCGAATACATACGAAGTATATGGAATTTTATATATTTTAGGTATTTGTAGAAAATACCGTATACGTATAAATTTTGTAAATGTGATTGCCATGAGTATTTGTCGTATATACATGCGAGTTATGGATGTAGTATCAGCTTGGCGAAAGGATTCGCCCTAATACAGGTTTTAGCCAGCATATGATGTGTAGTCTAAGTGTTTGTATAAATTCTTGTATGAGTATATACGTAGTAAATAATGCTTTACTTGGGTGTTAAGATAGGATTCTCAACTACCTTAGCGATGTTTATGATTTCCTCCATGCTAGTTGTTTAACTTAGTCGCTTTACTTTGAAATGCATGCGTATAGATTCTTGTTCATGTTGGATCTTATAACATGTTGGAAAATATGCTTGAATTATTTGGTTATTTCTGTTGTGGCTACTATACATGTTTACTGGTTAATATGGAATGTATTTGGGGCTATGTTATAGTCCAGGCAATCAGTAGCGGATTCGAGCTCGTGGTTGGCCTCTATTCACCACGCAAGACGTGTTTGACGAACCCGAGTCGTGCATTGCTTGTCGGTAGTGGTTAGGCCACACAAAGTGATTATGCACTTCATGTCGTACAACTCAACAGGTGCTCGTACTAGTCGAACTCGTCAAGTAACCCGATTGACCGTTGTATGTTCACCTTTTAATTATCATGACTGGTTGAACCTAAAGTACCAAACTTACCATTGTGAAACCCCATCAACCTTGGTACCTTGATCCACCAAGACTCATGAGCCAGGTATGGTGGTATGGGACACCGTGGTCGAGCTATCGGCCTACGCTGGGGCCATGAGCCTCCCCGTAGTGACCAGTGAGCAACCTAGACTCGTGAGCCGAATACGGTGGTATAGGACACTGTATTCGACCTGTCGGCCTACACTGTTTTGATGGGTGATGGGAGAGTGGTGTAACGAGTGCGTGTAACAGCCCTGACAGCCCTAACCGTGCCCGGTGTAGTGACCTCGAGTATACTATGAATCTGCGAAGAGGCGACAAGTCTTCTCGTAGTAAGCAGAGTGCAAACTAGGCCTGTATTGATAAGGTGATGGGGGAGCGGTGCAACGAGTGCGTGTAACAGCCCTGACAGCCCTTTACAGCGACCTAGAACCGTATCATCATATGAGATTATCTAGGAGTGACGACCCTAGACAGGATCCTTGTTTGGGAATGTTTTTAAGGGAGGTACCTTAGTTTCCCAATCCTGCTGAATGAAAAGGACTAATAACTACTCGGTAATCATGTTCATATCGTACTGCATGTGCTTGGAAGATGTGGATCACTGAGGGATGAAAGCATGCCGCGGACGTAAGATGGTGTCGCACGAGGGAGTATGTTGGGGAGGGCATGCATCATTATTGCATCTCATCCTTACATTAATTACAGTACTTAGGAATGTTGGATTTGCTTGCTTTATCATTATCGCTTGATTGATTTCATAACATGTTAATCTTTGCTCTATAATTCCACTGAGTTAGCTACTCACTCACACGTTACGGGACGGTGCTTGCAACACCAACCAAACAGTCTTAGCTGCAGGTGATGGCGATGCTTATGAAGCAGAGCCGGACTACTACTATGATGTTGAGGAGGAGTTCTCTTACATGTAACTCTCTGGTGGGTCTATATAAACCTTAAATTGCATTGACGGGGCTATGGTATTTGGGATAGAGGACATTACACTTTCTCATTTTGTATATTTTGAAATCAAACTTGTAATTGTTAACCTAGTGACATTCATACTCTGAGGGCTTACTATCACTTTTATATCGTTTATATACTTACTACAGTCTTCCGTTTGCACAATTTAGATGCCTTGGGAGTACGATATGCTGTTTTTGGTATGGTTCCAATCATGTTTAATGCCCTAATATAGACAACATTCAATCATCATTATCTATGTTGCTTAAGTGATGTTTTGGAACTCGGGAGTTGGATTTCTACTCGACCCCCAATTTTCAGGGCGTTACAAGATGGTATCAGAGCATGATTTAGATTAAACCAGGCCTGGGTTATGGTAACACGACGTACTCTGATGCACTCTGATTTAGGAAAGGGGTGATAAAACTTAGAAACCACATTAGAATCCCAAGTTTCGCCGACAGGCGAGACTGAATATTGTAATTTAGTTCACAATTGTGAGTTCTTATAATTTTTTTGTTATGATTCATATACCCAGCTGCACCCAAATCTCACCACCACCACAGACCGGATCTCTAGTGCTACTAAGTAATTCAGTAGGCCACACAAAGGATCGCAACAATAATAAAATCTAGGACCACAAAGGAAAGAAAATGTTTAAGTTCATATGTTCCAGCATCCACTCTATCCAGGACCACCCTCAGTTAAACCATAGATCATCAAATTATTTCTTTTTGCCTCCAAGCGCATCCTTTTAGGCCTTCTCTTTACCCTTTTAGAACCTTCAACTTAAAACCAACTCACCCCCAATCGGTGTTGTTCTTGGTCTTCATCTCACGTGGCCAAAGCATCAATGCCTACTTTCCCTTATCTTATTACTTATGAATGATACCCTAAAGTTCCCTCGAATGCATTCATTTCTATATCTGTCATTCCTCATCTTGACACCTATCCATCTCAACATCCCCATTTCAATTACACATCTTATGAACATGTTGTCGGTTGACAGCCTAAGATTCTGGTCCATAAAGCATGAATGGTCGTATAGCTATCCTAGAATATCTCCCCATTAGTTGAGTTGGTATGCGGCTATCACAAAAAACTCTAAAGGCACATCTCCACTTCATCCATCTAGCTCTTACTCTACCTCATCAATCTCACCACTCTCATGAATTATCAACCAAGATATTGAAAACAACTTCTCAGAACTCAATCCTAAAGTCTAACCCATTTCCTTCAAAATCTCTCCTTTCACCACCTCATTCTTCAACTTTTTCTAAGTCCTTTCATACTAGACATAAATCTTAACATATAAATGATGAAGAATAATACTTAAACAAAAGTTTACTATAAATAGTAAATATATGTATAAATTGGACTTTTGACCATTCAAATTATGGAATCTTGTGAAATAAATAGGTTAGTTGTATAGAATAGCGTCTCCTACCCCAAATTCATATATTACACATCCAATAAAATCATTTCAATTTGTGAATAGGATCCAAAAACATTTGAAATGGAGTCGGGGGCCAAACGGATCACTTACAGGGGGACCCAGGGTGGGCCCCACACCTTTTTGGGACTTAGGGGGCAGGAGGGCCTCTCCGAAATGGCGAGCCCTCACTAGATTATCCAGAGAGTGGCGAGGCCTCGTCGGTTAACGAGCCCGGCCGGTCGGGCCGACGCACTTTGGGACCTAGTGTGGCCCACTGGTACATGGGCCATGGTTTAAAACCACCCCAAATGCATACTTCCTTCATAAAAATCCCCTCCAAGCTCTCCCTTTCCTTCTAAAATTTGGTTTTCTCTCTCAAACCTCCCCTCCAATCGCCCATTCCACCATTTTCTGTTAAAACTCACACCCCTCCATAGTTTACAGCAACACCTACCATCTATCCTTTTCATTTTCTCTCATTTGAGTTCCTACACCCCCTTATTTGAAGCTCAAAATCATGTAAACTCTCAACCCATCCCATCTCTTCATTTCCTTTCTTTAAACCCTATCTTTTGGGCCTTTACAATCCCAGTTGAGGCTCAAATCCGTGGAGAATCAAAAGTTCCAGCCCCTATTCCCCCTTGTCTTCATTTTCCATGGACTTCTTTAAGTTCATTACGGCCATATTTTTTATCTCCACCTTTCTTTCTCTCATGGGAAAGAGAAAGGGTGCCCCTCCTCCTTTGCCAGACTAGGATGCCTAGTCATCCATGTCGTTGTCACGTAGTTGTTTGAGTTACTGCTTTAGGATATATTCGTATTTTCGTGTTGATAGACCTAGTAGTGTAGTAATTGGTTGAATGTTAGATGTTTGAAACCTTGGTTGTATTAGCTCACATGCATCTTCTGTCATGGTCCATGTAAGGCTACGTCCTATGTATTGTGACGATTTTGGGTTAAATGAAATGCATGAAGCTCCTTTTGTTACCGAATGTGTAGAATGTTTGACAAGTTGGAGTTGTACTTGACAATTATGAACTCCTTCCACCCCTCCACCTTTACTCCTCTAAACCCATCTCTTACTCCTCTTGGTCTCACCATTACACACCCATATGAGCACAAAACCCACATATTTGTGTCCCATAACCTTCACAACCTCCAAATGTTGGGATCTTTAGGGCCCGTTCGGCCAACTGCATTAGGTGAGCTTACGGTGGACGGAATTGTAAAGGTAACAATAAATGCATGTGTAAGGTATTGTCCCTAGATTGGGTGTATCCCATGGTTATCAACACCATGTTTGGAATGTATACAATTACAAGTAAATCCCAGAATTTTCTTTCAAATTACACTTAGAAATTCATCATCATGGGATTTGGATATCCCATCTCACACTTTCCAACACAAGGCTCATTTTCCAAAGCCTACAAAATTAATTTTTATCCCACCCACCCTCCTACCAAACATACCACTTCTAATCCCGAGGCGGGATTAGAAACACAATCCATTTAATACAACTTAATACCCAAATAGGCCCTTAGAGTTTTGGACTTAAAGTTAGTACTTTTAGATTTCAAAGAATTTGATAGTATAGGAAATCCCATAAATTAATAACGCGAACTCTATGACCTCCTTAGATAGTACAAGCATGTGTGTAATGCTCAAGCTTGATTACATTCAAGTTCGGGCAACTTGATTTTAATCAGACAACTTTTGACCCTAAACGATAAAACATCTTCTTGTATTAGAAATGATATGAAATCATCTAGCGTATGAGTGTAAACTTCAGATTACAACTATTAGATTATTTCTAGGTGTGTACAATAAGACTAGGCTACTGGTTTTACTAAGGAATATAAACAACTGACTATGATAAGATAAGTGAAAGATAGTTGAAAGATAGACTTAGTTAGTTGACTTAATTAGGTTGGAGTGAGACATCATTCTTTCGTTAGACCCCCGAATTTGTTTTTAAGGGGGGTAGAACGTATGAACCCACGATAGTTAGGTCGGTTTATACATCCACTTGATCAGAGTGGCGCAGCGGAAGCATGGTGGGCCCCTACCCCACTGGCTCAGGATCGAAGGAAGTTGATCCAGGCTGTGCATAGGGATAGGTCACTAAATAGGATTTGGATCTTCCTTAGAATGTCAATATTGAAGTCATTGAAGGAAAGCAATTAGGGTTCGAGTGTTAAACCCATTCATATTAGAGAATAGGTCTAACAAAGGGTATGAGCTAAACTACAATAGCTGAGGTCAGTGCATTAACAAATCCGCTCGTTAAATATGAACTTCATAGAAGCCTTAGCAAATTCTACTATGAGAATCCTTTTTAGGATGAGTTATTAAGATATTAGTTCACCCTTACCTCGGACATAGATTAGAACGAGGACTCTCTTAGGCCAAGACCCAAAGGACACCCTGATAAATAAGAAATTTGAACCTTTCAGTGATGGGCATTCCCTAAACTTTTATAGTGATCGGACTACGGAGTTACTGATATATACGACTGTGAAGCATTCGCGGCTTGACCCAATTCTCAATCTTGGGCGACAATGGACTCACTGCTTTTACTAAGTAGAAGACCATGATCTATCAGGATTAGGAAGGGATACGATGAGCTTTCTACCCTGGCCAGGTAGATGATCGATGTATCGGGATCAAGCCCACTAAAACCGTCTCTCCGTGTTGGTCAAATAATGAAAATAGCTATCTTACTCTAAATAAATGGGAATTGTCATCAAGACTCCAAATAGGTAAAGAAATAAATTGTAGCAAACCATCAGGGTATGAGAAATGGATAAAGAAATTTGTTTTAAGGGGGGTAGACTAAAATGAACCAGACTAGTATATACCCTACCACGCGTAGAAACTCGAAATCAATAAAACTTAGGCAAAAGAAATAATTAAGTCTTTCCTTATTACCCTTAGGTAATTTCGGGGATGAAATTTTGTTTTAAGGGGGGTAGATTGCAACACCCCGAATTTTCCTAAACTTGCAATGGTCGTCCTTAAATGTAGAACTGCCTTGAGACCTTATTCTATCGCTATTAGGGCGTAATTTAGTTAAGTATTAATAACTTAAATCACTTTTTATACAAACTACAAAGACTCGATTACCACCTTAGGCAAAAATCACTCATGACCAAAATCCTTTAGAAATTAGACAAGAATTAGCTAGTGCTAAACTAGATTACCTGTGCAATTCGCACTAATCATTTTAAATACGATCTGCAAGACCCAAAACTTGTAGAATCATTGATGCCAAGTTACCCTAAAATCTAGGATCCATCTCATTACCCAGCTGCTCTCGGGAGCATCACGAAACTCTGTATCAGATCTGGACCGCACATCGAAAGTTTGAATAATACGAAGTTATAGAATTAGGACCGCCTTGCTGGGCTTGACAACCATCTCGGAAATTAAAACCAGATAGTGTCCTACAGCTATTCGCTTGAGCCCGGAGTGAAGAGTGTGAGAAAACGTAGTTTTCTTTAGAAATTGAAACTAATTTAAGTAATCTGAGACTTGTCGCTTGCGTACGTTTTCTTTAGAAATTGAAACTAATTTAAGTAATCTGAGACTTGTCACTTGCGGGCTTGATATAAGCAATCAGACCGTCAGAATCTGACCCAAATACACTCTCGGATTAGGAGAAATTTCATGCACATGTCCGTGTATTTGTAACCCCGATCGAGTTTCAGTGACCGTTGAACTGAAACTGTTCGGCCACGTGTGATCTGGGAACCCGACTGGAACGAAAACTTAACTCGACCTAGATCCAAAGTCAGTGAGCTTAAGTCTGACCTTTGGGTCAAGGGGGGCTCCAGAAGTACTCCGTTGAGATGGAACAGACCCGCTTTGGACATAACCTAAGTATACCTTGACCCTAAGTCTATTTTGGAGAGTTTTAGGCCTATATAAGACCTTAAACCCTCACTCTCTCATCCCATACGAATTTGAGAAAACCTAGGAGAGAGAAGAGAGAAAAGAGAGACAAGAGTGAGAGGTTTTTCTTAGCAGTTGTTCTACTAATCCACGTGCTTCTTTCCTGCTATCAAATCGTCATTCCAACGATTCTAACTTCATTCTTTGGTTAGAAAGACCTAACCCTAACTTGTTTTAGGGTTTCCATTGATGCTAGTAGTTAGATAGCTAACCTAGCTTGTATTACAGGTTGATATTCCACGTATACGAGGACTTAGAGTCTTTGTTGAGTTCGTTACGCTTCTACGACGTAAGGTGCGGTTTTTAGATGCTTAGGTTGTCATTTTTCAAAGCTTTCAATATTGGCTAATGGTAGATTATTGACGAGGATGCTATTTCACATGTAGAACATGCTATCCGTTTTCTATTTCGAATACATACGAAGTATATGGAATTTTATGTATTTTAGGTATTTGTAGAAAATACCGTATACGTATAAATTTTGTAAATGTGATTGCCATGAGTATTTGTCGTATATACATGCGAGTTATGGATGCAGTATCTGCTTTGCAAAAGGATTCGCCCTAATACAGGTTTTAGCCAACATATGATGTGTAGGCTAATATGTGTAGTCTAAGTGTTTGTATAAATGCTTGTATGAGTATATAAGTAGTAAATAATGCTTTACTTGGGTGTTGAGATAGGATTCTCAACTACCTTAGCGATGTTTATGATTTCCTCCATGCAAGTTGTTTAACTTAGTCACTTTACTTTGAAATGCATGCGTATAGATTCTTGTTCACGTTGGATCTTATAACATGTTGGGAAATATGCTTGAATTATTTGGTTATTTCTGTTGAGGCTACTATACATGTTTACTGGTTAATATGGAATGTGTTAGGGGTTATGTTATAGTCCAGGCAGTCGGTAACGGATTCGAACTCGTGGTTGGCCTCTATTCGCCACGCAAGACGTGTTTGACGAACCCGAGTCATGCGTTGCTTATCGGCAGTGGTTAGGCCACACGAAGTGCTTATGCACTTCATGTCGTACAACTCAACGGGCACTCGTACTAGTCAAACTTGTCAAGTAACCTGATTGACCGTTGTATGTTTACCTTGTAATTGTCATAACTGCTTGAACCTAAAGTACCAAACTTACCATTGTGAAACCCTATCAACCTTGGTACCTTCATCCGCTAAGACTCATGAGCCAGGTATGGTGGTATGAGACACTGTGGTCGAGCTATCGGCCTACGCTGGGGCCATGAGCCTCCCCGTAGTGACCAGTGAGCAACTCAGACTCGTGAGTCGAATACGGTGGTATTGGACACTGTATTCGAGCTGTCGGCCTACACTGTTTTGATGGGTGATGGGAGAGTGGTGTAACGAGTGCGTGTAACAGCCCTGACAGCCCTAACCGTGCCCTGTGTAGTGACCTCGAGTATACTATGAATCTGCGGAGAGGCGACGAGTCTTCTCGTAGTAAGCAGAGTGCAAACTAGGCCTGTATTGATAAGGTGATGGGGGAGCGGTGCAACGAGTGCGTGTAACAGCCCTGACAGCCCTTTACAGCGACCTAGAACCATATCATCGTATGAGATTATTTAGGAGTGACGACCCTAGACATGATCCTTGTTTGGGAATGTTTTTAAGGGAGGTACCTTAGTTTTCCAATCCTGCTGTATGAAAAGGACTAATAACAACTCGGTAATCATGTTCATATCGTACTGCATGTGCCTGGAAGATGTGGAGCACTGAGGGATGAAAGCATGCCGCGGATGTAAGATGGTGTCGCACGAGGGAGTATGTTGGCGACGACATGCATCATTATTGCATCTCATCCTTGCATTAATTACAGTACTTAGAAATATTTGATTTGCTTGCTTTATCATTATCACTTGATTGATTTGATAACATGTTAATCTTTGCTCTATAATTCCACTGAGTTAGCTACTCATTCCCACGTTACGGGACGGTGCTTGTAACACCAACCAAATTGTCTTAGCTGCAGGTGATGGCGATGCTTATGAAGCAGAGCCGGACTACTACTATGATGTTGGGGAGTTCTCCTATATGTAACTCTCTGGCGGGTCTATGTAGACAAGGAATTGCATTGACGGGGCTATGGTATTTGGGATAAAAGACATTAAACTTTCTCATTTTGTATATTTTGAAATCAAACTTGTAATTGTTAACCTAGTGACATTCATACTCTGAGGGCTTACTATCACTTTTATATCATTTATATACTTACTATAGTCTTCCGCTTGCACAATTTAGATGCCTTAGGAGTATGATATGCTATTTTTGGTATAGTTCCAATCATGTTTAATGCCCTAATATAGACAACATTCAATCATCATTATCTATGTTGCATAAGTGATGTTTTGGAACTCGGGAGTTGGATTTCTACTCGACCCCCGATTTTCACAGCGTTACAAGATGGTATCAGAGCATGATTTGCATTAAACCGGGCCTGGGTTATGGTAACACGACGCACTCTGACGCACTCTGAATTAGGAAATGGGTGATAAAACTTATAAAACACATTAGAATCCCAAGTTTCGCCGACAGGCGAGACTGAATATTGTAATTTAGTTCACAATTGTGAGTTCTTCTAATTTTTTTGTTATGATTCATATACCCAGTTGCACCCAAATCTCACCACCACCACAGACAGGATCTCTATTGCTACTAAGTAATGCAGTAGGCCACACAAAGGATCGCAGCAATAATAAAATCTAGAACCACAAAGGAAAGAAAACGTTTAAGTTCATATGTTCTAGCATTCCACTCTATCCAGGAACATCCTCAGTTAAACCATAGATCATCAAATTATTTCTTTTTGCCTCCAAGCACATCCTTTTGGGCCTTCTCTTTACCCTTTTAGAACCTTCAACTTAAAACCAACTCACCCCCAATCGGTGTTGATCTTGGTCTTCATCTCACATGGCCAAAGCATCAATGCCCACTTTCCCTTATCTTATTACTTATGAATGATACCCCAAAGTTCCCTCGAATGCATTCATTTCTATATCTGTCATTCCTCATCTTGACACCTATCCATCTCAACATCCCCTTTTCAACTACACATCCTATGAACATGTTGTCGGTTGACAGCCTAAGATTCTGGTCCATAAAGCATGAATGGTCTTATAACTATCCTAGAAGATCTCCCCATTAGTTGAGTTGGTATGCGACTATCACATAAAACTCTAAAGGCACATCTCCACTTCATCCATCCAGCTCTTACTCTACAAGAAACATCCCTCATCAATCTCACCACGCTCATGAATTATCAACCAAGATATTGAAAACAACTTCTCAGAACTCAATCCTAAAGTCATACCCATTTCCTTCAAAATTTCTCCTTTCACCACCTCATTCTTCAACTTTTTCTAAGTCCTTTCATACTAGACATAAATATTAATGTATAAATGATGAACAATAATACTTAAACCAAAGTTTACTATAAATAGTAAATATATGTATAAATTGAACTTTTGACCATTCAAATTATGGAATCTTGTGAAATAAATAGGTTAGTTGGATAGAATAGCGTCTCCTACCCCAAATTCATATATTACACATCCAATAAAATCATTTCAATTTGCAAATTGGACCCAAAAATGCCTGAAATGGAGTCGAGGGCCAAACGGAGCACTTACAAGGGGACCCAGGGTGGGCCCCACACCTTTTTGGGACTTAGGGGGCAGGAGGGCCTCGCCGAAATGGCGAGCCCTCGTTAGCTTGTCCAGAGAGTGGCGAGGCCTCGTTGGTTAACGGGCCCGGCCGGTCGGGCCGACGCACTTTAGGGCCTAGGGTGGCCCACTCGTACATGGGTCGTGGTTTAAAACCACCCCAAATGCATACTTCCTACACAAAAATCCCCTCCAAGCTCTCCCTTTCCTTCCAAAATTTGGTTTTCTCTTTCAAACCTCCCCTCCAATTGCCCATTCCATCATTTTCTGTTAAAACTCACACCCCTCCATCATTTACAGCAACACCTACCCTTTATCCTTTCTGTTTTCTCTCATTTGAGTTCCTACACCCCCTCATTTGAAGCTCAAAATCATGTAAACTCTCAACCCATCCCATCTCTTCATTTTCTTTCTTCAAACCCTATCTTTTGGGCCTTTACAATCCCTGTTGAGGCTCAAATCTGTGGAGAATCAAAAGTTCCAGCCCCTATTCCCCCTTGTCTTCATTTTCCATGGACTTCTTTGAGTTCATTACAGCCATATTTTCGATCTCCACCTTTCTTTCTCTCATGGGAAAGAGAAAAGGTGCCCCTCCTCCTACGCCAGACTCGGATGCCTAGTTATCCATGTCATTGTCTCGCAGTTGTTTGAGTTACTGCTTTAGGATATGTTCGTATTTTCGTGTTGATAGACTTAGTAGTGTAGTAGTTGGTAGAATGTTAGATGTTTGAAGCCTTGGTTGTATTAGCTCACATGCATCTTCTGTCATGGTCCATGTAAGGCTACGTCCTATGTATTGTGACGATTTTGGGTTAAATGAAATGCATGAAGCTCCTTTTATTACCGAATGTGTAGAATGTTTGACAAGTTGGAGTTGTACTTGACAATTATGAACTCCTTCCACCCCTCCACCATTACTCCTCTGAACCCAACTCTTACTCCTCTTGGCCTCATCATTTCACACTCATATGAGCACAAAACCCACATATTTGTGTCCCATAACCTTCACAACCTCCAAATATTAGGACGTTTAGGGCCCGTTCAGCCAACTGCATTAGGCGAGCTTACGGTGGATGGAATTGTAAAGGTAACAATAAATGCATGTGTAAGGTATTGTCCCTAGATTGGGTGTATCCCATGGTTATCAACACCATGTTTGGAACGTATGTAATTACAAGTAAATCCTGGGATTTCCTTTCAAATTACACTTAGAAATTCATCATCATGGGATTTGGAAATCCCATCTCACACTTTCCAACACAAGGCTCATTTTCCAAAGCCTACAAAATTAATTTTTATCCCACCCACCCTCCTACCAAACATACCACTTCTAATCCTGAGGCGGGATTAGCAACACAATCCATTTAATACAACTTAATACCCAAATAGGCCCTTGGAGTTTTGGACTTAAAGTTGGTACTTTTAGATTTCAAAGAATTTGATAGTATAGGAAATCCCATAAACTAATAACGCGAACTCTATGACCTCCTTAGATAGTACGAGCATGTGTGTAATGCTCGAGCTTGATTGCATTCAAGTTCGGGCAACTTGATTTTAATCAGACAACTTTTGACCCTAAACGATAAAACATTTTCTTGTATTAGAAATGATATGAAATCATCTAGCGTATGAGTGTAAACTTCAGATTACAAGTATTGGATTATTTCTAGGTGTGTACATTAAGACTAGGCTACTGGTTTTACTAAGGAATGTAAACAACTGACTATGCTAAGATAAGTGAAAGATAGTTGAAAGATAGACTTAGTTAGTTGACTTAATTAGGTTGGAGTGAGACATCATTCTTTCGTTAGACCCCCGAGTTTGTTTTTAAGGGGGGTAGAACGTATGAACCCACGGTAGTTAGGTCGGTTTATATATCCACTTGATCAAAGTGGTGCAACAGAAGCATGGTGGGCCCCTACCCCACTGGCTCAGGATCGAAGGAAGTTGATCCAGGCTGTGCGGAGGGATAGGTCACTAAATAGGATTTGGATCTTCCTTAGAATGTCAATATTGAAGTCATTGAAGGAAAGCAATTAGGGTTCGAGCGTTAAACCCATTCATATTAGAGAACAGGTCTAACAAAGGATATGAGCTGAACTACAATAGCTGAGGTCAGTGTATTCACAAATCCGCTCGTTAAATATGAACTTCATAGAAGCCTTAGCAAATTCTACTATGAGAATCCTTTTTAGGATGAGTTATTAAGATATTAGTTCACCCTTATCTCGGACATAGATTAGAACGAGGACTCTCTTAGGCTAAGACCCAAAGGACACCCTGATAAATAAGAAATTTGAACCTTTCAGTGATGGGCATTCCCTAAACTTTTATAGTAATTGGAGTACGGAGTTACTGAAATATACAACTGTGAAGCATTCGCGGCTTGACCCAATTCTCAATCCTGGGCGACAATGGACTCACTGGTTTTACTAAGCAGAAGACCAGGATCTGTCAGGATTAGGAAGGGATACGATGAGCCTTCTGCCCTGGCCAGGTAGATGATCGATGTATCGGGATCAAGCCCACTACAACCGTCTCTTTGTGTTGGTCAAATAATGAAAATAGCTATCTTACTCTAAATAAATGAGAATTGTCGTCAAGACTCCAAATAGGTAAAGAAATAAATTATAGCAAACCATCAGGGTATGAGAAATGGATAAAGAAATTTGTTTTAAGGGGGGTAGACTAAAATGAACCAGACTAGTATATACCCTACCACGCGTAGAAACTCGAAATCAATAAAACTTAGGCAAAAGAAATAATTAAATCTTTCCTTATTACCCTTAGGCAATTTCGGGGATGAAATTTTGTTTTAATGGGGGTAGATTGTAATACCCCGGATTCTCCTAAACTTGGCAATGGTCGTCCTTAAACATATAACTGCCTTAAGACCTTATTCTATCGCTATTAGGGCGTAATTTAGTTAAGTATTAATAACTTAAATCACTTTTTATACAAACTACAAAGACCCGATTACCACCTTAGGCAAAAATCACTCAAGACCAAAATCCTTTAGAAATTAGACGAGAATTAGCTAGTGCTAAACTAGATTACCTGTGTAATTCGCACTAATCATTTTAAATACGATCTGTAAGACCCAAAACTTGTAGAATCATTGACGCTAAGTTACCCTAAAATTTAGGATCCATCTCATTACCCAGCCGCTCTCGGGAGCATCACGAAACTCTGTATCAGATCTGGACCGCACAACGAAAGTCCGAATAATACGAAGTTATAAAATTAGGACTGCCTTGCTGGGCTTAACAACCATCTCGAAAATCAAAACCAGATAGTGTCCCACGGCTATTCGCTTGAGCCCGGAGTGAAGAGTGTGAGAAAACGTAGTTTTCTTTAGAAATTGAAACTAATTTAAGTAATTTGAGACTTGTCGCTTGCGGGCCTGATATAAGCAATCAGACTGTCAGAATCTGACCCAAATACACTCTCGGATTAGGAGAAATTTCATGCACATGTCCATGTATTTTTAACCCCGATCGAGTTTCAGTGACCGTTGAACTGAAACTGGTCCGCCACGTGTGATCTGGGAACCCGACTGGAATGAAAACTTAACTCGACCTAGATCCAAAGTCAGTGAGCTTAAGTCCGACCTTTGGGTCAAGGGGGTCTCCAGAAGTACTCCGTTGAGATGGAACAGACCCACTTTGGACATAATCTAAGTATACCTTGACCCTGAGTCTATTTTGGAGAGTTTTAGGCCTATATAAGACCTTAAACCCTCACTCTCTCATCCCATACGAATTTGAGAAAACCTAGGAGAGAGAAGAGAGAAAAGAGAGAGAAGAGTGAGAGGTTTTTCTTAGCAGTTGTTCTGCTAATCCACGTGCTTCTTTCTTGCTATCAAATCGTCATTCCAACGATTCTAACTTCGGTCTTTGGTAAGAAAGACCTAACCCTAACTTGTTTTAGGGTTTCCATTGATGCTAGTAGTTAGATAGCTAACCTAGCTTGTATTACAGGTTGATATTCCACGTATACGAAGACTTAGAGTCTTTGTTGAGTTCGTTACGCTTCTACGGCGTAAGGTGCGGATTTTAGATGCTTAGGTTGTCATTTTTCAAAGCTTTCAATATCGGCTAATGGTAGATTATTGACGAGGATGTTATTTCACATGTAGAACATGCTGTCCGTTTTCCATTTCGAATACATACGAAGTATATGAAATTTAATGTATTTTAGGTATTTATAGAAAATACCGTATACGTATAAATTTTGTAAATGTGATTGCCGTGAGTATTTGTCGTATATACATGCGAGTTATGGATGCAGTATCTGCTTGGCAAAAGGATTCTCCCTAATGCAGGTTTTAGCCAACATATGATGTGTAGGCTAATATGTGTAGTCTAAGTGTTTGTATAAATGCTTGTATGAGTATATAAGTAGTAAATAATGCTTTACTTGGGTGTTGAGATAGGATTCTCAATTACCTTAGCGATGTTTATGATTTCCTCCATGCAAGTTGTTTAACTTAGTCACTTTACTTTGAAATGCATGCGTATAGATTCTTGTTCATGTTGGGTGTTATAACATGTTGGGAAATATGCTTGAATTATTTGGTTATTTCTGTTGTGGCTACTGTACATGTTTACTGGTTAATATGGAATGTGTTAGGGGCTATGTTATAGTCCAGGCAATCGGTTATGGATTCGAGCTCGTGGTTGGCCTCTATTCGCCACGCAAGACGTGTTTGACGAACCCAAGTTGTGCGTTGCTTGTCGGCAGTGGTTAGGCCACACAAAGTGCTTATGCACTTCATGTCATACAACTCAACGGGCACTCGTACTAGTCGAACTCGTCAAGTAACCTGATTGACCGTTATATGTTCACCTTGTAATTTTCATAACTGCTTGAACCTAAAGTACCAAACTTACCATTGTGGAACCCTATCAACCTTGGTACCTTGATCCTCTAAGACTCATGAGCCAGGCATGGTGGTATGGGATACCATGGTCGAGCTGTCGGCCTACGCTGGGGCCATGACCCTCCCCATAGTGACCAATGAGAAACCCAAGCTCGTGAGCCGAATACGGTGGTATGGGACACTGTATTAGAGCTGTCGGCCTACACTGTTTTGATGGGTGATGGGGGAGTGGTGTAACGAGTGCGTGTAACAGCCCTGACTGCCCTAACCGTGCCCGGTGTAGTGACCTCGAGTATACTATGAATCTGCAGTGAGGCGTCGAGTCTTCCCGTAGTAAGCAGAGTGTAAACTAGGCCTGTATTGATAAGGTGATGGGGGAGCGGTGCAACGAGTGCGTGTAACAGCCCTGATAGCCCTTTACAGCGACCTAGAACCGTATCATCGTATGAGATTATCTAGGAGTGACGACCCTAGACAGGATCCTTGTTTGGGAATGTTTTTAAGGGAGGTACCTTAGTTTCCCAATCCTGCTGTATGAAAAGGACTAATAACAACTCGGTAATCATGTTCATATCGTACTGCATGTGCCTGGAAGATGTGGAGCACTGAGGGATGAAAGCATATCACGGACGTAAGATGGTGTCACACGAGGGAGTATGTTGGCGAGGGCATGCATCATTATTGCATCTCATCCTTGCATTAATTACAGTACTTAGGAATGTTTGATTTGCTTGCTTTATCATTATCGCTTGATTGATTTGATAACATGTTAATCTTTGCTCTATAATTCCACTGAGTTAGCTACTCACTCCCACGTTTCGGGACGGTGCTTGCAACACCAACCATATTGTCTTAGCTGCAGGTGATGGCGATGCTAATGAAGCAGAGCCAGACTACTACTATGATGTTGAGGAGGAGTTCTCCTACATGTAACTCTCCGGCAGGTCTATGTAGACCTGGAATTGCATTGACGGGCCTATGGTATTTGGGATAAAAGACATTACACTTTCTCATTTTGTATATTTTGAAATCAAACTTGTAATTGTTAACCTAGTGACATTCATACTCTGAGGGCTTACTATCACTTTTATATCGTTTATATACTTACTATAGTCTTCCGCTTGCACAATTTAGATGCCTTGGGAGTATGATATGTTGTTTTTGGTATAGTTCCAATCACGTTTAATGCCCTAATATAGACAACATTCAATCATCATTATCTATGTTGCATAAGTGATGTTTTGGAACTCGGGAGTTGGATTTCTACTCGACCCCCGATTTTCAGGGCGTTACAACCGCCAAAGACGGATCTAAAAAGGCCCGGTTGACGATAGAAGTTATCCAGACCATCAGACCTTTAATATGTCGTATCTCGCATTCCGGATGAGTTATCTGATGTAAAATAAATGATTTTAGGGTAGAATGAGTTACTTTAGCCAACCGCCAAAGATGGATATGATAAGGCCCGGCCGATGACAGAAGTGATACAAACAGTTGAACCATAAATCGGGTGTCTCTCGCAATCCATATTGGCTTATCTGACGTAAAATATATGATTTTGGGGTAGAACGAGCTACTTTAGCCTACCGCCAAAGATGGATATGAAAAGGCCCGGTCGACGACGAAAGTGATCCAGACCATCGGACCTTAAATCAGGTGTATCACGCAATTCGAAATGAGTTATCTGACGTAAAATATATGATTTTGGGGTAGAACGAGGTACTTTAGCCTACCGCCAAAAAGGGATCGAAAAAGGCCAGGTTGACGACAATGTGATCCAGACTATCAGAGCTTAAATCGGGCATGTCTCGTAATCCGGAATTAGTTATCTGACGTAAAATATATGATTTTGGGGTAGAACGAGCTACTTTAGCCGATTGCCAAAGATGGATAAGAAAAGGCCCGGTCGACGACAGAAGTGATCCAGACCATCGAAACTTAAATTTGGGCATATCTCGCAATTTAGAGTTAGTTATCTGATATAAAATATATGATTTTAGGGGTAGAACGAGCTACTTTCGCCTACCGCCAAAGAAGGATTTGAAAAGTCCCGTTCGACGACAGAAGTGATCCAAACCATCAGACCTTAAATCAGGCGTATCTTGCAATCCAGAATGAGTTATCTGACATAAAAAATATGATTTTGGGGTAGAACGTGCTACTTTAGCCTACCGCCAAAGATGGATCAGAAAAGGCCCGGTCGACGATAGAAGTGATCCAGACCATCGACTCTTGAATCGGGCGTATCTCGCAAGCCGGAATCAGTTATTGGATGTAAAATATATGATTTTTGGGTAGAACGATTTACTTTACTAGATCGCCAAAGATTGATCTGACAAATCTTGACCGACTACAAGTGATCCAGACCATCGGACCTTAAATCGGGTGCATCTCGTAATCCGGAATGAGTTATCTGACGTAAAATATATGATTTTGGGCTAGAACGAGCTACTTTAGCCTACTGCCAAAGATGGATCTAAAAAGGCCCAGTCGACGACAGAAGTCATACAGACCATCGAACCATAAATCGGGCGTGTCTCGCAATCCGGAATGAGTTATCTGACGTAAAATATATGATTTTAGGGTAGAACGGGCTACTTTATCCCACCGCGAAAGATGGATCTAAAAAGGCCCAGTCGACGATAGAAGTGATACAGACCATCGGACCGTAAATCGGGCATGTCTCGCAATCCGGAATGAGTTATCTGACGTAAAATATATGATTTTGGGATAGATCGAGCTACTTTATAATACTGCCAAAGATGGATCGGAAAAGGTCCGGTCGACGACAGAAGTGATCCACACCATCGGACCTTAAATTGGGAGTATATCGCATTTCGGAATGAGTTATGTAAGACCCGTATCCTAGACCATACCGTTCCGTAGACTCCCGCGGTCTTCCCGGTCGAATTCCGGCAACCTTCGACCCTTACCGGTATCTGCGCACGACCCTGATTCATACGCCGTTAACCCGAGTCGACTCAACCTAAGACTTGTATCCTTGCGACCGCACCGTCGCCGCGGTTCCGATGCCGCCACTCGCGCGCCGATCCGACTCTCTGATCAAGAGACGTGGGCCAGCGTTCGGTGCGAGGAAAACACCGCGCGTTATAAAACCAAAGAGAATCTCTACGATGTGTCACATCAATCCATCAATCCATCAACCCATCAATCCATCAAGGGTCAAGTACACATCCCTTTCACCTTTTCCCAAATAAGCCTCAAAAGTCAAAAAGGTTCTTACAACACACATGCCTTCTTACACCTTTTGCCAAAAAAGTCAAAAAAGGTGTCTTACACCCCATCACCACCACATCAACCATCCATCACTCCTCTCCCTTTACAACAACCCTCTCTCTCTCTTCAATTGTAAAACCATTCCCAAGCAAAAGATAAACCATACGTATGAGCCTCTCCCCCTTTCCTTCCAAGCCACAAGTGTGACCCACCTCTCCACCCTCTCATCTCTCATCCTAGCCTTCCATTTCTCATCTTCACCATCAAAGAGGAGCACAAGGAGACCGGCAAGCCGAGGGAACAAGAAGATCAAGCGGTGGGTGTTTGTAGCTCCCTATTTCCTTCATTTTTGTTGATTTAGGGTCCATAATGTGGGACCCACCTTAATGTACTTTTGAATGAGGGGCCCATAGTGGCGGGGTCCCTCCATACTCACCGATTTCTCTATGTCTCACTCTCTATCTCTCTCTATTTCATTTTTTCTTTTTCTTTTTTTTCCTTTAGATCATGTGATGGTTGTGTGGTCCACTTGAAATGAGCCCCACCATGACATATGTACTTTATCCAAGCCATTCACCGGTGGGGCCACTTTAAATGTGTTGTACCCACACCATCCATTCATTTGGTGGCCCACCCAAGTGGGGCCCACCTCAATGCATGTGTGCGCCAACCCGTCCAGACGCTGGACGTGGCTGGAGAATGACACAAATATCAGCTTGTTTCTAAGCTTTTGGGTGGCTCCCGTGTATAGGCCCCACCTTGTTGTATGTGTTCAATCCACGCTGTCCATCCCCTCCACAAGAACGTTTCAGGCGTTGAACCGAAAGATGAGGTCGATCTAATACTCAGGCGGGCCGTACCATAGGAAAATGTCTCTTTTACCGTTCAAAACTTCTAGGACCCACCTTGCCTTAACCACACATCGAAAAATTTCGATCTTTGGACTCATTTGATGTATTCCGGGCTCGAGAATGCAATGGGCGGACTAAATTTTCAGGTAGTGGGCCCCACATACCATTTTCTGCAAGAAAACAGAAATAAAAAAAGGGAAGCAGAGGCTGCTGCCTCTGCTGTGTCAGGAGGGCGCAGGCAGCGCCTGCTCTAGCCTTTGGCGGGGGAACAAGGGCCGCCCACGGCTCCTGCCGTGGGCCCCACCTTGATGTGTATTTGCCATCTAATCCGTTCATACGGTGGACCCCCTCCTCAGGTGGGTCCCCTTAAAAAAAAATGAACCGCATCCGACGCTCAGGTGGCCCACACTGCATAAAACAGTGGGATTGAACATCTGCCATTGAACTCCTTTTGTGGGCCACAGAAGTCTTGGATCAAGATGAAATTTGTGTTTTTCCTTTCACTGGGTCCGTGGGACCCTGTCAACGGGTTGGATGGCATGTAAACATTACGGTGGGCCCCACGTGGAGCCCACATGAATTATGTGTTTTATCCCACTGTCCGCTGGACGGTGGAGCCCCTTGCAATGTATGTGTTTCCCACCGTCCAGTGGACGGTGGGTGTGAGGGCGTGCGTGTGTGCGTGCGTGTGTGCACGCGTGTGTGTGCGTGGTGTGTGTGCTGTGTGTGTATATATATACATATATACATATATACATATATATATATATATATATATATATATATATATATATATATATATATATGTTATATTATATATGTATATTATATATATATTATATATCTATATTATTTTAGGATATTTATATATACATTATGGTGGGCCGCATGTGGACCCCACCATGATGCACATATGACATCCAATCCGTCTATCCATTGTGAAATATCATTTTAGAGCATGAGTTAAAGAATGAGGCAGATCTAAACTTCAAGTGAGCCCACTTTGGTATCTGTTTTGTGGCCCAACCTTTTAGGCCCACCTGGCATACTTAAGGCCCATGGGTTAAGGCCCATTGAGATGTATTAGGGCCTATGGGTTAAGGCCCATTCGATGTACGTATGGGGCCCAATTGGTGTGGCCCATCTGATACACATATGACCCATGAGGTTAGGCCCATTTGATGCACTATAGAGGCCATGGGTTACGGCCCATTGCAATGCACTTAAGGCCCATTGGTGCGGCTCATTGATGTGGCCCTCTTGATGAATATAAGGCCCATGTGACACGGCCCATTCGATGTATTTAAGGCACAATGGGATGTACCTAAGGTCCATTGCAATGTGTGATCCCTACATGGTTTATGTAATGATGTTTATGACAGATAATGCCTTGGGAGCGATGTCGGTTTGACGTCCACATCGCACGTCTAGTGTTGGTTAAATGTCCGCATTATGACTCTCCCTAGGGCCATCGATGGGCCCGTACTGGTTGTGTGTAGGCCGTCCATGTCTAGGCCATCTGCGTTGCAAGAGTAGTTCATTACTTTATAACATGTGTAGTATAGTTCCATGATTCATGATCATACGCATCATATGTATGCTTGACATGAGAAGTGACTGATCATAGCATATGCCTTCGGGCAGGTTGTTTAGGGGCTCCCGGTTAGGCGGTGTTGCCCTACATGAGCGCACGATACGCGCAGGATTGCTGCATGATTGGATAGTGTATTTCATGCATTCGCATTGTGTGATGTGGTTACTGTACACCCTAGCGACATCAGGGCCATAGCCTCCACATGCGCATTGTGGTTGGCAGGATTGGATAGCGAAAATCTTATTCTACATGGGGTGCTATAGATATCCCTGGGTGAAAGTCCCTAAACCCTTATGGTACCAAGAGGTTGCTCCAACGTATAGACCGAGTGGGTGCATGAGCGCCGAGTACCGATTACCAGACGGTCGCGCTCTCCACTGTGTCATGGTCGGTTGGAAGGGGGTGCGGCCTTACCCGCCCGAGAGTAGGGGGCAACGCTAGGCTGAGTTTGACCAGCTCTAGGAATGGGTCCGTTATCGACAAGCCGCGCCCGATATTGGCAGGCGGATAGTGAGGTCTCTTCCACTTACCTTATTGCGCGCGATGGGGCGGTAATCTGGTTTAGAGTGTACTAGACCCCGTTGATATTCCAGATTTGAACTGTACTGATATGTGGACTCAGATGATGATTTGTATGCTTGAGTTGCATTTCGCATTGCATGGCGTTGGTATGGCCGACATCATTCATTCCTTGTATCGCATAGCCTTGGTTCGGCTAACGACATTCATGGATCCATCAGCATGTTCCGCATTACTCTGATACTGCATATCTGCATTACTACCTTGTGCACACACTTTCACCACCCTCTAAGCTTTCCATAAGCTTATGCACGACCATTGCGTGCAGGTGACGCGAGGACGGAGCAGCGCTGAGGCGAGAGTGCGGAGCTGATCTTTTGGAGCTTCTTGTCTATTCTCATTGTATTTCCCTTTATGCTCATTGTACTTGTAAAGTTTTTTATCATAGTGGAAATGTGGAGTTTTTGGTTGTTGTTTGTGGGTTATGCCTTTGGTTATGCTGATTACGATTCAAACTGATATATAAATCCTCCTCGTAGCATCCCAGGATCGGAACCTGGCGAATGGGCGCCGGGAGCCGAGAATGGGGTTCTACGGAGGCTGTCGGCACCGGATTCGGCGATCGGGAATTTTGTGAGCCCGGTCCCCGAGTTTGGGGTGTGACAAAAGTTGGTATCAGAGCATAACTTGAGAATAACCAAGAACAACATTTCATATCTGCTATGAATGACTAAGTCCTGAAGTTCGGATAACTTAGCAGTCCTTGATTTCAGACCCTTAACGGGTGTACCTTCATAACTTCGAAGTTGATAAACGCCCTCGCTCATTCTTGTAGGACATGGCACACGGGAGAGTGACCCGATTGACTCTCACACCACCACTTGAGACTCCCGCACTACCACCGACGATCCCCGTTCCACCACCAGAGATTCCTACTGCCCAGCCTATGGGTACAGCTCCACTACCGGAGATTGATACTACCCAGCCTATGGGTGCAGTTCCTCCACCAGAGACCGATATGGATCCGACCGTATCTGTGAATGCGTCCCAGTTACAGCAGATGTTGTAGGCTGTGACGACCGCACTACAGGGACAGGGCAGGCACCCTGTTGTTTCATCAGAGCGGGCCGAGCAGGATCGCGCCAGTGCCCTTCTTCGCGAGCTACTTTAGCCTATCACCAAAGATGGACAAAAAAAGGCCCGGTTGACGACAAAAGTGATCCAGACCATTGGACCATAAATCGAGCGTATCTCACAATCCGGAACGAGTTATCTGACGTAAAATATATGACTTTGGGGTAGAACGAGCTGCTTTAGCCTACCGCCAAAGTAGATCAGAAAAGGCCTGGTCGACGACTGAAATGATCTAGATCATCGAACCTTTAATCGGACGTATCTCGAAATACGGAATGAGTTATCTGACGTTAAATATATAATTTTGGGGTAGAACGAACTACTTTAGCCTACCGCCAAAGATGGATCTGAAAAGTCCTGGTCAACGATAGAAGTTATCTAGACCAACGGACCATAAATCGGGCTTATCTTGCAATTTGGAATGAGTTATCTGATGTAAATTATATGATTTTGCGGTAGAATAAGCTACTTTAGGCTACCGCCAAAGATGGATCTGAAAAGAGCCGGTCAACGACAGAAGTGATCCAGACCATTGGACCTTAAATCGGGTGTATCGGGCAATTCGGAATGAGTTATCTGACGTAAAATATATGATTTTAGGGTAGAACCAGCAACTTTAGCATACCGCCAAAGATGGATCTGAAAAGGCCCTGTTGACGGCAGAAGTGATCCAGAACATCAGACATTAAATCAGGGGTATCTCGCAATCCGGAATGAGTTATATGACGTAAAATATATGATTTTGGGGTAGAACGAGCTACTTTATCCTACTGCCAAACATGGATGAGAAAAGGTCCGGTCGATGACAGAAGTGATCCAGATCATCGGACCATAAATCGTGCATATCTCACATTCCGAATGAGTTATCTGATGTAAAATATATGATTTTGGGGTAGAACGAGCTACTTTAGCCTACCTCCAAAGATGGATCTGAAAAGGCCCAGTCGACGATAGAAGTGATCCATACCATCAGACCTTAAATCGGGCATAACTCGCAATCTAGAATGAGTTATCTGACGAAAAATATATAATTTTGGGGTAGAACGAGCTACTTTATCCTACCGCCAAAGATGGATCAGAAAAGGCATGGTTGATGATAGAAGTAATCCAGACCATCGTACCTTAAATCAGGCATGTCTAACAATTCAGAATGAGTTATCTGACAAAAAATATATGATTTTGGGGTAGAAATAGCTACTTTAGTTGACTGCCAAAGACGGATCTAAAAAGGCCCAGTCGACGACAGAAGTTATCCAGACCATCGGACCTTTAATCTGGCATATCTCGCATTCCGGATGAGTTATCTGACGTAAAATATATGTTTTTAGGGTAGAATGAGCTACTTTAGCCTATCTCCAAAGATGGATCAGAAAAGGTCCGGTCGTCGACAGAAGTGATCTAGACCATCGAAACTTAAATTGGGCATATCTCGCAATCCGGAATTAGTTATCAGACATAAAATATATGATTTTGAGGTAGAACGAGCTACGTTCGCCTACCGCCAAATACGGCTCTGAAAAGTCCCGGTCGACGACAGAAGTGATCCAGACCATCGGACTTTAAATCGAGCATATCTCGCAATCCAGAATGAGTTATCTGACTTAAAATAAATGATTTTGGGGTAAAACGAGCTACTTTATCCAACTGCGAAAGTTGGATCTGAAAATGCACGGTCGACGACAGAAGTGATCTAGACCATCGGACCTTAAATTAAGTGTCTCTCGCAATCCGGAATGAGTTATCTAACATAAAATATATGATTTTGGGGTAGAACGAGCTACTTTAGGCACCGCCAAAGATGGATCAGAAAAGGCCCGGTCGATGACAGAAGTGATCCTGACCATCGGCTCTTGAATCGGGTGATCTCGCAAGCCGGAATGAGTTATTTAACATCAAATATATGATTTTGGGGTAGAATGATTTACTTTACTGGACCGCCAAAGACTTGTGAGACCCATATCCTAGCCCTTACTGTTCTGTAAGCTCCTGCAGTCTTCCCGGTCGAATTCCGACAACCCACGACCTACAGATTTTGTTTACGATGACCCTTAAGTTTAATCATGTAAGCCCGACCTGGAATTATCGCCATAGCGACTGCCTTGTCGCCGTGGTTCTAACGCTGCGTCTCGTGCGGCAATCCGAGTTATACATCAAAAGATTAGGCCGCGCTTTATTTGGACCTTGATCGCGTTTGTGGGACCCACCTATTGCAATGGCATAATTTTCTAAGCCATCATGGGGTAATGTGCTAGGTAATTATTCCCTCCCCTTTTTCCAAAAGTCAACATCTACCCTTACCTAGGCATTTATGATGGCTATCATTATGACAAGCCGTATCTCCTCTCTCTCTTTTCTCTCTCTCCCTCCCTCTTTCTTTCTTATTTCCTAGCAAGGGTGAGAGCTCCCAACGTCCATGAGAGCTCTCCATTTCCAACCCTTTTGTAAGATCTCTACCCCCAAATCCAACCCTCCAAAATCAATTCCGACCATTGAATCTTGTACCCTTGGAGCTCTAGATCACATTGGTGGAAGAAGAAGTCCAAGATTTAAGGTGGGTGCTTCTCTCTCTCTCCTTCTCTCTCTCTTTCCCTCTCTTGTTCATAATCTTTTGTATGTGTGATGATGTGGCCGTGTGGCCCACTTCGATAAGCCCCACCATAAGCCATGTATTTTATCCAACCCATCTATAGGTGGGGCCCACTTACATATGTGTTGTTCCCACACCATCCATCAGTTGATGGCCCACCTGAGTAGGGCCCACCTTAAGCATGTGTGACGCCCAGACGTCTAGGGACGTCCCTGGACTGAAATGAAAACACAAATATGAGCTTGTTTCAAGCTCCTGGGAAGGGCCACTCATGCAGGCCCCACCTTGATGTATGCATTCAATCCACACCGCCCATTCCCTTCCCCACGACATTTTAGGTGTTGAGCCGAAAAATGAGGTTAATCCGAGTATTAGGTGGGCCATAACATTGAAAACAGTGTGCCTACCGTTTAAATCCACCCCAACGTTTCGATACTCCAAAATATACCCAATATTGGGCTTGATGGGTCTGTTTTGAGCCCTGAAGACCAATAGTGGGGTCAGATTCCACTGATACAGGCCCCAGACGCAAAAAACCATGGAAAAATATGATTAATTTTTTTTTTAAAAAAAAAAGAAAAGGAAATAAGGGTGCAGCGCCTGCTGTTGCTATGCAGTAGGACGCTGCTAGCGTCAGCGTGAAACGGACAGGGACCCACGGCCCCAGCCATGGGCCCTACCATGATGTATATTTGTCATCCAACCCGTCCATTTGGTGGGCCATCTCCTAAGGTGGCCCCCCTCCAAAAAATCAGGCCCATCCAAAGCTCAGGTGGCCCACATAATAGGAAACAGTGTTGATTAAACATCCATCATTGAAACCCTTTTTGGGTCCACAGAAGTTTTGGATCATTACGAAATTTGTTTTTCCTCAGCAGCCAGGTCTGCCTGACCTTATGAACGGGTTGGATGGAAGATAAACACTATGGTGGGCCCCACGTGGGACCCACAGTGATGTATGTGTATATTCACACCGTCCACTAACAGTGGACGGTGGGTCCCTCATGATTATGTGTTCTATGTGTGTGTGTGTGTGTGTGTGTGTGTGTGTGTGTGTAGTGTGTGTGTGTGTGCGCAGTGTGTGTGTGCAGTGTGTGTGTGTGTGTGTATATATATATATATGCATATATATATATATGTGTGTATGTGTGTGTGTGTGTGTGTGTGTGTGTGTGTGTGTGTGTGTGTGTGTGTGTGTGTGTGTATATATTATATACTTGATAATGAGCCTCCATGTGGACCCCCACCATGATGCATGTGTTGCATCCAATCTATCCACCATTAAAACCCTTGGGCCACCCATTTTGGACCAATATGATATTTGCTTTTTCCTTTTAGGTCATTGTGACCTTATGATCAGATTGGATGGGAAATAAATATTATCATGGGCCTTGGGATTTCAATGGTGGAAATCATTATCACCACTTATTTGGTTGAGGCCCATTTGATGTACGTATGGGGCCCAATTGGTGTGACCCATCTGATACACATAAGGCCCATGTGATTAGGCCCACCTTGATTTGTATGAGGCCGTTGTTGAGGCCCACCTTGATGTGTATGAGGCTGTTGTTGAGGCCCACCTTGATATGAATGTAAGGCCCCTAGGTTATGGCCCATTGCAATGTACATAAGGCCCATTAGTGCGGCCCATTGGTGCGGCCCACTTGATCAATATAAGGCCCATGTGATTAGGCCCATTTTGATGTATTCTAGGGCCCATGGATTGAGGCCCATTGTGATGTATTTGGAGCCCATGGGTTGAGGCCCATTGTAATGTGATTCCACCATGGTTTATGTGTTGACCTTTATGGCGGGTCATGCCTTGGGAGCAATGTTGGTTTGACGTCCACATTGTAAGTACAATGTTGGTTAAATGTCCGCATTGTGACTCTTCCTAGGGTCTAATGATAGGTTCATACTTGTAGCGTGTAGACCGCCTAGGCCCATCTTTGTTATGAACAGAGCCCATCACCACAACACATGTTTAGTATAGATCCATAATTCATGATCATACGCATCATATGTATGCCTGATGTGAGAAATGACTGATCATAACATACGCCATTGGGCAGACTATTCCTGAGACCCACCTTGATGATGCGTTGTATATCCACTCCGTCCATGGCAGGTGGGACACAACTTGACGTACATGCTATATATTCGACTGTCCATCTGGACGAGTGGTGTAAGGCCACAATGATGTATTGTTATATCCAACCGTCCTTCCGCTTAAGGACATGGACCCCACTTGATGTATGTGGTTCTCCATCTGTCCATCTGTTCAGGGTAGTGTGGGAACCCGCCATGATGTATGTATTCACCATGCCACCCATCGGCATGGGGGGCACACCATGATGAATATGTTTCAATCATGCTATCCATTTGTTTTGCCAAACCATGGACTGCCCCATTTGGCCCACTTAATATATATATATGGGGCCCACCAATTTGGTATTTGAGGCCCATGAGTTGTGGCCTATTGTGACGTATTGAGGCCCATGGGTTATGGCCCATTGTGATACATTCGAGGCCCAGGTGGTGCGGCCCATTATGATGTATTCGAGGCCCATGGGACACGACACATTGTGATATAATTAAGGCCCATAGGATGTGGCCCCTCATGATGTATAATAGACCCGTGTCAGAGGCCCATTGTGATGTATTCGTGGCCTAAGGGCAAGGCCCATTGTGATATGTATTAGGCCCATGATGTGTGGCCCACTTGATGTATTTCGAGGCCCAGGTACGCAGCCCATTTGGTGTATATAAGACCCATTAATGCGATCCACTTGATGTATATTGAGGCCCACGGGTCATAGCCCATTATGATGTAGTTGAGGATCATGGGTCGTGGCCCATGGTGATGTATGTTAAGCCCGTGTATTCGACCCACTATGATGTATATTATACCGTATGATGAGGCCCATTATGATATATTTGAGGCCCATGGGATACGGTCGATTGAGATTGTATATGACCATTTAATGCGGCCGATTGGATTTATTTGAGGCCCATTGCTGCGGCCCAGTTGATGCGACCCACTTGATGTATATGAGGCCCATATGATGAGGCCCATTGAGATGTATTTCTGACCCATGTGATGCGGCCCACTTGATGTATGTGGCCCTTGTGTGAGGCCATGGGCCCACGATATGTTTGGCTCTATGTGGGCCATTCCTTGGGGGCAATGTTGGTTAAATGTTTACATTATCGCGGTTGATTGTCGATGCCAGTTATTGATACCGATTATGAGTATGTGATAGGATAGCATCATGATACATGCCCATATGCATCATCTGCATGTTTGTTATGAGATGTGGTTGATCATTGCATATGTCATTGAGCATATTGTTATGAGACTCCCTGATAGGCAGAGGTTATCTCACACGAGCGCATGGTATGCTCAGGATTGATGCATGACTGGATTGCATGACTCATGCATCTTGCATTGTGTACTATGATTACTGTATGCCCTAGCGACATCAGGGCTGTGGCCTCCACAGGTATTTCGTAGATGGCCAGATGGGACACCTAAAATCTGTTCTACATGGGGTGTTATAGATATCCCTGGGTGAAAGTCCCTAAACCCTCTTGGTTCCAGAGGTTGCTCCAACGTCTACACCGAGTGGATGCATGAGCTCATGAGGGTCGTATATCGTTAGGCCGCGTCTCCCACTATTTCGTGGTCGGTTGGAAGGGGGTATGGCCTTATCCGCCCGAGAGGAGGGGGCAATGCTAGGCTGAGCCTGACCAGCTCGAGGAATGGGTCCGCTACCAACGAGCCGGGCCCGATATTGGCAGGCGGATAGTGAGGTCTCTTCCACCCACTTTGTTGCTCGCGATGGGGCGGTAATCTAGTTTGGAGTGTAATAGACCCTGGTGATTTTCCAGAAAGTAACCGTACTGATATGTGGACTTATTGAGCAGGAATTGCATATTCATTCATCATTCACTCACTATCCACTCGGGTTGATGGTAAATAACCATTTGTTACGTGTGCTTTCGCGTGGCCAGGATTTCGGTTGGGCGCGCGACTAACCTGAGATCAGGAGTTTACCACATTGAGTCTGGCTATCCAAATTTAGGTATGAGACTGGTTTGGATAGAAGTCTCTTGTGATGGACCCCATAGCCTGCGATACTACGTACTATCATCCCGACTTCACTCCAGCATGGTCATTCCATTCGCACCGCATATTACATCGCATTCATAGTACTTAGCATTTTGGGTTGCCATGTTTCTGTATTGATATGACCGTTAGCATTCATGCCTTGCATCGCATAGCTTTTGTACGGCTGAAGGTACTCATAGACTTATCATTATATTTCCGCTTATTTCGATATTGTATGATTTATGGCATTGCATCCTCGGCATCTAATATTTGGCTTTCTTTAACACCTCATTTGTATAACTGAATTGTATTGCATACCCAGATATTGTAGGACTCACGGACTACCAGTATTTTCGTATACTCTGATTACTATGATTACTTTGATTACTCTGACATTACTTACTTGACACTTACCTTGTGCACACACTTTCACCACCCACTAAGCTTTCCATAAGCTTATGCATGATAGATGCGTGCAGGTGATGTTAGGTTGCAGCAGTGTTGAGCTTGAAGCATGTAGCGGTCTTCTGGAGCTTGATTTTTTATTTTTGTATTTCCCTTCAGGATTGTAATCAAATGATTATTAGTGGATATATGATGATGATGATGATGTTTCTATTATGATTTGGGTATTCTTGTGGTTATGCTTATTGCGAGTTAAATGTACAGAAAAAAATCCTCCTTGTAGGATCCCAGGATCGGAATCTGGCGTATGGGCACTAGGAGCCGAGAATGGGGTACTACGGAGGCTGTCGGCACCGGATTCGGCGATCGGGATTCCTGTGAATCCGATTTGTGGGTTTGGGACATGACATATAAGATGTTGGGGTAAAACGAGCTAATTTAGCCTACCGCCAAAGATGGATCAGAAAAGGCCCGGTCGACGACAAAAGTGATCCAAACCATCGGCTCTTGAATCGGGCGTATTTAACAAGCCAGAATGAGTTATCTGATGTCAAATATATGATTTTGGGATAGAATGATTTACTTTACTGGAGTGCCAAAGACTGATATGAAAAGTACCGATCGACGACAAGTGATCCAGACTATCAGACCTTAAATCGGGCATATCTCGAAATCCGGAATGAGTTATCTAACGTAAAATATATGCTTTTGGGGTAGAACAAGCTACTTTAGCCTACCGCCAAAGATGGATCTGAAAAGGCCTGGTCGACGACAGAAGCGATACAGACCATCGAACCTTAAATCGGGCGTGTCTCGCAATCCGAAATGAGTTATCTGATGTAAAATATATGATTTTGGGGAAGATCGAGCTACTTTATACTGCCGCCAAAGATGGATAGGAAATGGCCCGGTCGACGACAGAAGTGATCCACACCATCGGACCTTAAATCGGGAGTATCTCGCATTCTGGAATGAGTTATCTGACGTAAAATATATGATTTTTGGGTAGAACGAGCTACTTTAGCCTACTGCCAAAGATGGATCTGAAAAGACCTTGTCGACGATTGAAGTGATCCAGACCATCGGACCTTAAATCGTGAGTAACTCGCAATCCAGAATGAGTTATCTGATGTAAAATATATAATTTTGGGGTAGAATGAGCTACTTTAGCCTACAGCCAACGCGAGATATGAAAAGGCTCGGTCGACGACAGAAGTGATCCAAACCATCAGACCTTAAATCGGGCATATCTCGCAATCCAGAATGAGTTATTTGACGTAAAATATATGATTTTGGGGTAGAACGAGCTACTTTAACCTACCGTCAAAGATGGACCTGAAAAGGCCCGGTAGACGACAGAAGTGATCTAGACCATCGGACCTTAAATCGGGAGTAACTCGCAATCTAGAATGAGTTATCTGATGTAAAATATATAATTTTGGGTAGAACGAGCTACTTTAGCCTACCGCTAAAGACGGATCTGAAAAGTCCCTGTCGACGACAGAAGTGATCCAAACCATCGGACCTTAAATCGGGACTATCTCGCAATACGAAATGACTTATCTGACGTAAAATATATGATTTTGGGGTTGAACGAGCTACTTTAGCCTATTGCCAAAGTTAGATCTGAAAAGGTCCGGTCGACAACATAAGTGATCTGGGCCATCGAACCATAAGTCGGGAGTAACTCGCAATCCAGAATGAGTTATCTGATGTAAAATATATAATTTTGGGGTAGAACGAGCTACTTTCGCCTACTGCCAAAAGACGGATCTGAAAAGTCGTTGTCGACGACAGAAGTGATCCAGACCATCGGACCTTAAATCGGGAGTATCTCGCAATACAGAATGAATTATCTGACGTAAAATATATGATTTTGGGGTAGAACGAGCTACTTTAGCCTATTGCCAAAGATGGATATGAAAAGACCCAGTCAACGATAGAAGTGATCCACACCATCAAAACTTAAATTGGGCATATCTCACAATCCAGAATTAGTTATCTGACGTAAAATATATGATTTTGGGGTAGAACGAGCTACTTTAGCCTACCACCAAAGAGGATTTGAAAAGTCCCTGTCGACGACAGAAGTGATCCAGACCATCGGACCTTAAATCGGGCGTATCTCACAATATGGAATGAATTATCTGACGTAAAATATATGATTTTGGGGTAGAACAAGCTACTTTAGCCTACCACCAAAGATGGATCAGAAAAGACCGCGTTGACGACAGAAGTGATCCGGACCATCGGCTCTTGAATCGGGTGTATCTCGCAAGCCGGAATGAGTTATCTGCTGTCAAAAATATGATTTTGGGGTAAAATGATTTACTTTACTTGACCGCCAAAGACTGATCTGAAAAGTCCCAGTCGACGATAAGTGATCCAGACCATCGGACCTTAAATCGGGCATATAACGCAATCTGGAATGAGTTATTTGACGTAAATATATGATTTTAGGGTAAAACGAGCTACTTTAACCTACCACTAAAGATGGATCTGAAAAGACCCTGTCAACGACGGAAGTGATACAGACCATCGGACCTTAAATCAGGCGTGTCTTGCAATCTGGAATGAGTTATCCGACGTAAAATATATGATTTTTGGGTAGATCGAGCTACTTTATCCCACCGCCAAAGATGGATCGAAAAAAGCCCGGTCGACGATAGAAGTGATCCACACCATCGGACCTTGCTAAGGTAGCCACGGTTCAGGACTTGAAGCAGCCTGGTTCGGTTACTGAGGTGAAGAGTTTTCTTGGTCTGGCAGGCTACTACCGACGATTCATTTAGAATTTCTCGAAGATAGCCAGACCATTGTCTCAGTTGACACGGAGGGATCGGAAGTTCGCCTGGAATGAGAAGGCAGAAGCAGCTTTTCAAGAGTTGAAGGACAGACTGACGTCTGCCCCTGTGCTAGTATTGCCATAGCAAGGGGTCAAGTATACTATATACACCGACGCGTCTCACATTGGTTTGGGCTGTGTCCTTATGCAAAGGATAGGGTGATCGCATATGCCTCGAGACAGTTAAGGAAACACGAGGAGAATTACCCTACACATGACTTGGAACTAGTAGCCGTCATCTTTGCATTAAAGCTCTGGAGACATTACCTCTACGAAGAGGAGTTTGAGCTTTTCTACGACTACAAGAGCCTTCGTTATATATTCACTCAGCCGGACTTGAATATGAGGCAACGCCGATGGATGGAAACCTTGAAGGACTTCAAGTTCGAGGTCTCCTACCATCCTGGCAAGGCCAACCTTGTCGCAGACGCATTGAGTCGCAAGAAGGCGATAACATTTATAGCTTCGCTGATGGTTGAGGAATGACACATGGTGGAGTTCGTGCGGGACTTCAAGAAGAAACTCACCGTAGAGGACCCATTCGAGAGTGTTGCGCACATTTAGGTGCGGTCACTTATTGCTGACAGGATTGTCGAGGCCCAGAAGGGCGATGCGCGATTGTCTGAGCTTCGAGAGCAAACTAGCGATGATGAGGACTCCGAGTGGAGAGTTGGCACAGATGGGGGCCTACAATACCGTGGCCGCCTATGCATCTCAGACATCATGACTTGAGACAGGAGATTCTCGAGATTGCCCATAGATCGAAGCTTACGATGCATCCTGGTAGCACGAAGATGTATTAGGACATGAAGAGATCGTACTGGTGGCACAACATGAAGCTCCACATAGCAGAATATGTCTCCCGTTGTCTCACATGCCAGTAGGTCAAGGCCGAACATCGCCGACCTCCTGGACTGCTTCAGCCCATGCCCATAGCTGAATGGAAGTGGGACTTCATCTCTATAGATTTCATATCGGGGCTACCGAAGACGAGGAAGGGACATGATTCCATTTGGGTGATTGTGGACCGGTTAACGAAGTCAGCTCATTTCCTTCCGATCAGAGTTTCGAACTCTGCAGATGAGTTGGCCAAATTGTACATTAAGGAGATAGTGCGTCTACATGGAGTTCCCTTGGAGATTGTGTCGGACAGAAACACGTGATTCACATCTATCTTCTGGACTCGTATCCAGGAAGTGATGGGTGTGAAGTTAAAGTTCAGTACTGCGTTCCACCCACAGACCGATGGGCAGACGGAGTGAGTGAATCAGATTTTGGAGGATATGTTGTGGGCTTGTGTTTTCGACTTTAAGGACAGTTGGGATGACTGTCTCCCGTATGCAGAGTTCGCTTACAATAACAGCTTTCATGGGAGTATTAGTATGGCTCCTTACGAGGCCTTGTATGGGCGCCCTTGCCGAGCACCGCATTGTTGGGAAGAGGTCGGCGAGCGCAGTTTGATTGGCCCAGAGTTAGTACAGACGACCTCAGAGAAGATCGATATTATCAGACGTCGACTTCTTAGAGTACAGAGCAGACAGAAAAGTTATGCTAATACGAGGCGGCGACCGCTGGAGTTTGAAGTTGGAGACCATGTATTCCTCCAAGTTTCCCCCATGAATGGAGTGCTTCGATTTGGTAAGAAGGGGAAACTTATGCCGCGGTTCATTGGCCCTTTCCAGATACTTGACCGAGTGGGTGTGGTGGCATACCGTCTTGCTTTGCCCACTCCACTTGCGGGTGTGCATAACGTATTTCATGTTTCTATGCTAAAGAAGTACGTTCCTGATCCTTCCCATATCATCAAATGGGAGTAGGTACAGTAGAGCAAGGACGCTACGTATGTACTGCATCCGACACGTATCCTAGACAGGAAGGAGCAGGTGTTGCATAGTAAGGTCATCCCACTTGTGAAGGTACTTTGGACACATCAGATAGAGGAAGAGGCTACTTGGAAAATTGAAGCTGAGGTCAGAAAGAACTACTCTCAGATTCTCGAGGAGTACGAAAATGTACTAATTTCGAGGATGAAATTTTTCTTTAAGGGGGGTAGATTGTAACGTCTTAGAAAATTTCATATAAAGACCCGAGTACCACCTCAGGCATAAATCACTTAGGATTAAAATCCTTTAGAAATTAGACAAAGTTAACTAAGTGTTAAACTAGATTAGCTACGAAATCTGCTTGATCCACTTTAAATCCGATCTGCAAGACCCAAAACTTGTAGAATCAGTGACGCTAGGTTACCCTAAAATCTAAGATCAATCTCATTACCCAGTTGCTCTCGGGAGCACATTGAAACTCCGTATCGGATCTGGACCGCACGTCGAAAGTCCGATGACCACGAGACTAAGCGCTTAGGACCGCCTTACTAGGCTTGACAACCATCTCGGAAATCCAATCCAGATTGTGTCCCGGGGCTATTCGCTTGAGCCAGGAATGAAAAGTGTGAGAAAACATGGTTTTCTTTAGAAATTCAATCTAATTTAAGTAATCTGAGACCTATCGCTTGCGGGCCTGATATAAGCAATCAGACCATCAGAATCTGACCCAAATACACCCTCGGATCAGGAGAAATTTCATACACATGGCAGTGTACTTGTAACCCTGATCGAGTTTCGGTGACCGTTGAACTGAAACTGGTCCGCCATGTGTGATCTGGAAACCCGACTGGAATGAAAACTTAACTCGACCTAGATCCATAGTCAGTGAGCTTAAGTCTGACCTTTAGCTCAAGGGGGGGCTCCGGAAATGCTCTGTTTAGCTGAAATAGATGCCCTTTGGACGTAACCTAAGTATACCTTGGCCCTGGGGCCATTTCCATCAGTTTTAGGCCTATATAAGGACCTTAAATCCTCTCTCATTCACCCCATACGAATTTGGGAAAACCCTAGGAGAGAGAAGAGAGTAAAGAGAGAGAAAGTGTGAGAGAAGTGGGAGAAGATTCCTGGTACTCTATCCTGCTATTTTACGTGCCTATTCATCGTTACCTAATAGCTATTCCGGCGATTCTAACTTCGTTCCTAGGTAAGAAAACCTAACCCTAATATGTTCTAGGGTTTCTGATAGTGTTAGTTATGAAATGGCTAACCTAACTCATGCTATAGGTTGCAAATCCGCCGTTGACAAAGACTTAACATCTAAAATGATTCCGTTACGCGTTTATTGGCATAAGGTGTAGACTATAGACGCTTAGGTTATGGTTTTCAATGCTTTCAATGCCAGATAATGATAGATTCATGATCTGGGTGTTATTTCACATGTAAAATGCAACGTTCGTTTTGCGATTCAGTTACATATGCAAAATATGGCGTTTATTGTATTCTATATATTTGTAGAAAATACCGTATACATACAAAATATAAAAGTGTGTTTGACATGATTAACTACTGTATGTATAGGCTATATATATGTGTAATACTCACTCGGTGAAAGAATTCGCCCTAATACATGTTTTGGCTAATATACGTTATGTATGTTAAATAAGTGTATTCTAAGTGTTTGTGAAAATGCTTGTAAGAGTAAGTACTTAGATGATTGTGCTTTAGGTAGGTGTTGAGATAGAATTCTCAACTACCTTAGAGATGTATATGATTTCCTCCATGTTAGTTGTTTAATTTAATCGGTTACTTATGAAATGTATGTGTTTGTATTTCCTATTTATATTGTGTTTTATAACATGCTTATTCACATGTTTGAATTGCATTGTTAATTCTTCTTAGACTACTATACACGCTTTCTGGATAGGACTTGAATGTGATTGGGGCTATGTGATAGTCCAGCCAATCGGTAACAGGCATGAAGTCGTGGCTGAGATTCATTCGCCACGTAGGACGTGTTTGACAAACCTGTGTCATACGTTGGTCGTCGGCAGTGGTTAGGCCACACGAAGTGCTTATGCACTTCATGTCGATCGATGAAATGTACGCTCATGCTGGTCGAGCCCGTCAAGTAACCCGATGTGCCGATGTATGTTCACCATCTATGGACGCTACTGCTTGAACTTAAGGTACCAAACTCACCAGTGGAATCCTGTTTAACCTTGGTACCTCGATCCGCTAAGACTCATGAGCCGGACATGGTGGTATGGGACACCGTAGTCAAGCTGTCGGCCTATGCTGGGGTGACGAGCCTGAAAAGGCCTAGCTATATGTCCTAGAGGGGGGGTGAATAGGACAATGCCAAATAAAACTTATAACAACGGAATTAAAAAGAATATGATAGCCAAAATAAATCACAATACAGGAAAGTAAAACAACCTCAAAATTCAGATCTTGAGAGGTTGATACAAATGTTGTTCTAAGGACAACCTTACACCAAAACCAGAGTTATGGTAGGACAACCTTATTTCTAGAAAGATCTTTGTATCAAATCTCAAACCGAAGAGGAATACAGAAATGAACACGAACTGTACTGAAATAAATTGTAATCACAAATGTATTGTTCTAGGGACAGCCATACACCATAAAAGCAGGGCAACCTTGCTGGAACAACTTTAAAGGAAATTGAATTTCAAGCTGATAAAGGAATAGCAGAAAATAAATTCTAAACTATTACAAAATTCTTACAATGCTTGAATTAAATGATTACAACATTCACCACCATACATACATCCCACAAATAAATAATTAAAGATTAGAAATATAAATCATTCAACCACAACAGAAGGGATTATAGTGGTTCGTCTGTGTGTTCACCAACTGTTAAACAACAGCCACACAGAATGCTACTCCACTCCTAATATCCTCACACAGGGGATATTAGCGTTCACTAACAAAATAGGTTTTCACAGGTTCACCCAAAACTTTTACAATTGTGTCTTTGTCTATGGGCTTACACAATTAAAAAAAAAAACCCCACTTCTGAGTTTTCCTGGCTTTCCTCAGATAACCAATACAACAAGATTTTTCTGGCAAATCTTGAAAGAAACTAAAACAGAAAGGAATTTATAATTAAATGTAAAATACCTGATTATCTCCTTCGTAGTAGCAGCCCGGTAGAACCAAGTCAGAGTAAATGATTGAATCTCCAAGTTCAATGTCCAGTACTCAGTTACAATGGTTATAGTTCTAATAGATTTAAAATTAAACCAAATAGGGCTTGCCTTAATTGATTTCGATTCCAAATAAAGGGAATAACAATTCCTCTTATCAAATTCGATTGGAATAGAAGAAACAAAATCAATTAAATAAAGCTAAAGAAAGAGAGTATTAAATAAGCACACTTAGCTTAGATGGAGCACAGAATTATCACTCAGAAGTTTGACGAAGATTGGCTTGAATAGATTAATTAATTCCTTGAATTCTTCTGAGATTCGTGCTCTATTTATAGGTGAGCAGATCGCGTCTTCGACTGGTCTAGGGAGCTCTTCGACTAGTCAAAGAAGTAACAGATTTGAAAAAAATTGGGCGTGATAAGCTTTGACAGTTCTACGATTGGTCGAAGGTCTCCTTCGACCGGTCATAGGTCACCTTAGACTAGTCGAAGACCCTGTAATTAATCGCTGGACTTTGAGTCGAAGACCTTCTACTGGTTGAAGATGTAGTCGACATTGTTCCTTCGACTGGTCGAACAGATTCCTGGACAAGTCGAAGCCTAACGGAAAATATCCAACTTTTGTAACAAACTCATGACTGATCGAGGAATTTCTTGGACTGGTCGAAGAAAAGCTAAGACTAGTCGAAGAAAGCCTAGGACAAGTCTTCGAACTGCCCAAACTCATGTAACATAAACATATGACTTATGTATCCAAAATGGCCTACTTCTAAGGTCAACTTACGGTCAATCAAACCCCAATCATGAAGTAAGGACATTGAAACATTAGGAACAAGTGACCTTGAAGTTTAAGCCATGAAGTCTTGATGTAGTTCAATCTTGAAAGTGTCTTGAGTTCTTTACGAACTGCCTTGTACGCTTCTTGAAGTCTTGCATTCTTGAGACTTGTCTTGTGAGCAATACTTGCAGTCAAGGTTGATCTTTGTACTTGTGAGCTTTGCTTGTTGTGAGCTTTACTTGTTCATGAATGTTGATCTTTGAGAGAGCTTCGCTTATGCAAGTTATATAACAGTGATTTTGACACCACAAATTTGACAACCAACACGGATATAAACTATAGCACTTACAATCTCCCCCTTTGTCAAATTAGTGACAAAACATATAACCAAGATAAACATAAAGTAAAACAACTGGTTAAAGAATCATGAACCAGTTAATATCAACTGGCTTACCTGCAAATCAATATTCAATATTCAACATTCAACCAGTTCATTCAACTAGTTCAAACATACTCCCCCTGAGTAACATAACCAACACTACTCCTCTCACAATCACATCGTTAAGAACAAACCATTCTCCCCCTTTTTGTCACAATATGACAAAGGAAACAACAATAAAGGAGAACTAAATAAATGGATATATGAGAATAAACATGAGGAGTTACGAGATTATAGCAGAAAAAACAGATAATATCCAACTCAAAATCAGCATAGTTTCACATAAAACAAATACTCAGCCTAAAACAAAGAAAGTATCCAACTCCAAATCAGTCAACCTAGTGCTAAGTTATAAAGTTATTACAGACCAGAAAATCCCATATAAACTAATCAGAACTAGAACCAGATGACGGAGCAGGAATAGAGGGATTAAGTTGGTGCATGCCTTTGTTCAATCGCTTAAGATATTTGCGCATGTACTTGAATTGCAAATCATGAGCAACCGACATGTTTTCCATCTTTACATTAATATTCTCAACTTTATCCTCCAATGCGCTTAGACGTGCATCAACATCAGATGGTTCAAAATCTGGATAATTTGTTGAATCAGAATCCAGTTCCTCAAAAATGTCATCCATATTAATGTCATCACCAGCTTCTTCATGACCACCACCACCACCACCTTGTTCAGGAAGTAATTCCAGCTTCATCTTATTGATATCAGAATTGTTGAAAATCATATGATGGATAGGTGCCTCATCAACCAGCATATCGACTAACATATGTGTAGCCAATACAGTCATTAAATAGCCAAAATGAATATCACTATGACCAGGATGGAGTTTAAACTGAAGAATGAAATGACAAATTAAGGATGGTAAACAAATCTGAGTACCACTGGCAATAGCTTGGATAACACGAACCATAAACGAGGTCAAGTCAGTTTTATTACCCGAACGAGGATACAGATTAGACACAAAGATTTTGTGAAGAACTCTGTATTTGGGTAACAAATACCTTGCGGGAAGCGCATTCCCTTTTTTAGTCCAGTGAACATCCATGTTGCACAAGTCTCTAGTGAGCATACGTTTTTCAGAAACTGAGGGTTTATCAGTCAAATTATGAATAGGAATACCCTCATCATTCACAAGAATGTCCATAAGGGCTGATATTAAATGACGATCAATGTCAAATGGCCCTTCACTAGTAGATATTTTAAAAGTTAAATTGTCCTGTGAGAAGTCACTAATACATGTAAACATGGATTGGGCAATGGACCGGTATGCAGGCCCACCCCAATGTAATAAGTTAACCCAACCTACAGCTTCAAGCATAGGAAGGATGTCAAAAGGTGCAATATGATTAATATCAACAGGATGTTCAACAATAACATTACGAGATCTAATGTCCGTAACATAAGATGGATCATCATTGGGAACAAGAAGATGGCGTTTGGTCGATCTGGAGGAAGAAGAAGGACCACGGGAAGTAGTTTTTCTACCTCTAGTAGCCATTTGCAACAATAATAACGAGGAAATAAGAAGTTGCAAAGGATTGAGAAGTGAGTTTACTCAAAATAGATTTTTCTTAATCCAAACCCCAAATCTCAATGAAATCCAAAATAGAAAGCTTCAAGCTAGAAAAGGAAACAATCTAGACACAGATCTGCAAGAAAAATGTATATGGAATACTAACCTTGAAGAACAAGAATAGTGGGTTTGACAAGTCGAAGCTCGGCTTCTTAGAAAAGAAAAACGGAATGAGGAAGAAAGCAAAATCTCCAAATTTTAAGTGATTCCCGAGATCTACGACTGGTCGTGGGTATCTACGACCGGTCGAAGGTCGACTGGTCGAGTATACTCACGACTGGTCGAAGAATGTCCAAAAATTCATTTTTCTTGCAAATTATACAAAAATTAGAATTCAACCTAGCAAATATATATACTATAATACAAGTAGGCATAAATAATCATTTTAAAATGCACATGCTAAGATCAAATTTTATCTTTTAAAACCTGCTTTTATCAAGAGGTTTTGTGAAAATATTAGCTCGTTGATCTTCAGTAGGAATATATTCCAGAGATATAACTTTTTCTTCTACCAATTCCCGAATATAATGAAATCTAATGTCAATGTGCTTAGTACGAGAATGCTGAATAGGATTTTTTGAAATATTTATCGCATTGGAATTATCACAATGTAATAACATAGAATCTTGTTTAATTCCATAATCACTTAGCATTCGTTGCATCCAAACAAGCCATGTACATGAATTACCAGCTGCAATATACTCAGCTTCAGCTGTTGAAAGTGATATAGAATTTTGTTTCTTACTAAACCAGGAAACTAGACAATTTCTAATGTAAAAGCAACCACCACTGGTTGATTTTCTATCATCTAGATTACTAGCCCAGTTAGCATCCGAGTACCCAACTAATTGGATACTAGTCTCATGAGGATACTAGAGACCAAGATTTACGGTACTTGCGACATATCTAATAATCTGCTTGACAGCAATCAAGTGGGATTCTTTTGGATCAGATTGAAATCTTGCACAAATACCAACACTTAGAGAAATATCAGGTCTACTAGCAGTTAAATATAACAAACTACCAATCATACTCCGATAAAGTTTTGAATCAATATTTTTACCATTAGAGTCTTTTGAGAGTTTCAAGGTAGTACTCATGGGAGTATCGAAATTTTTGCCATTTTGAAATCCAAATCTCTTGATTAGATTCAAAGCATACTTAGATTGAGAAATGAATGTTCCTTCAGGTTGTTGCTTTACTTGCAATCCAAGGAAATAAGTCAATTCCCCAACCATGCTCATTTCGAACTGTGATTTCATCAAATCTGCAAACTCAGTAGTCAAGTCAGTACAAGTTTATCCATAAATGATATCATCAACATAAATCTGTACCATTAAGATATGATCATTATGTTTTTTAACAAATAGAGTTTTATCAACAGATCCCATTTGAAAATTACGACTTAAAAGAAATTTTGTTAATTTCTCATACCATGCCCTAGGTGCTTGTTTTAATCCATAAAGTGCCTTTTTAAGTCGATACACATGATCAGTATTTTTGGGATCTTCAAAACCCATTGGTTGTTCAACATAGACTTCTTCATGTAAATCGCCATTTAGAAAAACACTTTTCACATCCATTTGATAGATCTTTATCTTTCTAAAACATGCAATGGATATAAATAGTCTGATAGATTCAAGACGTGCTACTGGTGCAAAAGTTTCATCAAAATCAATTCCTTCAATTTGAGTATAACCTTGTACCACTAGTCTAGCCTTGTTTCTAATTATATTTCCACACTCGTCAGACTCATTTTTAAAAATCCATTTTGTTCCAATGATGTGTTTATCTTTAGGTCTTGGTACGAGATACCAAACATCATTTCTTACGAATTGGTTAAGTTCTTCTTGCATTGCAACAATCCAGTTCTCATCAGCAAGAGCTTCTTTTACATTAGATCGTTCTATTTGGGATGTAAAACATACATAATTACATATATCCTCAAGTTGTCTACGGGTGCGAACACCGGTGAGAGGGTTTCCAAGAATTTGAGTGGTTGGATGATCTTTAACAGTCCTCAACTCAGAGTCAGTCTGATTTGATGAAGTATCGGGTTTATCAATGATTAGAACTTCATCATTATCTGAATTAGGGATTGGCGTATTTAAGTGATCATCAATGACAACATTGATGGACTCTTGAATCACACCAGTTCTTTTGTTCAGAACCCTATAAGCTCGACTGTTTAAGGAATATCTTAGAAAAATCCCTTCATCACTCTTTGTATCGAATTTTCCCAAATTTTCACGATCTCGTAAAATATAACACTTGCTGCCAAAAACTCGAAAGTATTTGACAGTAGGCTTTTTATTGAACAACAATTTGTAAGCCGTTTTATTATTATCTTTGCTAGTGTAGACTCGGTTAATAATATAGCAAGCTGTGTTGACAGCTTCAGCCCAAAGATTTTTAGAGAGCTTATTGTTATTCAACATGACATTAGCCATTTCTTGAAGCACCCTATTCTTTCTTTCCACAATTCCATTTTGTTGTGGAGTTTTAGGAGCTGAGAATTCATGTAATATTCCTTGGTCGGTACAGAACTTCTCAAAATTGTTATTCTCAAATTCAGATCCATGATCACTACGAATCTTACTGATTTGAGAAGATTTTTCAATTTGAATCCTTTTGAGAACTTTTCTTACTTCTTCAAGGGTTTCAGATTTATCCCTTGAGAAGACTACCCATGTGAATCTGGTAAAGTCATCAACTATTACTAGGATATACTTTTTCCCACCACGACTTTCCATTCTGGTAGGTCCTATTAGATCCATGTGGAGGAGTTCGAGTGGTCTTGATGTGGTATTTGAATTCACCTTTTTGTGTGAGTTCCTTGTTTGTTTGCCTATCTGGTACTAACCACATATTTTATCTAATTTCTGAAGTTTGGGTAAACCTCTTATAAGTTCTTGTTTGCTCAATCTATATAAATTTCTATAATCTACATGTCCAAGACGTTTGTGCCATAAATCAGTCTCGTCTGTATGGACCATGTAACATGCTTGATTAGATGAGCTGGATTCGCTAATAATATAGCAATTTTCAGACGTTCTACTTCCAATTAATATTACAGAACCCTTATTGTTTAGTATCTCATAGCTTTGATTAGAGAACCGAACACTATGGTTATTATTACATATTTGTGATATGCTAAGCAAGTTATGTTTTAAACCTTCAACATATAAAACGTTTTTAAACACAGGAAGATTAAAAAGTTAAACCGTACCTTGGCCTATAATCTTGCAGTTGCTACCATCACCAAATGTGACTGAACCATCATTCATATCTTTTAGATCCATGAATAAAGCTTTGTCACCTGTCATATGCCTGGATCATCCACTGTCTAGGTACCACTTTGAATGACTTGTTGCTTTGAAAGCAGTGTGAGCAACCAAGCAGGTAACTTTAGGAACCCATTTCATAACTGTTTTGGGTTTAGGAACATAGTTGGTCTTCTTTTGTTTATAGTTGTAGGAATAACCTATAGAGTTAGATTTTAAGAGCTCCTTGAGTAAATCTACTATCTTTTCAGCTAGTGGATTTCATTTCTGATTAATGTTGACATGGCTGCTTGTAGGTTTTTGAAGAGTTTTTGAATTTCTAGAAAAACTTTGATGAGTATTTTTCCCTTTTGAGTTTGAGGACTCTCCTTTCACAAACATAGGAGGAGTATACTTTTGTTTAGGAGATAAATTTTTATCATAGCCCAACCCAAATAGATCGCCACATTTTCTTGATCCGGATAAAAGTTTTTCTAACTTTGGATCACCTTGGGCATATTTCCATGTGTCCTTTTGACTCAGAAGAGAAGATACTTCATTTTTGAGTTTATCAATTTCAGATTTCAAATCAACAATTAGGGAGTTTTTGAATTCCAAATCGCATTTTGATTTTTCAAAACAATCTGAAATTTATGATTTTTCTAAGACAAGTGATTCAAAGCATTCTTTGATTTTAGAAAACTTTTCTTTTTGAAGTTTAAGTTTGACAACAATTTTACAACTTTCCTTATATAGGGCATTGTAAGCGTCTTGAAGATCATCTTCATTTTCACATTCACTACTCAAATTTTCTTCACTTATTGAGTCATTATCTGAAAATGTGAATTTGGCTAGAGTCATAAGAGCTTTAACTTCATTGCCCGACTCAGTTTCAGAATCTTCTGATTCAGAAGAAGTTTCAGAATCAGAAGATTCATCCCATGTAGCCAACATACCCTTCTTCTTGGGTTTGTCCTTTTTAGGACATCTATTTGCTAAGTGTCCATATTCTTGACAATTGTAACATTGACTATCTTTCAAAGATTTTCGAGTTTTGGGTCTAAACTTCTTTTTATCATTCGATTTTTGAAAATCAACCCTTTTCTTTCTTTTGAAAATCTTGTAAAATTTCTTAGCTAAAAGAGCCATATCATCTTCTGAATCAGAATTTTCTTCTGAATTACATTTAGAGGATTTTAGTGCGATAGATTTACCTTTAGGAGCTTTAAAGTTTAACTCGTAGGTTTGTAAAGAACCAACTAGTTCTTCTACCCTCATATTATCCGTATCACGAAGTTCCTGGATCGCGGTTACTTTAGAATTGAACCGTTCAGGAAGTGAGCGTAATATCTTTGCACACACTTTACTTTTTGGGATTTTATCTCCAAGACCCCACATTGAGTTTACAATGTCATTTAGTCTAGTGTAAAAGTCCATAAACATTTCATTTTCCTCCATATGAATTTCTTTAAATTTGGTTGTGAGAAGTTGGACTTTAGACTTTTTGACAATTGATGTACCCTCGTGTGTCATTTCTAGTATATCCCAGGCTTGCTTTGCATTATCACATGAAATGATTCTTTTGAACTCATCCGGTGATAGTGCGCAAGTGATTGCATTTAGTGCTTTAGCATTGGCACTATACTCACTTTTCTGAAGGGTGGTCCATAAATAATAAGCAGGTACAAACATAGTTTTTGTACCGTCGGATTCAGTTACTTCAAGTGTAGGAGGGTTCCAATCGGTCACTGTGGCTCGCCACACACTCTCATCCATTGATTTTAGGAAGATCCTCATTCTGCCTTTCCAATAGGCATAGTTGGAGCCATCAAATGGTGGAGGCCTAGTGACTGAAAGGCTATCAAAATTTGACATCTTTTTATATAGCTTAGATCGTTAACTCAGGAAATAAATCCAAATAAAAAGCAATAAGAACGAGCTATTAGGCTTTGATACCACTTGAAAAGGCCTAGCTATATGTCCTAGAGGGGGGGGGGGGGGTGAATAGGACAATGCCAAATAAAACTTATAACAGTGGAATTAAAAAGAATATGATAGCCAAAATAAATCACAATACAGGAAAGTAAAACAACCTCAAAATTCAGATCTTGAGAGGTTGATACAAATGTTGTTCTAAGGACAACCTTACACCAAAAACCAGAGTTTATGGTAGGACAACCTTATTTCTAGAAAGATCTTTGTATCAAATCTCAAACTGAAGAGGAATATAGAAATAAACACAAACTGTACTGAAATAAATTGTAATCACAAATGTATTGTTCTAGGGACAGCCATACACCATAAAAATGGCAGGGCAACCTTGCTGGAACAACTTTAAAGGAAATTGAATTTCAAGCTAATAAAGGAATAGCAGAAAAAAAATTCTAAACTATTACAAAATTCTCACAATGCTTGAATTAAATGATTACAACATTCACCACCATACATACATCCCACAAATAAATAATTAAAGATTAGAAATATAAATCATTCAACCACAACACAAGGGATTATAGTAGTTCGCCTGTGTGTTCACCAACTGTTAAACAACAGCCACACAGAATGCCACTCCACTCCTAATATCCTCACACAGGGGATATTAGCATTTACTAACAAAATAGGTTTTCACAGGTTCACCTAAAACCTTTACAATTGTGTCTTTGTCTGTGGGCTTACACAATTAAAAAAAAACCCCCACTTCTGAGTTTTCCTGGCTCTCCTCAGATAACCAATACAACAAGATTTTTCTGGCAAATCTTGAAAGAAACCAAAACAGAAAGGAATTTACAATTAAATGTAAAATACCAGCCCCGTAGAACCAAGTCAGAGTAAATGATTGAATGTCCAGGTTCAATGTCCAGTACTCAATTACAATGGTTCTAGTTCTAATAGATTTTAAATTAAACCAAATAGGGCTTGCCTTAATTGATTTTGATTCCAAAGAAAGGGAATAACAATTCCTCTTATCAAATTCGATTGGAATAGCAGAAACAAAATCAATTAAATAAAGCTAAAGAAAGAGAGTATTAAATAAGCACACTTAGCTTAGATGGAGCACAGAATTATCACTCAGAAGTTTGACGAAGATTGACTTGAATAGATTAATTAATTCCTTGAATTCTTCTGAGATTTGTGCTCTATTTATAGGTGAGCAGATCGCGTCTTCGACTGGTCTAGGGAGCTCTTTGACTAGTCGAAGAAGTAACAGATTTGAAAAAAATCGGGCGCGATAAGCTTTGACCGTTCTACAACTGGTCGAAGGTCTCCTTCGACCGATCGTAGGTCACCTTCGACTGGTCGAAGGTCTCCTTCCACTGGTCGAAGACCCTGTAATTAATCGCTGGACTTTGAGTCGAAGACCTTCGACTAGTCGAAGATGCAGTCAACAATGTTCCTTCAACTGGTCGAACAGATTCCTGGACAAGTCGAAGCCTAACAGAAAATATCCGACTTTTGTAACAAACTCACGACTGATCGAGGAATTTCTTGGACTGGTCGAAACAAAGCTAAGACTAGTCGAGGAAAGCCTCGGACAAGCCTTCTAACTGCCCAAACTCATGTAACATAAACATATGACTTATGTATCCAAAATGGCCTACTTCTAAGGTCAACCTACGGTCAATCAAACCCCAATCATGAAGTAAGGACATTGACGCATTAAGAACAAGTGACCTTGAAGTTTAAGCCTTAAAGTCTTGATGTAGTTCAATCTTGAAAGTGTCTTGAGTTCTTTACAAATTGCCTTGTACGCTTCTTGAAGTCTTGCATTCTTGAGACTTGTCTTGTGAGCAATACTTGCAGTCAAGGTTGATCTTTGTACTTGTGAGCTTTGCTTGTTGTGAGCTTTACTTGTTCATGAATGTTAATCTTTGAGAGAGCTTCGCTTATGCAAGTTATATAACAGTGATTTTGGCACCACAAATTTGACAACCAACAGGGATATAAACTATAGCACTTACAGAGCCTCCCCATAGAGACCAGTGAGTAACCTAGACTCGTGAGCGGAATACGGTGGTATGGGACACTGTATTCGAGATGTCGGCCTACACTGATTAGTGACGAGCCCTTTGTAGTGATCTCGAGTATACTTTGAGTCTACGTAAAGGCGACGAGCCTTTCCATAGCATCTGGAGTATAAACTAGGCCGGCACTGATTTGGTGACGAGCCCTTTGTAGTTACCTAGAACCACAACATCGTATGAGATTTACTAGGATTGACGACCCTAGAATGGATCATTGTTTGAGAAATGAAATAAGGGAGGTACCATAGTTTCCCAATCTTGCTGTTTGAAAAGGACTAATAAGAACTTGGTAATCATATGAATGCACCGCATTACATGTGCAATCAGGCGTTGTAGGTCAAGCACTAAGGTAGTGTTGTCATTGCGAACGTAAGATGAAGTCGCTGAGGGAGCGTAGGCGAGGGCATGCATCATACATCCATACCATTCTTGCATTAACAACAGTACTAGGAATGTTTGATTTACTGCTTTATCATTACTGCTTGATTGAATTGATAACATGTTAACCAATGCTCTATTGTTCCACTAAGTTGATCACTCACTCCCACGTTACGGGACGGTGTTTTAAACACCAAACCAGACTCTGTCTTGATTTCAGATGATGGCGTGACTCCCGAGGCGGAGCCTGATTATTACGACGATCAGGATGAGTACTCTTACATGTAGTTCTCTGATGGATTCGCATAGGCTCTCCTGTTCGACTGGGCTATAGGGTTTACTTACAGTTGAACCATTTTGATATTTTGACTTTTGTAATATTTTATGTAATATTTCAAATACACAGTGACTCAGTGTTATATTAATACTCTGGAGACCGATCGTGATCTTTGACTTATATACGCGTATTTATGTCTTTCAGTCTTCTGCTTGCGTTTTACAATTTGATCTAGAGTATGAATTACTGTTTTGGTATAATCCCGTTCATGATAAATGCACTAACACAAACAACATTGAATCATAAGCATATATGTTGCATAAGTGATGTTTTAGAACTCGGGAGTTGAGTTGCTACTCGACCCCCAATTTTCAGGGCGTTACATTAGCCTACCACCAGAAATGGATCAGAAAAGGCCAGGTCGTTGAGAGAAGTGATCCAGACCATCGGCTTTTAAATCGGGGGTATCTCACAAGCCGGGATGAGTTATCTGACGTAAAATATATGATTTTGGGGTAGAATGAGCTACTTTAGTTGACCGCCAAAGACTGATCTGAATAGTCCTGGTCGACAACAAGTGATCCAGACCATCGGACCTTAAATCGGGCGTTTCTCTCAATCCGGAATGAGTTATCTGATGTAAAATATATGATTTTGGGGTAGAACGAGCTACTTTAGCCTACCGCCAAAGATGAAACTGAAAAGGCCCGGTGGATGACAGAAATGATACAGACTAGCGTACCTTAAATAAGGCATATCTCGCAATTCGGAATGAGTTATTTGAAGTAAAATATATGATTTGGGCGGAGATCGAGCTACTTTAGCCTACCGCCAAAGATGGATCTAAAAAGGCCCGGTCGATGACAGAAGTGATCCACACCATCGGACCTTAAATCGTGAGTATCTTGCATTCCGGAATGAGTTATCTGACAAAAAATATACGATTTTTAGGTAGAACAAGCTACTTTAGCCTACCGCAAATGATGGATCTGAAAAGGCCCGGTCGACGACAGAAGTGATTTAGACCATCGGACCTTAAATCGGGCGTATGTCACAATCCGGAATGAGTTATCTGACGTAAAATATATAAATTTGCGGTAGAACGAGCTACTTTAGCCTACCGCAAAAGCTGGATCTGAAAAGGTCCGGTCGACAACGGAAGTGATCCAAACCATCAGACCTTAAATCAGGCATATCTCGCAATTCGGAATGACTTATCTGATGTAAAATATATGATTTTGTGGTAGAACGAGGTTCTTTAGCCTACCACCAAAGATGGATGAGAAAAGGCCCGGTCAATGACAGAAGTGATCTTGTCCATCGGACTTTAAATTGAGTGTATCTCGCAATCCTAAATGAGTTATCTGACGTAAAGTAAATGATTTTGGGGTAGAATGAGCTACTTTAGCCTACCTCCCAAGATGGATCTGAAAAGGCCCGGTCGATGACAAAAGTGAAACAAACCATCGGACCTTAAATCGGGCGTGTCTTGCAATTCAGAATGAGTTACATGACATAAAATATATGATTTTGGGGTAGAACGAGCTACTTTAGCCTACCGCCAAAGTTGGATCTAAAAAGGCCCGTTCACCGACAGAAATGATTCAGACCATCGGACCTTAAATCGGGTGTATCTCGCAATCCGGAGCGAGTTATCTGACGTAAAATATATGATTTTGGGGTAGAACTAGCTACTTTAGCCTACCGCTAAAGATGGATTAGAAAAGGCCCGGTTGATGACAGAAGTGATCCAGACCAACGGACCTTAAATCGGACGTATGTCGCAATCCAGAATGAGTTATCTGACGTAAAATATATGATTTTGGGGCAGAACGAGCTACTTTAGCCTACCGCCAAAGACAAATCTGAAAAGTCCAAGTCAACGATAGAAGTGACCCAGACCAACGGACCGTAAATCGGGCGTATCTCACAATTCGGAATGAGTTATTTGACGTATATTATATAATTTTGCAATAGAACAAGCTACTTTAGGTTAATGCCAAAGATGAATCTGAAAAGAGCCGGTCAACGACAGAAGTGATCCAGACCATCGAACCCTAAATCGGGTGTATCGGGCAATTCGGAATGAGTTATCTGACGTAAAATATATGATTTTGGGGTAGAACGAGCTACTTTAGCATACCGCCAAAGACGGATCTGAAAAGGCCCGGTCGACGACAGAAGTGATCCAGACCATCAGACCTTAAATCGGACGTATCTCGCAATCCGAAATGAGTTATATGACGTAAAATGTAAGAATCTGGGGTAGAACGAACTAATTTAGCCTATGGCCAAAGATGGATCAGAAAAGGCCCGGTCGACGATAGAAGTGATCCAGACCATCAGACCATAAATCGGGCGTATCTCGCAATCCGGAACGAGTTATCTGACGTAAAATATATGATTTTCAGGTAGAACTAGCTACTTTAGCCTACAGGCAAAGACGGATCTAAAAAGGCCTGGTCGACGACAGAAGTGATCCAGACCATTGAACCTTTAATCGGGCGTATCTCGCATTCCGGGTGAGTCATCTGAGGTAAAATATATGATTTTGGGGTAGAACGAGCAACTTTACCCTACCGCCAAAGATGGATCTGAAAAGGCCCGGTCGACAACAGAAGTGATCCAGAACATCAGGCCTTAAATCGGGCGTACCTCGCAATCCGGAATATCCGGCAAAAAATATATAATTTTGGTGTAGAACTAGCTACTTTATCCTGCGGCGAAAGCTGGATCTGAAAACGCACCGTCGATGACAGAAGTGATCAAGGCCATCGGACCTTAAATCAGGTGTATCTCACAATCTGGAATGAGTTATCTAACATAAATATATGATTTTGGGGTAGAACAAGCTTCTTTAGCCTACCGCCAAAGTTGGATCAGAAAAGGCACGGTTGACGACAGAAGTAATCCAGACCATCGGACCTTAAATCGGGCAAATCTCGCAATTCGGAATGAGTTATCTTACATAAAATATATGAGTTTGGGGTAGAAATATCTACTTTATCCTACCGCCAAAATCGGATCTAAAAAGGCCGGGACGACGACAGAAGTGTTCCAGACCATCGGACCTTTAATCTGGCGTATCTTGCATTCCGGATGAGTTATCTGACGTAAAATATATGATTTTGGGGTAGAACAAGCTACGTTAGCCTACCGCTAAAGATGGATTTGAAAAGGCCCGGTCGACGACAGAAGTGATCCAGACCATCGGACCTTAAGTCAGGTGTAACACGCAATCCAGAATGAGTTATCTGATGTAAAATATATAAATTTGGGGTAGAACGAGCTACTTTAGCCTATTGCCAAAGCTGGATCTGAAAAGGCTTGGTCGACGACAGAAGTGATCCATACCATCGAACCTTAAATCGGGCGTATCTCGCAATCCTGTATGAGAAAAGTGATTTTAAAATTATGATTTTGGGGTAAAACGAGCTACTTTAGTCTACCACCAAAGATGGATCAGAAAAAGCCCAGTCGACGACAGAAGTGATGCGGACCATCAAAACTTAAATCGGGCATATCTCGCAATCTGGAATTAGTTATCTGACGTAAAATATATGATTTTGGGGTAGAACGAACTAGTTTAGCCTACCGCCAAAGACGGATTTGAAAAGTCCTTGTCGACGACAGAAGTGATCCAGACCATCGGACCTTAAATCGGACGTATCTCGCTATCTGGAATGGATTATCTAACGTAAAATATATGATTTTTGGGTAGAATGAGCTACTTTATCCTACTGCCAAAGATGGATTAGAAAAGGCCCGGTCGACGACAGAAGTGATGCAGACCATCGGCTCTTGAATCGGGCATATCTCGCAAGCCAGAATGAGTTATCTGACGTCAAATATATGATTTTGGGGAAAAACGATTTACTTTTCTCGATCGCCAAAGATTGATCTGAAAAGTCTCAGTCGACGACAAGTTATCTAGACCATCGGACCTTAAATCGGGCGTATCTCGCAATCCCGAATGAGTTATCTTTCGTAAAATATATGATTTTGGGGTAGAACGAGCTACTTTAGCCTACCTCCCAAGATGGATATGAAAAGGCCCGGTCGATGACAAAAGTTAAACAAACCATAGGACCTTAAATCGGGCGTGTCTAGCAATTCGGAATGAGTTATCTGACGTAAAATATATGATTTTGGGGGTAGAACGAGCTACTTTAGCCTACCGCCAAAGTTGGATCTGAAAAGGCCGGTTCACCGACAGAAGTGATCCAGACCATCGGACCTTAAATCGGGCGTGCCTCACAATCCGGAATGAGTTATCTGACGTAAAATATATGATTTTGAGGTAGAACTAGCTACTTTAGCCTACCGCCAAAGATGGATCAGAAAAGGCCAGGTCGACGACAGAAGTGATCCAGACCAACGGACCTTAAATCGGACGTATGTCGCAATCCGGAATGAGTTATCTGACGTAAAATATATGATTTTGGGGCAAAACGAGCTACTTTAGCCTACTACCAAAGACGAATCTGAGAAGTCCAAGTCAATGATAAAAGTGACCCAAACCAACAGACCGTAAATCGGGCGTATCTCGCAATTTGGAATGAGTTATCTGACGTAAATTATATGATTTTGCGGTAGAACGTGTTGCTTTAGCTTAATGCCAAAGATGAATCTGAAAAGAGCCGGTCAACGACAGAAGTGATCCAGACCATCAAACCCTAAATCGGGTGTATCGGGCAATTCTCAATGAGTTATCTGACGTAAAATATATGATTTTGGGGTAGAACGAGCTACTATAGCATACCGCCAAAGATGGATCTGAAAAGGCCCGGTCGACGACAAAAGTGATCCAGACCATCGGACCTCAAATCGGACGTATCTCGCAATCCGAAATGAGTTATATGACGTAAAATATATGAATCTGGGGTAGAACGAACTAATTTAGCCTACAGCCAAGATGGATCAGAAAAGGCCCGATCGACGACAGAAGTGATCCAGACCATCGGATTATAAATTGGGCGTATCTCGCAATCCGGAACGAGTTATCTGACGTAAAATATATGATTTTGGGGTAGAACGAGATACTTTAGCCGACATGCAAAGACAGATCTAAAAAGGCCTGGTCGACGACAAAAGTGATCCAGACCATTGAACCTTTAATTGAGCGTATCTCGCATTCCGGGTGAGTCATCTGAGGTAAAATATATGATTTTGGGGTAGAACGAGCAACTTTAGTCTACCGCTAAAGATGGATCTGAAAAGGCCCGGTCGACAACAGAAGTGATCCAGACCATCAGACCTTAAATCGGGCGTACCTCGCAATCCGGAATATCCAATGAAAAATATATAATTTTGGGGTAGAGCTGACTACTTTATCCGACGGCGAAAGTTGGATTTGAAAATGCATCGTCGACGACAAAAGTGATCAAGGCCATCAGACCTTAAATCAGGCGTATCTCACAATCCGTAATGAGTTATCTAACATAAAATATATGATTTTGGGGTAGAACGAGCTTCTTTAGCCTACTGCCAAAGTTGGATCAGAAAAGGCACGGTTAACGACAGAAGTAATCCACACCATCGGACCTTAAATCTGGCATATCTCGCAATTCAGAATGAGTTATTTGACGTAAAATATATGAGTTTGGGGTAGAAATAGCTACTTTATCCTACCGCCAAAGTCGGATCTAAAAAGGCTGGGGCGACGACAGAAGTGTTCCAGACCATCGGACCTTTAATCTGGCATATCATGCATTCCGGATGAGTTATCTGACGTAAAATATATGATTTTGGGGGAGGACAAGCTACTTTAGCCTACCGCTAAAGATGGATTCGAAAAGGTCCGGTCGACGACAGAAGTGATCCAGACCATCGGACCTTAAGTCGGGTGTAACACGCAATCCAGAATGAGTTATCTGATGTAAAATATATAATTTTGGGGTAGAACGAGCTATTTTAGACTATTGCCAAACCTGGATCTGAAAAGGCTTGGTCAACGATAGAAGTGATCCAGACCATCGAACCTTAAATCGGGCATATCTCGCAATCCGGTATGAGAAATCTGACATAAAATTTATGATTTTAGGGTAAAACGAGCTACTTTAGTCTACCGCCAAAGATGGATCGGAAAAGGCCCGATCGACGACAGAAGTGATGCAAACCATCAAAACTTAAATCGGGCATATCTCGCAATCCAGAATTAGTTCTCTGACGTAAAATATATGATTTTGGGGTAGAACGAACTATTTTAGCCTACCGCCAAAGACGGATCTGAAAAGTCCCTGTCGATGACAGAAGTGATCCAGATCATCGAACCTTAAATCGGACTTATCTCGCTATCTGGAATAAACTATCTGACGTAAAATATATGATTTTAGGGTAGAACGAGCTACTTTAGCCTACCGCCAAAGATGGATTAGAAAAGGCCCGGTCGACGACAGAAGTGATCCAGACCATCAGCTCTTGAATCGGGCGTATCTCGCAAGCTAGAATGAGTTATCTGACGCCAAATATATGATTTTGGGGAAAAACGATTTACTTTTCTTGACCGCCAAAGATTGATCTGAAAAGTCCCGGTCGACGACAAGTGATCCAGACCATCGGACCTTAAATCGGGCGTATCTCGCAATCTCGAATGAGTTATCTTACGTAAAATATATGATTTTGGGGTAGAACGAGGTACTTTAGCCTACCTCCCAAGATGGATCTGAAAAGGCTCGGTCGATGACGAAAGTGAAATAAACCATCGGACCTTAAATCGGGCATGTCTTGCAATTCGGAATGAGTTATCAGACGTAAAATATATGATTTTGGGGTAGAACGAGCTACTTTTGCCTACCGCCAAAGTTGGATCTAAAAAGGCTCGTTCACTGACAGAAGTGATCCAGACCATCGGACCTTAAATCGGGCGTATCTCGCAATCCGGAACGAGTTATTTTGACATAAAATATATGATTTTAGGGTAGAACGAGCTACTTTAGCCTACCGCCAATAACAGATCTAAAAAGGCCTGGTCAACGACAGAGTGATCCAGACCATCAGACCTTTAATCGGGCGTATATCGCATTGCAGATGAGTCATCTGAGGAAAAATATATGATTTTGGGGTAGAACGAGCTACTTTACTCTACCGCCAAAGATGGATTTGAAAATGCTCGGTCGACGGCAGAAGTGATCCAGACCATCGGACCTTAAATTGGTCGTAACTCGCAATCCGGACTGAGTTATCTGACGAAAAATATATAATTTTGGGGTAGAACTAGCTACTTTAGCCTACGGCGAAAGCTGGACCTGAAAATGCATGTTCGACGGCAGAAGTGATCAAGACCATCGGACCTTAAATTCGGCGTATCTCACAATCCGAAATGAGTTATCTAACATAAAATATATTATTTTGGGGTACAACGAGCTACTTTAGCCTACCCCCAAAGATGGATTTGAAAAGGACGGGTCAACGACAGAATTGATCCAGACCATCGGACCTTAAATCGGGCATATCTCGCAATGGGGAATGAGTTATCAGACGTAAATTATATGATTTTGCAGTAGAACGAGATACTTTAGCCTAACGCTAAGGATCTGAAAAGCGCCGGTCAACGACAAAAGTGATCTAGACCATCGGACCTTAAATCGGGTGTATCGGGCAATCCGGACTGAGTTATCTGACAAAAAATATATGATTTTGGGGTTGAACGAACTACTTTAGAATACCGCAAAAGATTGATCTGAAAAGGCCCGGTTGACGACAAAAGTTATCCAGACCATCGGACCTTAAATCGGTCGTATCTCGCAATCCGGAATGAGTTATATGACGTAAAATATATGATTTTGGGGTAGAACGAGCTACTTTAGCCTACGGCCAAAGATGGATCAGAAAAGGCCCGGTCGACGACAGAAGTGATCTAGACTATCGGACCTTAAATCGGGCGTATCTCGCAATCCGAAACGAGTTATCTGACGTAAAATATATGATTTTGGGGGTAGAACGAGCAACTTTAGACTACCGCCAAAGACGGATCTAAAAAGGCCTGGTCGACAACAGAAGTGATCCAGACCATCGGTCCTTTAATCAGGTGAATCTCACATTTCGGATGAGTCATCTGAGGTAATATATATGATTTGGGGGTAGAACGAGCTACTTTAGCCTACCGCCAAAGATGGTTCTGAAAAGGCCCGGTCGACGACAGAAGTGATCCAGACCATTGGACCTTTAATTGGGCGTAACTCGCAATCCGGAATAAGTTATCTGATGACGAGAAAAGGCCTGGTTGACGAGAAAAGTGATACAGACCATCGGACCTTAAGTCGGGCGTGTCTGGCAATCTGGAATGAGTTATCTAACGTAAAATATATGATTTTGGGGTAGAACGAGCAACTTTAGCCTATAGCCAAAGTTGGATCAGAAAAGGCCCGTTCGACGGCAGAAGTGATCCAGACCATCGTACCTTAAATCAGGCATATCTCGTAATTCAGAACGAGTTATCTGCCATAAAATATATGATTTAGGGGTAGAACGAGCTACTTTACTCGACCGCCAAAGACTGATCTAAAAAGTCTCGGTCGACGACAAGTGATCCAGATCATCGGACCTTAAATCGGGTGTATCTCGCAATCCGGAATGAGTTATCTTATGTAAAATATATGATTTTGGGGTAGAACGAGCTACTTTAGCCTACCGCCAAAGATGGATCTAAAAAGCCCTCATCGATGACAGAAGTGATACACACCATCGGACCATAAATCGAGCGTGTCTCGCTATCCGGAATCAGTTATCTGACGTAAAATATATGATTTTGGGGTAGATCGAGCTACATTATCATACCGCCAAAGATGGATTGGAAAAGGCCCGGTCGACGACAGAAGTGATCCACACAATTGGACCTTAAATCGGGAGTATGTCGCATTCCGGAATGAGTTATCTGACGTAAAATATATGATTTTTGGGTAGACCGAGCTACTTTAGCCTACAGCCAATAATAGATCCGAAAAGGCCCAGTCGACGACAGAAGTGATCCGGACCATCGGACCTTAAATCGGGCGTATCTTGTAATCCTGAAAGAGTTATCTGACGTAAAATATATGATTTTGGGGTAGAGCGAGCTACTTTAGCCTACCGCCAAATATGGATCTAAAAAGGCCCGGTCGACGACAGATGTAACGACCTGTAAATTTTCGTACATTGGGTCGAGTACCGCCTCGACCAAAAATCACGTAGGATTAAATCCTTTAGAAATTTAACAAAGTTAACTAAGTACTAAACTCGGTTAGCCATGAAATCCGTTGGGATCGCTTTAAATACGATCTACAAGACCCAAAACTTGCAGAATTAGTGACTCTAGGTTACCCTAAAGTCTAGAATCAAACTCATTACCCGTCTGCTCTCGGGAATGAAACGAAACTTCGTATTAGGTCTAGATCGCACATCGGGAGTCCGATTAACACGAAGCTAAGGAACTAGGACCGCCCCACTGGGCTTGCAATCATCTCAAAAATCAAATGATTCCGATGTCCCACGACCATTTGTTTCGATCCGGAGCGAGGGAGTGTGAAAAACACTATTCCCATCATAATAAAAATATCAGGAATAGTGATCTGGCATCATTCGGTTGCGCGTCAGTATTAAGCAACCTAACCGTCAGAATCAGACCAAATTACACCCTCGGATTAAGAAAAATTTCAGGAACATTTACATGTACTTGGAATTTCTGATCATGGCCCACTGACCGTTGAACTGAAAGTGGTCCGCAACATGCGATCTGGGAATCCGATCGAGTTGAAAACGTAATCCCACGTAGATCCATAGATGGTGAGCTTAAGTCTGACGTTTGGCTCAAGGAGGGCCACCAGAACCTCCCTTTTGAGCTGGAAAAGTGGCGAAATGCCTATATATGCAATCACCCTTGAACCTGAGTCTATTTTAGGGATGTTTTTAGCTATAAAAGGGGCTTAGAATAGCCCCTCTCACAGCCATACGAATTTGGGAGAAAAACCCTAGAGAGAAAGAGGGAAAAGAGAGAGAAGAGCTTGGATTTGTGGGACCACCTTCCTCCTACTGCTTCCACTCATCACACGGCCTACACCGCCTCATTCCTGGCATTTTCCCAGCGGTATCCATCCCTTTTGGAGGTAAGAAACCTTAACCCTAGGTCTGATTTGAGGTAGGATTGTTGTAGGTTATGAAAAAGCTAATCGATTCCGCTCTTTAGGTTAGAAAACTCCCGTATACGGAAGCTCCAATACCCTTGCTGATTCATTGGAATTCCAAGGGCCAAGGTGAGGACTTTAAGTGTATAAGTTACGTTTTTCAACGCTTTCAATGTCAGATAATGATAGATTCATGATCTGCGTGTAAATGCACATGTACAAAGTGCTTTCCGTTTCCTGTTTCGATTAACGTTGTAGAATATGGAATTTCACATACTCTAGATATACGTAGAAATACCGTATATGTATTTTTTTTGGGAAAATGGTTGACATGTTTATTTAATGTATGATTATATAACATATGGATAAAATACTAGTTTGGCGAAAGGAATCGCCGAAATACATGTTCGCTTGTAAATGCCTAATATGTTGAAATTGTGTATTCTAGAAATACCGCATATGTGCGGATTTTGGAAATACAATTGTAACGATTATTTGCTGTATGATTATGATATACATGGGTAAAATACTCTCGTGGCGAAGGGACAGCCCTAACACGAATTTCGCTAACATACGTCATGTATGTTGGAATAGTGTATTCTAAGTGTTTGTGTAAACGCTTGTATGAGTAAATGTTTATGTATTAGTGCCTTAGATAGGCGCTGATATGGGATTCCCGACTCCCTTAGAGACATGTAGGTTTCCCCCCGTGCGGTGGTTCGCTAGAACCACTCACTTGTAATGTGTACGTAATTGTATTCCTATGTGGATAGTGCTTTACCACATGCTTTAGAACATGCTTTACAACATGCTTTACTCCATGTTTTACTTCATGCTTCACAACATGCCTGCTAACATGCTTGTATTGCTTGTTTATCATACTTTACTCCACATGCTATTGATGAAAACTGTTTGAGTTTGGGACTATGTCTGTAGTCCAAACATTCGGTACCAGACTTGCGGTTGTGGCTGAGATTCATATCGCCACAAAGGACGTGTCTGGTGAACTCGAGTCGTACTTCGGTTGGCGATAGTGGTTGGCCACACGGAGTGCTTTTGCGCTCCATATCGCTCAACTTGTGGTGCGCTCGAGCTAGTCAGGCTCGTCAACTAAACCGAAGTGTATTTGTGTGTTCACCCTGTTTGGTCGCTACTGCTTGAACCTAGGGTACCAAACTTACCAGTGGCGATCCCGTTTAACCATGGTACCTAGATCCGCTAAGTCGCATGAACCGGGCATGGTGGTATGGGACACCGTGGTCGAGCTGTCGGCCTACGCTGGGGCCATGTGCCTCCCCGTAGTGACCATTGCGCAACCAAACTCGTGAGCCGAATATGGTGGTATGGGACACTGTATTCGAGCTGTCGATACTTCGGCGAGAGCCGAGTACGGTGAGATCTGTGCTCGTGCTGACGGGCGACGAGTCCTCCGTAGTATCATCGAGTGTACTCCAAGTGTCTGTGATTGGCGACGAGTCTTTCATAGTAACTAGAGTATGAGTTGAGCCGAGTATGGTGAGACCTGTACTCGAGCTGACGGCTAGTGATTGAGCCGAGTACGGTGAGACCTGTAGTCGAGCTGACGGCCAGCAATTGAGCCGCATACGGTGAGATCTGTATCCGCGCTGACGGGTGATGAGCCCTTTGCGATGCCTTCACTGCGCTTCTCAAACTATAATATCGTATGAGAATAACTAGGAGTGACGACCCTAGAATGGATCATGTTGGGAATGATACAAGGGAGGTACCTTAGTTTTCCAATCCTACTGGTTGAAATGGACTAATAAAAACTTGGTAATCATGAACATCATCGCACCGCATGTGCTTTGTAGATGTGGCGCACTGAGGGAGTAAGCATTCGCGAACGTAAGATGATGTCGCTTGAGGGTGGTTTGGCAAGGGCATACAGCATCATGTCATATCATTTTTGCACTTAACAAGAGTAGTAGAAATGTTTGATTTGTACTGCTTTATCATTACTGCTTGATTGATTTGATAACATGTTAACTTATGCTTTATTGTTCCACTGAGTTAGCTACTCACTCCCACGTTACGGGACGGTGTTTGCAACACCCACCAGACTCTGTCGCAGGTGTAGATGGCGCCTTGGTTCAGGAGCCGGAGCCCGACTTTGATGAGGATCAGGAGGAGTTCTCCTTTATGCAGTATTCTGACGGCTTTGCTTAGGCCGGCTGCATCGCGGGATATTCAGGGCCTCTCTTGAGGATTGTATTTTGGTTTTTTTGACTTAGAAACAATACATGTATATTAGTACTCAGTTAGTACTCATACTCTGGAGTTCAGAAAATTTTGTTACTTTACATACTTTGAATATAAAATTTCAGTCTTCCGCTTGCCTTTATACAATTGAACTGGAGTATGAATTACTGTTTTGGTATAATCTCATTCATGTTTATTGCGCTAACTCAGACAACATTTAATTAGCATTGTGTATGTTGCATAAGTGATGCGTTGGAACTCGGGAGTTGAGTTCATACTCGACCCCCGAATTTCAAGGCGTTACAACAGAAGTGATCCAGACCATTGGACTTAAATCGGGCCTATCTCGCAATCCGTAATGAGTTATCTGACGTAAAATATATGATTTTGGGGTAGAACGAGCTACTTTAGCCTGCCGCCAAAGATGGATAAAAAATGGCCTGGTCAACGACAGAAGTGATCCAAACCATCGGACCTTAAATTTGGTGTATATCGCAATTCAGAATGAGTTATCTGACGTAAAATATATGATTTAGGGTAGAACAAGCTACTATAGCCTACCGCGAATGATGGATCAGAAAAGGCCCGGTTGGCGACAGAAGTGATCCAGATCATCGGACCATAAATCAGACGTATCTCGTAATGCGGAATGAGTTATCTAACGTAAAATATATAATTTTGGGGTCGAACGAGCTACTTTAGCCTACCGCCAAAGACGGATCTGAAAAGTCTCGGTCGACGATAGCAGTGATCCAGACCACCGGACCGTAAATCGGGTGTATCTCGCAATTCGTAATGAGTTACCTGACGTAAATTATATGATTTTACGGTAGAATGAGGTACTTTAGCTTAACGCCAAAGATGGATCTGAAAAGGCCCGATGGACGACAGAAGTGATCCAGACCATCGGACCTTAAATTGGGTGTATCTCGCAGTCCGGAATGAGTTATCTGCCTTAAAATATATGATTTTGGGGTAGAACGAGCTATTTTAGCCTACCGCCAAAGATGAATCTGAAAAGGCCCGGTCGACGATAGAAGTGATCCGGACCATCAGACCTTAAATCGGGCGTATCTCGCAATCTGGAACGAGCTATCTGACTTAAAATATATGATTTTGGGGTAGAACGAGCTACTTTAGCCTACGGCCAAAGATGGATCAGAAAAGGCCTGGTCGACGACAGAAGTGATCTAGACCATCGAACCTTAAATCAGGCGTATCTCGCAATCCGGAACGAGTTATCTGACATAAAATATATGATTTTGGGGTAGAACGAGCTACTTTAGCCTACCGCCAAAGACTGATATAAAAAGGGCTGGTCGATGACAGAAGTGATCCAGACCATCGGACCTTTAATCAGGCGTATCTCACATTTCGGATGAGTCTTCTGAGGATAAATATATGATTTTGGGGTAGAACGAGCTACTTTAGCCTACCACCAATGATGGATCTGAAAAGGCCCGGTCGACTACAGAAGTGATCCAGACCATCGGTCCTTAAATCGGGCGTATCTCGCAATTTGGAATGAGTTATCTGACGTAAATAATATGATTTTGCGGTAGAATGAGCTACTTTAGCCTACCGCCAAAGATGGATGAAAAAAGGCCTGGTCGATGACAGAAGTGATACAGACCATCGGACCTTAAGTCGGGCGTGTCTCGCAATCCGGAATAAGTTATCTGACGTAAAATATATGATTTAGGCGTCAAACGAGCTACTTTAGCCTATGGCCAAAGTTGGATAAAAAAGGCCCGTTCGATGACAGAAGTGATCCACACCATCGGACCTTAAATCGAGCGTATCTCTTAAACCAGAACGAGTTATCTGACATAAAATATATGATTTTGGGGTAGAACGAACTACTTTAGCCGGCAGCCAAAGACGGATCTAAACTGGCTTGGTCGACGACAGAAGTGATCCAGACCATCAGACCTTTAATCGAGCGTATCTCGCATTTCAGATGAGTCATCTGAGGATAAATATATGATTTTGGGGTAGAACGAGCTACTTTAGCCTACCACCAAAGATGGATCTGAAAAGGCCTGGTCAACGACAGAAGTGATGCAGACCATCGGACATTAAATCGGGCGTATCTCGCAATTTGGAATGAGTTATCTGACGTAAATTATATGATTTTGCAGTAGAACGAGCTACTTTAGCCTAACCCCAAAGATGGATCTAAAAAGAGGCGGTCAACGATAAAAGTGATCCAGACCATCAGACCTTAAATCGGGTGTATCGGGCAATCCGGAATGAGTTATCTAACGTAAAATATATGATTTTGGGGTAGAACAAGCTACTTTAGCATACCGCCAAAGATAGATCTGAAAAGTCCCAGTCGACGACAAAAGTGATCCACACCATCGGACCTTAAATCGGGCGTATCTCGTAATCCGGAATGAGTTATATGACGTAAAATATATGATTTTGGGGTAGAGTGAGCTACTTTAGGCTACGACCAAAGATGGATCAGAAAAGGCCTGGTCGACGACAGAAGTGATCAAGACCATCGGAACTTAAATCGCACGTATCTCGCAATCCAGAACGAGTTATCTAACGTAAAATATATGATTTTGGGTGTAGAACAAGCTACTTTAGCCTACAGCCAAAGACAGATCTAAAAAGGCCTGGTCGACGACAGAAGTTATCTAGAGCATTGAACCTTTAATCCGGCGTATCTCGCATTCCGGATGAGTCATCTGAGGTAAAATATATGATTTTGGGGTAGAAGGAGCTACTTTAGCCTACAGCCAAAGATGAGTTTGAAAAGGCCCGGTGGTCCAGACCATCAGACCTTAAATTGGGCGTAACTCGCAATCCGGAATGAGTTATCTAACGGAAAATATATAATTTTGGGGTAGAACTAGCTACTTTAGCCTACCGCCAAAGATGGATCAGAAAAGGCAAGGTTGACGACAGATGTAATCCAGACCATCGGACCTTAAATCGGGCATATCTCACAATTCGGAATGAGTTATCTGACATAAAATATATGATTTTGGGGTAGAAATAGCTATTTATGCCTATCACCAAAGACAAATCTAAAAAAGCCCAGTCGACAACAAAAGTGATCCAGACCATCGGCTCTTGAATCGGGCGTATCTCCCAAGCCGGAATGAGTTATCTGACGTCAAATATATGATTTTGGGGTAAAACGATTTACTTTACTCGACTGCCAAAGACTAATCTGAAAAGTCTCGGTCGACGACAAGTGATCTGGACCATCGGACCTTAAATCGGGCGAATCTCGCAATCCGGAATGAGTTATCTGACGTAAAATATATGATTTGTGGGTAGAACGAGCTACTTTAGCCTACCGCCAAAGATGGATTTGAAAAGGCTCAGTCGACAACAGAAGTGATCCAGACCATCGGCTCTTTAATCGGGCGTATCTCGCAAGCCAGAGTGAGTTATCTGACGTCAAATATATGATTTTGGGGTAAAATGATTTACTTTACTCGACCGCAAAAGACTGATATAAAAAGTCCCGGTCGACGACAAGTGATCCAGACCATCGGACCTCAAATCGGTAGTATCTTGTAATCCGGAATGAGTTATCTGACGTAAACTATATGATTTTGGGGTAGAACGAGCTACTTTAGCCTACCGCCAAAGATGGATCTGAAAAGGCCCCGTCGATGACAGAAGTGATAAACACCATCAGACCTTAAATCGAGAGTGTCTCGCTATCCGGAATGAGTGTTCTGACGTAAAATATTTGATTTTGGGGTAGATCGAGCTACTTTATCCTACCGCCAAAGATGGATCGGAAAAGGCCCGGTCGACGACAGAAGTGATCCACACCATCGGACCTTAAATCGAGAGTTTGTCGCATTCCAGAATGAGTTATCTGACGTAAAACATATGATTTTTGGATCGAACGAGCTACTTTAGCCTACCGCCAATGATGGATCCGAAAAGGCCCGGTCGACGACAGAAGTGATCTAGACCATCGGACCTTAAATCGGGCGTATCTCGTAATCCTGAAAGAGTTATCTGGCATAAAATACATGATTTGGGGGTTAGAACGAGCTACTTTAGCCTACCGCCAAAGATAGATCTAAAAAGGCTCAGTCGACGATAGAAGTGATCCAGACCATCAGACCTTAAATCGGGCCTATCTCGCAATCCGGAATGAGTTATCTGACGTAAAATATATGATTTTGGGGGGTAGAACGAGCTACTTTGGCGTACCGCCAAAGATGGATAAAAAAAAGGCCTAGTTGACGACAGAAGTGATACAGACCATTGGACGTTAAATTTGGCGTATATCGCAATTTAGAATGAGTTATCTGACGTAAAATATATAATTTATGGTAGAACGAGCTACTATAGCCTACCGCGAATGATTGATCAAAAAAGGCCCGATCGATGACATAAGTGATCCTGACCTTCAGACCATAAATCGGACGTATCTCGTAATCCGGAATGAGTTATCTGACGTAAAATATATAATTTTGGGGTCGAACGAGCTACTTTACCCTACCGCCAAAGACGGATCTGAAAAGTCTCGGTCGACAATAGCAGTGATCCAGACCATCGGGCCCTAAATCGGGCATATCTCGTAATTCAGAATGAGTTGCCTGACGTAAATTATATGATTTTGCAGTAGAATGAGGTACTTTAGCTTAACGCCAAAGATGGATCTGAAAAGGCCCAGTGGACGACAGAAGTGATCCAGACCATCGGACCTTAAATCGGGTTATCTCGCAATCCGGAATGAGTTATCTGACATAAAATATTTGATTTTGGGGTAGAACGAGCTACTTTAGCTTACCGCCAAAGATGAATCTTAAAAGGCCCAGTCGACGACAGAAGTGATCCGGACCATCGGACCTTAAATCGGGCGTATCTCGCAATCCGGAACGAGTTATCTTACATAAAGTATATGATTTTCTAGGTAGAAGGAGCTACTTTAGCCTACCGCCAAAGAAAGATTCGAAAAGGCCCGGTCGACGACAGAAGTGATCCAGACCATCGTACCTTAAATCGGACGTATGTTGCAATCCATAATGATTTATCTGACGTAAAATATATGATTTTGGGTTAGAACGAGCTACTTTAGCCTACCGCCAAAGATGGATTCGAAAAGGTCCGGTCAACGACAAAAGTGATCCAGTCCATCGGAACTTAAATCGGACGTATCGCGTAATCCGGAATTAGTTCTCTTACGTAAAATATATGATTTTGGGGTAGAACGAGCTACTTTAGCCTACCGCCAAAGACGAATCTCAAAAGTCCCGGTCGACGACAGAAGTGAGATAGACCATCGGACCTTAAATTGGGAGTATCTCGCAATCCGGAATGAGTTATCTGACGTAAAATATATGATTTTGTGGTTGAACGAGCTACTTTAGCCTACCACCAGAAATGGATCAGAAAAGGTCCGGTCGATGAGAGAAGTGATCCAGACCATCTGCTCTTAAATCGGGGGTATCTCACAAGCCAGGATGAGTTATCTGACGTAAAATGTATGATTTTGGAGTAGAACGAGCTACTTTAGTCGACCGCCAAAGACTGATCTGAATAGTCCCGGTCGACGACAAGTGATCCAGACCATCGGACCTTAAATCGTGCGTCTCTCGTAATCGGAATGAGTTATCTTACGTAAAATATATGATTTTGGGGTAGAACGAGCTACTTTAGCCTGCCGCCAAAGATGGATCTGAAAAGGCCCGGTCGACGACAGAAATGACGCAGACCATCGTACCTTATATTAGGCGAATCTCGCAATCCGGAATGAGTTATTTGACGTAAAATATATGATTTGGGGGTAGATCGAGCTACTTTAGCCTTCTGCCAAAGATGGATCTAAAAAGGCCCGGTCGACGACAGAAGTAATCCACACCATCGGACCTTAAATCGGGAGCATCTCGCATTTCGGAATGAGTTATCTGACATAAAATATATGATTTTTGGGTAGAACGAGCTACTTTAGCCAACCGCCAATGATGGATCAGAAAGGGCCCGGTTGACGACAAAAGTGATCCAGAACATCAAAACCTAAATCGGGCATATCTCGCAATCTGGAATTAGTTATCTGACATAAAATATATGTTTTTGGGGTAAAACAAGATACTTTAGCCTACCGCCAAAGACGGATCTGAAAAGTCCCGGTCGACGACAGAAGTGATCCAGACCATCAGACCTTAAATCGGGCGTATCTCATTATAGGGAATGAATTATCTTACGTAAAATATATGATTTTGGGGTAGAACGAGTAACTTTATCCTACCGCCAAAGATGGATTAGAAAAGGCCAGGTCGACAACAGAAGTGATCCAGACCATCGGCTCTTGAATCGGGCGTATCTTGCAGCAAGTCGGAATGAGTTATCTGACGTCAAATATATGATTTTGGGATAAAACGATTTACTTTACTCGACCGCCAAAGACTGATATGAAAAGTCCCAGTCGACGACAAGTGATCCAGACCATCGGACCTTAAATCGGGCGTATATCGCAATCCGGAATGAGTTATCTTATGTAAAATATATGATTTTGGGATAGAATGAGCTACTTTAGCCTACCGCCAAAGATGGATGTGAAAAGGCCTGGTTGAGGAGAAAAGTGATACAGACCATCGGTCCTTAAATCGGGCGTGTCTCGCAATCCGGAATGAGTTATCTAACGTAAAATATATGATTCTGGGGTAGAACGAGCTACATTAGCCTACGGCCGAAGTTGGATCAGAAAAGGCCCGTTCAACGACAGAATTGATCCAGACCATCGGACCTTAAATCGGGTGTATCGGCCAATCTAGAATGAGTTATCTGACGTAAAATATATGATTTTGGGGTAGAACGAGCTACATTAGCATACGCCAAAGATAGATCTAAAAAGGACCGATCGACGACAAAAGTTATCGAGATCATCGGACCTTAAATCGGGCGTATCTCGCAATCTAGAATGAGTTATATGAAAAAATATATGATTTTTGGGTAGAACGACCTACTTTAGCCTACGGCCAAAGATGGATCAGAAAAGGCCCGGTTGACGACAGAAGTGATGCAGACCATCGGACCTTAAATCGGGCGTATCTCGCAATCCGGAACGAGTTATCTGACGTAAAATATATGATTTTGGGGTAGAACGAGCTACTTTAGCCTACCGCCAAAACGGATCTAAAAAGGCTTGGTCGATGACAGAAGTGATCCAGACCATCGGACCTTTAATCGGGCGTATCTCGCATTCCAGATGAGTCATCTGAGGTAAAATATATGATTTTGTGGTAGAAGGAGCTACTTTAGCCTACCACCAAAGATTAATTTGAAAAGGCCCGGTCGACGACAGAAGTGATCTAGACCATCGGACCTTAAGTTGGACGTAACTCGGAATCCGGAATGAGTTATCTGACGAAAAATATATAATTTTGAGGTAGAACTAGCTACTTTAGCCTGCGGCGAAAGCTCGATCTGAAAATGCACAGTCGACGACAGAAGTGATCAAGACCATCGGACCTTAAATAAGGCGTATCTCACAATCCAGAATGAGTTATCTAACGTAAAATATATTATTTTGGGGTACAATGAGCTACTTTAGCTTACCGCCAAAGATGGATCAGAAAATGCAAGGTTGACGACAGAAGCAATCCCGACCTTTGGACCTTAAATCGGGCATATCTCGCAATTTGGAATGAGTTATCTGACGTAAAATATATGATTTTGGGGTAAAAATAACAACTTTAGGCTACCACCAAAGACGGATCAAAAAAGGCCCGGTCGATGACAAAAGTGATCCAGAACATCGGCTCTTGAATCGGGCGTATATTGTAAGCTGGAATGAGTTATCTGACGTCAAATATTGATTTTGGGGTAAAACGATTTACTTTACTCGACCGCCAAAGACTGAAATGAAAAGTCCGGTCGACGACAAGTGATTCGGACCATCGGACCTTAAATCACACGAATCACGCAATTCGGAATGAGCTATCTGACATAAAATATATTTTTGGGGTAGAACGATCTACTTTAGTCTACCGCCAAGATGGATCTGAAAAGGCCCAGTCGACCGCAAACTGTTAGACCATCGGCTCTTTAATCGGGCGTATCTCGCAAGCCGGAGTAAGTTATCTGACGTCAAATATATGATTTTGGGGTAAAATGATTTACTTTACTCGACCACCAAAGACTGATCTAAAGTCCCGGTCGACGACAAGTGATCCAGACCATCAGACCTTAAATCGGGCGTATCTCGCAATCCTGAATGAGTTATCTTACGTAAATATATGATTTGGGGGTAGAACGAGCTACTTTAGCCTACCGCCAAAGATGGATCTAAAAAGGCCCCGTTGATGACAGAAGTGATACACACCATCGGACCTTAAATCGAGCGTGGTCTCGCTATCAGGAATGAGTTATCTAACGTAAATATATGATTTTGGGGTAGATCGAGCTACTTTATCCTACCGCCAAAGATGGATCGGAAAAGGACCGATTGACGACAGAAGTGATCCGCACCATCGGACCTTAAATCGGGAGTATGTCGCATTCCGTAATGAGTTATCTGACGTTAAATATATGATTTTTGGGTAGAACAAGCTACTTTAGCCTACCGCCAATGATGGATCCGAAAAGGCTCGGTCGACGACAGAAGTGATCCGGACCATCAGACCTTAAATCTGGCGTATCTCGTAATCCTAAAAGAGCTATCTGACATAAAATATTTGATTTGGGGTTAGAACGAGCTACTTTAGCCTACCGCCAAAGATGGATCTAAAAAGGCCTGGTCGACGACAGAAGTGATCTGGACCATCGGACCTTAAATCGGCTTATCTCGCAATCCGGAATGAGTTATTTGATGTAAAAATATGATTTTGGGGTAGAACGAGCTACTTAGGCCTACCTCCAAATGCATAAAAGAAGGCCTGGTCGACGATAGAAGTGATCCAGACCATCGGACTTTAATTTGGCGTATATCGCAATCCGGAATGAGTTTTCACGTAAAATATATAATTTTGGGGTCGAACGAGCTACTTTAGCCTACAGCCAAAGACAGATCTGAAAGTCTCGGTCGACGATAGCAGTGATCCAGACCATTGGACCGTAAATCGGACGTATCTTGCAATTCGGAATGAGTTACCTGACGTAAATTATATGATTTTACGGTAGTAACAAGGTACTTTAGCTTAACGCCAAAGATGGATATGAAAAGGCCAGGAGGACGACAGAAGTGATCCAGACCATTGGATCTTAAATCGGGTGTAACTCGCAATCTGAAATGAGTTATCTGATTTAAAATATATGATTTTGGGTAGAACGAGCTACTTTAGCCTACCGCCAAAGATGAATCTGAAAAGGCCCAGTCGACAATAGAAGTGATCCGGACCATCGGACCTTAAATCGGGCGTATCTCGCAATCCGGAACGAGTTATCTACGTAAAATATTGATTTTGGGGTAGAACAAGCAACTTTAGCCTACAGCCAAAGATAGATCCGAAATGCCCGGTCGACGACAGAAGTGATCCAGACCATCGGATCTTAACGGATCGGACTCCCTCGCAATTTGAAATGATTTATCTGACGTAAATATATGATTTTGGGTTAGACGAGCTACTTTAACCTACTGCCAAAGATGGATCAGAAAAGTCCGGTCGACGACAGAAGTGATTCCGTCCATCGGAACTTAAATCGGACGTATCCGTAATCCGGAATTAGTTCTCTGACGTAAAATATATGATTTCGGGGTAGAACGAGCTACTTTAGCCTACCGCCAAAGACGGATCTGAAAAGTCCCGGTCGATGACAGAAGTGAGATAGACCATCAGACCTTAATTGGGGCGTATCTCGCAATCCGGAATGAGTTGTCTGACGTAAATATATGATTTTGTGGTTGAACGAGCTACTTTAGCCTACCACCAGAAATGGATCAGAAAAGGCCCGGCCGATAGAGAAGTGATCCAGACTATCTGCTCTTAAATCGGGGGTATCTCGCAAGCCGGGATGAGTTTATCTGACGTAAAATATATGATTTTGGGGTAGACGAGCTACTACTTTAGTGTCGACCGCCAAAGATTGATCTGAAAGTCCCGGTCCGACGACAAGTGAAGTGATCCAGACCATCAGACCTTAAATCGGCCGATATCTTGCAATCCGGAATGAGTTTCTTACGTAAAAATTATGATTTTGGGGTAGAAGGGCTACTTTAGCCTACCGCCAAAGATGGATCTGAAAAGGATTGGTTGACGAGAGAAGTGCTACAAACCATCGGACCTTAGGTCGGGCGTGTCATTGCAATCCAGAATGAGTTACCTGATGTGAAATATATGATTTTGGGAGAACGAGCTACTTTAGCCTACGGCCAAAGTTTTGTGATCAGAAAAGTTTCGTTCGGCGACAGAATTGATCTTGACCATCGGACCTTAAATCGGGCAATCTCGCAATACAGAACGAGTTATCTGACATAAAATATATGATTTTGGGTTAGAACGAGCTACTTTGCCTACGGCCAATGTTGGATCAGAAAAGTTTCGTTCGGCGACGAAGTGATCTTGACCATCGGACTAATTTCCGGGCGTATCTCGCAATACAGAATGAGTTATCTGACATAAAATATATGATTTTGGGTTAGAACGAGCTACTTTAGCCTATCGAAAAGACGGATCTAAAAAGGCCTGGTCGATGACAGAAGGGATCCAGACCATCGGACCTTTAATCGGGCGTATCTCGCATTCTAGTGAGTCATCTAAGGAAAAAATATGATTTTGGGGTAGAACGAGCTACTTTACCTACCACCAAAGATGGATCTGAAAAGGCCCGGTCGACGCCAGAAGTGATCCAGCCCATCAGACCTTAAATCGGGCGTATCTCGCAATCCAGAATGATTACCTGATGTAAATTATATTATTTGTGCGGTAGAACGAGCTACTTTGCTAATGCCAAAGATGGATCTAAGAAGCGCCAGTCAACGACAAAGTGATCCAGACCATCGGACTTTAAATTGGGTGTATCGGCCAATCCGGAATGAGTTATCTGTCGTAAAATATATGATTTTGGGGTATAACGAGCTACTTTAGCATACCGCCAAAGATCGATCTGAAAAGGCCCAGTCGACAACAAAAGTGATTTAGACCATTGGACCTTAAATCGGGCGTATCTCGCAATACGGAATGAGTTTATATGATGTAAAATATATGATTTTGGGGTAGAACGAGCTACTTTAGCCTACGGCCAACGAGGATCGAAAGGCCCGGTCGACGACAGAAGTGATCCAAACCATCAGACCTTAAATCGGGCGTATCTCACAATCCGGAATGATTTTGGGGTAGAACGAGCTACTTTATCCTACCGTCAAATATGGATCTAAAAAGGCTTGGTCGACGACAGAAGTGATCTAGACCATCGGATCTTTAATCGGATGAGTCATCTGAGGTAAATATATGATTTTGGGGTAGAAGGAGCTACTTTAGCCTACCGCCAAAGATGGATTTGAAAAGGCCCGGTCGACGATAGAAGTGATCCAGACCATCGGACCTTAAAATGGCGGTAACTCACAATCCGGAATGAGTTATCTGACGAAAAATATTAATTTTGGGTAGAACTAGCAACTTTAGCCTACGGGGAAAGTTGGATCTGAAAATACACGGTCGATGACGGAAGTGATCAAGACCATCGGACCTTAAATCGGGCGTATCTCACAATCCGGAATGAGTTATCTAACGTAAAATATAATTTTGGGTAGAACTAGCAACTTTAGCCTACGGGGAAAGTTGGATCTGAAAATACACGGTCGATGACGGAAGTGATCAAGACCATCGGACCTTAAATCGGGCGTATCTCACAATCCGGAATGAGTTATCTAACGTTAAAATATATTATTTTGGGGTACAACGAGCTACTTTAGCCTACCCCAAAGACTGGATCAGAAAAGGCAAGGTTACGACAGAAGTTAATCGAGACCTTGGACCTTAAATCGGGCATATCTCGCAATTCGGAATGAGTTATCTGACGTAAAATATATGATTTTGGGGTAGAAGAGTTGGGGTAAGAAATAAACTACTTTAGCCTACCGCCAAACATGGATCTAAAAAGGCCCGGTCGATGACCAAAGTGATCCAGACCATCGGCTCTTGAATCGGGCGTATCTCGCAAGCCGGAATGAGTTATCTGACGTCAAATATATGATTTTGGGTTAAAACAATTTACTTTACTCGACTGCCAAAGACTGATCTGAAAAGTCCCGGTCAACGACAAGTGATCCGAACCATCGGACCTCAAATCATTGCAAATCACGCAATCCGGAATGAGTTATCTGACATAAAATATATGATTTTGGGTAGAACGAGCTACTTTAGTCTACCGCCAAAGATAGATCTGAAAAGGCCAGTCGACAACAGAATGATCCAGACCATTGGCTCTTTAATCGGGCGTATCTCGCAAGCCAGAGTGAGTTATCTGACGTCAAATATATGATTTGGGGTAATAAAACGATTTACTTTACTCGACTGCCAAGACTGATCTGAAAAGTCCCGGTCGACGACAAGTGATCTACACCATCGGACCTTAAATCGGGCGTTTCTCGCAATCCGGATGAGTTATCTTACGTAAAATATATGATTTTGGGGTAGAACGAGCTACTTTAGCCTATCGCCAAAGATGGACCTGAAAAGTCCCCGTCGATGACAGAAGTGATACACACCATCGGACCTTAAATCGAGCATGTCTCGCTATCCGGAATGAGTTGTTGATGTAAAATATATGATTTTTGGGTAGATCGAGCTACTTATCCTACCGCCAAAGATGGATCGGAAAAGGCCGGTTGACGAAGAAGTGATCCACACCATCGGACCTTAAATCGGAAGTTTGGTGCTTCCGGAATGAGTTAGCTGACGTAAAATATATGATTTTTGGGTAGAATGAGCTACTTTAGCGTATCGCCAATGATGGATCCGAAAAGGCCCGGTCGACGACAGAAGTGATCTGGACCATCTGACCTTAAATCGGGCGTATCTCGTAATTCTGAAAGAGTTATCTGACTAAAATATATGATTTTGGGTAGAACGAGTACTTTAGCCTATCGCCAAAGATGGATATAAAAAGGCCCATTCAACGACAGAAGTGATCCAGAACATCGGACCTTAAATCGGGCTTATCTCGCAATCTGGAATGAGTTGTCTGACGTAAAATATATGATTTTGGGGTAGAAGGAGCTACTTTAGCCTACCGCCAAAGATGGATGAAAAAAAGGCCTGGTAGATGATAGAAGTGATCTAGACCATCGGATCTTCAATTGGCGTATATCACAATCCGAAATGAGTTATCTGACGTAAAATATTGTTTAGGGTAGAACAATCTACTATAGCCTACCGCGAATGATGGATCAGAAAAGGCCAGGTCAACGACAGAAGTGATCCAGACCATCGGACCATAAATCGGACGTATCTCGTAATCCGGAATGAGTTATCTGACGTAAAATATATATTTTGGGTCAAACGAGCTAATTTAGCCTACCGCCAAAGACGGATCTGGAAAGTCTCGGTCGATAATAGTAGTGATCCAGACCATCGGATCGTAAATCGGGCATATCTCGCAATTGGATGAGTTACCTGACACAAATTATATGATTTTGCAGTAGAACGAGGTACTTTAGCTTAACGCCAAGGATGGATCTGAAAAGGCCCGGTGGATGACAGAAGTGATCCAAACCATCGGACCTTAAATCGGGTGTATCTCGCAATCCAGAATGAGTTATCTGACTTAAAATATATGATTTTGGGGTTGAACGAGCTACTTTAGCCTACCGCCAAAGATGGATCTGAAAAGTCTCGGTCGACGATAAAAGTGAGATAGACCATTGGACCTTAAATCGGGCATATCTCGCAATCCAGAATGAGTTATCTAACATAAAATATGTGATTTTGTGGTTGAACGAGCTACTTTAGCATACCACCAGAAATGGATTAGAAAAGGCTCGGTCGATGAGAGAAGTTATCCAGACCATCTGCTTTTAAATCGGGGGTATCTAGTAAGCCGGGATGAGTTATCTGACATAAAATATGTGATTTTTGGGGTAGAACAAGTTACTTTAGTCGACCGCTAAAGATTGATCTAAATAGTCCCGATCGACGACAAGTGATCCAGACCATCGGACCTTAAACCGGCGTATCTCGCAATTCGAAATTAGTTATCGTGTGTAAAATATATGATTTTTGGGTAGAACAAGCTACTTTAGGCCTATCACCAAAGATGGATCTGAAAGGCCGGTCGACAACAGAATGATACAGACCATCGTACCTTAAATAGTGCGTATCTCGCAATTCGAATGAGTTATTTGACGTAAAATATTTAATTGGGGTAGATCTGAATATGTTAAACCATTTTCAAAGATCTGGTCGTCCAGTTTGTGATTGAATCCTCTACCTGGCTTGAAAGCTAGTAGAGTTACATTTGAGTAATCCTGATAATTGCATATCATAGGATTAGTGAATTAGGATCTTAAATAAACCGTAAAAACTTTAAAAGTCCTATTCACCCTCCTCTAGGACATATTGACATATTCCGACTTCAACTTAAGCGTTCTTCACCACTATTTCATCACTCTCTCTCTCTCTCTCTCTCTCTCTCTCTCTCTCTCTCTCTCTCTCTCTCTCCACTCGGTCACTTGCCCGAGCTTGACTCAACGTCTACCCAGGCTTGTCTCAGCCGTATGACCTACACTCACCTGAGCTCTCTCTCCCCTCCTCTCTCTCTCTCAATATAACAACAAAGTACCATCTATGGTTTTATCTAATATAAATGTGTGTGTGTATTATTAATTAAATATTTAATTTTGGGGTTGGGTCGGGTTGCTGGGTTAAGTCAGGTGTGGGTTGCGAGTTGGGTTAGGTTAGGAGCAAGCTCGACTCGACTCGAGGTAAGCTCACCTCGACTCGATCCATTAGCTCGCCTCGAGCTCGACTCGAATGTTTTGACAAATAAGCCAAGCTTCAATGGTAAGCTTGAAGCCGAGCTCGAGCTTGAGCTCGAGCTCAAACTCTAGAAGAGCACGGACAAGCCAAGCCAAGCTTGGCCCACCTCGACTCGGCTCGGCTCGATGCACAACCCTACATAGGATGGAGAAAGAAAAGGTGTGGTGGCTTGTAAGCTAATTGTATTTAAAAAAAGTAAAAAATCAAAGTTGTCCTTCGATATAAGAGAACAAAATATTCAATAACAATTACAAATATAAGAGAGAAAGAGTGCGGGCTACACACAAAGAAAATAAGAGAATAAAAAGGTATGAACTATACATAAGAATGAGAAAGAAAGGAAAATTACACTCTCCTCGTATCGAGCGGCTAAAATCAGAGTTGTCCTTCAATGATACACACAATTCTTGAATTTCCTAAATACCCTTATCTACTATAGAAATTACTTTTAATATTTCATTTTAATCCCAACTTTCATTACTCTCTCAAAACTAATTGTGTGGGCAGAGTTGTACACCATTGCTTGCTTTTATATATAGTGTAGACTTGCAACGCTTATCTCCATTGATCACATGGTAAGGGGACGATGATCATTCTTTTATTGGTAAATGTTCGAATGAGATCATCCCACCTAGCTTGTTATTGGATTTCAAAATAATTCAGCAAAATGAATGGATGAAGTGGATGTATTATACATGCATCAAGGTGGGCCCCACAATATGGGCCACATCTTCTTGGGTGAGGGGGTAGCGGATTAGGTGAGATTCCAGATTCACCAAGGTGGGTGGGACCCCCGATTGTGGAGCTCACAGTGATGTATGTGCCTTAAATCCACGCTGTCCAACCATTTTCAAAGCTCATTTTAGGGCACAATCCCAAAAATGAAGCTGACTCAAATCTTAAGTGGACCACACTACAGGAAATAATCATGATTAAATCCTCACCATTAAAAACTTCATGAATTCTAGCGGAATGTTTATTTTTCATCCAACTTGTTGATAAATTCACAAACACCTACATGAAGAGACCACACAAATATCATCTTGATCCAAAGCTTTTGTGGCCCATAACAAGTCTTTAATGGTTGGCTACCACTGTTCCTGTACTATGGTTCATTTGCGATTTGGATCTGCTTCATTTTTTGGATCACGCCCTAAAATGAGCTTCCAATAGGATGAACGACGTGGATGTAGTTAGAGACATCACGTTGGCCCCTTAAGTCCACGGTCTCCCCCACCCCAATTAATGCCCATGGTTATTTTGAGCAAGTTAATCTCATCCATCCAAGTGTTGTGTTCCACCCAACATTTCACCTATTGTACAATAAATGCATGCCTCTTTGTTTGGCATTTCGACTAAAGTAAATGAAATATTAAATGATTATAAATTCTTTTATGTATTATGACATCAGCTGCATTTGACAATGAATTTTTGTATTTTCTTTATTCACAATAAAATTATAAAGATAACATTTTTATGTTACTTCAATATCAAATCAACACCAAAATATACTAATGTTGATTTATTGAAAAAAAAAATATAATAATTACAAATTTCTTCACTTGCTTCTAGAACTCATGTCCATTTGATTAACAATTTCATATTTGATTTGTCAATGGTAAAATTATAATGATGGTACATTTCTTTTATATTACTCGTAAATTCGTGAAACAAACATGCACTCAGTAAACATGGTAATCTCATGTTGGATTTGGCATAGGACCACTTCTTTTTCTTTATTAGCTAGGACAAGTCCATTGGGGTTTTTACTAAGTGTGTACGCATCCACGACACATGCGCTAGTAGGCATATTCGTGGGAGATCCAATCCATCCATCAGGTTGGCCCAACGTTCTACATTCTTTCCTAACAATAAATTTGGTCCACTAAGCATGTGGGTCTAATAATGAAATAGGTCGCTGGCTTAGAAAACTCCAGTCAAGTTCGTCAGTTCACTCACGCTTGTGTTGTATGTCGCTAACATCCCCACCTTCATGAGATTTTAGCAAGCCAGAGTGCAAGAATCACACTGTGGCACCCCACATGTTCATACGTGCTACCATCTATCTATAAGCGCTCCACATGCCCCCACATGTTAACATGTTACACATGCAAAATGTGCCGCCATTCATCTTTAAGCATCCCACATGTGCCTATGTGTGACATATGATAACATGACAATTGCTGCACTTATCTTTAGTGCACATGTGTCACCATCCACCTTTAAGTAAAGCTTTCATGAAAAAGTCATTTCTTCAATCAACAAATTTTGAAATGAAGAAAATATATTTGAAAAAACAATAAAAGAAACTGACTTTTCATTTCTCATTGTTTTTTTTTTTAAATATCATAAAAACGCATTCCATGAATTCAAACAGGCCCGGTGAAACACAACTCGTAAGGCTGATTGTGTAGCTGGGACAGCTATGATGATGATGAGATATCCAACATGCCCCTTTAAAAGGGCAAGATGGATGCAGACATTGGTGTGTAGGCCCATATATGTTGCATGCCCCACAAGAAAAATCCAATATGGAAACATATTAGTAAGGAGTTCCAACCATTGTTTTATGGATAGAATGTTGGACAGTTGAGGAACAACACATTCATAATAAGAGCATGGTTGAAATCAAAATGTTGAGATTGATAAGTCGCAAGAAGAAATATAATATATTAGAAATGAATGCATTTGAGGTAACTTAACAGTAGAACCTATAAGTTGTCACGCCCCAAACCAGGGGATCGGATTCATAGGAATCCCGATCGCCGAATCTGTTGTCGATAACCTCCGTAGTACCCCATTCTCGGCTCCCAGCGCCCATACGCTAGATTTCAATCCTGGGATCCTACAAGGAGGATTTATCAACGTACATTTATCTCGTAAGAAACATAACTACAAGTTTACCCAAATCACAAAGGCAACAACATCATCACATATCTACTAATATAAATATTTGAATACAATATTGAAAGGGAAATGCATATGTCAAAAATCAAAACTCCAGAAGACCGCTGCATGCTCCAAGCTCAACGCTGCTGCAACCTAACGCCACCTGCACACATCTATCGTGTATAAGCTTATATAAAGCTTAGATGGTGGTGAAAGTGTGTGTAAGGTAAGTGCCAAGTATTCAATAAAGCCCATAAATCATACATCATCGGAATAAGCCGAAATACTGACAAGATCATGAATCATACAATATCAGAGTAAGCGAAAATATACTGGTAAGTCCATGAGTCATATAATATCAGAGTATGCAATGCAGATCATAATGAGCCAAATATCATATACTGCGGATGCAATGCAATATGCAGATCCTGCCAAGTCCGTCTAAGCCATATAAGTGCAGAAACGTAGCAATCTAAAATGTCATATACCGCGGATGAAATACAACATGCGATGCGAATGAAATGACCAAGCTGGAGTGAAGTCGGGATGATAGTACGTAATATCACAGGCTATGGGGTCCATCACAAGGGAATTCTATCCAAGCCAGTCCCATACCTAAATTTGGATAGTCAAACACAATGTGGTAAACTTCTGATCTTAGGTTAGTCGCGCGCCCCAACCGAAATCCTGGCCATTGCGAAGGTACATGTAACATATAGTTGCACACCACCAGCCCGAGTGGATAATGGATGAATGAATGAATGAGTCAAGTACTGAGTATGCAACTCCTGCACAGTAGCCTGCCAGCACAGTAGCCTGATAACCGCTGGTAGCTCTCCTAGTGTGGTAGCTCGCCCAGGCCTCAGCCCCGCCCACATCACACACACCCACCCACATCAGCGTCCGCCCACGTGTACCCGCCCACATGTGCAACAGTGACGGGGTGTCATAATATCATGCCAGTCCTCATATCAAGTCCATATATCAGTATAGTTCCTCTCTGGGATATCATCGGGGTCTATTACACTCCACACTAACTGCTGCCTCCCTAGCTGCACAGCTCAGTGAGTGGAAGAGACCACACTATCCGCCTAACCAGTAGTCTGCAATACCTACCTGACTCGTCGATAGCGGACTCATTTACGAGCTGGTCAAACTCAGCCTAGCTTACAGCCCCCTCACTCGGGCGGTAAGGCCACACCCCCTTCCAACCGACCACGACACAGTGGGAGACACGGCCTCATGGTATAGGCACCGACGCTCATATTCCACTCGGTCTAGACGTTGGATCATTTCCTGGTACCAAGGAGGTTCTGGGACTTTCACCCAAGGACATCCTACATGCCCACAATGCCAAAACCAAGCATTTTCGATGTCCCATCTGGTCATCCATGATGTGTTTGTGGAGGCCGCGGTCCTAATGTCGCTGGGGCGTACAATGATCATGTCACACATATGCGAGATGCATGAGTCACACTGTCCAGTCATGTAGTAATCCTGCACGTATCGCGCGCTCATGTGGGTAACTCCTATCAGTGATCCCATGAATAGTCTGTCCAATGGCATATGCTATGATCAGTCACTACTCGTATCAAGCATACATATGATGCGTATGGGCATGAATCATAGAATTACACTAAGCATGTTATAGGGTGATGAACTATCCTCACAAAGAAGATGGGCCTAGATGGCTTACACACAACAAGTATGGGCCTATCAATGGGCCCTAGGGAGAGTTATAATGTGGGCATTTAACCAACATTATTCTTACAATGTGAATGTCAAACCATCATTGCTTCCAAGGCATAGCCCGCCATAAACATCATTACATAAACCATGGTGGAATCACACATTGAAATGGACCTTATGTACATCCCATTGGGTCTCGACCCATGAGCCTCCAATACATCAAATGGGCTGTATCACATGGGTCTTATATATATCAAGGTGGACCTCAACGGATGGGCCATAACTACATCAAGATGGGCCCTCATATGATGTAAGGCCCACCCCCACAGCACATGATTTTGTCCGCTTTGCCGAAGCTCATGGCTTTAAAACGCGTCATGTCTGTTAAGGGAGGAACCCAACATATAACCACCACAACTCCAGACAACTCTTCCGATGTGGGACAAGTTACGCTATAGTCAACTGCAATAGTAGCTCGCCCTGCACAGTAGCCTGCCAGCCACACAGTAGCCTACCAGCCACACTTGGGGGCCCGTCCACATATGTGCCCGCCCACGTGTGCCCGCCCACATGAAGCAGTGACCGGGGTGTCACATATGACAAGTGGGCCACATCACATGGGACTCGTTATATGGGCCGCACCAATGGGCCTCACCAACTACATTATTCATCTATATGCTTATGATCAACTTAGAGCATAAAGAAAATAATTCATATTGAAAGATTATCTAGACCGCACTCCAAATATAAGTGGCGATAATGATTTCCACCATTAAAATCCTCAAGGCCCACCATAACATTTATGTTCTATCCAATCTGGTCATAAGGTCACACAGACTTGGTTGGGAGGAAAACATATATCTAGTTGATCCAAAACTGTTGTGGTCCAAAAGGACTTCAATGGTAAGCGTTCATCTCTCCACTGTTTTCTGTGGTGTGGTCCACCTAATAATTCTGCCTCATTTTTAGTCTTAAGCCTAAGATGGGCTTACTAATTGGATGGACGGTTTGGATATAATACATACATCAAGGAGGGTCCCCCACATGTCGCCAAGGTGGGCTCCACATATCTTGCCACAACACAGCCCTATGACTGGTGTGTGGTAAATGTGCCAATCCAATCCATTACAGGTGGGTCCCACATGGGGTCATCTCCACATTGCATAGATGATCTACATTGCTTCCTCAGTATGTGATATTAGCTTATTATGTTGTTACATCGCATAGCCTAGATAAGGTTGATGGTATTTATGGACTTACTAGCATGTTTCCTCATTGCTCTGATATTGCATACTTGACACTTACCTTGCGCACACACTTACACCACCCTCTAAGCTTTCTATAAGCTTATGCACAATATATGCATGCAAGTGGCGTTAGGTCGCAACAACGTTGAGCTTGGAGTGTGCAGCTGTCTTTTGGAGCTTTAATTTTCAATATATGTATTTCCCTTTCAGCATTGTATTCAACTGTCTATATTGGTGGATGTGTGATGATGATGTTGCTTTTGTGATTTAGGTACACTTTGGTTATACTCCTTTATTTACAAAAAAAAAAAAATCACACTGAAAATCCTTCTTATAGGATCCCAGGATCGAAACCTGTTGTATGGGCACTTGAAGCTGAGAATGGGGCACTACGAAGGCTGTCAGCACCAGATTCAGCGATCAGGAATTCTGTGAGCTTGTTTTTCGAAATTGGGGCGTGACAGCTACCGAGTCGATTAAGGATTCACGCATTCCTTAGCAACACTGGTAGGTGGTTCAACACATAAGTTGATGATTTCTTCCCCTTGAGCTTTCCACTTTCATATAAGTTTAATTGATAATTTCTGTTTTAATTTTAGTTGATAATTGATATCTCTATTAATTGCACTATTTTTTAAATTTGACTTCTAACTTACACGCTCAACATTTATCTTATATAAACACATGTATGTTGCACTTATATACCTTCTCATGCTTGTGGATTACTCGTGGATTGCTTATGGAACTTAATTAGTACATTTATTAGTGGGAAACCTCACTTATAAAAGTACATCCAGACTTGGGATGTAACTTGATTAATTGTGACTATAATGGGGCCCTAACCTAGTAGCCATTTTACCTCAGGTTGTTGTGGACTTACCATCTTGCGGATCCTTATGCCCTAAACTGTTGTGGTCCAAAAGGACTTTAATGGTAAGCGTTCATCTCCCCACTGTTTTCTGTGGTGTGGTCCACCTAATAATTCTGCCTCATTTTTAGTCTTAAGCCTAAGATGGGCTTGCCACCTGGATGGACGGTTTGGATACAATACATACATCAAGGAGGGTCCCCCACATGTCGCTAAGGTGGGCTTCACATATCCTGCCACAACACAGCCCTATGGCTGGTGTGTGGTACACATGCCAATCCAATCCATTCAGGTGGGTCCCTGTAATAACCCAAATAAATCTTGACCGTCCAATTTTAACCATTGATCGGCGTACCCAATTAGTCTGATATAACCGACAATCTATAAGATCAATTGGTTCAATCTCAACCATTAATTTGGACATATCCAATCCAACTGTTCATTAACTAATGAATCCAACCATACATTTATCCATCCATCTACATCATCCATGTACCATCAAATACATCACAACCACACACATGCACCAAACACATCATGCACATCAATCCATCTATCCATACATCCATCCGATCCATCCATCCATCTACATCATCACAACCATAGCTTAATACTTGACACCGTGTATAACAATTTCATTCATGCACTGAAAACCCCGGATTTTTCCTAACCTAGAGTTAGACGTCCTTAGGTGATGGGTCGATCCTAACACCTAATTAACTTGTCAAACACTCAATTCAAAAGTCTCAAATCCCTTTTCAAATCATTTTCTTCAAAATCTCACATGTCCTTCAAAATCTCACCTTTCACCACCTTATTCTTCAAACTTTTCCAAGAACTTTCATATTAGACACTAATCCTAATGTTTAGGTGATGAAGAACAGTACTTAAACTAAAAATTACTATGAATAGTAAATAAATAAATAAAATGAGTATTTAACCATTAACCATTTTGGAATCTTACGAAATAAATAGGCTACATGGATAGATCAGCTTCTCCTACCCTAAAAACATATATTGCACGTCGAATAACTCATTCCGGTTTGTAAAATACACCTATTTCGAATATCGGACGGTGAAATCACCCCAAATAGGATAGGCAGTGGCGAGGGGCTCGGCGGGTTAGCGAGGCCTCGCCAAAATGCAGGCTTGGCAGGGCCGCAGTGGGCTGGTGGCCCGTTTTCGGCAGAAAATTCTATGATTTTTGTCCTGCTCTGAAAATTCATATCTCCTTCGTTATAACTCCGATTTAGGTGATTCAAAAGCCAGATTGAAGCTTGATAATCCTAGTTTAATATAAAAATAAGTTAAAAATATAATAAAATAATTAATATAATTAAATATAGTTGTGGTGACAACTGTCCGAAAGTCATTAGTTTGGACAGCTGCTGCTTCTGGAATTTTTAGAAATTTTCTACAATACAAAACTTAATGAATTTTGGTGGCAATGAAGTAGACTTAATGATGAACTACTAAAAAAGTAATAGAAATAATAAATCAAGTAAAAATGCCAGAAAGAGGTGTAGAACTTCCCTAGGACCGTATTTTGTCATAATTATGGTGAAATTTGGTAAAGTACTGAACTAAACAATCAGTAGAATTTGCTTGAATTACTTTAAATACGATCTACAAGACTCAAAACTTGTAGAATCATCGACGCTACATTACCCTATAATCTAGGAGCAATCTCATTACCCAGTTGCTCTCGAGAGCATCACGAAACTCCGTATCGGACCTGGACCGCACGTCGAAAGTCTGATTAACACGAAGCTAAACATTTAGGACCGCCTTGCTGGGCTTGACAACCATCTCGAAAATCAAATCCAGATAGTTTCCTGGGGCTATTCGCTTGAGCTCGGAGTAAAGAGTGTGAGAAACGTGAAATTAATTAGAAATCAATTCCAAATTTAAGTAATCTAAGACATGTCACTTGCGGGCCTGATATAAGCAATTAGACCGTCAGAATTGAACCAAATACACCCTCGGATCAGGGGAAATTTCATACACGAGTCAGTGTACTTATGGCCCTGATCGAGTTCCGGTGACCGTTGAACTGAAACTGGTCCGCCACGGGCAATCTGTAAATTCGATCGGACCAAAAATGTAACTCAACCAAGATCCAATGCCTGTGAGCTTAAGTCTGACCTTTGGCTTAAGGCAGGCTTCCAGAAGTGCTCCGTTGAGATGGAACAGTCTCCCTTTAGACATAACCAAGTATACCTTGGCCCTGAGTCTAATTTGGTGAGTTCTGCGCCTATATAAGGACCTTAAACCCTCACTCTCTCATTCCATACAAATTTGAGAAAATCGAGGAGAGAGAAGAGAGAAAGAGAGAGAAAGTGTGAGAGTAGTAGGAGAGTCTTCCTGATACTCTACCCTGCTATCATACGTGCTTAACCGCCGCATCCGTATCGCTCCTACGGCGATTTTGATTCCATTTTCGGGTAAGAAATCCTAACCCTAACCTGTTTTGGGGATTCAACTAGAATAGAAGATGGAATACCTAACCTATTCTCTGTTATAGGTTGTCGTTGTGCCATAGACAAAGGCGTTGTGTTCAAACTGATTTCATTTCGCGTCTACCGGCATAAGGAGCAGACTTTAAACGTATAGGTTATGGTTTTCAACACTTTCAATGTCAGATAATGATAGATTCATGATCAGGGTGTTATTGTACATGCACAATCTGATGTTCGTTTTGCGTTTCAGTTGCGTATGCAAATTATGGCAAATTGTGTATTTTGTATATTTGTAGAAAATACCATATACGTACAAATTTTGAAAGTGTGTTTGCCATGATTAATTACTGTATGAACATGCTATATATGTGTATAATACTTACTTGGCGAAAGGATTCACCCTAATACATGTTTTTGCTAGTATACGCCATGTATGTTAAAAGAGTGTATTCTAAGTGTTTGCGAAAATGTTTGTAAGAGTAAGTACTTAGAAAATAGTGCTTAGATAGATGTTGAGATAGGATTCTCAACTACCTTAGTGATGTGTATGATTTCCTTCATGCAAGTTGTTAAATTAATCGCTCACTTATGAAATGTATGTGTTGTATTTCCTGTTTACATTGTGTTGTATAACATGATTGCTAACAAGTTTGAATTACTTGTTAATTATGCTTTGCTACTATAGATGCTTTCTAGTTATGGATTGAATGTGATTTAGACTATGATTTAGTCCAAGCAATCGGTAACGAGACTGTATTCGTGGCTGAGATTCATTCGCCACGTAGGATGTGCTTGACGAGTCGTACTTCGGTTGGCGGCAGTGGTTAGGCCACGCGAAGTACTTATGCACTTCATGTCATTCAGCTGGTTGTGCGCTCGTACCAGTCGAGCTCGTCAAGTCGGATCAGTCTAATGTATGTTCACCATGTTTGGACGCTACTGCTTGAACCTAAGGTGCCAAACTTACCAGTGAAATCCCATTTAACCTTGGTACCTCGATCCGCTAAGACTCATGAGCCAGACATGGTGGTATGGGACACCGTGGTCGAGCTGTCGGCCTACGCTGGGGCCACGAGCCTCCCCGTAGTGACTAGTGAGCAACCCAGACTAGTGAGCCGAATACGGTGGTATGAGACACTGTATTCGAGCTGTCGGCCTACACTGTTTTGATGAGTGATGGGGGAGTGGTGTAACGAGTACGTGTAACAACCCTGACAGCCATAACCGTGCCCCGTGTAGTGACCTCGAGCATACTCTAAATCTGCAGAGAGGCGACGAGCCTTCCCGTAGTAAACAGAGTATAAACTAGGCCTGTATTGATAAGGTGATGGGGGAGTGGTACAACGAGTGCGTGTAACAGCCCTGGCAGCCCTTTACAGTGACCTAGAACCGTATCATCGTATGAGATTATCTAGGACTAACGACCCTAGAATGGATCATTGTTTGAGAATGATATAAGGAAGGTACCTTGTTTCCCAATACTGTTGTATGAAAAAGACTAATAACAACTCGGTAATCACGCTTATAACATAGAACTGCATGTGCCTGGAAGATGTGGAGCACTGAGGGATGAACGCATGCCGCGGACGTAAGATTTTGTCGCACGAGGGAGCATTGGCGAGGGCATATATCATGACTGCATTTCATACTTGCATTAACAAGATTATTTAGGAATGTTTGGTTGTGCTGCTTTATCATTACTGCTTGACTGAATTGATAACATGTTAACTTATGCTTTATTATTCCACTAAGTTGATCACTCACTCCCACGTTACGGGACGGTGTTGTACACACCAACTAGACCCTGTTGTAGCTACAGGCGCTGGCGATGCTTATGAGGCGGAGTCGGACCTTTGTGATGACGATGATGTTTGCTCATATATGCTGTATTCTGGCGGCTTCATGTGAGTCATGTCTTGCTTGACGGGGTTATAGGGATGTCGACTAGATGACCTTACACAATTTGGTATATTTTGGAATTGTATTTGTAATTAATTAACCTGGTAACATTATCACACTCTGGAGACTTACCACAGTTTATATATTTTATATATTTATCACAGTCTTCTGCTTGTTTAAACTAATCGTCTCTGGAGTATGATATGCTGTTTTGGCTTAATCTCATTCATGTTTCATGTACTAATACAGACAACATTCAATCATCAGCATATTTGTTGCATAAGTGATGCGTTGGAACTCGGGAGTTGAGTTTATACTCGACCCCTGATTTTCAGGGTGTTACAAGATGGTATCAGAGCATGATTTGGATTAAGCTGGACCTAGGTTATGGTCACAGGATGTACGCTGATGCATTTCGACTTAAGTGGGTGCGAGAAAAATGTAGAAACAGTAGTAGGTGTCCCAGTTTCTCCAATCGGCGAAGTTCGCTGAAATTGGTCGTTTTGTTTGAGTCTGTACTCAACCGTGATCGCACGAGTCGACCCCAAAACACTTCTAGACCGTCAAACGACAAGTCTAGATCACAAATCACCCCATCACAGCCCTTAGGAATGTAGAGATACAGCTGTGCATCAGAAACTACCTGGAATGACCCGAAACGGCTCAAAACGGAGTCGGGGGCCTACCCACACCATTCCAGAGGAACCCAGAGTGAGCCCCACATCTTTTTAGGACCCAGGGGGCAGGAGGACCTCGCCCCATGGGCGAGCCCTCGCCAAATCCTCTAGAGATCGGCGAGGACCTCGCCGACCAGCGGGCTCGGCCAGGCGGGACGATCGGGTCGGACGTGTTTAGGGGTGTTGTATGAGCCCCTGATGTAGGGTGGGTCGATTGTAAACCATCCTAGGTCACCCCTCCTTCACAAAGTATCCCCCCCCCCCAAGCTCTCCTTTCTCTTCCAAATTTCAGTTTTCCCACTCAAATCGCCCCTTCCATCACTCCTTCCGTTTTCATGCAACACACCCACGCCTCTCTCAAAATCAATCGCCACTGCTGTCTACACTCTTCATCCTCTCTCATTTGAACTCTCAAATCCCCATATTGTGTCTTAGAATCGTGGGAACTTCATATCCCACCTCATTCTTCTTAGAAAATTAGTGTTTTCATCATTTATGCTCCCAACTGCCCTCCACAGTTACATGCATCTCCCATCTTCTTCTTTTCCTTGCTTTGAGTCCACAAACCCCCTCTTGTGACTCATTACTTTACAACTCCACCATCCATCTCAATCCCACACTTTGTTCCTCTCTAATGACTTTCTTCGAGCTAGTTCAGCCATATTTTCGATTTCCACCTTTCTCTCTCTCTCATGGGAAAGAGAAAGAGTACCCCTCCTCCTTCGCCAGACTCGGATGCCTAGTCATCCATGCCGCCGCCCTGTGGCTGTTGCTACGTTAGGATCTTTGTGTTTTCATGTTGATGGGCCTAGTAGTGTAGTAGTTGGTAGAATGTTAGATGTTTGGAGCCTTGGTCATGCATCTTCTGTCATGATTCATGTAACACTGTGTCTCATGTATTATGGCAAAGTTTGGTTAATGAAATGTATGTGTAAGGTATTGTCCCTAGATTGGTTGCATCCCATGGTTTCCAACACCATGTTTGGAATGTATGCAATTAAAAGTAAATTCTGAGATTTCCTTTTAATTACACTTAGAAATTCATCATCATGGGATTTGGAAATCCCATCTCACACTTTCCAACACAAGGCTCATTTTTCAAAGCCTATAAAATTAATTTTAATCCCCTCCCACCCTCCTACCAAACATGCCACTCCCAATCCCGAAGAGGGATTAGCAATGCAAGCCCATTTAATACAACTTAAGACCATTGGCCAAATAGGCCCTTGGAGTTTTGGACCTAGAGTGGTGTTCCTAGATTCGAACGACCTAACAGTATGGGAAATCCAATAAATTGATAACGTGAACCCTAGGACCTTCTTAGCTAGTATGAGCATGTGTGTAGTGCTCGAGCGTAGTTAAATTCAAGTTCGGGCAACTCAATTCCAATCAGACAACGTTTGACCCTAAGCGATAAAACAATTTCCTATATTAAAAAAAAATGGTATAAAAAATCATCTAGTGTATAAGCATAGACTTTGGATTACAACTAGTGGATTACAGCTACTCATCTACTCGTAAGTTGAGCCTAGGCTGCTGGTTAGACTAAGGAATGTAAAAGATTCATTATGCTAAGATAATTGAAAGATAAATTTAGTTAGTTGACTTGATTAGGTTATAGCGAGACCACGTTCCTTCGTTGAATCCCCTTGGTACTCATAGGCTTCTTTAACAACTCTTAGGAGGCTTATTTGATTAGTAATTGTTCACGCTCAGAGGAAACTTATATATCTCTTGGATTTAATGATAGGTCAAAGTAATACACCCCTTAAACTTGCCTTCCCAAAGACTTATTATAATCGGGGACACGGAGTAGAGAACTATATATAAGCGAGGTGTTCGCGGTTTGAATTGAATTATCAATCCTGGTAGTTACCAATGAACTCTATACTTTGATCAAGCAGAAGATCGGGATCAACTAGGATTAAGAACTGATACGACAAATTTTCTGTCCTCGCGAGGCAGGAGGTTCATGTATCTGACTCAGACCCATTACACAACTTTCCTTCCGTGTTGGCCCGACCACTTGCAACTAAAAGTTTATAACTTCGTCTTTGAGATGTGTTAGGAGTATATAGCCGATAGAGACTTTGTCCTTTTAGGCCTAAGGAATTTTCCAAATGGGCAACAGACAGTTAGGAATTAGGTCCCAAATCAAATGCCATGTTGGCATACATATTGTGCGTATGAACTTAGAAAGATAACCTGCTTGTTAAGCTAAGCTAGACATGATTAAATATGGTAAGTCTGGACCGTGACATAACTCCTTGGAGAAATAGGCATCTTGCCACAAATTCATGCCCGTCCCTAAAACCAACCACAACACCCATCATTGTAGCTCCTTTCTATAACCATAGGTATCAATGACATAGTACACATCGTTGATGAAAGGTAGGCCAATATATTTCCCATTTCATGTCAAGGATAGGTCCTAAATTACACCTCGTTCTGACATACAGATCGAGACATAGATTCTTGAGCCTTTAGAAAATAATTTTTAAGGGGCGTAGAAAGGTTATGAATTTGGTCGAGTTAGGTAGGTATACTCGTGTACCCACTCATAGGCTCAACGGAAGCTTGGTGGGCTGATAGCCACTGGCCCAGGATCGAAGGAAATTGATCCAGGATATGTAAGGTTAGGTCACCAAATAGGATTTGAATCTTCCTTAGCACGTCAATACTAGAGTTATTAGAAGGAAAGTAATTAGGGTTTAAGTAGTAAGCCAATTCGTATTAACGATAGAGGCCTACCAATGGGTATGAACTGAATTATAATAGTCGAGGTTAGTTTATCCATAAATCTGCTCGTGAAATACGAACATAATAGAAGCCTTAGCAAGTTCTACTATGAGAAATCGTTTTAGTATGAGCTACTAAGGTATTGATTCACCCCTACCTCGGACATAGAATAAGACAAGGACTCTCTTAGACCAAGACCCAAAGGGCAACCTTAGAAATAAGAACTTGAAATCTTTCAATGCTGAGCATTCCCTAAGTTTTAAAGTGATCGGATTACGGAGTTACTGAAATAAAAACTGCGAAGCATTCGCGGCTTGACCCAATTCTCAATCCTGGGCGATTACCACTGGACTCACTGCTTTGACCGAGTAGAAGACCAGGATCTACCAGGATTAGGAAGGGATACAATGAGCCTTCTACCCTGGTCAGGTAGATGATCGATGTATCGGGATCAAGCCCACTACAACTGTCTCTCCGTGTTGGTCAAATATTGAAAAATAGATATCTTACTCTAAATAGGGGGGAATCGTCGTCAAGACTCCAAATAGATAAAGAAGTAACTTGTAGCAAACCATTGGGGTATAAGCAAGAGATAAAGAAATAAGTTTTTAAGAGGCGTAGAGACTACAGTGTACTAGACTAGCATGGACAATATACACCCTACCACGCAAATAAACTGGAAATCAATAAAACTTAGGCAAAAAGAAATAATAAAATCTTTACTCATCTCCCTTAGGCAATTTCGAGGACGAAATTATTTTTAAGGGGGGTAGATTGTAACACCCCGGATTTTTCCCAACTTGGAGTTAGACGTCCTTAGGTGATGGGTCGATCCTAACACCTGATTAACTTCTCAAACACTCAATTCAAAAGTCTCAAATCCCTTTTCAAACCATTTTCTTCAAAATCTCACATTTCCTTCAAAATCTCACCTTTCACCTCCTTATTCTTCAAACTTTTCCAAGAACTTTCATATTAGACACTAATCCTAATGTTTAAGTGATGAAGAACAATACTTAAACTAAAAATTACTATGAATAGTAAATAAAGAAATAAAATGAGCTTTTAACCATTAACCATTTTGGAATCTCATGAAATGAGTAGGTTACATGGATAGATCAGCTTCTCCTACCCCAAAAACATATATTGCACGTCGAATAACTCATCCCAGTTTGTAAAATACACCTATTTTGAATATCGAATGGTGAAATCACCCCAAACAGGACAGTGAGTGGCGAGGCCTCGCCAAAATGCTAGCCTGGCAGGGCCGCAGCGAGTTGGTGGCCCATTTTCAGTACAAAATTCTATAATTTTTGTCCTACTTTGAAAATTCATATCTCCTTCGTTATAACTCTGATTTAGGTGATTCAAAAGCTAGATTGAAGCTTGATAAGCTTAGTTTCATATAAAAATAAGTTAAAAATATAGTAAAATAATTAATATAGTTAAATATAGATCGTTGTGACAACTGTCTGAAAGTCATTAGTTTGGACAGCTGCTGCTTCTGGAATTTTTAGAATTTTTCTACAATACGAAACTTAATGAAATTTGGTGGCAATGAAGTAGACTTGATGATGAACTACTAAAAAAGTAATAGAAATAATAAATCAACTAGAAATGCCAGAAAGAGGTGTAGAACTTCCCTAGGACCGTATTTTGTCATAATTAGGGCGAAATTTGGTTAAGTACTGAACTAAACAATCAGTAGAATTTGCTTGAACCACTTTAAATATGATCTGCAAGACCCAAAACTTGTAGAATCATCGACGCTACATTACCCTATAATCTAGGAGCAATCTCATTACCCAGTTGCTCTCGAGAGCATCACGAAACTCCGTATCGGACCTAGACCGTACGTCGAAAGTCTGATTAACGCGAAGCTAAATGATTAGGATCGCCTTGCTGGGCTTGACAACCATCTCAGAAATCAAATCCAGATAGTGTCCTGGGGCTATTCGCTTCAGCCCGGAGTGATGAGTGTGAGAAATGTGAAATTAATTAGAAATAAATTCAAAATTTAAGTAATCTGAGACTTGTCGCTTACGGGCCTGATATAAGCAATCATACCATCAGAATCTAACCCAAATACACCCTCGGATCAGGGGAAATTTCATACACGAGTCAGTGTACTTGTGGACCTGATCGAGTTCCAGTAACCATTGAACTGAAACTGGTCTGCCACGGGCGATTTGTAAATCCGATCAGACCGAAAACGTAACTCGACCTAGATCCAATGTCTGTGAGCTTAAGTCAGACCTTTGGCTCAAGGGGGGCTTCCAAAAGTGCTCCGTTGAGACAGAACAATCTCCCTTTAGACATAACTTAAGTATACCTTGGCCCTGAGTCTAATTTGGTGAGTTTTGGGCCTATATAAGGACCTTAAACCCCCACTCTCTCATTCCATACGAATTTGAGAAAACTTAGGAGAGAGAAGAGAGAAAAGAGAGAGAAAGTGTGAGAGTAGTGGGAGAGTCTTCCTGATACTCTACCCTGCTATCATATGTGCTTAACCGCCGCATCCGTATCGCTCCTATGACGATTCTGATTCCGTTTTCGGGTAAGAAATCCTAACCCTAACCTATTTTGGGGATTCAACTAGAATAGAAGATGGAATAGTTAACCTATTCCCTGTTATAGGTTGTCGTTGTGCCGTAGACAAAGGCGTTATGTTCAAACTGATTTCGTCTTACGTCTACCGGCATAAGGTGTAGACTTTAAACGTATAGGTTATGGTTTTCAACGCTTTCAATATCAGATAATGATAGATTCATGATCTGGGTGTTATTGTACATGCACAATCTGATGTTCGTTTTGCGTTTCAGTTGCGTATGCAAATTATGGCAAATTGTGTATTTTGTATATTTGTAGAAAATACCGTATACGTACAAATTTTGAAAGTGTGTTTGCCATGATTAATTACTATATGAACATGATATATATGTGTATAATACTTAGTTGGTGAAAGGATTCGCCCTAATACATGTTTTTGCCAGTATACGCTATGTTTGTTAAAAGAGTGTATTTTAAGTGTTTGTGAAAATGTTTGTAAGGGTAAGTACTTAGATGATAATGCTTAGATAGGTGTTGAGATAGGATTCTCAACTACCTTAGTGATGTGTATGATTTCCTTCATGCAAGTTGTTAAATTAATCGCTCACTTATGAAATGTATGTGTTGTATTTCCTGATTACATTGTGTTGTATAACATACTTGCTAACATGTTTGAATTACTTATTAATTATGCTTTGCTACTATACATGCTTTCTGGTAATGGATTGAATGTGATTGGGACTATGATTTAGTCCAGGTAATCGGTAACGAGACTGTATTCGTGGCTGAGATTCATTCACCACGTAGGATGTTCTTGACGAACCCTAGTCGTACTTCGGTTGGCGGCAGTGGTTAGGCCACGCGAAGTGCTTATGCACTTCATGTCGTTCAACTGGTTGTACGCTCGTACCAGTCAAGCTCGTCAAGTAACCCGATCTGTCTAATGTATGTTCACCATGTTTGGACACTACTGCTTGAAACTAAGGTACCAAACTTACTAGTGAAATCCCGTTTAACCTTGGTACCTCGATCCGCTAAGACTCATGAGCCGGACATGGTGGTATGGGACACCGTGGTCGAACTGTCGGCCTACGCTGGGGCCACGAGCCTCCCCACAATGACTAGTGAGCAACCCAGTCTCGTGAGCCGAATACGGTGGTATGTGACATTGTATTCGAGCTGTCGGCCTACACTGTTTTGATGGGTGATGGGGGAGTGGTGTAACGAGTGTGTGTAACAGCCCTGACAGTCCTAACCGTGCCCGGTGTAGTGACCTCGATCATACTCTGAATCTGTAGAGAGGTGACATGCCTTCCCGTAGTAAACAGAGTATAAATTAAGCCTGTATTGGTAAGGTGATGGGGGAGCGGTGCAACGAGTGCGTGTAACAGCCTTGGTAGCCCTTTACAATGACCTAGAACCGTATCATCGTATGAGATTATCTAGGACTGACGACCCTAGAATGGATCATTGTTTGGGAATGATATAAGGAAGGTACCTTAGTTTCCCAATACTGCTATATAAAAAAAACTAATAACAACTCGGTAATCATGCTCATAACATAGCACTGCATGTGCCTGGAAGATGTGGAGCACTGAGGGATGAACGCATGTCGTAGACGTAAGATGTTGGTGCACGAAGGAGCATTGGCGAGGGCATGCATCATGACTGCATTTCATACTTGCATTAACAAGATTATTTAAGAATGTTTTATTGTACTGCTTTATCATTACTGCTTGACTGAATTGATAACATGTTAGCCTATGCTTTATTATTCCACTGAGTTGATCACTCACTCCCACGTTATGGGACAGTGTTGTACACACTAACCAGACCTTGTTGTAGGTACAGGTGCTGGCGATGCTTATGAGACAGAGCCGGACCTTTGCGATGACGATGATGTTTGCTCGTATATGCTGTATTCTGCAGCTTCATGTGAGCTGTGTCTTGCTCGACGAAGTTACAGGGATGTCGACTAGATGACCTTACACAATTTGGTATATTTTGAAAATGTATTTGTAATTAATTAACCTGGTAACTTTATCACACTCTGGAGACTTACCACAGTTTATATATTTTATATATTTATCACAGTCTTCCACTTGTTTAAACTAATCGTCTTTGGAGTATGATATGCTGTTTTGGCTTAATCTCATTCATGTTTCATGTACTAATATAGACAACATTCAATCATCAGCATATATGTTGCATAAGTGATGCGTTGGAACTCGGGAGTTGAGTTTATACTCGACCCCCGATTTTTAGGGCGTTACATGCACATACATGTGGCACACATGAGATACATGGTGCACATGCACACTAGATTTCCCACCATGAACACATATTTCATACACACCTCTTATACGTGTGGCACACATGCACCACATACATCACATGCACCTGATGTCCATACACATGACACACATAACACATGTGAAACGTACAACATGTGGTGCGTGCAAACCAGAAAACGTGCAGCACATGTTTTAAATAGACCAATAAAGAAGAAGAAAGAGAAACGGTAAGAGAGTAGTAAGAGCCACTCTCTCTTACACGTGTTAAATATGGGAATGAAGAGATTATAAAAAGGGGAGGCATGAGAGAGATCATGCATCGTGAAGTCGTGAAACGTGGAAGTGGAACATGAGGTGAGGTGAGGTGAGGTGAGGTGAGTTGAGGTGCTGTGACGTGAGAAGAGTGAGGAGAGAGAGAGAGGGAGAGAGAGGACAGAGAGAAATAAAAGGGGTTGTTGGACATTCACGTTGGAAAGAGAGGGAGAGAGAGAGAAGAGAAAGAAAAAGGAAGAAAGAAAAGAGGAGAGAGAAAAAGGAAGAAAGAGGAAGAAAAGAAAAGAAAATACTTTTTAAGAAAAAAAAAGTGAGTTTTCTCTCACTTGATATTTTTTTTTAAAAAAATAATGTTTATTTTTCATTATTTAATTATTCATTCATTCAAATAATTTGATCTAACTTGCCCATCTTGTTGTTTGTTTAATTTTTAATTATTTGTTTTAATTGCTTACTATAGTTTTAAACATGTCATTTTAATTTTTGCCGTTCAGTTGTCTTTATTTTAATTGCCATGATATTATTGCAAAAATCTTGAGGTTATAAATTTTGGATTCTTAAATTAAATAAATTATATTGCAAGTTTATTTATTTTTATTTTTATTTTTGTAGAACTTTAATAATGTATATGGAATTTACATTGATTAACAATTTTGTTTTAAATTTAATAAATTGTGCACATCACGTATTATGAATTGATCAATAGGAGTCATTAAATGTTTTTAGAAATATTTGATTTGTGCAATATTAAAATCATGCATCATTAAAATAGTTGTGAAACACCAGAAAATAGGTGAGGCGATTAAGTCCTCTGGGTTGAAAATCCCTAAAGCGTAAATAGGTGGGGCGATTAAGACCCTTGGGTTGAAAGTCCTAGAAACCCAATTGGTACCTTTTGGAACCTCTACCGTACCCTTTGAGTGGGTGAGCATGTCAGGATTGCAAAAGGTTCCCACTACCAGGTTCGGTAGGGTAGTAGTCTGACCAGCTAACATACAAATGGGTCCCTCACCCAGTGCCCTTTGGATGGGTGAGCATATCATGCAAGAGGTTCCCATTTCCAGGCTAGGTGTTGTATTGACGCGGGTGTTGGCCAACCGGTGTAAACTGGCCCTGGTGTTAAAAAGAATAAACTGCACATATTATTATGGAATATAACATATGTTGATTTCATTCATCTATTTTTCTTTGAAATTTACATTGAAACATTTTGTTTATTAAATCTTCTCATTTGTTGTTTTGCCCAAATACGTATGGTATTTTTATACATTTTATTCATATTATATGAGATTATTTTGAAACCTGTGTTGAGATTACTCACTAGGCTTAGCAGCTTACCCTGTTGGGATTTTAAAATTTTAGGATCGGGATTACATGGAGGAGCTTAAAGAGATTTTCTTTTATTTATTTTTGTTTCTTTACCATTTTCTAAATAAGTGTAATGAACATTTAGTACGACAACACTACGATGACATGTGTTCGATGATAATCTTGAATAGTCGGAACATGGACATTTTTCTTTAAATAAATGTTTAATTATTTAATTTTTGGGATTGTTATATTTTATGAATGAGGTTATTTTGTCAATATATGTGTGGAATATGAAATGGAAACATACAAAACATAAGTCATGCCTGCGGGTACGGAATCGGGGTCGGATATACCCAGGTGCCGGATTTCGGGGCGTCACAGTCCCATGTAGGGTCCGCCATAACGTTTTCCTGCCGTCCAACCTGTTGACAACATCACACGGACCTAGGTGAAAGGAAAAACAAATTTCATACTGAATGAAAACTTCTGACCCAAAAGGGTTTTAATGATTGTCATTCAATCACCGTTGTTTCCTATGATTTGGGCCACTTGAGCTATGTATACAACTAATTTTTAGGGTGGCCCACTGCCCTGAGGGGGCCTACAAAATGGACAGTGTGGATATTCAACACACATCACAGTGGGTATGGGACCCACGTCCCTAGCCGTCCAGCGTCCAGTGCTACAGCGCTTGCTGCACTCCTCTAGATGTCAGCAGCAGCAGGTGCTGCTTGTGTGTGTGTGTGTGTGTGTGTGTGTGTGTATATTCGTTTCTTTAAGGAAAATGGTTTTTCCACGATTTTTCCTGTGTGGGGCCCGCATCAAGGGAATCTGACCCAGCCGTTGGATTCTGTGGCTCAAGACAGACTAAATGAGCCTAATATTCGAGATATTTTGGCGTACAGAAATATCAAGTGGTTTTTCAACGGTAAAAATCACAATTTTCTATGCTATGGCCCGCCAGATAATTAGATTGGCTCCATTTTTTGGCTCAATAACTAAAATGAGCTAGGGAAAGGGGTGAACGACTTGGATTAAAAACATACAGCAAGGTTGCGCCTGTTTGAACGGCCCACCCAAAACCCCTTTTTGTGTGTCTTGCTACAACAGTTAGTACACCCACTGTCAGCTCATACTTCACTTGTGTGGCAACGTCCAGCGTCCCTAGACGCTGGACGGTTGGGTCACACATATATTTAAGGTGGGCCCCACCCACAGAGATGCTATCAGGGTGGGCCACCAAATGGTTGGATGGTGTGGATAATACACACATCAAGGTAGGATCCATCCGAGTGGGCCACACGGCCACTTATCACAAAAAAAAAATTTAAAAAGAGAGGGAGAGAGAGAGAGAGAAAGAGGGACATACGTGTGATGGAGGGACCCCGGCACTATGGGCCCTCCCTTTCAAGCATCCAATCATACATCAAGTAGGTTCCAATACATGTGGGCCAGCCAAATCAAAAATCAATGGTGGAGGTTACTTCTCCACCAAGATGGAAGGTCTAGATGACCTCATTTCAAGCTAGAAAGTAAACATCATGATGGGGTCCATGGAGAATGGCCCCATCATGGAATGTTAATGAGAATCAAGGTGGGCCATCAGCCACATCAAGGGTCTAAAGTGAGATCCATACCATCAATCGGTAGGCCTCACTTGGCCCATCATAAAAACATGCAATCTAAGCCTATGAAGCACCCACCGTTCGACTTCTTGGTCTGATGGAAAGCCGATCTCCTTGTGTCTCACTTTGATGGAGGGTGATGAGGTTTGAATGGATAGGATGAAGGATTTTGGGAGAGGAAGTAGGCCACACAACTCTCACTTTTCTCTCCTTAGAAATGTTGGACGTCCACACTCTTTTCTCTCTTTGGTGTTGCTTGAAAAGTGTGAAGAGAAAGAGAGAGAGAGGGTTGTAAGAAGAGAGAGTGATGGGTGATGGATGTGAGGTGAGTGATGAGTGAGGTGAGAGATATGTTGACTTTTGGGGTAAATTTCTTGACTTGTGGAGAAAGAAAGCATGGGTTGCTCTTGTACTTAACATGAGGTGATTAATTGATTGATTGAGTGATTGATTGATGGGACATGTTGTAAAGATTCTCTTGGGATTGCAAACGCATGGTGTTTCTTCGAAATAAACGCGGGACCACATCTCCCGGCCAGAGTATCGGATTGGTGCATAAGGCGCAGCGTTGGAACCGCGGCGACGGTGCGGTCACAATAGTACAAGTCTCGGATGGAGTCAACTCAAATCTACAGGATATGACTTAGGATCACGCGCAAACGTCGGTTATCGGTTGCAAGTTGCAGGAATTCGACGGGAAGGATCGCGGGAGTCGACGGACAGTACAGACTAAGATACGGGTCTTACATAAGTAATAACACATGTAATGGATACCAAAAACCATGCCAGTTAGGAGTGAGATTAGTACAAGTTGAAGGCTCTAAAACTTAAAAGGGAAGACTCAAAAGGATGTAAATGGATGAAGTAAGAAAAGACTTGATGACCTATGGTTTAACTGAGGTATGACCCTTATAGAGTAGAATGGCAGAACATGATTCATATAGCTGATCCCAATTACTTAGGATAAAGCTTAGATGATGATGATGATGAGTTATAGGGAGTTACACAATTCACAACCAGGGGATATGCATAGTATAGTTGGGGTTTTCCTCGATTCTGCTTCTTCTTTTTTCTTTCAATGTGAAGAATTTGGTACTTTGGTAGTGTATGACACTTGATCACTTGATATACAAGCACTTGAACATTATACACATTACATATATTCACTCAAATTAAACTGGCTAAATTGTAGAACTCACAAAGTGTTCAAAAACCAAATTGAACAATCCTACCATCTGATTCATGGGCACATCAATTTTGAAATAGGTAGATTAGGAATTTTTTATTTTAACCATCCAATATATGTCCAACAATCCTATAGGCAGGATATTTTTGGCGCATGATGCATCCAAATTGGGACCCACAATTGGAACAATTTAATTTGAATTACTTATATTTCATGTGTGCAATTTTTAAGGGCTTGTTCTTGTAGAAGCCTGAAAATGAGTTGTTCTCATTTCAATAATTGTGTATTAAAGACCTTGATCTCTAATACATAATTACTTCATGCCAACAGTATTTACATAATAGAGATCAAGATTTCTAATACATAATTAATGTTAACTAAAATGAGATGAACTCATTTTTAAGTGTTTACCAAACAATGGCCTAAGTGTTTCTTATGGCTAGCGCATCGTCCATCATACCTGCCAGAATATCAACATTTCTCCCTCTCCCTCTCTATGTTTAAATAATTTATTTTTTAAAATTTTATTTTATACAAGTGTATCCATCGTTTGGTGATCCAAATCATTGTTGTGTTGGGCACTGCAAGGGCCAGTAAACTTTTGAATGGCTTGATTTTTATTTCCATTTAACAGTAAAGCTTGGGTCTGTCCCATTTAGAAATCATGCACCTAATTTTAGGCCTAAACCAAACCATTAAGATCATAAAGCTCCGGCCTGACCTTAAGACAGAATTTTGCAAAACCTAAGTGTAACATCCTGGATTTTTGCCAACCTGGAATTAGACGTCCTTAGGCAATAAGTCTATCCTAACGCCTTATTAACTTGTCAGAAATGAATCCCACAGTCTAAAATCGCTTCTAAACCCATTTCCTTCACAAATCTCACCTTTCACTACCTTGTTCTTTAAATGTCTCTAAGTACTTTCACATTAGACACTATCTTAAAGTTTAGGTGATGAAGAACAATACTTAAACTAAACATTACTGAAAATAGTAAATACATAAATAAAATGGGCTTTTAACCAATACCCTTATGGAATTTCACAAAACAAATAGGTTATTTAGAACATCAGCCTCTCCTGCCCTAGGATCTTCTTCTGTTGTAATTAGGGCGTGCTTTAGTAAGTATTAATAACTTGGATCACTGTATGCACAAACTACAAAGGCCCAAGTACCACCTCAGACAGAAATCTTACAGGACTAAATCCTTTAGAAATTAGACAAAGTTAACTAAGCGCTAAACCAGATCACATACGAAATCCGTACAAATCACTTTAAATCTGATCTGCAAGACCCAAAACTTGTAGAATCATTGATGCTAGGTTACCCTAAAATCTAGGATTAATCTCATTACCCAGCTGCTCTCAGGAGCACATTGAAACTCCGTATCAGATCTGGACCGCACGTCGGAAGTCCGATTAACGCGAAGTTAAACGGTTAGGACCGCCTTGTTGGGTTTGAAAACCATCTCGAAAATCAAATCCAAATAGTGTCCCACGGCTATTCCCTTGAGCCCAGAGTGAAGAGTGTGAGAAAATGAGATTTTCTTATTAAATTAAAAATGATTCAAGTAATCTGGAACGTGTCGCTTGCGGACAATTTATAAGCAACCAGACCGTCAGAATCTGACCTAAATACACCCTCGGATCAGGGGAAATTTCATACACATGTCCATGTACTTGAAATCGCTAATCGAGTTTCACTGACCGTTGAACTGAAACTGGTCCGCCACGCGTGATCTAGGAATCCGACCGAAACGAAAACTTAACTCGACCTAGATCTAAGGTCAGTGAGCTTAAGTCCGACCGTACACAGAAAATGGGCCGCTAGAAGTGCTTCGTTAGGTCGAAACGGACCCGCTTTAGACATAACCTAAGTATACCTTGACCCTGGGTCTATTTTGGTTATGTTTTAGCCTATATAAGGACCTTAAACCCCCACTCTCTCATTCCATACGAATTTGAGAAAACCTAAGAGAGAGAAGAGAGAAAAGAGAGAGAAAGTGTGGGAGATGTGGGAGGATCTCCCTGATACTCTACCCTTCCGCTATCCAAGCTTAACCATCCCGCTCTAATCGCTTTCCCGGCAATTCCAACTTCATTTCTAGGTAAGAAAACCTAACCCTATGTTGTTTTAGGATTTCCAAGAGTGTTGGTGATGTAATAGCTGACCTGTTTCATGATTCAAGTTGTTAAATCACCGTAGATGAAGGCTTAGAGATTCTAGCGTATTCGTTACGATTCTACTGCATAAGGTGTGGACTTTAGATGTATAGGTTATGGTTTTCAATGCTTTCAATGTCAGATAATGATAGATTCATGATCTGAGTGTGATTGTACATGCACAAACTGATGTCCGTTTTGCATTTCGATTGAGTATACAAATTATGGTATATTGTGTATTCTGTATAATTGTAGAAAATACCATATACGTACAAATTTTGAAAGTATGTTAGCCATGACTAATTACTGTATGGACATGCTATATATATATATATATATATATATATATATATATATATATATATATATATATATATATATAAAATACTCACTCAGCGAAAGGACTCGCCCTAATACATGTTTATGCTAGTATACGCTATGTATGTTAAAAGAGTGTATTCTAAGTGTTTGTGAAAATGACCGAATGAGTAAAGAATTCGCATTCATGCTCTCCATGACTAACTGTCATGGACATATGATTTTCATATGGGCGGTAACCCTTTCACGAAAGGATTTGCCCTAAATCACGCTATGGCTAATACACGTATATATGTTTAAGTGTGTAGCCCACGTGTTGTGGAAATGAATGAATGAATATGGAACTTGGGTTCATTCTTGCCATGACTATCCGTTGTGGATGTATGCGTGTTATAAATGGGGCAGCTCCCTAGTGAAAGGATTTGGCCTAATACCTATGTGATCAACATACGTCATGTATGTTGATGTATGTAGTCTAAAGTGTTTGTTGGAATGTCTAAATGAGTAGTAGTTAGTAAATTGTAATGCATAAGAGTGTTGAGATATGATTCTCAACTCCTTTAATTATGTGTATGATTTCTTTAGATATCTGTGCGATTAGGAATTGAATATGTACAAACTCATGCTTATATTGTACTTCATAACATGCTCAACTGATTGTCAGATTTTATCTATGTAATGCATATGTTTAAATTCCATATTTAAGCTGTATTCCATAAAAGCCGTGAGGGGTTATGGGAGAGTGGTGTAACGATTCCATGCAACAGTCCTGACAGCCCTATGCGGACAATATTGGATATTTGACTGTATGGTTTGAAATCTTGATCCATTACCGCTTTAATTGTTCCGTAATTGAATGTGATTGTGGCTATTGTATAGTTCAGGCAATCGGTAACGGGATTGAATTCGTAGTTGAGATTCATTTGCCACGTGAGATGTGTTCGACGAACCCGAGTCGTACTTCGGTTGGCGATAGTGGTTGGCCACGTGAATACTTATGCACTTCATGTCGTTCAACTTGTCATGTGCTCGAGCTAGCCGAACTCATCAAGTAACCCGATTTGTCTAATGTATGTTCACCATGTTTGGACGCTACTGCTTGAACCTAAGGTACCGAACTTACCAGTGCAACCCCGTTAACCTTGGTACCTCGATCCGCTAAGACTCATGAGCCGGACATGGTGGTATCGGACACCGTGGTCGAGCTGTCGGCCTACGCTGGGACCACGAGCCTCCCCGTAGTGACCATTGAGCAACCAGACTCGTGAGCCGATTATGGTGGTATGGGACACTATATTCGAGTTGTCGGCCTACACTACTTTGATGGGTGATGGGGGAGTGGTGCAACGATTCTGTGTAACAGCCCTGACAGCCTTGACCGTACCTGGTGTAGTGACCTCGAGCATATTCTGAATCTGCGGAGAGGCGATGAGCCTTCCTGTAGTAAACAGAGTATAAACTAGGCCTGTATTGATAAGGTGATGGGGGAGTGGTGCACCGACTCCGTGTAACAGCCCTGACAGCCCTTGCAGCGACCTAAAACCACACTATCGTATGAGATTATCTAGGATTGACGATGTAACGCCATAAAAATCGGGGGTCAAGTATAAACTCAACTCCCGAGTTCTAATGCATTACTTATGCAACAAAATGAATGATCATTGAATGTTTTCTGTATTAGAGTAGTGAACATAAGTGATATTAAGCCAAAACAACATATCATACTCCAAAGACAAGTGAGTTAGCAAGCGAAAGACTGTGATAGATAAATAAAATATATAAACTGTGGTGGGTCTCCAGAGTATGATAACGTTACCAGGTTAAATAATTACAAATACAATTCTAAAATATACCAAATGTGTAAGGTCCTCTAGTCAATATCTCAAAAAGCCCCGTCGATCAGGACACGGCTCACAAGAATCCACCTGAAACTGCATAAAGGAGGAATCCTCCTCATCCTCATAAAAGTTCGGCTCCGCTTCGCAGCATCGCCATCATCTGAAACTCAAACAAGTCTGGTTGGTGTGTACAACACCGTCCCGTAACGTGAGAGTGAGTGATCAACTCAGTGAAACAATAAAGCATAGGTTAACATGTTATCAAAACAGTTAAGCAGTAATGATAAAGCAGTACAATCAAACACTCCTAACTACTCTTATTAATGCAAGTATGAATGCAGTCATGATGCATGCCCTCACCACATACTCCCTCGTGCGACACCATCTTACGTTCGCGGCATGCTTTCATTCCTCAGTGCTCCACATCTTCCAGGCACATGCAATGCGATGATGAGCATGATTACCGAGTTGTTATTTGTCCATTTCAAACAACAGTATTGGAAAACTAAGGTACCTCCCCTGTATCATTCCCAAACATGATCCATTCTAGGGTCGTCAAACCTAGATAATCTCATAAGATAATGTGGTTGTAGGGTGCTGCAAAGGCTGTCAGGGCTGTTACACGCAATTGTTACACCACTCCCCCATCACCTTTTTAACGGTTCATCACTAAATTGATACAGGCCTAGTTCATACTCTATTCACTGCGGCAAAACTCGTCGCCTCACTACAAATTCAGAGTATACTCGAGGTCACTACAAAGGGCTCATCACCAATCAGTGTAGGCCGACAGCTCGAATATAGTGTCCCATACCACCATAATCGACTCACGAGTCTGGTTGCTCAATGAAAACTACGGGGAGGCACGTGGCCCCAGCGTAGGCCGACAGCTCGACCACGGTGTCCCATACCACCATACCCGGCTCATAAGTCTTAGCGGATCAAGGTACCATGGTTAACGAGATTTCACTGGTAAGTTTGGTACCCTAGGTTCAAGCAGAGGCGTCTAAACATGGTGAACATACATTAGACAGATCGGGTTACTTGACGAGCTTGGCTAGCTCGAGCGCACGACAAGTTAAACGACATGAAGTGCATAAGCACCTCGCGTGGCCAACCACTATCGTCAACCGAACTACGACTCGGGTTCGTCGAACACATCTCACGTGGTGAAATGAATCTCAACCACGAACTCAAGTCTGGTACCGATTGCCTGGACTATAATCATAGTCCCAAACACAATCAATCCATGACCAGAAGCATGTAGAGTAAAGCAGAAAAAACAAAGTAATTCAAGTATGTTGACAAGCATATCTTAAAACATGTAATAAAGCAAAATATAAATAGGAAATACAAACACCTATATTTCATAAGCGGTTAAATTAAACAAGCAACATGGAGGAAATCATATACATCTCTAAGGTAGCTGAGAATCCTATCTCAACACCCTTATACATTACAATTTACTAACTACTACTCATTCAGACATTTTAACAAACACTTTAAACTACATACATCAACATACATGACATATGTTGATCACATAGGTATAAGGCCAAATCCTTTCACTAGGGAGTTGCCCCAATTATAACACGCATGCACCCATGACGGATAGTCATGGCAAGCAGGAACCCAAGTTCCATGTTCATTCAGTTATTTCCACAAACACTTGGGCTACACGTTTTAGCGTATATGGTGTATATTGGTCGTGGCGTGATTTAGGGCAAATCCTTTTGTCAAAGGGGTGTCACCTATACAACAATCATGTATTCATGACAATCAGTCATGGCGAGCATGAATGCGAATTCTATATTCATTCGGTCATTTTCACAAACACTTAGAATGCACCCTTTTTATATACATAGTGTATATTAGCAAAAACATGTATTAGGGCGAACCCTCTCGCCAAGTAAGTGTTATACACATATATAATATGTTCATACAGTAAATAATCATGGCAAACACATTTCTAAAATTTATACGTATACGGTACTTTCTACAAATACCTAGAATACACAAAATTCCATATTCTTCGTATTTAATTGAAACGGAAAACAGACAGCACTTTGTACATGTGCAATTGCATGCAGATCATGAATCTATCATTATCTAATATTGAAAGTGTTGAAAACTATAACCTATACATCTAAAGTTCGCACCTTCTATTGTAGAATCATAACGAATTCGATAGGTTTGCTAATCTTTCGTATTCGGCAGTTTGGTAACTTATAGAATGAAATAGGTTAGCTATTTCATAACCTACAACTATCAAAACCCCAAAATAAGTTAGGGTTAGTGTTTCTTACCTAGAAACGATGTCGGAATCGCCGGGAAAATGATTAGAACGAGCTGGTTAAACAGGTATAGTAGCAGGGAAAAAAGGTAGGAAGAATCCTCCCACAACTCTCTCACTTTCTCTCTCTTTTCCTCGGGGTTTTCTCAAATTCGTATGGCTGGAAGAGAGAGGGTTTTAAGGTCCTTATATAGCCTAAAAACTCACCAAAATAGACCTAAGGTCAAGGTATACTTAGGTTATAACCAAAGTGAGTCAGTTTCAGCTCAACGGAGGACTTCTGGCGGCCCCCCTTGAGCCAAAGGTCGGACTTAAGCTCACAGACTCTGGATCTAGGTGGAGTTAAGTTTTCATTCCAGTCGGATTCCTAGATCACGCGTGGCAGACCAATTTTAGTTCAACGTTCAGTGGATCTCGATCAGAGATTCCGAGTACATGGATATGTTTGGGAAAATATCATTGATCCGAGGGTGTAATTTGACCTGATTCTGACGGTCTGATTGCTTATATTTGGCCTGCAAGCGACAAGTCTCAGATTACTTAAATTTATATTTTATTTCTAAATAGTTTCACCTTTCTCACACTCTTCACTCCAGGCTCAAGCGAATTGCACTGGGACACTATCTGGATTTGATTTCCAAGATGGTTGTCAAGCCCAGCAAGGCGGTCCTAATTCCTTAACTTCATGTTAATCGGACTTCCGACGTGCAGTCCAGATCTGATACAGAATTTCGAGATGCTCCCGAGAGCAGCCAGGTAATGAGATTGATCCTAAATTTTAGGGTAACGTAGCGTCAATGATTCTATAAGTTTTGGGTCTTGCAGATCGTATTTAAAGCGATTGGTGCTAATTTCACAGGTACCCTAGTTTAACACTGGCTAATTCTCGCCTAATTTTTAAAGGATTTAGTCATGAGTAATTTCTGTCTGAGGTGGTACCTGGGCCTTTGTAGTTTGTACATAAAGTGATCCAAGTTATAATACTTAGCTAGTTTGAGATAGTGTCTAGGGTGAAAGTACCTAGAAAAATTGAAAGAACAAGATGGTGAAGGGTGGGATTTGTGAAGGAAATGGGTTCAAAAGCGGTTTTAGACTTTTTGATTGAGTTCTAACAAGTTAATAAAGTGTTAGGATCGACCCATGGCCTAAGAACGTCTAATTCCAGGTTGGCAAAAATCCGGGATGTTACAGACGACCCTAGAATGGATCATTTTTTGGGAATGATACAAGGAAGGTACCTTAGTTTCCAAATCCTGCTATATGAAAAGGACTAATAAGAACTTGGTAATCATATGCATGCATCACATTACGCGTGCAATCAGGCGTTGCAGGTCAAGCACTGAGGCAGTGTTGTTATTGTAAACATAAGATGAAGTCACTGAGGGAGCGTAGGCGAGGGCATGCATCATACATCCATGCATTCTTGCATTAACAATAGTACTAGGAATGTGTGATTTACTGCTTTATCATTACTGCTTGACTGAATTGATAACATGTTAACCTATGCTCTATTGTTCCACTAAGTTGATCACTCACTCCCACGTTATGGGACGGTGTTGTACACACCAACCTGACTCTGTTGTAGCCGCAGGTGATGGCGATGCTTATGAGGCGGAGTCGGACTTTTGCGACGACGAGGATGCCTTCTTATATGTGCTGTATTCTGGCGGCTTCATGTGAGCCGTGTCTTGATCGACGGGGTTAAAGGGATGTTGACTAGAGGACCTTATGCATTTGGTATATTTTGGAATTGTACTTGTAATGAATTAACCTGGTAACATTATCACACTCTGAAGACTCACCACAATTTATCTATCTTATATATCTATCACAGTCTTCCGCTTGCAAATTTAACTATCTCTGGAGTATGATATGCTGTTTTGGTATAATCCCATTTATGTTTCAATGCTCTCATCATAATCACATTATCTGTGTTGCATAAGTGATGTGTTGGAACTCGGGAGCTGAGCTTTGCTCGACCACCGATTTTCAGGACGTTACACTAAGTCTAGGCCCAATCCATAGACCCACATCAAAAATACAAACCTCACACTTGTAACGCCATGACCCAAACATGACAGGACACCATGGATGGTTCATAAATCACAACCCTAAAGATCTCCTTGATGGGACACTCCTATCCTTTCAAGTTATGGCCTACACAAAAATATTAGGGTTGTTAATGGGTAGGGCCCAGGCCAGGCAAAATCAAAATTTTGAGTAGGCATAGGCCGAGCAGTTCAAATCTGGTTCGAAGCCGACCCCAGGATAGGCTAACAGCCCTAAGAACCATATAGAAAGGGTCCACATTCAACTAAAGAAAGGCCCACTCATTGGTTGGTGTCTAGGATTGTCCCATGAGATATTTTGGAGCATGGTTCATCCAACAAGCGGCTCAATGGATCATTGTCCTAGATCACTCACCAATGGCCCCCACTTATACAAACTGAAAACTTGAGTATAGTGTTCATATCTTAGGGAGAGTTAGAATACCAGTTCAAATAATTTATCTATTTACATAAGCTACTGTTTTATGGGCAGAATTTCTCCAAACCACCAGACAGATCTGAGTCCAACATTCAGGAATCATACAAGTGGTGCATGTTGACAAGATCTGGATTGTTCGTGAATTACCATATCTTAAAAGACCAGTTGATGGGTTATCCAAACCATCTGACTTGTAATCTACAAAATTAATGGTTCACATTCAGTGGGCAAATATCTCATGTTTGACAGTAAAATTGTCCGATAAGTGCGATTTTTGGAAGAGCCAATATGATGAACAGTTTGGATCTTGTACAAGCTTTGCCCGATGTAGAAGTCGACAAATACAAAAGCTTTCTCACGTGTTATGATGGATGAACAGAATACATAATAATATAGGATTTTTTGCATATAAACTGCTGTCTTTTATTCCAATTCCAGATAAACACCTCCCTTCTCTTTAATCCCAAATAAGCGCCTTTCTTTTGGTAGCTACCAAAAAACTCCATCTAGGATAGATGGGAGAGAAACCTTCAATTATGAAGGAGCAGTATTGATTTTTCACTCAGTTTTGGTGGCGACAATCAAGAGAATTTTAGCTGTAGAATTTCCATTTTTTCATTATAGAAACTCAACAATATCTAGATGAATATCTTTCATTCTAAAATTTGACTTAAATTTTTTTTATATCAGCTGCATTTGAAAATCCGAACATATGCCCAAGTGAAAGGCCCTTGTTTGGGAATTTTAAAATTTATTTATTTATTTATTTTAAAGGAGGGAACTAAATGGGATTGGACCAAAGAATAGGGGTTTACATGGAAAAATCCCAACTATATAAAGAAATGAGCAGGAGAAGGCTGGTTACATAACCACATTAACAGTGCTGCCTGCCGTTTATACAGAGATTCAACAACATTACAACTTTTCATTATAGATGCACATGCCTTTGAAAATTGGCAATGGAAGCACAAAACCTGCCAGACAAAATACAAACGTAGATGAGCGTTACAGAGTTTCACAAGTTAAATATCTAATTCGAACATAAACATGCGACCCACCTGATGGGCAGACCAGCCAACTTTTTGGCCTGAAAAACGTTCAGTGCAGTTGCACGGCCCCAATTTTGGAAAGCTGTGTCGTGCTAGCATGTGTGATTCGACTCACCTTTTTATCTCTCCTTGCATGAATCACCTTTACATTTCTCCCATAGAAGTTCCTTCATTAGTAATGCCCGTTTCATCGGAGCTCCACGTGAAGTTTTCCATCATGAAACTTTGTAAGTGTACTATCAGAAGCTTGAAGGCCATTAACTAGACAAATAGGTTGCACGTCTACTACAAGACTCATTAGATGAATGGCTCAATAATCCTTCCAAGGGTCCATGTGGGCCTCATCATGAATTGGTCAAGCAACAGACGCTTGACCACTATAGAGTGGAGTTAATCTCTTCAATTAATATGGGCCAGATGTGAATCACAATTCCTTAACAGCATAGAGGCGTTTTCTGATTATCCACTACAAGAGACTTGAAATTTGCAATCAACTGCACCAGTACAAATCATTTAGACATAAAAGAACAGGTTTTTTGCAAAAAATGGATTCTCTTCAATTCTCTTAACCATCACTATTGCTAATCTCAAAGACAATATGTCGAGCAAGGGAAGTAGGGTCCACTGTAGATGACACCATTGTCCTAGAATGGCAAATAGAGATGATGGATTTTTGCTTTTTGGCAGAAATACAGAGTGTGCTAGCTGCCTAGAGGAATCGTTTCCCGACGTCACTTTTTCCAAGCTTGCTCTTTGGTGTTTCAGTACTCAGGTTGGCAAGCAATGGGAGGGAGAGAGTTATAGGTGGGGTTTTGGCTATGAATTGAGTATCATTAGCCACATTTCTTGAATAACAACCATTGATTACAGACTATGAAGAATTATGAACTTGGTGGGCCCCTTTGCTGTTAGAAATGTCATCGCTTGCAGCATTTCTCCCATTCTTGTCAGGATCAACTGGTCTTGTGGTAATTGAAACAAACGTTTCATTTTCACTCAGATTTTTACTGATCATGGAGGAAAAATTACACTTGGAATTCTTTACATTAGAATCTCGATGACCTTGACGAGTCCCATTCATAATATCGCATCCCTCCATATCAAGAACCATTCTCCCCATCGTAAGAGAAGAAGACACTCCTATTTTTCGACGCTTTTTACGAATATTGGCTGCAACTTAACACTCAGACTCATCCACATCAGAATCTTAATGGCCTTGGTGGGCACCATTGTCATCAGTAATGTCATTGCTTGCATCACTTTTCCCCTTCTTACCAAGGCCCTTTACTCCTATCATAACAGAAGCAAACTTTTTACTTTTGATACACTTTTTACTGATCTTGGATCCAATATTACACTTGGAAACCTCTACATCAAAATCTTGATGACCATGATGGGCCCCGCTGTCATCAGCAATGTCATCACTCGAAGCATTTCTCTTCCCCTTATCAAGACCCCTTGACCTTATCACAGCAGAAGTAGACATTCCAGTTTTGCTATCTTTTTTACTAATCTCAATTGCAAAATTATAATGGAACTTCTCTACCTCAGAATCTCGATGACGATGATGGGCCCCACTGTGAACAGTAATGGCATCGCTTGCAGCATCTCTTCCCTTCTGTTCAAGACCCATTATACCCATCGTGACAGAAGCAGATACTCTTGTTTTACTACAGTTTATACTAATCTTAGTTGCAACGTTACACTCAGACTGCTCAAAAGTAGAATCTTGATTATCTTGATGGGCCCCACTATCATCATTAACGTCATAGCTTACAACACTTCTCTCCTTATTAGACAATTCAGTTTTGTTGCATTTTTTTACTGATCTTGGATACAATATTACATTTGGACTTCTCTATGTAAGGATCAATCAATGGATGGACCATGTTATTTCTGACGTGTTCTTGTTATGCTTATTCTGTTTCGTAGAAAATTCTACTCCAGTGCATTGAATTTCTACTAATTTTTGCATTTGGGAGTCTACAGATTGCTCGGCCAGTTCATTAGGGTTTCTTATGCTCTCAGCTTGGCAGTTGAATATGTTCCTCTCATCGGATTCAGAAAAGTACCTAGTGAGGATACTAGTCACAGATATTATCCCAGATGAACCAACACTATTATTGCCTCTCATCGATTGAGAAATCCTATCTTTTCGACCAACCATAGCATTGCTGATATCAGTTGTGGGCACTAATTGACTATGTATATGCTGGACCTGAGTCGCACTCATTCGAAGAAACCAAGACCCTTTCAATCCTTGAAAAGCATTCTTTATTAGAAGTGAGTCTGAAAGGTGGTAAAAACATGACTTCCGCTTCACCAACACAAGTAAATAAAGGACTGTGACCCAGTAGAACTTTTTAAAATTACAATTCAAAAATAAGTGAAATAGTTATAGGTCATACAATCAATGCATGAACTCTGACCTCTCCAAGATTTGGAAAACAAAGGTAGTGCTCCCTCCCAAGTTTTCCTATGCCACAGTTCAACACTAGTTACATTTTTAAAAATCTATACAAAAAGGAAATATAGCACTGCAAATCCAAAAAAAAAAAAAAAAGAGAGGAAAAAAGAGAGGCAATATAGTACCATAAATACTGAGGGTGTGTTTGAGTGCCATTGAATTGAATTGTAATTAAGTCTAATAAAATGGAAAGAGATATTTTGTTGTTTCCTTCCTAATAGCTAGCGTTCATGAAGGGTTTGGACTCCAAATGGCAATTAAGCTACTTTTGAGTTAAGAATTGAGAAAGTGATATCGAAGGGCTACTTCCTTGTATAATACTATGACAAATCATTAATTTTCACCATTTCCTCTTGGTTAAACTGAATGTTTTCTATTTGTTGACGGACCCTGATATCTCACGTGTGGCCATGTGTGGTCTACTTTACATGGGGATTACGGTTTCTAGAGTTGTTTTTCCTTTTTAGTCCCTAAGATGATGTGTTAGAATAGAGTTTAATTCATGGGCCTTGTTTTATGTAATAACTCAAGGATGAGGGTATTTTTATACTTTCGCATTTATTTTGAAAACCCTAATAACAAGATAAGGAGAAGCTAGGGGCGGCACAACCTATTCAGCCCTTCTCTCTTTCTCTCACTTCTTCTCATATTCCCTATATTTCTCCTCAATCTCAGTCAAGAACACTACTAAACTGATTTGTGCATCCAAACACAGCTTGAATATTTAGGTACAATATTAAGTGACTATCAGTTCAGAAGGAAATAGCAAAAGTATCAAGGTGAAAGGTACACATTTTACTAACTATCGGTTTTAGTGACCAATATAACTTATAAAAATCCTTTGTCTTTTTCTTAATTAATGAGATACTAAACATTACTTCTAGTCTCATAAGTCTAATTTTCTCTTAACACAATTTTCTTTCTTTCTTTCTTTTTTTCTTTTGATAAATGACGGAAAGTGCTGGTGGGGCAAACCCAAAATTGTTGTGCAGTATCTTGGCCTCCTTCTTAGGGCCTACAATTGAACAATTCAAGAAGAAATTGGTGTCATGCACCCATTCCTCTACTTTGATGAGCATGTTACTCTGATCAAATCCACTCTTGCTAACCCGCCACCAAATTATCTATCACTCATCCAAATTCCTTACAGTTTGGGGGAAAAAAAGCTTGAGAAAATCCAAAGGAACTCATTGTCAAAGGGAAGAAGGAACGGCGCACGCATCATCCAGTGAATTTTTATTATTATTATTTTCTGATGGATAAGTATCATCATGTAAATTGAGAGGAAGTCCAACGGAGAAAGGAGGAAGCCGGGCTTGGTTTGGGTGGAATTAAGGAAAGAAATTGGGCTATTCTCACAAATGGTGGAGGATTGGAAGTGAACAAGATGCATTATGGAATAAGGTACTTCCCTCAAATACGGGAAACTAGGAAGATGATGGGAACATGGCAATGTCTCAAGAAGCAATGGATCATCTATGTGGAAAATCATCTTGAAATTTGCCTTTCCACTAGAGGTGTGGATGAAATCTTTGAAAAATGATCAGATTCAAAGTGGGCTTGAAGCAATAGAGTTTGCTTTTGGGAAGCTTTGTGATTGCAAGACAGCCCCTAGCTATAAGGTCTCCACGACTCTATACTCTAGCTATGCGAAACACGCTCATGAAAGATTCTTATGAACTAGAGGATGAGAAAATTGTTTGGAATCTGGACTTCATCTATGCGATTTTCAGGTTATTGACCTTTTGGACCTCCCATATTGGGTCGCCCTAATACCCCTTTGAAGAAGATGATGAATGGTGGGCTCCTTACAACAAGGTTGTTTCTCCTTGAAGAACTTTGTCTCCTAAGCTCCCCCTTGGGAAAAAAGTTTGGGGTACCTATGCCCTACCTTGTCGAGGCATTATGATTGGACAGTCACAACTAAAATGATCCTTAGAATAGAGAACCTTAAGAGAAGAAATTGGTTGCTAGCAAAAATGCATTTCATGTCTCAGGAAGAGGAAACCATGGACCATTTTTTCTTTGATTCTCAGTGATTTCTTCCATTTGGTCTTACTCTTTTTGAAATAGAGTGGGCTCTTCCGAACTCAATATTGAATGTTATGGATGGTTTGGGTGGTGGGCCTTTCATGTCAACTGGCAAGAAGCTTGGAGGATGCTCCCTCTTAACATTATATGGAACAAAAGAAAACATAGGATTTTTAAATTTAAAGCAATCAAGCTTGTCCCAAGTGATTAAGAAAACTAAGATGTTGTCGATAAATTGGGGTTGTGTAGCCTAAGAGTTCTAAAATATCGACTCTCTCTCTCTCTCTAATGACACAGCCTACGAGATACCCATAAGAAGATCTCTCTCTCTCTCTCTCTCTCTCTCTCTCTCTCTCTCTCTCTCTCTCTCTCTCTCTCTCTCTCTCTCCCCCCCCCCCTGAATTTGCATGCCAAGAACAAAGGAGGCCATCGATAGATTCATGCATGACCTACAAAACCCCAGTCAAATCAAGGACTCTCCACCAAGCTTCCAGAGTGAGAGAATAATAAAGGAAGAGATGATCCACATTTTCGAGGCACAATAGACACACATTAGGCAGAATCATGCCTCTTTTCCTCAGGTTATTAACTATGAGCACTCTATTTTTGCTCATCCATCACATAAAAGCAACAACTTTTGGAGACACTCTGTAAAACCAAATATCTCATCTATGACAACATCTCATTGACGAGGGAGTGAGGGTGAGGGATCCATAGAAAGATTGCACTGAGAAGGAACCCAAATCCCAAATTGCGGCTGGATCAGAAGATTTATCTCCCCAAATCCCAAACTGCAACTTTGATCTCTTAATCAAAATGCCTTTATTGATTGAGGTCCACAAAAACACATTACTTGAGTCACCCTCCATAATGAATTTTCCAAAAAAGCTATTTTGAGAAAATCCTCAACCTTACCAAAAGAGCTTTAGCCACCTTTTCTCGAATCTCTCTATCCACCCTGTTTGGCAAACAACAATATAATTGCTTGCTTATCGTATGTAAACTCTATGCTAACTTGAAAGCCCTCTGTTACAATGAAAGGAGTTGGGGAGATAATGGGTTAGGTCTAGACTTGGGCCAGATCGGTCGGAGCACAACCCGATTAGTAATTGAGCCAAAAGGTCAGGTCAAGTCCAGACTGGGCTTGTTTGGTAATCAAGCCCCTAATTTCAGGCCCAAGCCAGCACATTAACATCCTAAATAGGCATGTCTAGCATGGCCCTTTGTCACCCATATAAAGGACCGATTATTAAGATCCCGATAGGCTAGCATGGCCCTTTGGCACCCATAAAAAGGACCAATCGATTTATTTTTTTTCAAATAATACTACCGATGTACATTTCCAAATAGCCAAGGTTTTCAAAGGCCACTATGAATTTCATAGGGCTCCAGCTTGTTCTAAACAATTGCTCTAAAAAATTTATTGAATTCTAGAAAATCATTTCCGTTTTTTTATGCTTCCACATCTTCACCATTGACCATAGCGATTGATATGGTTGGGCATCTTGTGGGTGAGCCACAAAAAAAAAAAAAATCAAGGTGATCGGACTGTGATGGCCATTTGATTAGTGACCTGTAAAAGAGGAATTACCACAAAGTTGAAAAAATTGGGCAGCAGCCCATATTTAGAGGGTAAAACCTACAATGATCAGATGGTAGGTATGGTCCAACCACCGTAATTTTTGTCGTACAGCCCAATTGCTTGGTTATCAGCCAGATCAAAAGCCCCAATTGCTACGTATACTTGCCACGTTTGGTGGAGATTCTACTTCATTGAGTTTCTATGATCCAACATCATAATAACAATTCTCTAATCTATATCTAAATGAAAGATAAGATTAATGGGCTACCAAGAATATCATTCGGGGCAGGGCACACCTTATTTTGGCAATTGAGCCAAGCCACCTGCACCAAAAAATCCAGCTTTCCATCCAATCATTGCACTACTTTCCATCACTCACAGCCTGTTGGTTGTACTTCTAACCATCCATTTCTAGACCGAAACTTTGGATGCCCAGGATGGTCGGAGGGAGTCTTCAGCAGAGCATCCACATTCACTATGGGCCCCCGAGATTGAATTGTTGGGGAACCACGAAAGCAAATAGAGATGAATCAAGCAAGGTACATGCAATCACATAACCAAGTACAAACAAGAACAATCCAAAATTTACACAGAAAAGCCCTTTCGAGAAAAACCACGACACAAAGTGACGAGTAATGTACTATAAAAGCAGAAATTATAAGAGATGGAGTCTTACCGATTCGAACAAGCCATGAATCTACTTCACAAGCACTAGCTATGCCCTTGAACCCTTAGGAAGGAATTAAAAATGCCTAATACACCTCTTCTTTCCCAAATCCCAATTACACCCGATATATAAACTATCATAACTGGAATCCCGCACTTATGCAACTCTGCATGCGCTAGATGGGACCTTTAATAGCATCAACATCCCATCGAGGATCTAGCGATGTCATCGAATTCACTTCGATGACATCGAGTAGCAACACTAAAATGTTCTAGCAACCAACACGGAATTTTCTGGATTTTTTCGATGGGATCGAGTATCTGTACGATGGGATCGAGTATCTGTAGATGGCATTGACATTTGCTTGATGACATTGGGTGGTCTGTCGATGGCATCAACAGATCCTGTTATTGAAAAATTTAAGACATCAACAACAATAATCACAGAAATGTACTAGGCCCCACTTGTAAGAAAAATGTTGTTAATCTAGCAGCACATCTGACAACACCCGTTTCTCCATAGAATTGGAACCACCCATTTTCCTCCCACATTCGAAATAAATTACAAAAACAGTATTGTCGATTATTTCCAACCTAATTCAATCATATTACTTCTAACGTCCCGGAAAAATTCGTACAAAGACCCGAGTACCACCTCAGGCAGAAATCACTAAGGACCAAATCCTTTAGAAATTAGACGAAGATTAATTAAGTGTTAAACTAAATCACCTGTCGAATTAGCTTGGACAACTTTTAATACGAATTGCAAGACCCAAAATCAGTAGGATCGCTGACGCTACGTTACCCTGAAACCTAGGATCAATCTCTAAAACCAGTTGCTCTCGGGAGCGCATTGAATCTCCGTATCGGACCTGGACCGCGCGTCGAAAGTTCGATAACTACGAAACTATACCGTTATGATAGCCTCACTGGACTTGACAACTACCTCAGAAATCAAGTCCAGATAATATCCTGAAATGCACAACTTGAGCCTGGAGCGAAGTGTGTGAGAAACACGGATATCTTTGGAAAATGAACTCAGACTTAAGTGAATTGAGTCGTTCGCTTGCAGGCCAAATATAATGATTCAGACCGTTAGAATCTGACCCAACTACACCCTCAGATCAAGGAAAATTTTTAACACACGTCAGTGTACTTGTGGTCCTGATCGAGTACCGGTGACCATTGAACTAAAACTGGTCCCCCGTGGTTGATCTGTAAATCTGATCGGACTGAAAACTTAGCTTGACCTAGATCCAATGTCAAGGGACTTACTCCCGACCGTATATAGAAAAGGGGCCCCCAGATACACTCCGTTGGGCCGAAACAGATGAGTTTTGGCTATAACCTAAGTATACTAGGGCCCTGGAGCCATTCTCATCAATTCTGGGCCTATATAAGGACCTAAAACCCTTTCTCTCCCATTTCACACGAATTTTAAACCCTAGGGGAGAGAAGAGAGAGAAAAGAGAAGAAGAAAGTCAGGAGAAGAGAGAGAGAGAGAGAGTGAGAGTTTCTACCTGGGATTCGATCCCACCCCTCCACGTGCTTAACTATCGCTACTGTATCGCTATACCGGCGATTCTGATTCCATTTTTTGGGTAAGAAATCCTAACCCTAATCTGTTTTAGGGATTCAAATAGAGTAAATAGTGAAATAACTAACCTATTTCATGCTATAGGTTGTCGTTATGCCGTAGGCAAGGACTTAGTGTTTAAACTGAGTTCGTTACGGGTCTACCGGCGAAAGGTGCGGACTATAAACATTTAGGTTATGGTTTTTGAGGCTTCCAATGTCAGTTAATGATTTATGACTGACTTGATTACTATCACATGCTTAGATACGATATTTTTCGCTCTTTACACATATATATAAACTATGTTGAATATAGTGTATTTCATGTGTTTGTTGATATGTCTGAATGAATATGGAATTTGGATCTATGCTTGCCATGATTATTAACTATGAATATATGCTTGTTGTGTATGTGGCAACTCCTTTGTAAAAGGGCTTGCCAAGATATATGTTATAACTAGTCTAATACATGTATGTTGAAGTGTGTAGTTCAAGTGCTTATAAAAATGTCTGAATGAATATGGAATTTGGATCTGTGCTTGCCATGATTATTAACTATGAATATATGCTTGTTGTGTATGTGGCAACTCCTTTGTAAAAGGGCTTACCAGGATATATATTATAACTAGTATAATACTGTATGTTGAAGTGTGTAGTCTAAGTGCTTGTAAAAATGTCTGAATGAATATGGAATTTGGATCTGTGCTTGCCATGATTATTAACTATGAATATATGCTTGTTGTGTATATGGCAACTCCTTTATAAAAGGGCTTGCCAGGATATATGTTATAACTAGTCTATTACATGTATGTTGAAGTGTGTAGTCTAAGTGCTTGTAAAAATGTCTGAATGAATATGGAATTTGGATCTGTGCTTGCCATGATTATTAACTATGAATATATGCTTGTTGTGTATGTCGTAACTCCTTTGTAAAAGGGCTTGCCAGGATATATGTTATAACTAGTCTAATACATGTATGTTGAAGTGTGTAGTCTAAGTGCTTGTAAAAATGTTTGAATGAATATGGAATTTGAATATGTGCTTGCCATGATTATTAACTATGAATATATGCTTGTTGTGTATGTTGCAACTCCTTTGTAAAAGGGCTTGCTAGGATATATGTTATAACTAGTCTAATGCATGTATGTTGAAATGTGTAGTCAAAGTGTTTGATAAAATGCCTGAATGAGGAAATGCTTGTTGGAATGTATTTAATGAGGGTGTTGAGATAGGATTCTCAATCCCCTTCTCTATAATTACAGTTCCCTTTATGTAACCTATCTTACTACTATGTGTTGTACGGATGAAATGCCTATGTAAGATAACATGTGTATTATGTGTTTGTTGAAATGCTCAACTAAGATTTATATTTAGATTTGGTTGTCACATGCTGTCATTGATTATCACTTGTGAATGCTATCATTTGAAGTGTGATTGGGGCTATGATGTAGTCCAGACAATCGGTAATGATTTTCGAGTAGTGGCTGAGGTCATTTCGCCACACAAGACACGTTCGATGAATCCGAGGCGTACGATGATTGTCGACAGTGGTACCATGTTCATTAATTTGGCGTACACTCGTACCAGTCGAACTTGTCTAATAAACCGATTGGCCTATTATGTGTTTACCATGTATGGATGCTACTGCTTGAATCTAAAGTACCACTTACCAATGTAAAGCCCGTTAAACCTTGGTACCACGATCCGCCAAGACTAATGAGCTGAGCATGGTGGTATGGGACACCGTGGTCGAGCTGTCGACCTACGCTGGGGCAACGAACCTCCCCATAGTGACCAGTGAGCAACCCAAACTCATGAGCCGAATACGGTGGTATGAGACACTATATTCGAGTTGTCGGCCTACACTGGCGCAGCCTAGTTGTGGTCCCCAGTCCGGTCGGTGACAAGCCTTTGAAAATAGACTGCTAGTTGGTAGGGCGTTGGTGGAGTGACCTCGAGTATGAAATAAGCCTACCCCGGTGCAGCCTGGCTGCGGTCCCCAGTCGGGTTAGTGACAAGCCTTCGAAAATAGACTGCCAGTTGGTAGGGCGTTGACAGGGTGACCTCGAGTGTGAATTAAACCTACGCTGACGGTGACGAGCCTCTCGTAGCAACCCATGGTTTAAACTCGCGACCTTGCCTATTGTATGTGATGAACTAGGATTGACGACCTTAGATGGATCATTGTTTGGGTCCATGATATAAATGGAGGTACCTTAGCTTCCCAAACCTGCTGTATGAATGAGTCTAATTAAGAACTTGGCTAATAATGTACATGCACAGCATTTGCATGTGCCTTTGGCGTTAGAGTTGAGCACAGCGGGAGTATTGCGTGCCATGATCGTGAGATGATGTCGCAGAGGGATGCAGGAGAGGGCATACATCATTATTGCATATCATCATTGCATTAACAAGAGTACTTAAGACATGAGTGTTGTACTGCTTTATCATTACTACTTGACTGAATTGATAACATGTTAACCTTTGCTTTATAGCTCCACTGAGTTGATCACTCACTCCCACGTTCTGGGACAGTATTTTAAAACACCAACTAGACTCTGTTGTAGTTTCAGGTGATGACGATGCTTACGAGATGGAGCCTGTCTTCTATGATGACGAGGAGTTCTCCTACATGCAACTCTCTGGCGGGTCTATGTAGAGAGCTGCGTATCGGGGCTACAAGGATATGGATAGATGACATTACACTCTCGTTATTTTATATATCTTGGAACAATACATATAATTATTTAACTTAGTATCATGTTCACACTCTGGAGACTTACAATAACTTAAGTGTTTTATATATCTATCACAGTCTTCCGCTTGCGTAATCTAATCATCTTTGGAGTATGATATGTTGATTTAGCTTAACCCATTCATGTTTAATGCACTAACACAGACAACATTTAATCATTATTATCTATGTTGCATAAGTGATACGTTGGAACTCGGGAGTTGAGCTCTTGCTTGACCCTCGATTTTCAGGGCATTACATTTCTAGGACATGACACCTCAATAAACTCCCAAAAATAGCCAAATAATGAAAAATAGAAAATACCCATCTCCAACAAGCATCATCAAGAATCCATTTTCACATTAAAAAAAAAAGAAGCATCAAATGAAAAAATGCTCCATAAACACCAATAGGACATCTAACCAAGTAAAAATTGTAAAACCCATCTTGAGAAATACATCAAGAACCAACTTTTTTAATCAAAACAAAGCATCAGATGTTCATTTGAAGGATTCCAATTAAAGAAACAAAGAAAGATAAAAGGGTAGGGAAGGGATTACGAGATAATGGAGATGATGATGATGGTGATGGGATTTTAATCTTACTTTTGAGGTCTCCAGTTGTAATATCTGGAGGAGTAGATATTGCAATGCGGGTGCCGAGGATGGTTTCTGTAAATACAGGAAATTCAATGGAAGAAGGCATTTGAAGAATGGAAGAGCTTTTGAGCTTCTTCTTCCTCTTTTTAAATACGAGGGAAGCAGCGATGCGATTAGAATCCCTCGCCGGTCCTTGCCTGGGACGCCGTTTGGGTAGTGATGCAGCCACTAGCCAGGTGGCTAGTGGTCGCTGCTCTATGGGCTCCACCATGATGTATATGTTTTATCCACGCCGTCTATCCATTTTTAAGATCATTTTAGAGCTTCATTTAGAAAATGAGGCAGATATAAAACTTAGGTGGACCACACCACGGTAAAATAATAGTGATTAAATCTCCAACATTAAAAACATCCTAGGGCCTACTGTAATGTTTCCTGTTAATTAGGTTGTATGAGGAGAAAAAGAAATATCATCTTTATCCAAAACTTTTATGGCCCGCGACAAGTTTTTAACGGTGGGTGTTCAATCAACATTGTGTGGTCCACTTGATATTTTGATCTCCCATATTTTTGGGGTCATATCATAAAATGATATGGAAAAATTGAAGGATGGAATGGATGAAACATGTACATCACGGTGCAGTCCATAGAGCATCGACCACAAGCCGTTGGCTAATGGCAGGGTCATTAGCGGACGCGGATTTCCTGCGAGAGTCTTTGTAGGAAGTTCCAGCGCTGTAAACTTTGGTGGGACCCACCATGATGTTTGTTAGTAATCCACTCCCTTCATCCGTTTTGTGAGCTCATTTTAGTATTTGGGACCAAAAGTGAGTAGGATCCAAGACTCAAGTGGGCCATACTAAAGGAAAAAGGCGGTTAGGGAAATTACTACCGTCGAAACCTCCTTGGGTTCGTCAAATGTTTACATGCCATCCGTACCGTTAATAACATCGTTCCTACTGGGAGAACTGAAAATACAAATATCAACATGATTCAAAACATCTATGGCCCCACGAATATTTCAGTCATCACGTTACTTGATCATTGGATACGGTTCATTTTTGGCCTTATATCTTAAAATAAACTCACGAAACGGATGGACGGGAAGAATTTCTCAAAAACATCATAGTGGCCCCACCTGGTTCCCAGTATAGGAACTTCTTGGAAAAGGCTTTGTCAGGAAATCCGCGTCCGTCAGTAGCCCATCCATTTCCCATTGCTTGTAACCCTCAAGCACAGTGGGACCCACCATGATAACTTTTTGTTATACGTAATCCATCCATCAATTTCTTCATCTTACTTTAAGATATATGACATAAAATGATGGAGATCTGAATCATAAGTGAACCACGCAACAGGAAACAACTGGGTTGAAAACACCTACCGTTGAAACGGACGCGGATTGTGTCCTACCCTCGCCCAGATGGTAATCCATCCGGGCAGGGCTCTGTGGGGCCCACCATGATGTAATTATTTTATCCACACCGTTAATCATTTTTATATTATCATTTTGAGGTGTTATATAAAAAATAAGCAGATAAACAAATCCAGTGGACCACATCAAAGGAAGCTGCAGTGATAATGACACCCACCGTTGAAACATTTCTAAGAGCCGCCGTGATGTTTTTTTACCACCCAACTTATTAATAAGGTCATGCAGACTTGGATGAAGTGAAAACAAAAATTTTATCTTGATTCGACACTTCTCCGGCTCCTAGGAAGTTTTTAATGGTGGAAGTTTAATCCACAATTTGTGGTCCACTTAAGCCCTGAACCTACCTCAATTTTTGGATCATATCTTAAAATAATCATATAAAAACAATTAACGGTGTGGATAAAATACTTACATCACGTTGGGCTCCACAGAGCCCTGCCCGGACGGATTACCGTCCGGGCGAGGGTAGGAAGCAATTCACGTCCCGTTGAAACCTTCCTGGGTCGCACCGTGATTTTGTCACCATCAAACCTGTTCGGTCACAGATTAGTACTATCCCCGCCTATTCCGAGCTCGGGAAAGGCTGGGCCCTGAGGTGTTCCGGTGGTATATGGACTTCATCCACATTGTCCATCCAATTTTTCATGTCATTTTAGATTATGAGCCTAAAAATAAGGAAAATTCAAGGCTTAAGTGGACCACGCAGTGGAGATTAAATTCTTCCGTTGAATTTTTTTAGGGGTCACAAAAGTTTTGAATCAAGACGATATTTGTTTTTCCCCTTCATCCAGTTGTATATGACTGTATCAATATTGTGGATGGCAAATAAACTATACAGTGAGCCCAAAGAAGGCTTCTTATGTTAATAATCTAAAATGATAAAAAAAATGAATGAACCATGCAGATAAAAGCCATACATAATGGGCCCTTCGAACCCTCAGCCTGTTGTGAGCTCCGAGCAGGCGAGGGTAGTACCTACTCCATGCCCAACCTATTCATAGGAAAGCAAGCATGGTTCTATTACCGATTACACTAGCTCATATATGCATGCTTGCTATAATTAAAATTGAGGCTTAATTCAAACCAAACATGTTGTATATAATTGAGATATGATGAGATTGATCATCTATTCGGTGACTCAATCAATGCATAAACAACATCGGGGGATATTTAGATGATGGAGTTCGTAACATGATGATGGGTTATACCTTTGACTTTCGTATGAAATGACTTTTCAATACAAATAAAATTAAATGAGAAATGGATTCTTACTGTCGATCGTGGTGAACAACTGTAAAATACCATTCCAAGTGAAGAGTTGAATCTAGTGTGCGAGCATAGACACAAATGATCGCTAAAAATATTAGCTACCTGATTAATGCTACCGATTACATTACGGAATGTAAGTAGGAAGCTGAAAGTAAACGACTACACTAAGGAATGTAATTTGCTTGACAGGAAAAGTAAAGGATCGCGCTATGGAATGTAAAATGATTGGTGATTGAAAGGATAATTGAAAGATAATTGTTTGATTTAATTGGGTTGGTATGAGATATAATTTTCTCTTACATTATTCATCTATTTTAACTATATGTATGGCGCTTACGGATGATGAGGTTATGACATTCAGGACATCTATGGGGATCGATTGTTACAAGGTTATGCCGTTCACTCGAGAATACCGAGGTTGCGTATCAGAGAACGATGCATAATATTTTCATAAACATGTTGAACGATATGTCAATGATTTGGTAGTCTGGTCTTGCGATCACGAAGAGCATCGTAAACATCTATCATTGGTCTTTCCCGAGCTCAGGAAAAAATAGTTGAAAATGAACTCGACGATATGCACAATTGGTGTGTCATCGAAAAAAATTCTAAAAATTTGTTATTAGGCATCAGGGAATCGAATTTGATCCTAAAAAAATCAAAGCTATTCAATAAATGCCGCCCCCGAAGACATCTGCTGAGAGAAAGCAAGAAACAGTTATCCGGTTTTCGTCTCGATTAAGCGAAAGTGATGGGGAATAGACATGGAAAGAAAAGCGGTTATATTTAATACATTAAACAACGAGCCAAACTTCGCTCTCATATTTTAAACCAAAGGCAAAATGACTTGTAGGGGGGGGGAGGGCAATGTAAAGAACCAATTGTAACGGGATACATGTCATTGCAAGAAGATTATATAACACGCATGAGATTTAATAGGATACGTGGAGCATATTTTGCAGAAGTGACAGTTAGCGTTAATTAGATAATACATGTTATCTACAGAGACAATGTGATGAAGCAACAAAAGACACAATGTAGTTGAGAGAAAAGTGGTGTTAGAACCATTACTAGGGCAAGTGTGCAAGAAGAGCCTGGAAGAAAAGTGGTGCTAAAGCAATCACTATAACCGCTAAACATGAGGAACATCCAAATGAAATAGCGGTGAAGACCACTTGAGTTGAAGTCAGAATATGCCAATATCTCCTAGAGGGGGTGAATAGGACTTTCTTAAAGATTTAATATTTATTAAAAATTCCTATTACACTAATCCTAATAACAAGTACAAATTAGGATTACTCAAAATTAACTCTACTAGCTACCAAGCCTTGTAGAGGTTTCAATCACAATCTTCTTGAAAGATAAACAAATTGCAAACAAGATTGTGATAGATATGACTGTGTGTGTGTATGAGGTGTGATCTCAGGCAATCAGATATGAAAACATATAAGGAAATCACATAATTGAAAAGACAATAGCAATCTCAAACACAGTCATTTTTATAGTGGTTCGACTACTTATCTACTCCACTCCCGGCTGCCGCACTCAACCCTTGAGTGTACCGGATTTCACTAAGGAGGTTTCCCAGGGTTCACCTCAAACCTAAGGTTTTAAATCAGGTTCACCTTCAACCTTTACACAAAGATTTCTACTCGGTTTACCTTTAACCCTGGAGTTTTACTGGTTCACTCATAACCAGATGTTTATGCTCTCCATAAAGCAAGGGTCCACACAATGCACCCGGATGTTTATGCTCTCCACAAAACAAGGGTTCACACAACGCACCCACCACGTACACTCCCGCCGGAGGCCTCCTATAAGGACTTCAAAGGGTGAGAACCACTTAAGACCCAATCCTAGAAAGGAATGATCACAAGTGTCCTCTGGACTCTAGATACTTACAGATAAGTTGATGAGTCCCATTCAGCACAATGCCGAAGATCTCCTCCTCCTTATTGACGAAGAGTCTTCTGCTCCATTGATTCGCAACATAAGATGGTATACCAATACTTGGCTTTGGGTTGGGTCAAGGTTATGATGGAATCCTACACTCTAAAGATTTTCCTATAAGGAAGATAGAGTAGTTCTACTCTTATGCATTCAAGGCATCGCAGCTTAATGATTTTCCATTAAGGTAGTAGCTGGAGGATCCTTGAATGTGGAAGTTCATTCCCCAATCCACTCTATTGAATGTCAATGGTGAGAGTGGATTGGAGGATGAACTCCCTTGAGAGAAAGGGCTTTAGATATAAGATGTAAGTTGAAACACTCAAAAGCTCTCTCTGCTCTCTCTCTCACAGCAACAAAAGACAAGTCCTCTATATATAGGCAAAAAGTTCCAACGGATATAAAACGGTCACATTTATGACAGAGTTCGATATCATCGAGCAGATTCGATATCATCGAGCGTGTACTGTCGATAGCATTGATAGTCTGCTCGATGACTCGGACTCGATGTCATACACTTTTGAAACTTCTTGCCAATTGGTCGATGAATCGAGACTATTGTCGATGTCATCGAATTTTGAACTCCGATTCCATCGATGACAGGTTCGATTCATCGACACTTGAAAAATGATAGAGACTTGACTTTAAAATATTTCAGGATTTCAAGATTGATCGGGGAACCATCGAGATCATCGGAATTTGAATGTCGATGATATCGAGATCAGAGTCGAGGCATCGATAAATCCAGCTGATTTATCTTTTAGCTTGATAGACAGTTTATGACTTTGTTTGATGAACACTCTTTTGTATATTCTAAATGATAATGAAATTTTTTCTTATGCTTACTTGTCCATTCTACGCTCATCTGCTTAATCTGATAAAAGAAGAAAAAAAAATATTTGACCATCCTTTAAGGTTAACACTCAGGTTTTTGGGAAACGGGTCATGTACTCGGGTCCTGAAAAGTCGAGGCGTTACATCCGTACACAACTATAGATCATTTCTCAATATATCTCTCTCCAACAGAGAAATCCAATCTCCAAAACCTTCTTCTTGCCTTCTTCTTCAACAAAGATAGAGAGAGAATCACAGATAAAGAGATATATAGAGAGATAGAGAGATAGAGTTGATGGGCTCAGGTATACATTGGGCGGGATTTTTTGGCGCCGAACGTAAAGCCTAGGTGGTAAAAGTAAAAAATACACACACAACCACACACACACACACTAATATATGGTCCGGATCGGGTCGGTCCGACTTGGATCCAATCAGATCGGGTTGGTTCGGAACAGGGCCTATCCGAATTCGACTAAAAAATAATTTGGATCTGGATTACGCTACCCGATCCTGACCAATCCTGACCATGGGTTCTTTCTAATTGGGTCGGATCAGGTCTGATCGGGCCGGATCCACCGGTTCAGGTATGAAATGCTCAGCTCTAGGTGGCAAGGGTGTAACCCATCTGTTTCAAGGAACAAGCACAAAAGCAGGTCAGATCCAACGCTAAAGTGGACTACACCAATAATAGGCTTAGGTTGCATTAAATGCTTTAGCGTTAGATAAATTTTCGTGCATATGGGAGAGAAGGGATGGATGGCGTCGATAAATATATTCATTACTGTGGGTCACCTACAAAACTGTCCATCCGTGGCTAGAGACGGGTAGGACACGATCAGCGTCCCTAGGAAGGTTTCAACAGTGGGCGTCACTCTCCTACTGGTTCCTATGGTATGATCGACTTAAGCTTTAAGCATGCTTACTTTTTCGTCTTATACCCTTAAATTATCTTGAAAAAATGGATGGACGGTGCGGATATAACACATTCGTCATGGTAGGGCCCACAGAACTAGGTCACGTCGAGTGTCAGTTGTGTGTGGCATATGACACTATCCGCTCCGTCCCTGTTTATGTGATTCCATATCGGCGCACGCGTGTGGGAAGCACTCTACGCGCGTGGAATTAGCTAGCCCTCCGACGTTCATGATTCGTTTCTCTCCTTTGAAACCGCACTACTTTTTTTTTTTGTGAGAAAAATGAAGGGAACTCTCTCTCCCATTTTTCCTCTCTTCTCAGTTTCTCCTCACTCGAATTTCTCTCTCCACGAGAAATCCCGTCTCCCGAAAATTCCATTGAAATCCGACCACTCTTACATTTCAAATCAGGGTCGTCGATTCAGCAGACAAAAATACAGCTTCAAGGGTTTCTCCTCAAAGAGCAAGTAACCGCACTCACCTCCTCTTCTGCCTTGTCATTCTTCGCCACCGGCTGATGTTAGCCATATCCACCTCTGACGTGCTAAGGTGCGCCGGGGCCGTTGGGAGCTAACAACAGGTTGGCGTGCTCAGATTCCCCTTTGTGTTGTCCTTGCTCTCTAAAGAGAAGTTTTATAATTACAGGGCCCAAGGAAAACACAGAAGCTGCGTCCAGAGTTTCTGCCCCGTAGAGCAAGTAAGAATCGTCACTTCTTTTTCGTTGCACCACTACTCAGGTTAGCATCGTGCTCAGTGTCTTACTAACGTGGACTGGGGGCATGCTGCCTGTATGGGCAGTGATGAATTCAACTGAGAGAGTTCTACATTTTCAAGGCATTTTGATCCTGCGAGGAAGATGCAGAATCTATACTCGGAGGTTTCTCCTCACAAAGCTGGTAAATGCAATCCTCTTCTTCTTAGCTCAGTTCTCGGTTGGTTTTGGTTTATGTAATTCTATCCCACCTGCACATGTTAGTGTCCCATTATGTGATTTTGCTAACTTACGCCCATGAAGATCTCAGGTAGAACTTTGTGAGAGAGAGGTTAATTCCAGTTCATTGTGTGACGAACCAGTCTTGTTGCATTGCCACTCTACACAGCTGGTGGTATACCTGGTCAATCCCTGCTGTCTATCAAGTGGGTCGTACTGTGTATTGTCCACAGTAAAGAAATGCAATGCCCCTAATCCCTATCTGTTTCAACTTTGCCCATCAAATGGAGAGTGAAAATAGAAGAAAATGGTCAGTCGTTTACATTCAAGTGGGAAACATCCATGAATCAGGAGGCTAGAATCAAGGCGTCAAAAAACGGTTGTGTAATAACCACTGTGGCTATTACGTAATGGTTCCCATGAATCAGGAGGTTAGAATCAAGGTGTCAAAAAAACAGTTGCGTAATAGCCAGTGTGACTATTACGTAATGGTAATGATGGGGACTGTTACACGTTATGGGGCCATGATGGCACGTATCATAATGGCAATAACGGTGGCCGTTATGGCCACCATTCCTCTATTAAATACCTTGGCTATAATTGTCCAATTGTTGTGGTTTTTGTGGGGTGGACCATCTGCAGTAGGCCAACCAGACGGATGTTTCCAGTCAGCAGCACATATGGTGGTGAGTGGCAATGAACACTGTATGTTCCGTTGGGATTAACTAAAAAACTATTTGTTCTGGAAAATGTGGGCAGAACTAGTCTATAGCAGATTTGTTCATTTGGTGTTGGAAGTCAATTGTTATATGATAGAATTTTTCTTCATTGTGTTATTTGGATTTTCATTCAAATTTTTCCTTTCCAAAATGTTGTTGTTACTATAGTTTCTGCGGTGAGATTGTTGCGGATAGATCAAGGTGGTGTTTTTGCTGACCTTTTGAATGACAAAGGAGAATATTCTAGTGAGAACGAGATGTGTTATGTGGAAAGAACTCTTGGGTTTCGCACCTGTGCTTTGGATGATAGAGATATCAGATTGGTATCATTTCTTATATTTTTTCCTTTTTGCTTCGATTTATTTATAAGGAATTCTTTGATGTCTTCGACCAAAATTAATTTTTTTAAAGAATATCCTTGCATGTGTAAATACATTGGGTTAAATGTTTGATTGGGTTGATAGTTTTTCAAACATAGGAAATTATTCGCAATTATGTGTTCATTTTGGCATGTATGCGTAAATGCATCTAACGTTTGTATATTTGGAAATAAAACATTAATATTCATGTGTAAGAGTACAAAAGTTCTGACGTTTATGCAAAAGAGTGCATGTCTTGTTGGGGGACTGCGAAAGCACATAGAGATGAATCAAGCAAAATATTCCAATATCTTAATCAAGCCCAATCACAAAGACTTCAAATTTAACGTGGAAAAACTTTTGCGGGAAAAAACCACGGCACAAAGGGACATATATGCACTATGAAAGAAGAAAATTATAAGAGAGAGTTTACCCAATTCGAACAAGCCTCGAATCACCCAAGCTACACCCTTGAAACTCTAAGAACGAATTAAAAAGATCTTGGATACCCCCTATTCCCGATTACACCCATATATATATATATCCTCTAGGTGAATCACAATTGAAATAAGAAACAAATCCCGCACTTGCGCAATTTTGTGTAACTTTGCGTGATCGTTCGATGGCACCTTTGATGTCATCGATAGATTGTCAATGGCATCGAACTCCTTCAATGTCATCAAACAAAACACCAAAATGTTCCAGTGACTAAACATGTAATTTTTGGATTTTTCCGATGGCATCAGCGGCCCATCGATGGCATCGAGCAGGACACCTCAAAGTGTCCAACAACCATCATGGGGTTTTTGATTTAATTTTTTTTATGGCATCGAGTAGGACTTCGATGGCATTGAGCTGTCTTCGACAGACTGTTGATTTACAGATTTAAGACATCAATCAACATGTCTAATGTAGAACCTACTAGTGGGACGCGTCCGAGGTTTAGTGGGCTCATGTTGGGGGGTGTGGGGTGTCAAGGATAAAACGTTTCACATGTAGGAAGTGGCTGAGAATAAATAATATTATATTTCCTAAGCATGCATGGGCAAGGGATGCTTTAGTTGATGATAGAGTAAACATTAGGGGATTTGGAGAACTTTCCAATACTTTTCTGTATATTTCTTTACCCTAAATGGGGTTTAAATAGAAGAATATAATGCTTCATATGGAAATAAAATGAACTGGTATACAAGGAAAGTAAATCAATTAGAATAATTAGTGGGTGAGATTGATTCTTCTTTCTGAGAATGAAAATATTACACTAATCACAACTATCACCTCATCTCAAACTGATGCGGCTGATCAAATAGCAATAGTTTGCGAACTAAGAAAGAATGTGTGGCAATTTTCATGGTCTTCATGAGAACATCCACAATTTGATCTTGAGATGCCATGTGTGGAAGATAAATAATCTTAGACTGGAACTTCTCTCAAATGAAGTGACACCCTACCTCAATATGCTTTGTCCTCTCGTGAAAGACATGATTAAAGGCAATCTGGATAACACTGGCGTTATCAGGGTATCAGGTGAATCCCAAAATTGGAAAATAATACTTGTATCCACACACAATCTCACTGTAGGTGGAAGACATTGCCTTGTACCCAGCCTGCCCATTCGTGCGGAAGATATCTCAATGTGGACCCCACCATAATGTATGTGGCTAATCCACATTGCCCATTCGTTATGTGCATGAACCCAAGAATGAGACAGATCTAAAGCTCAAGTGGACCATGCCACAAGATACAGCGGTAATCGAACTCCTAGTGTTAAAAACTTCTTGGGGCCCCTAGAAGTTTTGGATCAAGCTGATATTTGTGTTTTCTCCTTATCCGTGTCTGTGTGACCCTATGAACCGATTAGATGACGAATAAACCTTAATGCGGGCCCAGTGAAGGAAACAACTTTCAATGGTGGATGAATTAAGCCCATTGTTTCCTTTCTTGTAGGCCATTTGGGCATTGAATCTGCCTCATTTTTCAGTTCAGGCCCCAAAATGTTCTAATAAAATAAATGGACGACGCTGATATATTATACGCATTATAGTGGGGCCCACATATTTAAGTCAACACTTTTATACTAGTTTTCAAGGGGGAATTACTCACCCATTTTCAAATCACGTAAAAAATAATAATTACTTATTTACCAAAGATTTATATGTATATCATGGAAAATCAAACAGGCCTTAGATTGACTTTAGCTACTAAGGAAGACATCTAAATGAGATTTCAAAAACTTGAAATGTAATGGTTTGTATTTCTAATACATTTGTAATATGTAAAATTGTATCCTGCATTAGATATTAGGTTTTGATACCCAACTTGGTAACTGAGTTGGTAATGTACCTACTCTTCTGATCCATGGCCTATGATTGAGTTTGCTTACCATGGCATTTGGAGATGAAATGACACATTAATGCAAGGGCATTTTCACACTGGGCTCGAGTGAGGTGGCTTGTGGGATGCGGCAACACACTCAGGGTGGGCGGCTCGTGTGAGGTGGGTGGCTTGTGTGAGGTGGGCCCAATTTGTGTGAGGCGGGTGGCTCGTGTGAGGCGAAACCCATGTCATGTGGGGCCCACGAGGGGGGTTTGGTCGAGCACCTAACCCATGAGATGTGGGGCCTAGGCTATGAGATAAAGGGATTGATTCGACACGCTCTATCAGTTAGAGCTTTTAGAGCAATTGGCTAGTTATCATGCATTAAAGTGGTATTAGAGTGGGAGGTATCATGTTCGAGACTCCTCACTGGGGTTGATTAATACATGGGGCATTTTCACTCCGGGCTTTAGAGCAAGTGGCTAATTGTCCTGCATCACACATGCCCTTCGAGAAAAAATAGATTAAATGTTTTGTTGGGTAAAAGAGATTTCAATATATGCATCAAATTAAGTTTTATTTAACTCTCTCTCTCTCTCTCTCTCTCTCTCTCTCTCATCATAGCCCTGCCTGAGTTGAGGTTAACTTTATGAGTCCTATTTTTCCAATAATTTCTAAGTTCTAACACCTTGTCATCAGTAAGTCTAGAAGCCTTCATATCCATTCTTAATTTTTCTCTCGTGAATCGCATCCTTTAGACCTTACCCTCCTTTCTGTTGAGAAGTGGAGCCACATGCGCAGATTTCGTGTCGCAAGTCCTTTCGCAACTGGGATGCGAAAGGAGTTTCGCGGATTTCGTGTTGCAAGTCCTTTCGCAACTGGGATGCGAAAGGAAAGTTGCCAAAACTATAAATTGGGGTCCCTAGGGCTATTCTAGGGTTAAGGTGAATATTAGAAAATTATTCTAAGGTGTGGGTAAGGGATTTTCTCTATACTTCCAAGGGAGAGGTTAGTATATTGCCTTGTAATCTTCGTTTCTCTTCATAGTGGAATTTTGCATCCATGGTTTTTTACCCTAGTTTGGAGTTTTTCCACGTATATCTTGTCTTGTGGTTTGTTTGAATGCTTTTATTCATTTCTAGTTTATATTTCTTCTTGTTTATTGTTTGTGGGTGAGGCCTGAGATTGGATCTAGGCTCACTGCGTTGTTGGCGTGCTGCACAACAACTAGCATCAAAGCTATTGGTTTAGTTCTATTGGGAACGATGGCGGAAGATGGGAAAACTAGAATTGAGAAGTTTGATGGTTCAAACTTTGCCTTCTGGAAGATGTAGATGGAGGATTATCTGTATCAGAAGGACTTCTATATTCCTCTAGGAGGAACAGGGAAGAAACCCGAAAAGATGACAGATGATGAATGGTTTTTACTGTATAGGAAGGCTTTAGGAACGATCCGACTCTCTTTATCTAAGAGCGTCGCCTTCAATATATCCAAGGTAAAAATGACAAAAGAATTAATGGAAGCCCTAGCCACCATGTATGAAAAGCCCTCAGCATCCAACAAGATTCATCTTATGAAACATCTATTCAACATGAGGATGTCAGATGGTGAGAGCGTGGCTGAACATCTAAACGAGTTCAATATAGTCACGAGCCAGTTGGAATCCGTTGGCATTGCTTTTGAGGATGAGGTTAGGGCATTATTGATCTTATCCAGTTTGCCAGATAGTTGGGATGGTTTGGTGATTGCTGTGAGCAATTCTTCAGGATCAACAAAGCTGAAATTTGATAATGTGGCCAGTCTAATTCTCAACGAAGAATCTAGAAGGAAGGCATCAGGAGTTTCAGGGGATTCAGAGAATGCTCTAAACGTTGAAGGAAGAGGAAGATCGCTGAACAAAGGAGGTAATAAACACGGGCGTTCTAAGTCGAGGAAGAAGTCTAATGGACCAAAGACAAAGATGGGTGTTGGCATTACAGCAAGAAGGGGCACATGAAACGTGATTGCAGGGGGCTCAAGAAACAAGAAGGAAGCTCTCAAGACGGTAAGGATTCAGTGAATCTGTCTGAGGAGAGCGACACAGAGGCGTTGATCTTGTCTCTTGATGCGAGGAATGAGTCTTAGGTTACAGACTCGGGTGCTTCGTTTCATGCTACTTCGTGTAAGAAAGTTCTGCGTGATTATGTGTCAGGTGACTCTGGGAGAGTCTACCTGGGTGATGATGAGCCGTGCAATATTGTTGGAAAGGGGGATGTTCATGTAAATCAAAAAGACGGAACAGTCTTGAAATTGAAGGATGTCAGACATGTACCGAGTTTGAAACGTAATCTGATCTCAGTGGGACAGTTGGTCGATACCGGTTATGTGATGACATTCACCAGTGACTCCTGGAAGATCACAAAATGTGCCTTGGTAATATCTTGAGGCAAAAAGGAAGGTACTTTGTACGTGACTTCAAGATCGTATAGTTCACTCGCAGTCGCATCAACTGGAGTGAATGGGCAGTTATGGCATCAGAGGCTGGGACATATGAGTGAGAAAGGGATGAAAGTGCTATTGTCAAAAGGGAAGCTACCAGGGCTGAAGTCTATTGACTTGGAATTCTGCGAGGATTGTATGTATGGCAATCAGAAGAGGGTAAGCTTCAAGAAGACGGGACGCGCTCCAAAGACACATCTGTTAAAGCTTGTATACACTGATGTGTGGGGACTGACATAGGGTTTATCTCTTGGTGGCTCACATTATTTTGTTACCTTTATTAATGATGCTAGTAGAAAACTGTGGGTCTACTTCTTAAAACGTAAATCTGATGTATTTGACGTATTTAAGAAGTGGAAAGTTATGGTAGAAAATGAGACAGGTAAAACATTAAAGTGTCTCAGATTTGACAATGGGAGAGAGTATTGTGATAAGAGGTTTGAGGAGTATTGTGCAGCAAATGGAATCAAACATTAGAAAACGATTCCAGGGACATCACAGTAGAATGGTGTGGCTGAGCACATTAACAGGACCATCCTTGAGCGCGCCAGGAGCATGAAGTTACATGCAGGGTTACCTAAGACCTTTTGGGCAGATGCTGTGAATACTGCCGCATATCTCATCAATAGAAGTCCCTTAGCACCATTGGATGGTAGGCTACCAGACGAAGCATGGACTGGGAAGGAAGTGAACCTTGTACATCTCAGAGGGTTCGGTTGCACTTCATATGTTCACATTGATGCAGAGCACAGAAACAAGCTGGATGCGAAGTCCAGAAGGTGCACGTTTATAGGCTATGAGCAGCATGATTTTGGCTACAGGTTCTGGGATGCAGAAAATAGGAAAATCATCAGAAGCAAGGATGTAGTCTTCAATGAAAAAGTGATGCATAAGGACAGTGTGCAGGAAAATAAGGCCGAGAAAAAGGAATTCGTAGAGTTGGAAGAGTTACCGGACATGGGTGTTACAGCGCCATAGGATGAGGCAGAGCCGCATACACCGGTTGTGAGGAGGTCTACTCGGGAGAGGAGACCCACGGTCCGATACTCACCCTCCTTACATTATCTACTACTGACGGATAATGGTGAGCCAGAGTATTTTGAAGAGGCGTTACAGTCAGATATACGGGTTAAGTGGGAGCAGGTCATGGATGATGAGATGGACTCTCTTGAGTCTAATTGTACATCGGAGCTAGTCACTCTACCCAAGGGTAAGAAAGCTCTTCATAACAAGTGGGTTTACAGACTGAAGGAGGAGCACGATGGTTCGAAATAGTACAAGGCCAGATTGGTTGTGAAAGGGTTTCAATAAAAAGGCAGGTATCGATTTCACTGAAATATTTTCACCGGTAGTGAAAATGTCTTCGATTCGTATGGTCTTGAGTATAGTGGCTTCAGAGGACTTACATCTAGAACAGCTAGATGTTAAGACAGCCTTTCTTCATAGGGACCTTGAAGAAGAGATATATATGCATCAGCTGACAGGATACGTGGCACCGGGTAATGAGAACAAGGTGTGCAAACTGAAGAAGAGTCTATATGACTTGAAGCAGGCCCCGAGGCAGTGGTATAAGAAGTTCGACAGTTTCATGTCGGGAAGCGGTTTTAGGAGATGTCATGCAGACCACTGTTGTTACTTGAAGAAGTTTGATACATCTTACATCATCCTTCTTCTGTACGTTGATGAGATGCTTGTGGCCGGTTCAAGCATGAAGAACATCTCAGATCTCAAAAGACAATTGTCTAGAGAATTTGTCATGAATGATTTAGAAGCCGCAAAATAAATCTTAAGCATGAGGATAAAGCGTGACAGGGAAAACAAGAAATTAGTTTTGTCACAAGCAGAGTACTGTTTCGACAAGAAAACAAATGTGTTTGATTTGAGGGATTTATTCAATGATAACAAATAAAGAATGAAAGAACATTGATCACATTTATTCTGAGTTCATTTACATCCTCTAATTCCCTTGATTCTGAAAACAAAGTACAATCAATCAAAGTAGACAAGATAGTCTTATGGAAATTTCAGCAGCATTCCGACGCCTGTTTCAATCATCTCCTAGGACTTAGGAGGAATTGTTGATCTGATCAACCAGTCTTCAATGAGATAGAAATTCTGGCAGCATAACGGCGTTATTTCGGTCATCTCCTAGGTACTTAGGAGGAATTGCTGATTTGATCAGCCAGTCTTCAATGAGATGGAGCATCTTTCCGGTCATTCTTCCTTAAAATATGAAGAAGTCCGTTGAAGTGTAGCCAGGACCCACAGAAATCAGGCCGATCACATCAGACAGGCCTAAAAAGTCTCCCAACATACCGTCCGTTTGGGTTGAAACTTTATGTGCAGCCTTAGAACCACAGATTAGCCGTGCACGTCAAATTTCAGCTCCTGGATCCTTCTGGAAATGGCCAAAATGACAAATCAGCCCCTGAGATCGTGATTTGCGGCCCGCCTGATATTTGGATATGCTTGAAATTTGGTCTTGACGCCTTAAATAAGCTGATAATGTGGATGGACAGAGCAGATTTCCCACAAACATCATGTTGAGGCCCATATGTATGTTACATGTACATAGTGCATAAGTGCACAAGCCATGCATTATATATCTCAAAGTCGGTCAAAGAAGCTAACCCGAGCTACTTCTTCTTCATTTAAGAAAACGCAACAGCGTCTTCATCCATGTTATCCATTTTTGTGTAGTGGGGCCCGTTCATCACCTGATTCAATGATCAAATCCGTTCATTCTCTCCATAGTATAGGAATTACCCTCACCTAGGTGAGCTTTTGACCCCATGCAGCTGATTATAAAATCTGAATAGTTATTCATGAAATGGACAGCAGAATAGATAACCTTGTGGGCCGCACTGATTTCACTTCAAAAGCAGTCCTTTCTTGATGGTTTTTCTCTCTGAACCCAATGGACGGAGTGGATTTTCCACTTGGCTTCCCCAAATGAGAGATCAAATTTCATAGAGTCGACGTACGTCGACTCTGTTGCAAAACAGAGGATCGGTTCGTCTGTAGTGGGCCACCATCATGAAGTAGAAGGTCGATCTGAATCGTCTGTCAGGTAGAGGGAGAAAAACCAATCGGACCCATGCTAATATTTCTTGGCCATGCTCCTCCATATGATTGTTATGGCGATTGTAAACGGACCGCTGAGCTTCCATTACAACTTGATTATCTTGGTGGGTCCCATCATCGGATGTTCAAAACCAATCTTTTACGGTCGAAATCTCGAGAGGAAGACGGTGGACGGTGTGGATCTTCCAAAAGGCAGCCACAATGAGCCTCACCAGCAGTACAGTGGAAGGAAAGACGTTTTCTTCCTCTGCTTATGTACAACCAAAGTTACGGCTTCCATTAGAGGTTTGCGCGGTCCCGAGCAAGGGAAATACTCCCTCGGACAGCCTTTCCGGGCATATGGATTATGGGAATTCTCCCATTCTCGTTGCGCGGTTCCGCGCAAAGGGTGTTCTCCAACCTCCCTTGAAAAATGGCGTGAAAGCCATCTCCTTTAGCTTTGCGCGGTTCCATGTCAGCAAATTCAATTGCGCGGTCCGTCACAAAGTCTTTCTTCTCTCCTTCTCCTGCCTTGCTTCTCTCTCCCTTTTTGCCCACCAACTGATCTAATCCGATCCAACCCCTTCAAATGAAGCTGGGATGGGGTATTTATAGGCCTCACCACTCTTATAGAGTGGTGATCACCACCACCTATCACTTCACATATGAACAACCTCTCTTCTTAAACCATGGTGACTACCAAGCTTCTTCTTAAATGGTGGTGTACCACCCATTTCCCTTAAAATGACATCTCTTGCACTCTTTTACCAAACTACCATTTTCAATACTTTCTTACTGAAATACTTAAACTACCCTTGGAGATCGAATTTTACCAAAATACCTAAACTACCCCTTGATATGGATTTTTACCGAAATACCTAAACTACCCCTTGATATGGATTTTTACCGAAATACCCCCGGACATGGAAATTGCCAAAATACCCCTGGACATGGAAATTACCGAAATACCCCCGGACATGGAAATTACCAAAATACCCCTAGACATGGAAATTACCGAAATAGCCCTGGACATGGAAATTACCGAAATACCCCTGGACATGGAAATTACCAAAATACCCCTGGACATGAAAATTACCAAAATACCCCAGGACATGGAAATTACGAAATACCCCCTGGACATGGAAATTACCGAAATATCCCTGGACATGGAATATTTTTATATGCCTCAACAAGTACATAGCCAAAGTACTTGATCGATTCAATATAGGAGGTGCTAAGCCGGTTAACACTCCATTAGCCAACCACTTCAAGATATCTAAGGAGCAAGGTGCAAAGACGCAGGAGGAAAGGACTACATGGCTAAAGTTCCATACGCGTCAGCTATCAAGAGTCTCATGTATGCTATGGTGAGCACGAGGCCAAACATTGCTCAAGCAGTGGGAGTTGTTAGCAGGTTTATGAACAACCCCGGGAAGGAACATTGGAAAGTTATGAAGTGGATCCTTAGATACTTGGTAGGTAGTAAGGACGTAGGGCTGTGTTATGGTGGATCGGAAATCAAGTTACAAGGCTACGTGGATTCAGATTTGGTAGGAGATATCGACAGCAGAAGAAGCACTACAGGTTATGTTTTTACTCTGGGTAGTGCTGCAGTTAGTTGGGTCTCTCAGTTACAAAAGATAGTATCTATCAGTACGACTGAAGAAGAATATGTTGCGGCTACAGAAGCATGTAAGGAGATGGTGTGGATGCAAGGTTTTATGGAAGAGTTGGGTAAGAAGCAAGTAGATTGCAAGCTGTACAGTGATAGTCAGAGTGCAATACACTTGGCTAAGAATTCAGTCTTTCATTCAAGGACCAAGCATATTGCCATCAGATATCACTTCATACGTTCGTTACTGGAAGATGGATCGATTGTTCTAGAGAAGATTCATACAAGTGAGAATCCTGCGGATATGCTGACCAAGTCGGTCACAAGGGAGAAGCTGAAGCTCTGTTCAGCTTTGATTGGTCTTCAGGCTTGAAGACGGGAATGTGGTGCACTCCGGATGAAGAAGACAAAGGTTTATGACGATGTGTCTCCAAGTGGGAGATTGTTGAGAAGTGGAGCCACATTCACGAATTTTGTGTCGTAAGTCCTTTCGCAACTGGGATGCGAAAGGAGTTTCGCGGATTTCGTGTCGCAAGTCCTTTCGCAACTGGGATGCGAAAGGAGTTTCGCGGATTTTGTGTCGCAAGTTCTTTCGCAACTAGGATGCGAAAGGAAAGTTGCCAAAACTATAAATTGAGGTCCTTAGGGCTATTCTAGGGTTAAGGTGAATATTAGGAAATTATTCTAAGGTGTGGGTAAGGGATTTTCTCTGTACTTCCAAGGGAGAGGTTAGTACATTGCCTTGTAATCTTCGTTTCTCTTCATAGTGGAATTTTGCATCAGTGGTTTTTTACCCTAGTTTGGGGTTTTTCCACGTATATCTTGTCTTGTGGTTTGTATGAATGCTTTTATTCCTTTCTAGTTTATATTTCTTCTTGTTTATCGTTTGTGGGTGAGGCCTGAGATTGGATCTAGGCTGACTGCGTTGTTAGCGTGTTGCGCAACACTTTCCCACCTTTCAATCCTAGCTGAAGGCTCTCACTTTATTGGATCTATCTTTTGTTTTTTGTTTTTTTGTTTTTTTGTTTTTTTCTTTTTTTTTGACATCGCATAGGTGGACCATTTTAATTAGTTATTTCATTCTATTTCCCATTGGGGCTATTCTTTGGCTGCTTTTTGCGTCCCCATCCTTGATGCTATTTTTCGTAGTCTTTTTGCATGCCCATCTTATCGTCCTAGTTTTGTAATACTCATTCTCTGCTAATGTTGCCTCCTAATTGCCCAACTCCGCCCTAGGATTGGGTAAAGGAGGGGGTTGATGTCAAGTAGGCAACTGGTTGTAGACTCTTTTCTGATGAGAACTCTTTGTTAATTATGAACTTCTTTATATCTAAAAAGCAAAAAACCAAGATGAGCAGGTCAATCAAAGTATTGAATGTTTTGTATTGACCAAGGGTTTCATATGATAGGCAAAAAACAATCTTTTGAACATGTATAAAAATTGCATTGTTGATACTTCAAAAGGCTGTTCAACAAGGCTTACTGGAAATATTGTTTACCCACCAAAATTAAAACATATTTTTCATTCAAAGTTCATATGTTGAATCCCTTATTGCTTTAGATAAGGTTAAAAAGTTACCATGTCACTTGATTTCAAGTCATTAAGTGAATGCGGATTTGATTTCTCTGTTGTAGGTGACTGACATTGTTGGAGGTGCTGTTCATTGGAGGCATTATCTGGATCATTTGATACTGTCACTTTGCAATGACAAGAACACGTTTAGAAGGATGGAGCCACTTCCCTTACAGGTATGTTGTTTGTTCACATATTTGGGCTCTTATACTAATTGGATAGACTGTAGAATGTGGAACTATACCTATTTTATTGTGGGATCCCACATTCCGAAATCGTCATCATCTCAACAACTGATGAGGAAAATTTTGATAACACTAACCCGTTTATCTTACTCATATTGATCACTGACTCACAGAGTCACAGTACAAAATATAATAATTTTTAGCAGCAGTACTTATATATTTTCCTATGTATTTTGTGCAACTTCTATAAAATTTATGTTTCCTTGCTTTTAGATTCTTCGAATTGGTTTCTATGAGATTCTCAACCTGGATATGCCACCATATGCTGTTGTGGATGAGGTGAGGTAAGTCTACTTTTTGAAAGCATCCCACCCTGTAAAATTTGTTAACTGTGATGCTGACCATTGTATTGTTTTCCTACAACTTTCTTCCAAAAATTGCATCCCAAATCAAGGTATTCAATGGCTGTAATGACCATTACAGTAACCATTACTATACGGGATGTAACAGCTATCATGGACATATGACATCCTTTTTTTTTTAATATCTAAAAGCATAAACTGTATCAGCCCCATAATGCGCTGTTACAGGCCATTTTTTCCCCATAGAACGGGCATTACAACCCTGTAACATGCAACTCTTCCCACTGTTTCCGTTATGTAATGGCCTTTATGACCATTCCATAACAGTTTTTGAATACCTTGATCCCAATCGTATGCATATGCTCCATCGTCTCTCTATATGTTAGCATGTGCATCTCCATCTTCTAATGAAAGGCTTCAGCCTGTGCTAGTTGGAAATACAGCCATGAAACTGTGTCCCTTGCACATGAGAAAAAAGTAGGTACTTGAAAGTAACAATGTTATCATCCTTTGAACATTCTCTTTGATGAATACTTCTGGCACCACATTTTTTGGTGTACCTAGAACAAATACTTATCCAGTGCATATGATATGACTTGCAAGTTGTAATGTAAGTGTCCGTATCAGTAGGCCAACAAGTGCTCCTCACAACTTGAAGCTTATTCAGTGCCTGACATTACTCATGTGGGTTAGACATATGAATTGTTTTTCATGTCATGTTTTCTATGTTTGGTATATGTGGACCCAAAAGTGGTTTCTTGATGTGCCCCTTCATGGCCACAATTAATATATTTTCAGTCCAAAGAACATGTTGGCCATGTAATTGATTGTATCTTCTCTTCAACTCCAGAATGTAAGGCTTGCAAAGGTAGCACTTAGGCCTGGTGCGGGTAACATGGTGAACGAAATTCTGCGGAAGCTACTTTTACTGAAGGTTTGTCATTTTCTGTAACATTCACTATACTCAAATTAAGGGGTCACTAGAAACCAAGTTCATTTGAATGCCTTAGCCCTTTCGTATCTATTGATTCAGGAAAAAAACTCACTTCCACTACCCAAACTGGAGGGTGATGAATGTGCAAAAGCACGCTCTTTGGCAACTATTTATTCACATCCGGTGGTGTGTTTGTCATTGCACCTTCCCTTATTATTATTTTTTTTCTAGAAATTTTACTTCAGGAAGAAGGGTTTTCACATTTTCTTTCGCTTATATTTATTAATGAGGAATTCTACCACAGTAGCACGCTTCATGGACTTCTGTGAAGTGTACATCAGAATATGTCCAATTTACATGTGCTTGTGCATGGCAATCAGCCCATTGATTTTGTGGACCTGAAAAGCAATGGTCTGAAGCGGACAATTAACCCAAAAAAAGCAACTGTACGTACATGTTCAGTGGGCAAAACTTGCAATAATTTGGTGGTCAAAATTGTTGAAAAATGGTTATGCCCATAGTTTACCCATATTGTGGCCAACCAGATCATTGGTACCAGTCAGCACAGATGTTTGCCACGTGTAGTGACACGTGTGTTTCTATGGCAAAGCTATCTTTATATCATAAAAAATGCTCTGAATCATGCTTCACCACAAGTGTATCTTTGACTCTATGTAGCATTCTATCTGTAATATCAAAGCCTGATCTCTTTATGTGTAAACTGAAGAACTTTCACTTTTTATTATAGTTGTACATATAACAAGGCAGAATAATGTTAGATGAGGACTCATCATCTGTAACTGAAATGTTGCTTGCAACCTTCTCCAATGCTTACGTTGCATGTATATAGACATTCGAGCCGTGTGTTACGTATGCTCCATCATGAAGATCTCCTGGCATGCAAATCAGGTCTGTTGCTCATCAGGGGAACGACCTATATGAAAACAACACATGATTTAAATAAGAGTCACCACGTTCTGATTCAACTTACACTTGTGTTCCACCTGATGACTAGATTGGCCTGATTACTGTCCTGGGTGATCATGGTTGTGCCGCCTTAAACATGTCCCAGATTTCCTAATTCCTACATGTTTGTTGCAATGGAATTTTAACAAGTTTCCATGTGATGATCACATGAAACTGGTTGTGGTGATTTGCAGCCACCTCTTCAAATGACAGGGCAAACAGTGCGAAAGGTTTTACAAGAGCTGACCTTGTTGAGCGGCTGAAAATACTGAAGGTGCTTTAGTCATTTTCTATTGTGCACACTATATGATCTATAATTTATCTGTGTTAAGCATTTTCTTTTTCTACTGACATTCCCCTCACTTTTATGCAAATAACAATCATCATCATCATAGTTTGTGTCTTATCACAGACCAAAGTGCTCCTTTCTTTTATGGAAAAGATTTTTTTTCCCATTTTTATACATAAGCTGGTATTGAATGTCAGACCTCAATGTTGAAATGCAGTCTACCATTGAGCTACGGGCTCGAATCATGGAAAAGACATGATTATAAAGACATTGTCAATTAACTTTGAATTTTGGAGGTGCGTTTATGGTAAGGTGAAGAGATGGTATGTCTGTATTTACTTGATAAAGTTGGATGTTTGCTTAGTTGTTATGTCGTCCATGTTGCAAATATGAAAGATGGGTGAGTGAACAATTCTTGATGGAAAAGGTTGGAGTTTTGTAGGAAGTTCAACAACATCAGATCAGATAAAATCAAATCAACCTAAATTCATCTGGGAATGGGTTTATAGAATTAATGTTTGGTTTTTGCCTTATCAACTAAAGGCTTGGGGTCCTTACTGTTTCGACAAGAAAACAAAAGTATTTGATTTGGGAATTATCTTATTCAAACATAACAATGAAATAGTTACAGAAAACAATCATCACACTTTATTGATTCTGAATTCATTTACATCCTCAGGTATCCCTTGATTCTAAAATAGTTTACAAAGAATTCATTGCAAGTTACAATTATAATGGTTAAATATAAATTTCGACAGCATAACAGTGCTGATTTCAATCATCTCCTATGACTTATGAGGAATAGACAAGTCAACTAATTAATCTTCAAGAGAATAGAAATTTCGGCAGCATTTCAGTGCTATTCTGGTCATCTCCTGAAACTTAGGAGGAATACGCCTTTTCGTCGATGATTCTTCCCTTCCTCCTGAACAAAAAGAACTTGAAGATTTGAAGACTTTAGCCATTCCTGCAATATATCAGCCCATTGCTGTTATAGACTGTCCAGTAGTCGGTTTGCGCGAGTCCGCGCAAACTGTATGCTTTATGTGGGTCCGCTCAAACTACAGGAGCCCAATGCTCCTTTGCGTGAATCCGCGCAAACTACAGGAGTCCAATGCCCCTTTGCGCCAGTCCGTGCAAACTACAGGAGTCCAATGCTCCTTTGCGCGAGTCCGCGCAAACTACAGGAGCCCAATGCTCCTTTGCGCGAGTCCACGCAAACTATCTGAGCCCAGTGCTCATTTGCACCTTCTGTCTTCTTCTTCGTCTTTCTTCCACTCTGAAATCTTCCAACCCCTTTTGAGAGAAAGAATGGGTATTTATAAACATCTTTACTGGTGTAAATCTCTGTTCTGGTCGATGTGGGACAAAATAACATCCAGCCATTTTTATACCTTCGCAAAACACTTTGCGCGGACTCGCGCAAACGACATGTTTTGCGCGGTCTCGCGCAACCTATTATTCCCGCGCAACCTGTCTTCACTGATCAACCTGCGCAACCCATTTACTTTGCGCGGTCCAGCGCAATCAATTCACTTTGCGCGGACCCGCGCAAAGTCATTTGTAAACTGATTTCTTTGATCTTCAAACTGATTTTCTTGATCATTCCTTTCTTCAGTGCTTTGCTTATTTTATACCTCAACAGATGCCCCCTTGATCCGTTCTTTGTTTTTTCAGAAAAATCAAAGAAAAGGATCAAGTCATTCATTTTCTAGGGTTTGTGCGACCCCGCGCAAAGCTCGGTCGAGTACCGTGCTCGACCACGAATCCTATAAATAGTCCAACAGCTTAGTCATTTGTACGAACCCTTTCTGCTCTGGCGAAACTTTGTTCCTGCGATTCTCTTCTGCGCGAACCACTTTGCGCGAACCCGCGCAAACTTTACAGCTTTGCGCGAACTCACGCAAATCTTATAGCTTTGCGCGAATTTCTTCAAAGTCTAGTTTATTTCGTGCAGCGCATACACTTTGCGCGGACCCGCGCAAAGTGTCCTGCACTTAGTTGACTTTCTCTTTCTTTTGTTCCTTCCAACACTTAACCATTTTTCATCCTTCTTCTATTCTCCCCTTTTCTTCACTCGTCATTATGGCCCGTATAAAACAAACAGCCCGTCCTGTGACTCCTTCTGATCAACCACCTGCCAAGCGAACAAAGACTACCTCTAGAACTCCTTATTTTAAAGAGCCTGTTCTTCCCACTTTTGACTTTTCTGATCGCATCAGATCTTTGCCATCCCCCATCCATAGATGTATATCTTTGGGAGATATCAAATGTCCCCCGAAGCATGGCAGGGAATATGATTAGGACGAATGGTTAAAGACTACAGCTCACATTCGTACTGATAGTGAAAGACCGCCCCTTCGTGAAGACACTCCCCTTGCCTCTTGTCCTAAGAAAACTCGCCGCAATAAGGCGAAAGAATTTGCAGAGAAGATTAAGGAACATAAGAAGAAGAGACTTCAAAATTCATGGGATTCGATACGGGTTGTCGAAGGCGTAATGAAGTTTGACAACCCTCATGCGGAAGGCATGACAATAATCCCCATCAATGTTTATCGCTATCAGTCCATGCTTGACTGTGAACCCAAGGATTACGTTCATGGCGAAAGGTTGATGTATACTGAATCATGGGCCACTAGAGAACCCAGGATCCTTGAAGGAGTCATTCAAACGCAGAAGCCGCGACAAAGGATAGGAGAAATTCATCCCATGATCTTCTTGGCTCCTTTTCATAGCCCTCATGACCTCTTTCCTTCACATTTCTATGAGACAGTTCGGCAACGTTTCCGAGATCGGGAACCACTCTAGGGACAAGCAGAATTTCGCATCAGAGGTCTGTTAACTGCTCGACGCTATTACTCGGATTGGGTGGAAGCTATTTTACTGAAGCATACGAGAACACTTGCAAAAATCGGTCTTTATGATGCTATAGAAGTGACTTCTAAATACTTCTGTAGGGAACCTACTGTACTGAAAGGTTTCCTTGAATACCGGTCGCCTACAACCAACTCCTTCCACTTGCCTTATGGTGAAATGAGCATAACACTTTGGGATCTTCACCGCATAGCCGGTCTCCCAATAACAGGTAAATTCTACGATGAATTTATTCCAACTAATAGGGAACTGGCCTTCGTATCCTCTCCGATCGCAAACCTTCGATCTCTGAAACCACTATTGAACTGTTCAAGGAGATGAGTAAATTTCCCGGTTTACACAAGATTCCCCCTTTGCAGTGGCTGGCACATTTTTCCAGAGGCCTCAGGTATTTATCTGTCTGATAATCAACTTTCTTCTTATATTGGCAATTTTTGCATATTCACCCTCTCTCTTTATTTTTCTTTGAAGATTTCATGACTGTCATTCCAATGAACTGACAAAGCTTCGAGCTGCAATGAAGGGGAGACCAGAATATAGCTCCTTCGGAGAACTTGCAGCTTTCTTAGCCTATTGGTTAAGTTTGGTCGTATTGCCTAGCTCTAAATGGGCAGATGTCATTCGTCCCACTGTCTTCACTATAGCTGGCTCTTTGGCGGAAGGCCACAAATACTCCATTGCTCCCCCAGTATTATGCTCTATTTATAGGGCCCTTGGAGAAGTAGCTACCCACATAAAAGACCCTACCCTTGGAGCTTCGTTTGCACATACTTCTTGGCATTATATTACGGGGTGGCTTGGAGTTTATTTTCCTTGGACTTTTGAAGCTCCGGAGCAAGCATATACTCATCCTTCTCACCTTCCACTCTGGTTCTTTCAGCAAAGAGCGATGGCAAAAAGAGCATATGAATGGGTTGCCAATAAAATTCGAGATGACGACCAGATAAACTTTTTTCAGTTCCGCCTTTATCGCTATACTGAAGATACAGATATGGTGGACCAAGAAACGCTTACTACAGCAGAGAGAGCTTTCTTCTTTTCTATTCGCTCATGCAGTTTACCTCTTCGGGAAGGAACATAATTTTGGAGAGAACCTTACTACCCCAGTCGCTTTGCTCGTCAATTTGGTTATGATCAAACTGTGCCTCAAGACTGTGGGTTGGTTACTAGAAAAATGCGCTGTTATGGAATTGGTCCTCTTAACTGGACCATGATATGGAAACAACTGCTGAATTGCTGCGTCGGATCTCTCTTCATAATTCCAGGCTGTAATCGCATAGTCCGTTCATCATATAGCTGGATGCGATGGTGGGATCACCAATTATATTTGGTCACTAAATGCTTGCCAGTGAATTCTTCTATCTTTCTTCATCCGCCCAGGCTGAAGGGCAGAAATTTAGAGAGCGGAATCGGCTATGTTCCAGAAAAGAGCCATGCGTCTCATCCTGGAGAAGTTTGTAGGAAGATATCATTGGAAGACCCTATCCGTGAAATCAAGCCCATTAACACTTTGGATGGCTGGTTCGATCATGGAGTTCTGAGAGAATTTGAGAAAACTCGTCGGGATTTCTCAAATCAAGCCGCAAACGATGCTGAAGATACATCTTCTCCAATTCCTGCAGAGACTGCAGCGGCTCAAGAAAGACCAGCTGTTGGTACTTCCTTATCTCCTCCACAACCCCTTGGTCCTAGTTTATCTTCCCCAATGACTAGATCAAAAACGCGTTTGCAATCATCATCCCCTATTCTTCCAGAAAGGACTCGCCAGGCATCCGCTTCTCCTATTCTTCCAGAAAGGACCCGTCAAGCATCCGTTTCCCCTACAATCCAAGAGCCTGTTCCGGAGAGCAGCCAACCCGTTTCTTACAAAGGGAAGCAAGTTGTTATTGAAGAAGCTGATGAAGAAATTTTAGAAGATGAGAGTTCAGCTTCATCGTCAGATACTACTGAATCTTCACAATATGAAGACAGTGAGGATAGCGACAGCTGTGAAGATAAAGATGATGACTTTGAAGAAGGCGAAGTTGACATTGATGGAGATGAGGAAACAGCTGCGAAAGAGGTCGAGATGGAATCTTCCCCTGCAAACGTTAAGACTCTTCTCGGTGTGAATGATCCTACTAAATCTCCTGCAGCTGAGGAAAATGAAGAGGAACTTTTAGATTATGGCGAATATGGGTATTCACCAGGTAAAGGAGATTTAATTTCCACATGCATATTTATCTATATTTTAACAGCTTATTATTTTATTATTATGTCTCCCTTTCATTGTGTCTCCTTTTTTAGGTGCTCAAGTTGCAGAAATAGGTGCTGTCTCTTCAGCGAGCCCTCTTGTGGTGTCTTCACCAAGAGCACCTGTAGTTCCATTGGTAGTACAGAGAGTAGTGGCTCGTGAAATCATATTTCCAACAGAAGCTATAGACTTTCCAACTCCGGCTACCAGAGATTCAACCACAGAAGCTAGAGCACCATCTTTTGCTGATATGGTGGAACTTGGTCTTTCCATGACTCAGAGAGCTTCTGCCTCTGTAGGTCATATTCCGGTGACAGGTACATATATATGCACTGATTATCTTCATTCACGACTACATATTTCATAATAATATTTTGAATATCTTTCTTCTTTTACTATAGGAACTCATCCTTGCAGTGGTGCGGCCAGTTCTGATTCTGTGGCCACCACTTCTGAATTATCGTCCTTTGCAAAAATCCCTGTTCATAAAATGCTTACGGTGAAACATTCCTTGTTAGCAATAATTCATATCTTCAGAAATCCCGATCAATGGTTGGATTTGGATGTTGCTATAGAGATTTTGGAGAGCTCTGCCAAGATGGCTAGAATCAACATATCTCCTTTGCGTGATTCACTCCTCAAGTTTCGTGATTCAGTAATTTCTCTGGCGTCGGTAGAGAATGTTACAATTGCCCCTGAGTTTTTAGAGTACAAGAAGCAGCTGGCTGCATCTCAAGAACAAGCCTCTCTGACAGCTTCGTCAATTTTTAAGCTTGAACAAGAGCATATGATTCTTCAAGATCAATTAAAGATTCATATTGATGAAAATAAGACTATCCAAGATCGTATTGCAGTCCTGAAGGAAGAAATCTCTCAACTGGAGAGAAGGAATCATGAAAAAGTCTTAATTATTCAAGATGTTGAAGAGAGGATACAAGGGAATGTTCAATCCATTAATATTGAAAAATCCGCGCAACTTCAAAGTAAAGGAATGATTGCTTCTCTGGAGAATAAACTTGCTGGCGTCCCTGATCAGGTGAAACTTATTCTTGAAGAAAAATCTAAACATGATGTAGCTCAAGCAAAGTTGAAAGAAGATTTGCGCAGATATTCGGAAGCAGTGGGGATTACAGAAGATCTTTAAAACATGTAATTTTGAACATGTGATTTTTGTTTTGTTTTTTTTTTCATGTTTTTTGGACATAATTTATTTGGCTTCACATATGTTTTTATGAAAGCATTTTGAGATGTTTATAATAGCATTTTCTCATTGCATGTTGATGATATTTATACCAACATTATCAAATTATATTCATACTTTATAATTATCAAATTATATTCTTACTTTATATAATAATTTCATTACATCCTTTACAATTTCTTAACCTTTTATGCTTTGTTAGTGCGGGATTCTCTATGTGAGTATTTAAATTGGCGGTACTAAGTTTCAATTTAATTAGCCACACACAGTTTAAGCTCATGAGTAGTGGAGCGTGCGCACACACACAGTTTAAGCTCATGAGTAGTGGAGCATTTATGGGTCTTATGTGATGGCCACTGTAACTCTCTAGAGTTCGCTTTTGGGCTTTTCACTGCCTTGAGCTCACGGCCAAGGTCCATCAAAGGGGCCCATTGACGCTACCAGGCGGTGAACTGTTGGTTTTACGCACAGGGTTGGCCACGGTAACTCTCTAAAGTTCGCAGGGCTCGCAAGGCTACCTTTGGGCACCAAATCTAGGGTCGCCAGTCCATCAATGAGTAGGTTTAAGCCCTTCCTCACGAGTTACTACTGAAATCAAACCCTAGATCTGGAGGGTCTTACGCACGATTGGCATAAAGCTCGCATTGCGGCCCCTGTTTTCTTCGTCTGCAAGGTCGAGCCCATTCACAGGAGGGCATTTTCATCTGTTCCCCGTGGCGCTGCCGGAAGCTATATAGACGGCATGGGAGTTACGGTGACTAGTCTTCGCGGATTTATGGCCTTTTAGGCTTTGAATCCTTGACTTCATCAGCTGGCCGCATGGGTGCGCACAATGGTCTTCGCGGGCTTTTTAGGGCCACTGACTCCTCGCCGTTGCCCGAATGGCGATCTTCATAGGTCTTATGTATAGTTGGCCGGCTCTTTTAGAGCTTGATCCTTTGAGAGCATTTTTTTTTTTTTTTTTTTTTTTTTTTTTTTTTAGAGCTTGATCTTTTTTATTTAGCTCAATTTGGTTCTTTTAGGATTTGGCTTGGCTATACTGCCCCTTTAACTGAGATTGGTGTATCCTTGTAAGGCAATAATATCTATGATCATCATCATTGCCAGTATAGTAGTAGTAGATATTTCCACCTGAGATAATATCTTCAAGAAGATCCATGCCTTGTAAAGCAATATATATCAATTTTGTCAATATCTTCAAGAGAATCTTCAGGATGATATTGATTTTGTCTAACTTGTTTGGTGATGATGATGATCATAGATGATGATCATATATATATTTTCGGATTTGATGCTTGATAATTGACGCGCTTGTGAATTTTCTTCATAGCTTCTTTTGTTGACATATGAACATGATCTTATTCATCCTTGCCCCCTTTTGATACAGATTCATTATGCTGATAATATTCTGAATCAAAATCTACATGTCTATCTTTAGGGATAGTATCTTTTGATGAAACGGGCGTTGACAAGCATACTGATACTCTGCCCCTCTTGATTTGTGATTCTATATGCCCCATTGGAGTATACTTCTTTTACCACATATGGACCGTCCCATTTAGGCTCGAACTTGCCCCCTGTTCGGCGAGTAATCACTATAGGTCTTTTCAGTATTAACACCATATCCCCTTTTTTGAAAGAGCGGTATTTAACCTGTTTATCAAATGCGGCCGAAATCCTGGCCTGATATGACTGCAACTGCTGCTGAGCTTCAAGACGTTTCTCATCGAGCAAATCTAGCTCTTTCAACCTTATTTTTGCATTTTCATCATCTGTTATAGACTGATGTACTACTATCCTGAGTGATGCCACCTGCATCTCAATTGGGATAACTGCCTCTATACCATAGATTAATGCATAAGGTGTCGCCCCTGTTGCTGTACGATGAGTAGTTCTGTAGGCCCACAATGCTTCTTGTAACTTTTCATCCCAATCATGCTTGTTGCCTGTCACCGTTTTCTTGATTATTTTGATAATCGTTTTGTTAAATGCTTCCGCTAATCCATTGGCCGGAGGATAGTAAGGTGTTGAAAACGAATGCTGGATGCCGAACTTCTGACACAACTTTTCCATGCCTCTATTTTTAAAAGGGGTGCCATTATCAGTGACGATCTTTTTCGGAATACCATGACGGTATATTATAGCGTGTCGAATGAAATTGACCACATCTGTCTCTTTAACATTACGTAAGGCAATTGCTTCTGTCCATTTGGAGAAATAGTCTGTTGCTGCCAGAATATACTGTTTTCCTTTAGATGAAGGGGGATTTATAGGACCAATCACATCGAGTCCCCAGGCTGAGAAAGGCCAAGAAGTAACAGACTGATGTAAGTCTTCTGGGGGAACATGTATTACATCTCCGTGTATTTGACATTCATGACACCGCATTGCATATTCTATCGCATCTTTGAACATAGTAGGCCAATAATAACCCATTCGATGCACTCTATGGCATAAATTTCGGCCGGATTGATGTGCTCCACATTCACCTGAATGTGCCTCCCGCAGCATTTGGTTTGCTTCTTGCTTGTCTAAGCATCTCAGCAGCATTCCATTGTAAGATTTTCTATACAATACTTCGCTGCATATGACAAATTTGCCCGATCGCTGCTTAATCTATTGCCTTTGTGCATTATCTTCTGGCAAGATATTATACTTGAGATAATCAATGAAAGGCTGACGCCAATCATCTATCATTACTTCTAGACAAGATATAGGAAACATTTCAACAGTTTCTTCGATAACCTCTGCAGATGGCAGAAATCTTCTTTCTTCTATAGTTACCTGAAGAGGACTTCGATTTGTGCAGGACAGAGCTGCTGCCAGACCGGCTAGAGCGTCCGCTTTTGCATTCTCAAAGCGTGGTATGTGTTTAATTTCCACATGACAAAATTGTTCAAGCAACTTTTGTGCCTTCCGATAATAGGGCAGAAGTTCTTCTTTCCTTACTTCGAATTCTGTTGTTAACTGATTTACAATCAATTTAGAATCTCCGAAGATATGCAATAATTTTATTTCCATTTGCTGGGCTATTTCTATTCCGATGATAAGAGCTCTGTATTCAGCTTCATTGTTTGTGCATGCGATGCCCAATGTGAAGGAATATGGCAATAAATCGCCTTGAGGTGTAATGAATATTATTCCTGCCCCTGCTCCCGACATTCGAGCAGCACCATCAAAATACATTTGCTAAAGATTCTGAGATTCAACCAACATAACCTGTTCATCTGGAAATTCATCATTGATTTCTTCACTTTCTGCTATAGGATGTGCTGCGAGGAAGTCTGTCATAGCTTGTCCTTTTACTGCTTTCGTCGGTTTATATGAAATAGTATATTCTGACAGCAATAACATCCACTTGGCTAGTCTTCCTGACAACATTGGCCTGGTCATCAAAAACTTTATCGGATCTGCTCTTGAGATCAGAGTTATATCATGGGAGAGACAATAATGCCTCAACTTTTGTACAGTGAATATCAGCGCCAAACACTCTTTTTCGATCTAGGAATAATTGCATTCTGCCCCCATCAATGTTCGGCTTAGATAATAAAGAGCAGTCACTTTTCCGGCTTCGTTCACCTGTGCTAACAAAGCACCCAAAGAATTTGTAGCTGCAGATGTATATAAGATAAGTGGCTTACCTTTCACTGGAGCTGTTAACACCGGCGGCTGTTTCAACAATTCCTTGATTGAGTTAAATGCATTTTGACAGGCGTGATCCCATATAAATTTTGTATCTTTCTTCATTAATCGAGAAAATGGCTGACACCTTCCTGCGAGATTTGAAATGAAACGGCGAATGTATGCCAACTTTCCTTGTAAGCTTTTTAATTCCTTCAACGTCGTTAGTGGCGGCATATTTTGAATAGCCTTAATTTTTTCTGGATCAATCTCGATCCCTCTGTGTCGTACAACAAAGCCGAGGAATTTGCCAGAAGATACTCCAAATGCACACTTAGCAGGGTTCATCTTTAGTTGCTTCTTTTTGAGACGACGAAAGACTGATGCTAAATGTTCGCGGTGTTCTTGATGATCTCCCGACCTGACCACCAAGTCATCAACATAGCATTCGACATGTTTATGCATCATATCTTGAAAAATATTTTTCATCGCCCTTTGATATGTTGCCCCAACAATTTTGAGACCGAAAGGCATAACTTTATAACAATAAATTCCAAGCGGCGTTCTGAAAGCCGTTGCCTCTTCATCTTCGGGTGCCATCCTGATTTGATTATAACCCGCGTATCCGTCCATAAAGGACATAATAGCATATTGAGTGGTGCTATCAATTAATAATTCTGTTATCGGGAGAGGGAAGTCATCCTTTGGACATGCTTCATTCAGATCTCTGAAGTCGATGCATACTCTAATCTACCCATTCTTCTTTTTCACCGGAACAATGTTTGATATCCACTTAGGATATTTAACTTCTCTGACGAACCCAACCTTTATTAATTTATTTACTTCTTTTTTGATCAATGGAATCAGGTCTGGGTGGAATCGCCTTTGTGCTTGCTTTACTGGTTTCTTTTCTTTGGAAATATTTAATCGATGCATTGCTACAGAGGGTTCCAATCCTGGCATTTCTTCATATGTCCAAGTGAAGACGTCTTTATTTTCTCTGAGAAGCTGGCCATATTTCTCAAATTCCTAATCTGAAAGACTGACACTGATAAATGTGTTCCTTGGCTCTTCTGCTGTTCCCAAATTTATTTCTCGTAAGCTATCTATCGTCGGCTGCCCCCCGTCTTCTATTTGTCTTGGAGCAGTTTCAGGACACTCGACTACCTTAGCATCTTGTTCTGACATTTGTTCGGCTGGAGCCATATTTACCGATACCATATTTACTGATGATTCTGCTCCTAATCCTTGGAATTTTCTCCGTTTTTCTTGATTAACTCCGAGAGGGATTTGAATTCCTTTCCCATGATTCAGTCCAGTGGGCTTGTCACAATCAAAACCCATATTTCTCATGATTTTCTTGCTTACTGCACTGTATTTTCTCAAATTCTGCGGTGCTAACTCTCCATGATATATATTGCTTGTGTTTTCATTCTTTATCTCTGCTGCAGTGTGAAACTTTATTGCTTCAGGATATTTAGCACTGGCTCTGACTTGAAATGTTCCTGGGGCGGCTGCAAATGGCTTACATCTTTCGATATTGGGTAAGGGCATCGTGTAATTGGACTGTAAGACTTTCAACTGTTCTGTCGACAACAATGTCAACGGCAGTTGTCTCGGTTGTCTCAGGCGCTTTGGTATAAAATAGAACTTTTTCTTTGCTTCTGTAATCCCAGGGGATTCCGCCCTTTCTTCTCTAACTTTATTTATTCGGACATCTTTTAAGACTCTCTTTCCATCATCATTTCCCGCTTCATTGGAGAAACATTTATAATAGCTAGCATCCGCAAAGAAAGACTCAGCTTCTGTATAGGGTTTCGCATCAGCCATTACTTTACACTGCATTCCATCCTTATAGTATTTGAAACATTGGTGTAGAGTAGAAGGTACAATATTGTACTGATGTATCCACGACCTGCCTAAGAGAAGGTTATATGTCGTCACAGCATTTATAACATGACATACAACAGTAGTAATTAGTTCTCCCACTTCCAATATTACTGTAATTTTACCGAGTGCGCGTTGTCCATCTTGATTAAACCCTTGTATCATCATTCCGCTGGGGCGCAAATCTGAACGGTGGTAACCCAATTTAGTGATCATGGAGAGTGGCAAAAGATTCACTGCTGACCCATTATCTATCATGATTCGTTTTATCTTCTTTTCGCAAATGTACCCTTCTATCATCAATGGCCTGTTATGTTTTGTTTCACCAATTAAGTCATCATCAGAGAAAGATATTACTGGTAGACAATCCACATTTTCCTTGCTTCTTTCATTCTTCATTTCTGTCAGTAAAGTTTCTCTCACATCGTGATCAGACAGTGCTTGAATCAAACTCTGTCGAAACTCTTCTGATAACTTGAGCGCATCATAAATACTCAAACGTTCAGATATACCTTTCAAGTGACTAACTACATCGTAAGCCACTTCTGTCGCTGTATCTTCATTTCTACTTCTATCCTTGATGTTCTGTCTTTCAGTCACTTCTTTCCTTATAATTTCTGCTTTTTGCTTTACCGGACTTGTTATCTGCTTCCCCGATCGCAACGTAATCATTGTCGCATTTCTTATCGGCCTTCGGTCTCCCTTCTCTCTCATTCCCCGAGTCTTTTCTTGAATTGACAATACATTTACTGTCGCCCTTGTATTCTTTCCTTTGCTTTCACTGGTTATTATATCTCCTCTATTTATCATTCTCTGTATGATGCACTTTAACGTGTAACAGTTTTCTTTCGGATGTCCCACCAAGCGATGATAACGGCAAAAGTTTCTTTCTCGAGTCCTCGTCACATCTTCAGGGCATTTCGGTTCCGGTAATTCCAGGGTGCCTGCTTTTAACAATTGCTGCATCATAGGCACCACGTCCTCTTTATCAAACTCAAATCCTTCATGAGAATCGAGCATTCTAAGCTTTTTCCCACCGTATTTGTCCCTTGATTGATTCCAGTTTTCTCTTCCCTCCGGCCTTTTGTCTCTTGAGCCCTTCGCCTCTTGATTTTTCTTATCCCGATCGATGGTGTTAACGGTTGTCTTGCCAGGTATTCTTCTGACAGTTTCATGATGAAATGCTGGCATCTTACGAGTCATTAATTCCAATGCATGGGCTTTGGTAGCCAAATCGCGAAAGGTTCCGATATTAGCGCTGGTGAGTCCGAAAGTAATTCCTGTCTCCATAGAGTTCAGACACATTTTGACTTGTTCTTTTTCTTCCGGCAACTGCCTACACGATGCCCCCAGTGTCTTCCATATGTCTATGAATTTTTCAACTGGTTCTCCTTCTCGTTGTCGTACTGAAGCTAATTCTGTGATACTAACATCGCGTTCTGATGAGAAGAAGTTTGACATGAAAGCATCTTGCATTTCTTCCCATGTGTGTATAGACCCTGGTGCCAAATTTGAATACCACCTGAAAGCTTTACTTGTCAATGATGATCCAAATAAACGTAAACAGTATTGAGGTATCGTGGAGAAATTTCCCATGCTGGTGATGAAATGCATCAGGTGTTCTTCTGGTGATCCTTCCCCATTAAATTTCTGGAAATCTGGATGCTTAAAATTGGCTGGAAACGGAACATCCTCTACCTCTCTCGGGTAGGGTGTTCGGTATCTGAAACGGCCGGTATTCGCGCGCTCTCTTTCTATTCTGACTGCTTCTTCGACGACTTGTCTTACATCATCCTGTGTTATAGCTCTTGTCACTGGAACTGACCCTCGCGATCCTATCTCTTACGGACGGGAGCCTTCAGGTTGGTTCTCTTGTCCATTTGTTGCTCCCATCATGGGTGGAGCCACTATCTGGGCTACATTATGTGCCAGAGTTGCCAGAGCTTCTCTAAGATTCCGGCATTCATCCATTAGCACTCTTTGTGCCTCTGCCATTTGATCAACACGTTCTTCAGTAGATGGTCTATTTCCTTGACCCGTCTCTGCCATATATACTGCGGCCTCTTGACTGTTTGTCGAAGCTATTTTTTGAGTAAAACGAGAGTATGTTGACGTAACAGGACTTATAAAGAGGGAAGAAATTGGAGTCTCGTTTGATTCTTGTGTACTTCCTGTACTTTTAACCGATCGAGGTGATACAGTTATGGGCGAGCTTCTTTGAGGTGACACAGGCATCGGTGATCCTATCATCAGTGCTTTGCCTTTCTACGATTCTGTCCATTTGGCCCTTGGAGCGACTAGAGCTGGAAAATCGTGCAACGAGAACTGCGAAGCAGCTTGTTCAGGATAAATCGCCGGAGGAGCGAGCTCGGGTTTTCTTCTAGCTATACTACGTGTGATCGATCCCTCAGCTCTTGGTACAAGTAATTTCGCCTTGCGGTTCTTTAAGGTCTTTGCTTTTGTTTTCTTGGACAAGACCAAAGTCCAGTTCTCATCACTTTCTTGTGGTTGGGGTGAGACGGAAATAACTCCCACTGTTACTTGATTCGCTTTGCGCCTGCTTGTAGTGTTTGCTTTCGTATGCTCAGGAGTTTGGCTTGGCGCATATTCAATTACAAATCCAGTAGCGGTGAATCGGAAGTTCACTTTTCTCGCAACGTTAGCCATTAGCAATGTTATGTGATTGAATTTGGGTACCTTCAATAACAAAACATTCATGAAATTAGTATGTGAAAGACTAAGTAAACTATCTTAGAGATGAAGGGGAGGATGTTCCCACTGAGAGTCGCCATTTTGGCGTCTACCAGATGCCAAAAACAGTAATGAGAGTCTTGCAACTTTCCAATGTTAGTGTTAAATAAGATATAATTCCCCAACAGAGTCATCATTTTGTTTCGACAAGAAAACAAAAGTATTTGATTTGGGAATTATCTTATTCAAACTTAACAATGAAATAGTTACAGAAAACAATCATCACACTTTATTGATTCTGAATTCATTTACATCCTCAGGTCTCCCTTGATTCTAAAATAGTTTACAAAGAATTCATTGCAAGTTACAATTATAATGGTTAAATATAAATTTCCACAGCATAATAGCGCTGATTTCAATCATCTCCTATGACTTAGGAGGAATAGACAAGTCAACTAATTAATCTTCAAGAGAATAGAAATTTCGGCAGCATTTCAGTGCTATTCTGGTCATCTCTTGAAACTTAGGAGGAATACGCCTTTTCGTCGATGATTCTTCCCTTCCTCCTGAACAAAAAGAACTTGAAGATTTGAAGACTTTAGCCATTCCTGCAACGTATCAGCCCATTGCTGTTATAGACTGTCCAGTAGTCGGTTTGCGCGAGTCCGCGCAAACTGTATGCTCTGCGCGGGTCCGCGCAAACTACAGGAGCCCAATGCTCCTTTGCGCGAATCCGCGCAAACTACAGGAGTCCAATGCTCCTTTGCACCAGTCCGCGCAAACTATAGGAGTCCAATGCTCCTTTGCGCCAGTCCGCGCAAACTACAGGAGCCCAATGCTCCTTTGCGCGAGTCCGCGCAAACTATCTGAGCCCAGTGCTCATTTGCACCTTCTGTCTTCTTCTTCATCTTTCTTCCACTCTGAAATCTTCCAACCCCTTTTGAGAGAAAGAACGGGGTATTTATAAACATCTTTACTAGTGTAAATCCCTGTTCTGGTCGATGTGGGACAAAATAACATCCAGCCATTTTTATACCTCTGCAAAACACTTTGCGCGGACTCGCGCAAACAACATGCTTTGCGTGGTCTCGCGCAACCTATTATTCCCACGCAACCTGTCTTAACTGATCAACCCGCGCAACCCATTTACTTTGCGCGGTCCAGCGCAATCAATTAACTTTGCGCGGACCCGCGCAAAGTCATTTGTAAACTGATTTCTTTGATCTTCAAACTAATTTTCTTGATCTTTCCTTTCTTCAGTGCTTTGCTTATTTTATGCCTCAACACTTACTCATGCCTCGGTGGTAGACTCATAAGAGTTTCAACACGAGGTCATGGGTTCAAGTACCCATTGTGGTGTGAGTGCGTGGGTGTGTGCGTGGGGTGTGATTGTGTGTGTAACAAAAAAACTTGCAGGCTTGAAGTACACCTCTTTATTGTAAAGAAATGGGAAAAGATGATTTTCCTTTTTTATCAATGAATTCCGTATATTGAGGTTTTCCTCTTATATAAGGTCCTCATAACATACCACTGTATCTAAAGAATAATAACATGGAAGTGTCTTTTTCTGCATAGTTTATGGACCTATTTGGTTAATGCTTTGAAGATATTCCTTGATGTATGACATGGACTCACATATGCCAGTCCATAAGGACACATCACCATTTCATCCGTAGTGAAAAGAAACGCTGACAACCATGTTAATAAAAATAAGCAAAAACTTGAATATTTTATTTTCCCGCCGGATTATTGCCTAGCACATTGCGATAGACCCAGACCTATCAAGTTGATGGCTCTAAAAGGGTAAGAGAAGGTCCTAAAGGATGTGGGTGGAGTTAGTAAGAAAAGATTTGATGACCTATGGTGAATTTGGTCCCTGATAGAGTGGAATCGTGGAACAGGATTCATGTGGCCGACCCCATTTAGTTGGGAAAAGTCTTAGATGATAATGATGGTTTTTTACCCACCATAAAAAAGATGGATTTACCACTAGATACGACTAAAATGAGGATGTGGCTGCCATCATTTTGGTTGTCATGGTTGTCTGACATCTATACACACCACATCCCTGATAAAACGATACAACAATTTCCCTGCCAATAGAACACCTTAAAGATGGACACATTCATGTATACTCTAGCCCACATGCGATAGATGTGCCGAGAATAAAGGACATACACCTCACACACTGCCTAAAAGTGACATTGTCAAATGACACCCTACCAACTTTATCAGCGCCTGGATTTGATACATGATGAATTTCAAACTCCAATCTGATTCCCAAATTTTAAACAAGTTTACAACTGGGGTGCATGCACTTTTTCTTTTTCTAAATGAACATGAAGGAGCATGTTTCCTCGCCCCAACAATGTTTTACTGTACTTGATATTTATGCCTTGTTTTATCATTAATGATGCTTTTCTTGAACTTTAGGTTCCTCATAAACCATCCTTGCATATGGATGATTTTGTCCGCATCAAAATGGCATGCAGGTGTGTGTTAAAATCTATTACACAACAAAAAGGGTATTGCTATTACCTGTTTCCTTTTCATAGGACTTGATATTTTGTCTGTTTAAGGGTCTGGATGGTTATTCAATTCAAACTAAATTGATCTTCATCACAAAGAATACCAAGTACATGGTTAATGCATGGGACTGGGGGCAATGTGGTACAATTTCAGCTTACTCAGATCATAGGGTTGTTTTCACTTTAATACATGTCCAAAAACCATTGGACCTTTGCCATCAATGTTTCCATCGTTGTTTGAGTCAGTTATTCTTTACTTAGTGTCTATCAGAAAATGAATTGTGGCTTTCCAGTGTTGAGGGTCAAATATTGCATATTAGACCTCTGTTATTACCTAAATTTACTAACATGACATGGTTTAACAGCCTATTTTAAGCGTGTTCTTGTTGCAGGGTGTAATTAGGGGCGTTGACTGAAAAAGAGTATTAAAAGTGTGAATTTGACGCCCTGAAGTAACCAGAGCAAGGGACGGACCCCAGGGGACCAAGATCGACAGATTTACACGCCAGAGATCCGAGAAAATTGAGAAACTAAAGCTCAAGTGGCCTGGAAGTCAGCCAGAATGCAAGATCACAGGGTTTTCACCATCCATTCAGCTCAAGACTTCATACATGGCCTGAGGACTAAAAATCAACCGTACACGTCGAATCTCAGCTCCCGGATACCTGTGGAAGTGGTCCAACAGTTAGATCAGTCCATGAATTAATGATGTGGGGCCCACCTAATATCTAGATATGCTTCAAGTGCGGTTTCAACCCAATATATATGGTGGCGGAACAGATGAACGGAGAGGATTTCTTAGAAACATCACAAGTGAACCCAACTGGCACTGCCAGTACACAGGGCACAAGTGCACTCACTGTGCACTGGACGCAAAGTCGGGTCAAACCGACTTTGACCCGCGTCATATTCAAAAAAACGGAAATATCAGTTTTCCCCTGCTGCAAACAGAGTGATCCGGGCAAAGTTCAGTGGGCCACTACCATCATATCATTTAATGATCCAATCCGTTCATTGAAACTAGGGGCTCAAACCGACCGTACAGTGATCAGAGACCTAAGTATCTTGAACGTTGCACATGCATGAAGTAGGAAACACAGGTCGGACGGCTGAAGCACGAATTCAGTGGGCCACAGTATCGGAAGTTCAAAACCGATCATCTCTAAATGGTTTTCCGAGCCGGAAACAATGAACGGAGTGGATTTCGTCGTAACCGCCGAACATGAACCCCACAACATCAACGCAAACGGTGATGCGTAAAGGACTTACATCCGTAAAAACCGGCCGCTGTGGGCCGGTTGTTGTACCTTGATCGCAGTCGGATCGTTGATCCAAACCGTCTAAACACAGGAAAGGGGGGTCACAACCCTTCCTATGGTGTCAAAAGGAGCTACGGGGATGGATTTTCCCTTGAACGTGGTCCACACGCAGCTGCTAGTGCGTATCCTCTCTGCTGCATAAAACAGAGGCTCGCGGGCCACCTCTCGCCGCGTAAAGAGAGTCGGTTCGTCCGAGCCTGGCCACCGACGGCCCCTGCTATAAAGAGAAAGAGAGGGAGGTGAATCGGGGGGACGGGGAGCTGGGAGCTTGAGGCTGGAGCGTGGGCGTGGAGCATATAGGAGAGAGAAAGAGTAGAGTTTTCTCTTTTGCTGTTTCTTTTGTTTATTTTAGTTTATTTAAGAGGTTAGCTTAATCATGTGTATGGGCTAAACCTCTTAGCTAGGGCTAAGAGGTGAAGCTTGTAGCGTGATGGGAGACTCTGTTCTATGTCGTTAATTAATTTTAATTTATGAACTGATGTTGATTGTAGTTGATTTAAGGGAATGCTTTCAGTTTTTAATAGTTTGTTGTGACTGAAATTACAATAGATCTGCGGTGGCTTTGAGTATTTCTGTTTCTTTTTTTTTTTTTTATGTTTATGACGTCAAGAAGCCCTGTTGTTCACCATCGTCTCCTGGGCATGGTTGGATGTCGGTACCCTTCCTAACCTTCATAATCATCTAATTGGTTGTCAATTAGTTTAATTCTGTTGTTTACTTTGTCTCTTGGGCATGGTTTGGTGATGGAATCCATTCTAATTCATATACATCTCATCTCTTGGAAACTATATCAACGATAGTTCAGTTAATAATTCGTGATACAGGCATAAGATCTCTACAAGTGGATCCTCTGAATCCCTAGTCTCCCTTCCTCTGAATTTCTTAAGTTTTACATTACTAATTCACTATTATTCCTCTAAATTCAAATTGGTTTAGATTTCATCTTAGCCTAGTTTTAAATCTGGTTATTTTCAGATAACGTACAGGTTTCAATCCCTGTGGAATCGACCTCGGTCTTACCAAGTTTATTACTACATCACAACCCTGCACTTGGGGAGTGAACACCCAGTGAAGGAAATTTGAGTTCGTTATTCCTCCTCATGTTACGCTAATAGCTTTTCTTAAGAATGAAATGCAACATTCTTCAAATAGCTGATCATAAGTCTTCGTCATTTTTATTGACTGCTTTTTGCTTCAATTGTTTTATCAAGTTTGCTAATGAGTTCAACATTTTATTTTATTTTATTTTTTATGCTTCTCAGACTTTCATACAATCGGGGTTATTAAAAGACGGTCTATGTTCAGTTCAGGATGAGAGCGTAGGTCAGTTCTTTTTCCAGACCCTACCCCAGCCATTTTTATAAAATAGGGTTTGAAGGCTATGCCTATACGCAGTGCAAAAACTGAAGTGCGTATTCACTGGAAGTTTTTATTTAGAAGCTTCGTTACGCTCATTTTGTTCCGGTGAAATAGAAATATAAATCGATGCATTTTGATAATGGTTAAAAGCAGTGTTCGAAATATCGGTATCGCACAATGTATCGTACCCTTGGGATACAGATACGTATCGGTTATCGCACGGGATATATCGTTTGTATCGCATAGTTTATCGTACTTTTTGGGAAACATGGGGAAACATTAAGAAAATGGTTGAATTTTTTAATGAAACTTTGGGGATTGTTAAAAAGGCCCTTAATACGTACTTTTAAATCATAACATCTCAAAAAAAGATGCACATAATAAATTTCATTTGTATAGGGTCCTAAGCTATGCGATGTTTAATTGAACTAACATAACTATATTTAAATTGAATGCATGATATTTATAAATATATCATAGTCATGTATGAAAACACAATCAATTCATTGAAAAGGAAAAGAAGAACTGAATAAGTAAAATTTGATAAATATACATATCAATGATGGCCCACATAAGTTTTGAATATGCCTGAATTTTAGCATACTTTCCTATTTTAGTATTTAAAAACAAATGGACGAAGTAGATTTATCATGTACATCTATCTGGGCCCCACACAGCTCCTGGCACAGAGATTTTTTTTAATGCCCGAGGTCACAGCAATTCACTCTTCGTAAAAGCACCGATCACTAAATAAATGGACCGATCAGATCTTTTGAGGAAGGAACATCCATTGAAGGACCCACTATTAACAACCCAGATGCCGCACACATGTGCCAATTGGCACGTATATCTGTTAATCTGATTTTAATGTGAGCAAAAAAAAAATAATGAAGTGCTATAGTGAAGTTGATGGCCCAATCATCCCGTATGATTTCTTCCTAACTTGTGTGGGGCCCAAGTGGGCCATCTTTGATCAATAATTACCGTTGGATAGGAGTAATCTACCATAGATTGCACGTAATTCCAAAACAACAATGTTTGGATAATAACAGCCACATGATTTAGGCCATATGAAATGAATGGTGAGAATGGTAATGGCCTTATCATCCACCTTAAAGGCCTTTTTTAATGGTTGTGATCACCTAAACAGTGTCGCATTGGAGCTACATGCGATGCATGGTGCAACCCTTAATCTAAATAAGCCCACAGTGAAAATGAATGAGCCCCACTGGAAATTTCCACCGGCCTCATGGCTTGTGGTCGATGCTCTGTGGGCCCCACCATAATGTATTTGTTTCATTCATTCCGTTCATCCATTTCTATGGATCATTTTAGGGATTGATACAAAAAAACATAGGGATATAAATCGCAGGTGGACCACACTAAAGAAACAATAATGATTGGATATCCACCATTAAAATCCTCCTAAGGCCCATTGTAATGTTTATTTAACATCCAATTTGTTGATTGGGTCCTAAAGACCCCGATGAAGGGAAAAAATAAATATCAGGTTGATCCAAAGCTTTTATGGCTCCCACAACGTTTTTAATGGTCAACGTTCATTCAACACTGTTTCTTGTAATGTGGTCCACTTGATTTATGGATATGGTTCAATTTTGTACTCATCATATAAAATGATCAGTAAAAATGGATGGATGGTGTGGATAAACCACATGTAATCACGGTGGACCCAACAGAGTTTACTCAGTAAGATAAGAGCGTATTGAGTACGCAATCTGATATGAACGCCCGTCACTAACGGGGCACGAGACGTCACAAAGTTACGTCGGTCCCACCATGATGTTTTTTTTTCTATCTACACCGTCCATGCATTTGAAGAGATCATTTTATAGCATGAGCCAAAAAATGGGTCAGATCCAGAGCTCGAGTGGACCCCACCATAGAAAACAGTGGAGAAAGGTTTCAACGGTGAAAATTAGTATCACCACTGTTTCCTATGGTGTGATCTTAGATTTTTATAAAATTTGGAATCAACCCTTAAATTATATGGGAAAAAGGATGGACAGAGTGGATGGACCACATACATTAAAGGTGGGCTCAAGTGAGTTTACTATGTACGATAAGAGCGTAATGAGTAACGCACCACGACGAGCCATTATCTAGTCCGCGGAAGTGGATTGTGCATTGTGTACTGAGTAAACTGTGGGGTCCACTATCATTTGTGATTTTTATCAAATCCGTCCATTCGTTTTATAATATAATTTCATGGCTTTAAACGAAAAATTAATTATATCCAAAGCTCAAGTGGACCACACCACCTGAAACAGTTTGAATTGAAGTCTACCGTTGAAAAGTTCTTGGGGGCCCACAGAAGTTTTAGATCAAGATGATATTTGTTTTTTCCATTAATCCATGTCTTTGTGATATTATGAACAGTTTGGATGACAAATAAACATCATTGGGGGCCTTATAAATATTTCAACTGTGGAAATCAATATTTTCACTATTTCCTTTGGTATGGTCTACTTGAGATTTTGATATACTTTATTTTTGAGCTCAATGCCTAAAATGATCTGCAAAAACGGATGGACGACGTGGATGAACAATGGGCCCTACAGAGTTTACTTAGTATGATAAGAGCGTACTGAGTAACTCGGTACGCAATCCGATTTCCCCATCCATGCCGAGTCTTTCTCTCACGCAAGGGTTCTCCCCCATCCATTTTCACTTTCCCTCTCCATTTTCACCCCCATCCATGATCCGAGTCTTTCACGCACGTAAGGGTTCTCCCCTCAAATCTCATTCCAGAAGGAACGGTTCATCGATCTGGCCTGATTCCTCGCCGGAATCTCCGAGAAAGAGCGAAGTTGAAGAAAATGGCAAGAAAATCATACTTACCTGTCGAATGGTCCACCTCCGATCACCGTTATAGCCAGGTACTCTCCGATTTATTTTTTTAAAAAGATTTTTTGTGCGATAATGGAGAGGAAATCTCATGATATCGTCGATATATCGTGCGATATCGATGATATATCGGCCGATATCTGGATTTTAGATTTTTTTGGTATCTTCCGGGGGTTATCGGGGGTGTATCGTCTCACAGTGGTGCGATAACGATAATATCGGCCGATATATCGGCCGATAGTATCAATATTTCAAACATTAGTTAAAAGGCTTGGTGACTCGACCTGACTTGTTCGACCCTGAGTTGAGTCATGACTAGGCCGAATTGTGGTTGAATCGACCTGCCTGTGTTGGGGATGACTCGTGGTGTCAAACCGGATTGGGTCTGAATGAGTCCAAGATGACTCGGGCAGGTTGCACCTGACTCATCCATTTCTTAAAACCATGATTTTGATGCATATGTCATATCTCATAATGTACAAAGCATGATTCCTTTACAGAATCTGTTTGTTTGGGAAACATGTGGGCAAGGCAGAAAACAATGCTAGTTTTGGTTGTCGTCTGGAGGGGCTGCTTCTCCCAGTTCAGTTTATTGAAAAATGGAAAATGCATAGAGTTACCAAAAGCCGACGTCATCTGTGAGGCCTAGATGTTTCCTCAACAAATGACTTTTGGAAGGAAACTAAAACTTGACCTAAACATGCCCCAAACTTCTGTAATTGTTGGAAGTTTTATAAATGTGCGTAAATCAAGAACCCACATAGCTTGCACAAGGCTAAGAATGATGTGGTGATGGTACCGGTGATGTCTTTAAAGGTGCATGTCTTACACCTTGTTGTGAAAGAAATTGTCGTCGAGGTTGTTTTTAATGTTAAAAAATGTGAGGCTTATGCTTCACGTGGCCAAGGCATACCTCAGCCTCACATATTTGAGTGAAGTGTTTCTTTATTTATCGTGAGTCAAGTGTTTCTTTATTTGTTCTTTTGGATAGTTCTACACTCAGATTTATGCATGCGTCGCATTTGGAGGCATGGGTAATTAAATCAATGAATTTTGGGTCACACGTCAAAGGTCACTAAGAAAAACTTGCTCCGATTAATTGATTTTAACCATCCAATTAGTAGCCTATAAAATAGATGCTCAAGATTGCTTATACTAAATGGTCTGGTTGTCAATTTGAGCCATCCATTTGTTGGTCCATTTACACCTCCGTATATTCATCTCAACCAGAAGATCTTGACCATCCTAGTTTTAGCTTGAAAAATAGAGCGACATAAAATGTAAGTTCCACATGTGCATGGTTATGATCATTTGACAGACGATCTTTCATTGTGACCCATGAATTGTGGGCTAGACCTAATGGAGTGTCCAAATTGATTGATTAGGTCGTCCGTGGGTATAAGTTCAACTCAATGTACTATAAGTTGTCTATGAGAGCATAAGATTTTAACTACTTAATATGAAACTAAAGGTAAACCATTTTTTGTACTAACAAAAGATATAATCAATTTTTGTAAGCCAGAACTTTAATTTGGGGCCTCATTGTAGATTGGGGATGCATGGAATAGACTAATGTAACCCCTCATGCCAGGTACACACTGCACTTCATGCTAAATTGTTTAAAAGGTCTAGTCATCAATTATAAGGACCCTCTAAGATAGTGCTTTAAAATCTAGATTGGACTGGACAAACACACCAATTTTGGACTGGAAACGTCCACTATGGTGGTCTAGGCGGTCTAGTTTCATATGATACCCATTTTTAGAACAAAATCAACTAGGGTTTTTGAGATTTTCTAGTCCTTAATTGGAACCATTCGACTTGGGCAGTTTTGTGAGACCTTCCTGGTCTGTCTATCTCATCTCTCCATAAAAAAAAAGTCAATGACATGTCACTAGAAGATTGAAAATAGTGTAGCCCACTGTCCACCATATTGAAAAATAGGATGTCACACACCTTTGTTGTAGTGGCACATATGTCTGTAATCTGTATTCATATGGGCAGTGCCGCGCAAGCATTTGGGTGTAGCACAAACAAGAAAAGAAAATTGGATGTACCAGCATGTCTGCTTCTTTTTCTTTCTTTCGTTTTCCTCTTTCTCTATCCTCTGCTTTCTCCGTCTCTTGACAACCATCCAATCATGTTTCTGTCAAACGGGACTCAAAGATGGGGAGTCATTTGATACATGGGAGAATGCGATGGTTGATTACATGCATTTGAAAAGCATATACATGGTATACTTAGATGCTGCTTAACTGTCCGTATTGTGGGATTCAGTGTAGATAAATGGTGGACCAAACATTAGTGCTGGTATAAAGAATCTAAACTTGGATTCATGGACCCTTATTTGCTTAATGAGGACCATTGGCCATTTTCATTCTTCCATCCACTAAATGGCTACAAAATGAGATGCTTAAGTAATCAAGTTAGTCGTCATCGTCATCATCTAAGCCTTATCCCAATCTGTTGGGGTTTGCTACATGAACTCCGTTCCTCCATTTAGGCTTACACCTTCAGTTAGACCATGGGTCAAGTCTTTTCTTACTTCTTCCATGTCCTTGTGGGCCTTCCCCTTGCAAGTCAATTTAACTTCTTATTTATAATCCATCTACATTTGGATTCACAATTTAGACAGTTCAATTTGAGTTACTTTGTATGCCATGTTTATCTTTTTTTAGTGCCTATGTATCAAACTTAGCTAGAGTATTAAAGTGGTTCTCCTCAAAGACAGGTCAACTCTGTTAGCATCTAGGTCCGATTTGTAACATTGCTCTCAACTATGCTTGCCTTTTAAAAGTCTTGATGGTATTAGGAACCTATCAGACGGGTGTTCAACATATGTATGTTAGGAACCTATCAGATGGGTGTTGGGCATGTGCCAAGATAGCTATTCACAACTTATTTATGTAGACGCGTATTACGCATATTTCTTGGGTATATATTACGATGTTCGGTTTGGATAATCTTAAATTTTCTGGTGCTATTCATATGTGAAAGTTTCAACGCTTTAGTGGGAAATATATTTTTTATATTTCTTTTTTACTTACATGAACTAATAAAATCCTTCAATGGAAGTTTTGTGCTCCCATTGCTCGTCCCAGGCCTGTGTAAAGGAGGGTTGCGTTAGGTTGGCAGCCGGTGTCAAGCTTTTGCTACATCTTTTACCGATGAATCCTCAAAATCTGACATTTCAAGTAGAGTGGAACAACATAACAGGATGTGTAGTAGCTCCGACCCCAATATGGGATAAGGCTTAGATGATCATGATGGCAGCTTAACAAAATAGGATTTTGGCAAGGCCAACGAGGTTGTTCATTTCACCGTCCATTCTATGTTTAACGGTTAATATTTCACAAGAGCTTGCATGGTGGCAAAAGGACCCCTAGGCGAGGGTAATGCCCACCCTCTAAAGTGAATGGACGGGTTGGATCGTGTAAAGGAGCAGTGAGTGGGCCCCACTACACAAAAACAGCAAGCATAGTGAAGATGTTGTTGCATGTTTTGAAATGAAGAAGAAGACGTCGGTCAGTAGGCGCTAACCGACTTTGAGAAATCCCGTGCACGGCTTGTGCACTCATGCACTATGTACATGCAATGTATATGTGGGGCCGATGGTGATGTTCGTGGGAAATCTGTTCCGTCCATCTGCATTGTCAGCTTATCTAACGCGTTGAGACCAAATTTGAAGCATATCCAGATATTAAGCAGGCCCCAAATCAAAATTCCAAGGGCAAATCTGTTAGTTTGGCCATTTCCAAAAGGATTCAGGAACTAAAGTTTGATATGTACGGATAATCCGTGGTCCCAAGACTACACGTAAAGTTTCGAGCTGATCAGAAGGTGGCAACCCTTTGATCTTACATTCTGAATGAGGTTTTAGGCTCGTTTAACAAGACCGCTCCACATTTCAAAGAGGATTCAAGGAAGAATGACTGGAAGGATGCTCAAGACTGATTTCAAGCCCTAGATTGGTTGATCGATCCAACAATTCCTCCTAAGTACTAGGAGATAACCGAAGCAAGCGCCGGAATGCTGCCGAAATTTCTATCTCCTTGGAGATTGGTTGATCGATTCAACAATTCCTCCTAAGTATTAGGAGATGACTGAAACAGGCATCGAAATGCTGCCGAAATTTCCATTGGACTATCTTATCTAACTTTGATTGATTATACTTTATTTTCAAAATCAAGGGAATCCGAGGATGTAAATGAACTCAGAATAAATGTGATCAATGTTCTCTCATTCGTTCTTTGTTATCATTGAATACATCCCCCAAATCGAAATGCATTTGTTTTCTTGTCGAAACAAAATGACGACTCTGCTGGGGACATTATTATTCAATGGTAACTTATAAAATATTCAGAGAACATTTATCACTTTTTGGCGTCTGTAAAGATGCCAAAATGGCAACTCTCAATGGGAACATCCTCCCCTTCATCTCTAAAAACAAAGTATAATTTCATTTAATTAAAATAACTAACATTCTGTTCTTAATGACAGGTATGCCGCAATGACCTTCTCCCGATTAACATAGTTGTCTACTTGACATCCAATAGATTTTCACCAAAAAGTATCGGAGAAGATCAAATCAGTTGTGATCAAGGACAGACAATGTCAGGTAATGTCCAAAGTAGTTTCTGCTTCACCAGTAGCACAACCAAACAATGAAGAGCGGATGATAGCGTCTTGGTGCACAAAAATGTATGAAGTTTCCATTAAGCGTTGATTTTGAGAGATGAGAAGATATCAGAGACATAGAAGAAAGAAAAAAGAAGAAAGAAGATTAGTACCGCGCGTACAGAGACAGTGGTGATTAGATCAAGTTGACAGAGATGATTGAGATTTGGTGAAAGGTGGGCCCATAACATATATATCAAGAGTTCGCACGTATAGAGGTCTAAAAAAATGGAACATAGTGATTTCTGAAAAATGAAAGGTTCAATCTTCTTTTACAAAGAATATCATCCTGCCGTGTATGGATATCAGTACATTCGAAGTGTACAGAAAATAGAAAATTCGCCAACAAGGTGTTTGTAAGACACGTATCCTAGTCCGTACTGTTCCGTCGAATCCCGCGATCCTTCCTAGCAAATTTCGACGATCCGCGACCAATAATCAATGTTTGCGATCGATCCTAAGTCATATCATGTATATTTGAGTTGGCCTAATCCGAGATTTGTACTATTACGACCGCACCGTCGCCGCGGTTCTAATACCGCGACTCGCACATCGATCCGATACCCTGGCCGAGAGATGTGGACCGACGTTTATTTCGAAGAAACGCCACGCGGTTGCAATCCCAAGAAAATCTCTACATCATGTCCCATTAATCAACCACTCAAATTAATCAATCAATCAATCAATGCTTTCTTTCTCTCCAAGTCAAGCAACCACCAAGTCAACTCTTTCTCACCCTCTCTCTTACACACCCATACATGTCAAGTATAACATCACCTCACCCATCACTCTCTCTCCTTACATCCCATCTCTCTCTCTCATTTCTCTACACAATTTCCAAGCAACCAAAGAGAGCAAAAAAAAAGTGCACGTCCAAGCTTTCCCATGGAGAGAAAAGTGTGATGTATGTGGCCCACTTTCCCATCCCAAAAACCTTCATCCTAGCCATTCATTTCTCATCTTCCACCATTAAAGTGACACAAGGAGATCGGCTTTCCAACGAACTAAGAAGATCGAATGGCGGGTGCTTTATAGGCTAGATTTTCATGTTTTTATGATGGGCCAAGTGGGGCCTACCGATTGATGGTATGGATCTCATTTTGAACCCCAGATGTGGCCAATGGTCCACCTTGATTCTCATGATCATTCCATGATTCGGCCATGCTCCATGAACCCCATCATGATGTTTATTTTCTTTGCATGCATAGAGGTCATCTAGACCCTCCATTTGGGTGGAGAAAGGATCTCCACTGTTGATTTTTGATTTGATGGGCCCACGTGTAATGGGACCCACTCGATGTATGATTGATTGCAAAGGAGGGCCCATAGTGTCGGGGTCCCTCCATCACACGTGTCCCTCTCTTTTTTTTTTCTCTCTCTCTCTCTCTCCCTATTTTTCATTTTTTCATGTGATGATGTGGCTGTGTGGCCCACTTGGACGAACCCCATGTAACGCCCTGAAATTCGGGGGTCGAGTATGAACTCAACACCCAAGTTCCAACGCATCACTTATGCAACATACACAGTGCTGGTGAAATGTTGTCTGAGTTAGCGCAATAAACATGAATGAGATTAAACCAAAACAGTAGTTCATACTCCAGTCCAACTGTATATAAAAGCAAGCGGAAGACTGAAATTTTATATTCAAGTATGTAAAGTAACAAAATTTTCTGAACTCCTGAGTATGAGTATTAGCTGAGCACCAATATACATGTATTGTTTTAAAGTCAAAACTCAAAATACAATCCTCAAAAGAGGCCCTGAGAATCCCGCGATGCAGCCGGCCTAAGCGTAGCCATCAGAGTACTGCATGAAGGAGAACTCCTCCTGGTCCTCATCAAAGTCGGGCTCTGGCTCCTGAACCACGGCGCCCCCTATACCTGCGACAGAGTCTGGTGGGTGTGTACAACACCGTCCCGTAACGTGGGAGTGAGTAGCTAACTCAGTGGAACAATAAAGCATAAGTTAACATGTTATCAAATCAACCAAGCAGTAATGATAAAGCAGTACAAATCAAGCATTTCTAACTACTCTTGTTAAGTTCAAAATGACATGACATGATGCTGTATGCCCTTGCCAAACCACCCTCAAGCGACATCATCTTACGTTCGCGAATGCTTACTCCCTCAGTGCGCCACATCTACAAATCACATGCGGTGCGATGATGCTCATGATTACCAAGTTTTTATTAATCCATTTCAATCAGCAGTATTGGGAAACTAAGGTGCCTCCCTTGTATCATTCCCAACATGATCCATTCTAGGGTCGTTAATCCTAGTTATTCTCATACGATATTATAGTTTGAGAAGCTTAGTGAAGGCATCGCAAAGGGCTCGTCACCCGTCAGCGCGGATACAGATCTCACCGTATGCGGTTCAATTGCTGGCCGTCAGCTCGAGTACAGGTCTCACCGTACTCGGCTCAATCACTAGCCGTCAGCTCAAGTACAGGTCTCACCGTACTCGGCTCAACTCACACTCTAGTTGCTGTGAAAGACTCGTGGCCAATCACAGACCCTTGGAGTGTACTCGATGATACCACGGAGGACTCGTCGCCCGTCAGCACGAGCACAGATCTCACCGTACTCGGCTCTCGCCGAAGTATCGACAGCTCGAATACAGTGTCCCATACCACCATATTCGGCTCACGAGTTTGGTTGCGCAATGGTCACTACGGGGAGGCACATGGCCCCAGCGTAGGCCGACAGCTCGACCACGGTGTCCCATACCACCATGCCCGGCTCATGCGACTTAGCGGATCTAGGTACCATGGTTTAACGGGGTTCGCCACTAGTAAGTTTGGTACCCTAGGTTCAAGCAGTAGCGACCAAACAGGGTGAACACATAAGTACAGTTCGGTTTAGTTGGCGAGCCTGACTAGCTCGAGCGCACCACAAGTTGAGCGATATGGAGCGCAAAAGCACTCCGCGTGGCCAACCACTATCGCCAACCGAAGTACGACTCGGGTTCGCCAGACACGTCCTTTGTGGCGACATGAATCTCAGCCACAATCACAAGTCTGGTACCGAATGTTTGGACTATATACATAGTCCCAAACCCAAGCAGTTTTCATCGTTAGCATGTGAAGTAAAGCATGATAAACAAGCAATACAAGCATGTTAGCAGGCATGTTATAAAGCATGAAGTAAAACATGAAGTAAAGCATGTTACAAAGCATGTTGTGAAGCATGTTGTGAAGCATGTAGTAAGGCACTATCCACATAGGGATACCATTACATACACATTACAGGTGAGTGGTTCTAGCGAACCACCGCACGGAGGGAAACCTACTTGTCTCTAAGGGAGTCGGAAATCCCACATCAGCACCTCTCTAAGGCACTAACACATGAATATTTGCGCACACGAGCGTTTACACAATTACTTAGAATACACTATTTCAACATACGCGACGTATGTTAACGAAATTTGTGTTAGGGCTGTCCCTTCGCCCCGGGAGTATTTTTCCCGTGTATATCATAATCATACAGCAAATAATCATTACAATTACATTTCCAAAATCCGCACGTATGCGGGATTTCCAGAATACGCAATTTCAACATACATGACATTTACACATGAACATGTATTTTTGCGATCCCTTTCGCCAAACTAGCATTTTATCCACACATGATATAATCAAACATTAAATAAACATGTCAAACATTTTCTCAACAAAAATATGTATACGGTATTTCTACGTATATCAAGAGTATGTAAAATTCCATATTCTTTATCGCTAATCGAAACAGGAAACGGAAAGCACTTTGTACATGTGCATTTGCATGCAGATCATGAATCTATCATTATCTGACATTGAAAGCGTTGAAAACCGTAACTTATACGCTTAAAGTCCTCACCTCAGCCCTTGGAATTCCAACGAATCAGCAAGGGTGTTGGAGCTTCCGTATACGGGAGTTTCCTAGCCTAAAGAGCATATCCGATTAGCCTTTGCACAACCTACCACTAACCAAACTCAAATCAGACCTAGGGTTAGGGTTTCTTACCTTCAAATGGGATGGAAACCGCCGGGAAAACCCCTGGAATAGGGCGGTGTAGGCCGTGGGAGGAGTGGAAGCAGCAGGAGGAAGATCGGCTTCGATCTCCAGGTCTTTCTCTCTCTTTTCTCTCTTTCTCTCTAAGGGTTTGGACCTAAATTCGTATGGCTATGAGAGGGGCTGTTCTAAGCCCCTTTTATAGCTAAGAACATGTCCAAAATAGACTCAGGTTCAAGGGTGGCTGCATATGTAGGTAGTTTGCCACTTTCCAAGCTCAAAAGGGGTGTTCTGGTGGCCCTCTTTGAGCCAAACGTCAGACTTAAGCTCACCATCTGCGGATCTACGTGGAATTACGTTTTCGACTCGATCGGATTCCCAGATCGCACGTGGCGGACCACTTTCAGTTCAACGGTCCGTGGGCCACGATCAGAATTTCTAAGTACATGTAAATGTTCCTGAAATTTTTCTTAATCCGAGGGTGTAATTTGGTCTGATTCCGACGGTCAGGTTGCTTAATACTGACGCGCAACCGAAAGGTGCCAGATCACTATTCCAGATATTTTCATTTGGATGGAAATAGTGTTTTTCACACTCCCTCGCTCCGGAGTGAAAAGAATGGCCGTGGGACATCGGAATCATCTGATTTTTGAGATGATTGTCAAGCCCAGTGGGGCGGTCCTGGTTCCTTAGCTTCGTGTTAATCGGACTCCCGATGTGCGATCTAGACCTCATACGAAGTTTCGTTTCAGTCCCGAGAGCAGACGGGTAATGAGTTTGGCTCTAGACTTTAGGGTAACCTAGAGTCACAATTTCTGCAAGTTTTGGGTCTTGCAGATCGTATTTAAAGCGATCCCAACGGATTTCATGACTAACCGAGTTTAGTACTTAGTTAACTTTGTTAATTTTCTAAAGGATTTAATCCTATGTGATTTCTGGTCGAGGTGGTACTCGGCCCAATGTATGGAAATTTTTAGGTCGTTACACCCCACCTTGATGTGTATCTTATCTACACCATCCAACCATTTAGTGGCCCACCTGTAGCAAGTCTGTAGGTGGGGCCCACTTTATATATATGTGTTACCTAAACCGTCCAGCCACTACAAGAAATCCCACTTTTAGCGACGAAAAATTTCGTCGCTAAAAGCCAAATTTTCATAGCTAAAAAGTTTTAGCGATGAAAATTTTTGTCGCTAAATTCGTCACTAAAAGACCGAAGCAGAAGGGTTTTATCGGCGAAAAATTTGAATTGTTGCTAAAGGCAAGCTTTTTAGCGACGAAAATTTTCGTCGCTAAAAAAACTTTTGGCGACGAAAATTTTTGTTGCTAAAAATATTTGCAAAACTTTTAGCTACAAAAATTTTCGTCGCTATAAATATTTGTAAAACTTTTAGCTATAAACATTTTTATCGCCAAAAAATATTTTGTAAATATTTTTAGCTACGAAAATTTTCGTCGAAAATATTTGCATAACTTTTAGCTACGAAAATTTTCGTCGCTAAAAATATTTTGCAAAACTTTTAGCTACGAAAATTTTTGTCACTAGAAAATATTTGCATAACTTTTAGCAACGAAAATTTTCGTCCCTAAAAATATTTTGCAAAACTTTTAGCTACGAATATTTTCGTCGCTAAAAAATATATGCACAAGTTTTAGCTACAAAAATATTTTGCAAAACTTTTAGCTACGAAAGTGTTCGTCGCTAAAAGTATCTTTCTTAAAAAAAAATTTCAGCACAAAATTCCTGATATACACCTATTACAATATATTTCATCATATTCATGCTAATATACAACTATTATATAATATATTTCATCATATTTACATTCACATCCATCTAAACCCAAACTAGTAAATCCATCCAAACATAAACTACATTCATCCAAATACAAACAATCTTATCCACATCACATTCATTCACGCATAAATACATATAAGCTTAACATCATAAACAAAAATACCCTAAACCTAAACCTAAAACCTAAAACCTATAACTTATAACCTATAACCTATAACCTATAACCTAAACCTAAAACCTAAACCTTACCTATAACGTATAAGTTTAGGTTTAGGAAATCGGGTTCGGGTTCGGGATCGGGTTTAGGTTTGGGTTTTCAAGTTTAGGTTTAGGTTAAGGTTAGGGAGATGAGATTAGGATTAGGTGTAGGTTTAGGTTTAGGGATTTGAGAATATGTTAAGGTTTAGGTTTAGGAAATTGGGTTTGGGTTATAGGTTTAGGTTTAAGTTAGGTTATAGGTTACAGTTTAGGGAATTGAGTTTAGGTTATAGGTTAAGGTTTAGGTTTAGGTTTAGGTTTAGGTTATAGGTTTTGGGATTTGAGAATAGGTTTAGGTTAAGGTTATAAGTTTAGGTTTAGGTTTAGGTAAAGGAGTTGAGATTAGGATTAGGTGTAGGTTTAGGTTTAGGTTTAGCGATTTGAGAAAATGTTAAGGTTTAGGTTTAGGAAATCGGGTTCCGATTCGAGATCGGGTTTACGTTTGGGTTTTAGGTTTAGGTTTAGGTTATAGGTTATAAGTGTAGGTTTAGGTTTAGGTTTTAGGTTATAGGTTTAGGTTATAGGTTTCGGTTTAGGTTAAGGTTTAGGTTTAGGTTATAGGTTTTGGGATTTGAGAATAGGTTTAGGTTATAAGTATAGGTTCTAGTTTAGGTTAAGGTTATAGGTTTAAGTTTAGGTTATAAGTGTAGGTTATAGGTTTAGGTTTAGGTTAGTTTATAGGTTAAGGTTTAGGGAATCGAGTTTAGGTTATAGGATAAGGTTTAGGTTTAGGTTAAGGTTTAGGTTTAGGTTTAGGTTATAGGTTTTGGGATTTGAGAATAGGTTTAGGTTATAAGTATAGGTTTAGGTTAGGTTATAGGTTAAGGTTTAGGGAATTGAGTTTAGGTTATAGGTTTAGGTTCAAAGTTAAGGTTATAGGTTAAGGTTTAGGTTTGGGTTAAGGTTTAGGTTTAGGTTATAGGTTTTGGGATTTGAGAATAGGTTTAGGTTAAGGTTATAAGTTTAGGTTTAGGAAATCGGGTTTGAGTTCGGGATCAGATTTAGGTTTAGGTTTGGGTGTTCAAGTTTAGGTTTAGGTTTAGGTTAAGGAGTTGAGATTAGGATTAGGTGTAGGTTTAGGTTTAGGGATTTGAGAATACATTAAGGTTTAGGTTTAGGAAATCGGGTTCGGGTTTCAGGTTTAGGTTTAGGTTAGGTTATAGGTTACGGTTTAGGGAATTGAGTTTAGGTTATAGGTTTAGGTTTAGGTTAGGTTATAGGTTACGGTTTAGGGAATTGAGTTTAGGTTATAGGTTTAGGTTTAGGTTAAGGTTTAGGTTTAGGTTTAGGTTTAGGTTAAGGTTTAGGTTTAGGGATTTAAGAATAGGTTTAGGTTAAGGTTATAAGTTTAGGTTTAGGAAATCGGGTTTAGGTTTGGGTTTTCAAGTTTAGGTTTTGGTTTAGGTTTAGGTTAGGGATTTGAGATTAGGATTAGGTGTAGGTTTAGGTTTAGGTTTAGCAATTTGAGAAAACGTTAAGGTTTAGGTGTAGGTTTAGGTTTAGGTTTAGCGATTTGAGAAAACGTTAAGGTTTAGGTTTAGGAAATCGGGTTCCGGTTCGAGATCAGGTTTACGTTTGGGTTTTAGGTTTAGGTTTAGGCTATAGGTTTAGGTTTAGGTTTTAGGTTATAAGTTTTAGGTTATAGGTTTAAGTTTAGGTTTAGGTTAAGGTTAAGATTTAGGTTTAGGTTATAGGTTTTGGGATTTGAGAATTGGTTTAGGTTATAAGTATAGGTTTTGGTTTAGGTTAAGGTTATAGGTTTAGGTTTAGGTTTAGGTTATAAGTGTAGGTTATAGGTTTAGGTTTAGGTTAGGTTATAGGTTAAGGTTTAAGGAATTGAGTTTAGGTTATAGGTTTAGGTTGTAGGATAAGGTTTATGTTTAGGTTAAGGTTTAGGTTATAGGTTTTGGGATTTGAGAATAGTTTTAGGTTATAAGTATAGGTTTAGGTTAGGTTATAGGTTAAGGTTTAGGGAATTGAGTTTAGGTTATAGGTTTAGGTTAAAAGTTAAGGTTTAGGTTTGGGTTAAGGTTTAGGTTTAGGTTATAGGTTTTGGGATTTGAGAATAGGTTTAGGTTAATGTTATAAGTTTAGGTTTAGGAAATCAGGTTCGGGCTCGGGATCAGGTTTAGGTTTGGGTTTTCAAGTTTAGGTTTTGGCTTAGGTTTAGGTTAGGGAGTTGAGATTAGGATTAGCTGTAGGTTTAGGTTTAGGGATTTGAGAATACATTAAGGTTTCGGTTTAGGAAATCGAGTTCGGGTTATAGGTTTAGGTTTAGGTTAGGTTATAGCTTACGGTTTAGGGAATTGAGTTTAGGTTATAGGTTTAGGTTTAGGTTATTATTTAGGTTTAGGGATTTAAGAATAGGTTTAGGTTAAGGTTATAAGTTTAAGTTTAGGAAATCGGGTTTAGGTTTGGGTTTTCAAGTTTAGGTTTAGGTTTAGGTTAGGGAGTTGAGATTAGGATTAGGTGTAGTTTTAGGTTTAGGTTTAGCGATTTGAGAAAACGTTAAGGTTTAGGTTTAGGAAATCAGGTTCGGGTTCAAGATCGGGTTTACGTTTGGGTTTTAGGTTTAGGTTTAGGCTATAGGTTTAGGTTATAGGTTATAAGTGTAGGTTTTGGTTTAGGTTTAGGTTTTAAGTTATAAGTGTTAGGTTATATGTTTAGGTTTAGGCTAAGGTTTAGGTTATAGGTTATATGTTTAGGTTATAGGTTTAGGTTTAGGTTATAAGTGTAAGTTTAGGTTTAGGTTTAGGTTTAGGTTAAGGAGTTGAGATTAGGATTAGGTGTAGGTTTAGGTTTAGGGATTTGAGAATATGTTAAGGTTTAGGTTTAGGAAATCGGGTTCAGGTTTGAGATCGGGTTTACGTTTGGGTTTTAGGTTTAGGTTTAGGCTATTGGTTATAAGTGTAGGTTTAGGTTTAGGTTTTAGGTTTAAGTTATAGGTTATAAGTTTAGGTTTAGGTTATAGGTTTTGGGATTTGAGAATAGGTTTAGGTTATAAGTATTGGTTTAGGTTTAGGTTTTATTTTAGGTTTGGGAGGTTTAGGTTTAGGTTTAGGTTAGTTTAGGTTTAGGTTTTATGTTTAGGTTAAAGGTTTAGGTTTATATGTTAGGGGGGGGGGGGGGGGGGGGGGGGGGGGGGGGGGATTAAAATTTAACAGTGGAATAAAAGTACGATAGCCTTATAAAAATAAAGAATAGTACTTTAAATAAATCAAAGAACTGAAATGTAAAGCAATCTTAAATAAAGAGCTTGATACTAATGTTGTTCTAAGGACAACCTTTGCACCATAAAAATCAAGGGTTTATGGCAGGACAACCTTACTAAAACAAATTGAATATCAAAACTCAAACAGTAAGGAAATAAAGGAAATAATAAGAAATAAATTCTAAACTATTATAACATTCCCCACTTTGCTTGAAATGAAAAGATTACAACATTCACATCCACATATACATTCCACAATTCTGAATGAATAAAGATATAGAAATTAAAAGAACATTCAAATCACATGTAACGCCCTGAAAATCAGGGGTCGAGCATAAACTCAACTCCCGAGTTCCAACGCATCACTTATGCAACAAAATGAATGATGATTGAATGTTGTCTGCATTAGTACATTGAACATGAGTGAGATTAAGCCAAAACAACATATCATACTCTAGAGACAGTTAAATCGCAAGCAAAAGACTGTGATAGATAGATAAAATATATAAACTATGGTGAGTCTCCAGAGTGTGATAAAGTTACCAGGTTAATGAATTACAAGTACAATTCAAATTATACCAAATGGGTAGTGTCATCTAGTCAACAACCCTGTAATCCCATCGATCAAGACACGGCTCACTTGAAGCCGTTAGCACACAACATATACGAACAAGCATCATTGTCTTCATAAAGGTCTGGCTCCGCCTTAGGAGTAGCGTTGCCATCTGCAATCAGACAAAGTCTGGTGGGTGTTCGGAACACCGTCCCGTATCGTGGGAGTGAGTAGCTAACTCAGTAGAACAATAAAGCATAGGTTAACATGTTATCAATTCAGTCAAGTAGTAATGATAAAGCAGTATAATCAAACACTCCTATATACTCTTATTAATGCAAGTATGAATGCAGTCATGATGGATGCCCTCACCGACATACTCCCTCATGCAACACCATCTTACGTTCGCGGCATGCTTGCTTTCCTCAGTGCTCCACATCTTTCAGGCACATGCAATGCATGGTGAGCATGATTACCGAGTTGTTATTAGTCCATTTCAAACAACAGGATTGGGAAACTAAGGTACCTCCCTTGTATCATTCCCAAACATGATCCATTCTAGGGTTGTCAGTCCTAGACAATCTCATACGATGGTATGTTTCTAAGTCGCTGCAAGGGCTTCCAGGGCTGTTACACGGAATCGTTGCACCACTCCCTCATCACCTTATCAATACAGGCCTAGTTTATACTCTGTTACTACGGGAAGGCTCATCGCCTCACCGCAGATTCAGAGTATGCTCGAGATCACTCCACTAACGTCCTACCAACTGACAGTCTATTTCGAAGCCCGACCAGTCCACTTATTGAGAATGGGACCCGGATGCAACCCGACTGAGGACCACAGCCAGGCTACGCCAGTGTAGGCCGACAGCTCGAATATAGTGTCCCATACCACCATAATCGGCTCACGAGTCTGGTTGCTCACTACGGGGAGGCACGTGGCCCCAGCATAGGCCGACAGCTCGACCACAGTGTCCCATACTACCATGCCCGGCTCATGAGTCTTAGCGGATCGAGGTATCATGGTTAAAAGGGATTCCACTGGTAAGTTTGGTACCCTAGGTTCAAGCAGTAGCGTCCAAACATGGTGAACATACATGAGACAGATCGGGTTACTTGACGAGCTCAGCTAGCTCGAGCGCATAACAAGTTGAGGATATGAAGCGCATAAGCAATTCGTGTGGCCAACCACCACCGCCAACCGAAGTACGACTCAGGTTCGTCGAACACATCTCACGTGGCAAATGAATCACAACCACCAATTCAATTCTGGTACCGATTGTCTGGACTATAATCATAGCCCCAAACACAATCAATTTCAGATAGATAAAGCAATAATGGATCAAGATTCAAATCATACAATCAAAGTCTGGTATTATCCGTTTAGGGCTACCAGGGCTGTTGCACGCATTCGTTGCTCCACTCCCCCATCACCCATGATGGATCATACAACGTAAACATGAATTTAACATATACATTACATAGATAAAATCATAAAAGCAGTTGGGCATGTTATGAAGCACAACACAAGCATGAGTTTGTACATATTCAATTCCTAATCACACAGCTATCCAAAGAAATCATACACAGTTAAAGGAGTTGAGAATCATATCTCAACACCCTTAAACATTACAATTTACTAACTATAACTCATTCAGACATTTCAACAATCACTTTAAAATACATGTATCAACATACATGACATATGTTGATTACATAGGTATAAAGCCAAATCCTTTCACTAGGGAGTTACCCTAATCATAACACGCATACACCCACGACGGATAGTCATGGCAAGCAGGAATCCAAGTTCCATATTCATTCAGTCATTTCCACAAACACTTGGGCCACACATTTTAGCATATATAGAGTGTATTGGCCGTAGCGTGATTTAGGGCAAATCCTTTCGTCAAAGGGGTATCGCCAATACAACAATCATGAATCCATGACAATTAGTCACGGCGAGCACGAATGAGAATTCTATACCCATTCAGTCATTTTCACAAACACTTAGAATACACTATTACAACATACATGATGTATGTTAGCAAAACATGTATTAGGGCTAACCTTTCACCAAGCAAGTATTTTATCCATATATAGTATATTCATATAGCAAATAATCATGGCAAACATATCTCCAAGATTTATACGTGTACGGTACTTTCTAGAATACACAATTTCAACATACATAGTGTATATGAGCAAAACATGTATAGGGCGAGTCCTTTCGCCAAACAAGTAATTTATCCACATATAATATATTCATACAACAAATAATCATGTCAAACACATTTCCAAAATTTATACGTATACCATACTTTCTACAAATACCTAGAGTATGTAGAATTCCATATTTTTCATCTTTAATCAAAATGGAAAACAGATATCACCTTGTACATGTGCAATTGCATGCAGATCATGAATCTATCATTATCTGACATTGAAAGCATTGAAAACCATAACCTATACACCTAAAGTCTGTACCTTTTGTCGTAGAATCGTAACGAAGTCGATAGGTTTGCTAAGCTTCCGTATTCGGCAGTTTGACAACCTATAGAACGAAATAGGTTAGCTATTTCATAACCTACAACCACCCAAGCCCCAAATCAGATTAGGGTTAGGGTTTTTTACCTAAAAACGGGGCTGAAATCACCGGAAAAGTGATGAGAACGGAGCGGTGTAACTCGTAAAGCGGCTGGAAAGAGTGGCAGGGAGGTTCTCCCACTGCTCCCACACTTTCTCTCTCTTTTCTCTCTTCTCTCTCTAGGGTTTCTCTCAAATTCGTATGGCTGCAATGAGAGAGGATTTAAGGTCCTTATATAGTCTAAAAACTCACCAAAATAGACTCTAGGTCAAAGTATACTTAGGTTATAACCAAAACGGGTCAGTTTCAGCTCAACGGAGGACTTCTGGCGGGCCTCCTTGAGCCAAAGGTCGGACTTAAGCTCACTAACGCTGGATCTACGTTCTATTAAGTTTTCGTTTCAGTGGAATTTCCAGATCACGCATGGCGGACCAGTTTCAGTTCAACGGTCAGCGGATCTCGATTGGAGATTCCGAGTACATGTAAATGTGTATGAAATTTCTCCTGATCCGAGGGTGTAATTTGGTCTGATTCTGACGGTTTGGTTGATTAATACTGATCCGCAAGCGAGTGGTGCGAGATTACTATTCAAGATATTTTATTTTGAATTAATTTCACATTTCTCACACTCTTCACTCCGAGCTCAAGCGAATATCGCTGGGACACTATCTGAATTGTCAAGCCCAGCGAGGCGGTCCTAGTTCCTTAACTTCGTGTTAATCGGACTTCCGACGTGCGGTCCAGATCCGATACGGAGTTTCGAGATGCTCCCGAGAGCAGCCGAGTAATGAGATTGATCCAAGATTTTAGGGTAACCTAGCGTCAATGATTCTACAAGTTTTGGGTCTTGCAGATCGTATTTAAAGTGATTGGTGCTAATTTCACAGGCACTCTAGTTTAACACTAGCTAAATCTCGCCTAATTTCTAAAGGATTTAGTCCTGAGTGATTTCGGTCTGAGGTGGTACTTAGACCTTTGTTGCAATGTTTAGTTTAAGTATTGTTCTTCATCACCTAAACTTTAAGGTAGTGTCTAATGTGAAAGTACTTAGAAGGATTTAAGGAACGAGGTAATGAAATGTGAGATTTGTGAAGAAAATGGTTTGAAAAGGGACTTAAGACCCTTGAGTTGAGTGTTTGTGAAGTTAAACAAGAGTTAGGATTGTCCCATCGCCTAAGGACGTCTAATTCCAGGTTGGCAAAAATCCGGGATGTTACGTCACAAAACACATTGATATATAGTGGTTCGCCTGTGTGTTCACCAACTGTTAAACAACAGCCACACAGCTTGCTACTCCACTCTTAATATCTTCACATAGGGGATATTAGCGTTCACTATCAAATAGGTTTTACAGGTTCACTAAAAACCTTCACAATTGTGTCTTTTTAACTTGGGCTTACACAATCCAAAAACCACACTTTCTGAGTTTTCTGGCTCTCCTCAGATAACCAACACAATGAGATTTTTCTGGCAAATCTCAAAAAAAATCAAAGAAATGAATTTACAATAAATGTAAAATACCTGGATTACTCCTTTTGTGGCAGCCCGGTAGAACCAATCAGAGTAGAAGTTCGAATCAACGATCAATGTCCAATACTCACTTTAAGAAATGGTTCTAGGTTCTAATTGATTTTAAAATTAAATCAAATTGGGCGTAGCTCTATTTGATTTTGATTCTAAGAAGAAGGAATAGCAATTCCTCTTTTCAAATAAGATTAGAATATAGGAATAAAATCAAATAAGAAAAGCTAACAAAAGGAATATTAAATATGCACAAATTAGCTTAAAATGAATACAACTTATCTTAGAGTGGATGCTTGACTTTTCTCAAATTAATCAATGAAAAACTCTGAAATTCGTGTTCAATTTATAGATGAAAAAATCGCGTCTACGACTGGTCTTAGGCACCCTTCGACTGGTCGTAGTTCTAATGGCATTTTGAAAATTTAACCGCTATCTGAAAAATTAGTTATACGACTGGTCTTAAGATTCTACGACCGGTCGTAGACCACCTACGAATGGTCGAAGATGACCCAGGACTGGTCGTAGAAAACTAGATTTGGTTGCTAGAGTTTGAGTCATAGATCTAGGACTAGTCGAAGGACGAGTCGTGACCACCCTAAGACCAGTCGAACAGTCTCTAGGACTGGTCGAAGAAAAACCAACAAATTTCAAAAATCTTTAACAACTTAGGAGTGGTCGTGGAATTTCTTGGACTGGTCGAACCAGGTCTAGGATTGGTCGAACAAGGTCCTGGACTAGTCTTAGAACAGACCAAATTCGTGTAAAAATATTTATCTTGATTTATATATCCAAAATGACCTACCTTAAGGTCAAACTAAGGTCTATCATACCTGGAACATGAAGTATGAACATTGACCTTCTTCTTTCAGATAATGGTTAACCTTTAAAGCTTGAGATCTCTACTTGATGTAGCTTGATCTTGAGATCTTCTATAGCTTGAATTTAAACTTCAACTTGAGTATTACTTGAATCTTGGAAAGTACTTGAGTCTTGAACAAACACTCTTCTTATCATGTAACTCTGAGCAATGATGTATAGGGAAGAGGATAAAGAACATAACCTTGCATTCCTTGAAGTCGAGCACCGTACATGTCTTGAACCATTGTGATGTCGTCTTGAATCACATATAAATATCAACATACAAACACAAGACACATAGATAGAAGTTTTGGCACACAAGAGGTTTTGGCACCACAAAATTTGACAATCCAAGGAGCATGAGATCATAACACTTACAGTTAGGTTATAGGTTAAGGTTTAGGGAATTGAGTTTAGGTTATAGGTTTAGGTTCAGGGATTTGAGAATATGTTAAGGTTTAGGTTTAGGAAATCGAGTTCGGGTTCGAGATCGGGTTTACGTTTGGGTTTTAGGTTTAGGTTTAGGTTATAGGTTATAAGTGTAGGTTTAGGTTTAGGTTTTAGGTTTACGTTATAGGTTATAGCATTAGGTTATAGGTTTAGGTTAAGGTTTAGGTTTATAGGTTTTGGGATTTGAGAATAGGTTTAGGTTATAAGTATAGGTTTAGGTTAGGGTGTAGGTTAAGGTTTAGGGAATTGAGTTTAGGTTATAGCTTATAGGTTTTTCTTGTTAAGGTTTAGGTTATAGTTATAGGTTTTGGGATTTGAGAATAAGTTTAGGTTATAAGTATAGGTTTAGGTTAGGTTATAGGTTAAGGTTTAGGGGATTGAGTTTAGGTTATAGGTTATATGTCACGCCCCAAACTCGGGGACCGGGCTCACAAAATTCCCGATCGCCGAATCCGGCGCCGACAGCCTCCGTAGAACCCCATTCTCGGCTCCCGGCGCCCATTCGCCAGGTTCCGATCCTGGGATGCTACGAGGAGGATTTCTAATATCAGTTTGAATCGTAATAAGCATAACCAAAGGCATAACCTACAAACAACAACCAAAAACTCCATCACATTTCCACTATGATCAAAAACTTTACAAGTACAATGAGCATGAAGGGAAATACAATGAGAATGGACAAAAAGCTCCAAAAGATCTGCTCTGCGCTCCTGCCTCAGCGCTGCTGCGTCCTCGCGTTACCTGCACGCAACGGTCGTGCATAAGCTTATAGAAAGCTTAGAGGGTGGTGAAAGTGTGTGCGCGAGGTAGTAATGCAGTATGCAGTATCAGAGTAATGCGGAACATGCTGGTGAATCCATGAATACTACTAGCCGTACCAAGGCTATGCAATGCAAGGCATGAAAGATGTCGGCCATACCAAGGCCATGCGATGCGAAATGCAACTCAAGCATACAAATCCTCATCTAAGTCCACATATCAGTATAGCTCAAAATCTGGAATATCACCGGGGTCTAGTACACTCTAAACCAGATTGCCGCCCCATCGCGCGCAATAAGGTAAGTGGAAGAGACCTCACTACCCGCCTGCCAATATCGGGCTCGGCTCGTCGATAGCGGACCCATTCCTCGAGCTGGTCAGACTCAGCCTAGCATTGCCCCCTCCTCCCGGGCGGGTAAGGCCGCACCCCCTTCCAACCGACCACGACACAGTGGAAAGCGCAGCCTCCTGGTAATCGGCCATCGGCGCTCATGCACCCACTCGGTCTAGACGTTGGAGCAACCTCTTGGTACCATAAGGGTTTAGGGACTTTCACCCAGGGATATCTATAGCACCCCATGTAGAACAAGATTTCCGGTATCCAATCCTGCCAACCACGATACGCCTGTGGAGGCTATGGCCCTGATGTCGCTAGGGCGTACAGTAACCACATCACACATCACACAATGCGAATGCATGCAAACACACTATCCAATCATGCAGCAATCTTGCGCGTCTCGTGCGCTCATGTGGGGCAACACCGCCTAACCGGGAGCCCCTAAACAACCTGCTCGAAGGCACATGCTATGATCAGTCACTTCTCATGCCAAGCATACATATGATGCGTATGATCATGAATCATGGAACTATACTACACATGTTATAAAGTAATGAGCTACTCTTACAACACAAATGGGCCTAGACATGGACGGCCTACACACAACCAGTACGGGCCTATCGATGGCCCTAGGGAGAGTCATAATGCGGACATTTAACCAACACTATACGTGCGATGTGGACGTCAAACCAACATCGCTCCCAAGGCATTATCTATCGTAAACATCATTATATAAACCATGTAGGGATCACACATTGCAATGGACCTTAGATACATCCCATTGGGCCTTAAATACATTGAATGGGCCGTGTCACATGGGCCTTATATTCATCAAGAGGGCCACATCAATGGGCCGGACCAATGGGCCTTAAGTGCATTGCAATGGGTCGTAACCCATGGCATTTATAGTGCATCAAATGGGCCTAACCTCATGGGTCATATGTGTATCAGATGGGCCACACCAATTGGGCCCCATACGTACATCGATTGGGTCTTAACCCATAGGCCCTAACACATCTCAATGGGCCTTAACCCATGGGCCTTTAAGTATATCAGGTGGGCCTCAATGGATGGTCCACAATCAACAGAGGTGGGCCTAATCATATGGGCCTCTATAAATACAAGGGTGGGCCTCACTCAGACATCAAAGTGGGCCCACAGAAGGTTAGATCTGCCCCATTCTTAACTCACGCCAAAAAAATGATATTTCAAAATGGATAGTCAAATCGGACGCCACATGTACATCAAGGTGGAGCTCTCATGCGGGCCTACCAAAAATGTATATTTATATACGTATTTATACCCAATATAATATAGATATATAGTATATATATAATATATGTGAAATATAACATATATATATATATATACTCACACACACAGCACACACACAACGCACACACACGCACGCACACACGCACGCACACACACCTCACATGCACACACGCACGCACACACCGCACACCCACCGTCCACTGGACGGTGGGAAAACACAAACATTACAGGGGCTCCACCGTCCAGCGGACGGTGGAGTACAACACATACATCACCGTGGGCTCCCACGTGGGGCCCACCGAAATGTTTACATGCCATCCAACCCGTTCATAAGGTCACAAGGACCTGGACGAAGGGGAAAAACAAATATCAGGTTGATCCAAAACGTCAATGGCCTCACAAAATTTTCAATGGTAGGATTCAATTTACACTGTTTCTTGTGGTGTGGGCCACCTGAGTCTTAGATGCACCTGAAATTTGGAGGGGACCCGCATCAGGGGGTGGCCCACCTTATGGACGGAGTGGATAAAATAAATACATCATAGTGGGGCCCACGGCAGGAGCCGTGGGTGACCCAGTCCGTCCGCCCAAATCGCCAGCGCAGGCGCTGCCTGCGCCCTCCCTGACATGGCAGAGGCTCTGCCTCATTTCTTCTCTTTCTTCTTTTTTTTTTTTTGTTTTCTTGCTGGAAAAGGCATGTGGGACCCACTGACTGAAGATCCAGCCCGCCCATTGCGTTCACGGGCTCGAGGTGCACCAAACAAGTCCAAAGTTTGAAATTTTTCGATGAGTGGTTAAGGCATGGTGGGTCCTAGAAGTTTTGAACGGTAAAGGATACCGTTTCCTACGGTACGGCCCGCTGGAGTATCGGATCCACGCCATTTTTCGGCTCAACGCTTAAATCGAGCCAAAGAATGAGATGGACGGAGTGGATTTGAAACAACCAACAAGATCGAGTCTCTACACATGACTCCCTCAAAACCCCAAAAAAAAATAAAAAAACGTAGCTGTGAGTACTCCTCACTGTCGGTTCACACAGTGAACACGTCCAGCGTCCAGGGAAGCTGGACGGACGGTGTTCACGAAAATTTCCAAGGTGGGTCCCACACAATCGTGGCCCACTTCATCTTGATCTTTGTGTCTCCTTTCATCCGGGTAGCCCACGATTTGGATGGCCCAAACCAAAAATATGAAAATGTAAGGTGGCCCACCATTTGGATGGTATGGATGAGATACATACATCAAGTGGGCCCAAATCATCATACACAAAGGAAAATGGAGAGAGTGAGGGAAAGATCGGTGAGGATGGAGGGACCCCGCCACTATGGGCCCCCCATTCAAAAGTACATCAAGGTGGATCCCACATTATGGGCCCTTAATCGACAAAAATGAAGGAAAACTAACGATCTACAATCACCCACCGCTTCCTTCTTGCACCAAAGGCTTCCTTAGCTCCTTAGCTTTGATTCCAATGGGGGAGATGAGGTTTGGATGGTGGAGATGGGAGATGAGAGGGTGGGAAAGGTGGACCACACTTGTTGCTTGGGAGAGGTGGGAGAAGCTTTGGACGTGTGAAATTTTCTCTCTTGCTTAGGAATGAAGTTTGAAAAAAATGAAGGAGAGAGAGGGTTGTAAAGAGAGAGAGATGGGTGATGTTTGATGGAGTGATGGATGTGGTGGTGATGGGTGTGTAAGAGACTTTTTTGACTTTGGAGGCATTTTGTGTAAGAAAGGTATGGGCTTGTAAGAACTTTTTGACTTTTGTGGTTGCTTGGAAATGGGTGAAAGTGATGTGTACTTGACATGATGGGATTGATTGATGGGTGATTGATGTGACATCTCGTTGAGATTCTCTTGGGTTTCGCAACGCGCGGCGTTTTCCTCGCACCGAACGCTGGCCTACATCTCCTAGCCAGAGTATTGCCTCGGCGCGCGAGTCGCGGCATCGGAACCGCGGCGACGGTGCGGTCGCAATGGTACAAGTCTCGGGTTGACAGCGTGTGAATCAGGGTCGCGCGCAACGCCGGTTAAGGGTCGAAGGTTGCCGAAATTCGACCGAAAAGACCGCGGAAACCTACGGAACGGTACGGTTTAAGATGCGGGTCTTACATTATAGGTTTAGGTTTAAGTTATAGGTTTTGGGATTTGAGAATAAGTTTAGGTTATAAGTATAGGTTTAGGTTAGGGTGTAGGTTAAGGTTTAGGGAATTGAGTTTAGGTTATAGGTTATAGGTTGTTGGTTAAGGTTTAGATTATAGTTATAGGTTTTGGGATTTGAGAATAAGTTTAGGTTATAAGTATAGGTTTAGGTTAGGTTATAGGTTAAGGTTTAGGGAATTGAGTTTAGGTTATAGGTTTAGGTTATAAGTATAGGTTTAGGTTTGGTTGTAGGTTAGAGTTTAGGGAATTGAGTTTAGGTTATAGGTTATAGGTTTAGGTTAAGGTTTAGGTTGTAGTTATAGGTTTTGGGATTTGAGAATAGGTTTAGGTTATAGGTTAAGGGTGTGGTACCTATAAGTACAGATATAAACACGGCCTATTCAAATGTCCAGGCCACTACAATGCTGTCTATAGGAAATTGACAGCTTCATCATGGTCATAACAGCGGTTCCCACCTTCTAGGGACCCCCTCTCAACATCCGGATAGCTCTGACGCACATCTAGGTCTGATCCATCAATTTCGAGCAAATACAGATATAAACACGGCCTGTCCAAATGGTCAGACCACTTCAATGTTGTCCATAGGAAATGGACAGCTTCATCATGGTCATAACAACGGTTCCCACCTTCCAGGGACCCCTGCTCAACATCCGGATAGCTCCGACGCACATTCGGGTCTGCTCATTTAAATAAAATGGATTATCAAGATCATTTAAATAAAATTAGGTCCAATCAACAATCTGACCTGGAGGATTCTGTTAGCATTGTTGACGGCACCTCGAATCTTGTTTTAGGGCCTAGAAATTCAAATTTAGATACAAAAATTAGAAAAACCAAAGAAATTTAAGAAAGATAGTCAAAGTCCATGTGAATGAGCACAAGTATGCACCTACATATGAATTTTGAAAAGCTATTTCATATCACCAATAATAATAATAATAAATAAATAATCCTTGCTTTTGGATATTCAACAAAATGGGTTAGAATGAATTCATTTGCCTAATTCATGGAAACCTTGTGTTTGGATATTCAACAAAATTGAATTGTAATAATTCAATTCAGTTCAATAAACTCAGATTTTTGAGAAGGACTTAATGGCTTTAAATCCATGGTTTTCTGGAAAAGGTCCATTTCCTGGACGTCAAATTCAACGGGGAAAGTAAGATGGTTAATATTACTTTTCACAGTGCAAAGTTTTAGTTATGTCTCTTCTTTACTTTCCATTTTCTTCTTAACAAGAAAATCCATATTTACTAATATTCCCATTTTTCTATTTTTCAAAAGAATAAGTTCGAACTTCGAAAGCATCGGCTTCAGCACTTGTACTTTCAGCCCAAACCCTAACCAAGGACTCCAAGATTACCAAGTACTCATAAATATTCATCGCAAGCATTTTTTGTCTATGTGTATGACGACCATACTGTTAAGATCAATCCTCTTATTTTCATTTACAGAAACTAGTGGATGACAAATTATGTGTAACATATAGAGATGGTTTAGCCACTTATGCAATTAGGGAAGGTTCAAAAGGACGTACATATTTGAAAGTTGGTCAAATCATAAATAGACGTATTATGGACAGAGACATTGTTTTCATTAATAGGCTACCTAGTACTCATAAAAATTCATTGCAAGCATTTTCTGTCTATGTGCATGACGACCATGCTGTTAAGATCAATCCTCTTATCTTCATTTAGAGAAACTAGTGGATGACAAATTATGTGTAACATACAAAGCTGGTTCAAACATCCAGACCGTTCATTAGGTAGCCCACACTATATATGAACATGACTTGGACCAATATAAAAAAGATCACTCTTCTATGAGAAAAAGAAGACCATTTCTCCAAACTCAATATGCATGCCTTACTTTTCACTGCATGGTTTCCATTTTGATCATGCGCACATTACATGACATGTTCATCAAATTCAAGAACAAGGTTTATTATCTGATCAAGCTCAGTAACTTCAAGTGTCGATAACAAAATATGAGCAGAGGATGAGCATTTGAAGTAAGAGTATGCTACTCAAATTTCAACTAGTGAGACTAAGAACAACAAAGCATGGAATTAGAATTAACAATCTTAACACTATTTAAACATGAATACCAAAGATGTGTGTGTCTTATGTAGACATGTATCATGTTGATGTGTGTGCCTACGTAGCTAAAGTACTATTCTTTTGACTAGTCCATGAGATTCCCTGAAATCTGTGGTTCCTAAAAAAGGAAAAAATAATAATGAAATCTAGAAGGAGGTTAAGAAAGGGTTACCACGTAGGCAGCCCTGTGTCCAGAACTCTCCCACTTGAAGTTAGTGGTTCTTGTAAGTCTCATTTTAAGCATCCATGAATGAGCCTCATATTCCAAATAATTAGAATTTCCCGTCCACAATCGGACACAACATACTAATGATATCAAATACAAAAACCACAAACAGAACTTAACATAAGAACTTTCAAAAGAATGAAAACAAATCTTCTGGCTGAAAAAAAAAAAAAAAAAAAAAAAAAAAAAAAAAAAAAAAAAAAAACAACAACATAAGAACTGCTGATGTGTTTATATAAAACATTGATACAAAATTCATAACTCTCCAAAAGAGACATGGTGAATCAGCTGATGTGTTCTTAATTGTTTTGAGATTCTCTCATGTTATATGGTTAATGAAGTTCAGAAGAAAGTCTTCAAAAAGAATATACTTGCAGTCACACATGCCATCAGACTTGACATGCAAATTCAATGGGAAATAGGCCAAAGATGGAAGGTTTGGAATCTTCCAATTTGGGGAATTTCTCCTCCATGAAAAAATCATCATATGAATAATCTGAATTGACAAACAATGGGCCCCACATGTTTGGAATCCTTCTTAAGACTTATAAGAGAAACCCAATCTTGAATTATAATTAATACCTCATAAACCGTTAAAAAAAATCTAGATTGTTCATCTGATAAGTTGATTGTGCATAGATAATGGACTCACACATGCAAAATAAAAAAAATAATAAAAAACCTCAATCATAAACTGGATAGGCTTTTCCAATTGTATGTGGACAATTGGCAATATTTGTTTTTTAGCCATCCACTTACAAGCCATTACAAAAGGACAAGTTGTCAGATGGGGATTGAATCGTCTGGATCAATCAAAGTCCCTGTGTGGAATGCAATTCTGAACTGAAACCCTATTAATTTAGGTCGAGCAACAAAAATATTATATAACACAAATACCCCCACAAATCAACTCAAATTAGTTGAAAACACCAAATCCTGGACCTGTTCAACTACTTGGAACCAGAAAAGTAAATTCCCAACCTTAAATCAGCTCAAATCCACAAGATGTGCAAAAGATGAAACAAAAGAGGACAGAAACTACAACTAAGTCCTCCCTTGGCAACTAGACTTTGATGATTGGAAGAAATTGCAGTTCAAAAGAATGCTAAAACATTTTAATAAAACCACTAAAATAAGTCCATTGATTATTTTTTTTCAAATCGAATCACTGTATTTTAGAACCATGCCATATCACACAAATAATTTGTAATTGCATCAAACCCTGAAACATGCAAGAGGATGCAAAGAGTATTTGTTTTCCAATAGCAAATAGACTATTAGTTGTGACACAACTTTTCTATAAATGAATTCTTTCTACAGTCATTTATATCAAACTGCTTTGGCTTTCCAGCGTGAAAAGAGAATTCCCACTGATTTCAGTAGAAACCAGGGTGGGAATTAAATTCATTGATTTCCATTATGCATAAACCCAAAAAATAGACTTGGGTTAACTTGATCCTGTCAAAACATGAAAACCAAATATTTAAGCAGAAAATGCACATAAATTGGTAAAAAGGGAAAATTTTAATCACTATAAAAACTAGGAAGTCGATATCGCTTACATGCAAACTAAACTGTGAAAAACAAAAACACCAAAAATACAGAAAAAGTATTTCTGTAGAGGTAGCTAGACATTTGAGATAGGTAAAAGGTAGACCCACCATGAAGATCATTAGGCAGGCCACATGAGTACCAGGCCACATGCCAAATAGGTTTAGGTTTAGGTTATAAGTGTCAGTTATAAGTTATAGGTTATAGGTTTAGGTTTAGGTTTATGTTATAAGTATAGGTTTTGGGATTTGATCATCGTAAACACATGTTCAAGTGGACTGATTCAAGCATTGTATACACATGTCCAAGTGGACTGATTTAAGCATTATAAACAAACACATGTTCTAGTGGGCTGATCTTTGCATCATTACCACACATCCAAGTGGATTGATTTAAGCATCATAGACACATGTCCAAGTAGAGTAGACGAATTTAAGCATTGTAAACACATGACCAAGTGGACTAATTTAAGCATCATAAATGCATGTCCAAGTGGAACCGATTTAAACATCATCAACACATGTTCTAGTGGGCTGATCTTAGCATCATTGCCACACATCCAAGTGAACTATTTTGGGCCCACTAGGCTATCCTGTGTGTCTTGCCACCTCTTGCCTTGGATCATGCAAGGAGGAGAAGAAAAAAAGGAGGGAAAAAGCTATTTTCTAGGTCAAAATTGTGATTTACTCCAATCACCTAGATCTACTTTCCCTAGCATGTGCAGAAAGCAAAGAATGGTTTGAAAGAGGAAAGCGAGTCCACCCATAAATGCAAACCACACCTTTTGGTGCAAAAAAAAATAAGAAAAAAGAAAAGGTCCCGTTTAGAACGAGGGAAATGAGAATATGAATTTAGCATATCTATAAACTTGTCAAATTCACATGAAATCCATGGGTCTATGAGTGTAGAATTTGAAAATCAAAGGATTTGATATGCTCCCAACAAAATACAAAATGGGGAGATTTAAAATCCATGGATTTCACATATCTCTACCCCAAATCCCTCACCACAAAGAACCCCTGAACACAAACCATAGAAAATCCCTTTGTTGGGCTTTAGAAAAAATATCACATTTCAATATATTTAATGCCAAGCACATATGCAACACACACTTAGGATGTGTGCTATTTGGGATCCCAAATGTCCATCATATGATCCCACCAGTCCATATGTCCTTATCCAAAAAATAAGTTATCCACTCATCAGGTGACGCATGCCTTGCGAACAAAATGCTAAACATTTACCAAAACTAATCAGCTATTTGGAGAAGGTTCTTACTTAATCAACTACTTCAACTCAAAGCTTCTGTTGTAACACCCACAATTTCTGATGCTGTGAAATAGTAACAAAAGAAGACCTGAGAAACTAAACTGTTGCTCTCTTGCATGATAATATGCTACAAACAAGCATAACAAAATGAGGAAGACCAGTAACAAAGTGACATAATAACAACAAAGAGAAGCTTATGAGATTTACATCTGCAGCATCGAAAACTTTACAAACACAACAAAAAGCACCACTGACAGAAGCAACACACACACACACACACACACACACACACACACACAGAGAGAGAGAGAGAGAGAGAGAGAGAACCCACATACACAGAACCATTCCTTGGTAAATTATTATAACAGAAAAAGAAAGACATAAAACCATCGTGTTGATAATTTGCAACTTCATGTAAACCAATCTGGGATAGAGATCCTCCAGAAATAAGGAATTACAAAAGCAAAAATACCAATTAGGGATTGAAAGTTCAAAAAGCCCCAATTAGGGATTTAGAATTTAAAAATCCCCAATTTGAGATTTTCAATTTTGAAGCCCTATTAGAAAAAGAAAAAGAAGACAGAGAAGAGGAAGAGGAGAATACCACTGCCGCTGCAGAGAGAGCTGCTGGTCGTGAGGTTGCGAGCAAGAAGGAGATGGCGAGAACGAGAAAGGGCGAGGATTGTGTGATGACCCTGCCACCACCGACTGGATGTGGATTGTGTGGTAGGGTGGAGAGATCAGAGAGAGAGAGAGAGAGAGAGAGAGAGAGAGAGAGAGAGAGAGAGAGAGAGAGAGAGAGAAGTGCGAGAGAGGAGAGGGTGCGCGCGAGAGAGACAGAGAGAGAGAGTTTTAGGTTTGGATTTTGGGAAGATGGGCGGGCGCGGGAGGATTAGAAGGGATTTGGTTTTGGGGGGTGGTGGGCCCAAGATTTGGGGCAGGTGACGGGAGAGTTGTGTGGGCCCCACCATAATGCGTGTAAAACGTCTACCCCATGAGTCAGATGCACCATTCCATGGTGGGCCCAGAGATTAAAAATCAAGTCAATCTGTGACTTGTGTGTGCCACACCACATATAAAAGTTGAGAGGGGTTACCCTCCATTAAAACATTCATAATTATTTTTTGGGCCCACCGAGATGTGGTCCACAAATCCAGCCCATCCATTATGTGTGTACCACTTGGATGAGGGGTCATACCAAGTTTCAAACGCATCCAAATTTCAGGTGGGGCCCACACCGTGATTTTTAGGATATCCTAAAATTTAAAGGGGACCCATCAAATGCATGGTGTTGATGTTTGACACATGTCATGGTGGGGCCCACTAGCATGGCACACGTGAGCTACATTCTACACACGTGTGGGCCTTTGTTTCCAAAAATGGAACAGATCCAAATATCAGGTGGACCACATCTAGGGGAAATTGTGGTCTTGCCAGTCCATTCTGGTTCCAAAAATTGAACAGATCCAAATATTAGGTGGACCACATTTAGGGGAAATTGTGGTGTTACCAGTCCATTCTAGGACATGGTTCCACATCTAGGGAAAATTGTGGTGATCGAATGCTCACCATTAAAAACTTCCTAGGGCCTACAGACCTTAATAAGGTCAACTAGACTTATATGAAGGAAAAATACAAAGAGTCCCTGTCCCAAAAATCAGGTCGTTCGCCTCAGTCAACCGAACAAATGTATGGTTGTGAAAGGATAAGCCATAGGCTTATTATAATATTTCTTTTTTAGTCGAATTCGTTTTAAGACGATTTTGTAGCGGTCCATCTGAATCAGTTATTAGGCTTATAATAGCTGACTGCGCTGCTCATCTGATGAGCCCTATCGTACAATTAGTAGGGTTATGCTGGGGCCTGCCAGGCACAACCCATGAGCTAAATTTTGGAACCCAGGCTTGGCCCAACCTGTTAGCTAAACCGCTGAGTATAGGTACAACTGGTCCTATTCTGCTTTCAACGGTGGATTATCGAAGCATAACCTTAGATCCACTGGCTGCAGTACCAACATGGAAATACCAATAATTTCACAATGGAATGCCAAAGTGCCACATTCATCAGGATGTGATGGGGACTTGTGGAGTTGAATTAAGCAAAGTAATTGCAATCACACGATCAAATTTAACAAAGAACAATATAATTTATATATAAAAAATTCTTTCAAAAAAATCACGGCACAAACCAATCATGTGATGAAATTTTATCGATTAAAGCCCAAATAAATTTTTTTATCTTTCTCTCTCTAAAATTCTCTTAGCCATTAAGCATATTTTCCTCCTTACCTTAATTTCATTTACACTCTTTTATTTAAATCAAAACGAGAATAGAAACAATTCACAAGGAAACAGTGCAAACTGCGCAACATGTCAATCTGTATGCTCGATCAATTGAAATCCTTTAACTTGTTGACCAAAGTTTTCAACCTATTGAAAACACATTGGTTTGTCAGCTCACCAGACATTTTAGTGTTGGTTGCATGCACGACATGCATACGCGGTTGCTACATAAAATCCGTGAACACTGCCACTATAGAATCTTCCAATAGGATTCAAGTGACTCAAAAGCATCTCTAGTGAAATAAATATGATTACTTCAATAAGATATTCTTTTCATTTTTTCTTAATTTTATTTATGGTTGTTACTCACCTTTATCTCTGTAGAAGTGAGCATGATAGGTTTTTTTTTTTTTTTTTTTTTTTTCATCCAGCTCGTTGAACCGGCATGAGACTTTCTTCTCATCATGATCAATGCATTGTAAATGGGACGATTAAATAATATTACAGAAGCACATTTATTAGATAGAATGTAAAACCATATATTTTCTTATGGTTTCTCTGCAACATTAGCAGAACAAGGTAATTCTACGACTAGACAGGTTTATCCTGAGCAATAAGATGTCAAGGCACCCATCCTGTTTCCTGAAATCATTTCAGATAAGATATCAAGAAAAGGTCTGAGGGTACAGGTTGATGTTGGTAACTATATGATGTGATTCACATATCCAACCCACTCATTATGTGTGTCCCACTTGGATGAGGGGTCAGACCAATTTTCAGCCGCATCCATCCATCCATTTTACCATATAAATTTAAATCTTGATCCCAAAAATGAAAAATATCCAAATATCAAATATCAAATGAACCACACAATAGGAAACAATATGAATTGAACTTCTACTGTTGAAAAATCATTGGGGGCCATAGAAGTTTTGGATCAAGCTTATATTTGATTTTTCCCTTCGTCCATGTTTGTATGATCTTATGAACATGTTGGTTGTCAAATAAACATGACTATGAGGCCTAGCAAGGTTTCAATGGTGGAAATCATTATTCCCACTGTTTCATGTGGTATGATCCACCTGAGCTCTGTATTTGCTTCAATTTTTGTCTCAATCCCTTAAATAAGCCGGAAAAATGGATGGACGACATGGATAAATCATATACATTCATCGGCAGCCAACTGAGTTTACTTGGTACGATAAAAGATCTAATTTCCTTGTCAATAGGTTGGATGGTAAATCGGATTAAGTACTGAGTTACTCGGTATGCTCTTATCGCACCGAGTAAACTCGGTTGGGCCCACCTTGAACGTATGTGGTCTATCCATGCCGTTCATCCGTTTTTCCATCTAATTTAAGGGGTTAAGCCCAAAATTGGTGCACGTACAAAAATGAAGTGGATCATACCACAGGACAATTAGGATAATGATTTCCACTTGTGAAACCTTTCTAGGCCCGAGAGTAATGTTTCTTTGTCATCTAACCAGTTTATAAGATTATACAAACGTATGTATGAGAAACAAAAATTTAAGCTTCATCCAAAACTTATGTGGCCCTAAAAAATTTTCAATGGTACAAGTTCAAGTCCATTGTTTCCTATGGTGTGGTACATTTGAAAATTATATATGCTTCATTTTTGGGCTCAATTCCTAAAATTACTTGGGATGGCAAATGAATATTTAAGTGGACCCGTGATGTTTTTAATGGTAGGAATTTAGTTGAGATTGTTTCTTGTTATGTGGCCCACTTGAGATTTGGGTCAGCTTCATTTTTTTGATCATCTCCTAAAATGATCTTTCAATATGGATGGACGGTGTGGATGTAAGGAAAGTACATCACTGTGGGCCCTGCAGTTAGGCATCCGAAACCGCCCCTGCAAAACAGTGTTGTTCCACGATTACACAAAAGTAAAAGGAGAGGGGAAAGGAAAATAGAAAAAAAGAAAAAAGAAAAATGAATAGGGCTTACCTTGCCCCAGAGAGAGAGAGAGAGAGAGAGAGAGAGAGAGAGAGAGAGGGAAGGAGACGCTGATGGATCTAGCACGCAAGAGGGTATCTTTGTTCGGATATCTATTCGTCAGCTCGATGGATCCAGCACGTAAGAGGGTAAGGCCGGATGCTTTCAATGGAAATGGCGTCGGTTCGAAGCGGATGAAGCAAGGTTTTCTCTCTCATTCTCTCCTTTTCCAGGGTTTTGATTTCTTCTTTCTCTTTGGCTCCTGCATTCATGTGCTTCGTTTATTTGTACTCTATTTTGGATATGTATGGATTTTGTTTTAGGGTTTGTGGATGTGAAAACGAGACAGATGACATTTGGTACGAATCTAAAATGGATGTAGGAAATTGGGAGTTATTATTTTGTAGATTCTCGATTTGAATGTGGACCCCAAAATGGGTTTTTCTGATTTTACAAATTGGGGATTTAGGAATTTTAGGATTTTGGGGATTTGAGGACTTTTGAAATTGTGGATTTTCTGATTTTAAAAATTATGGGTTTGGGGATTTTATGAATCGAGGATGTGAGGATTTTAGGAATTTGGCTAGCTGAACATTTTAAAAATGTGTACATGGGCTATTGTCTTTTTGATAGTGTTGTTTCTCTGCTCTACAAATTTGGGGCATGTTGTTAATCAATGAAATTAGAGGAAGAAGGAGCTTTTGTCTTTCTAATCTGTCAATACAATTGGTTTATTTTGTTTGTTTGTTATACACACACACACACACACACACACACACACACACACACACACACACACACACCTCATGCTGCTCTTAATTTGATAAGTGTTAAAGAAAAACTGGAAGAAGTTGGAAGTTTGAGCTCAAATATAACAATGAACCCATGATATCTGCAACATTTGGTACTTGAGATTGGGTTGTAATGTGGTTAACCCATGAGATGAAATAATGGGCCCTGTGAAGAATACTTTTGTAAGACCCGACCCGAGTTCGTTTGTGTGCATGTGTGTGTAAGTATGCATTCCATCCATCTTGGTCCTGCGGTCCTACCGGTCGAATCCCGATGACCCGTGACCCTTGGATAGTGTTTGCAGTAATCTGTGAGTCCATTCATGAAGACCCGACTCAGATCGAGTTGAGACCTATGCTATTGCGTCCACTTCGTCGTTGCGGTTCCAACGCCATGTCTTGTGTGTCCATCCGATGTGTAGATCATGATATGTAGGCTTTTCATTTTTAGCCCTTGATCATGATCATGTGGCCCACCTAGTGTGGAGGGCACATTTTTCAAGATGGTCACTCACTTTTATACAAACTCCAACACACACCACCCACACACACTACCAAAACACCACCCACTACACCACCCACTACCCATCCCTACCCCAAACCTATAAGTCTATGAACTTTGTTTATATCACCCTACTTTTCATGAAGGGTTTCCCTATCCAAGGTGAGAGAGCTCATGATTACTCTCCCTCTCTCGCTCTCTCTTTTCTAACAAATTTTCATACTCTCCCTCTCATTTCTCTCTACTCTCTTCTCTCTCTTCTCCTAGCAACACCTCCACACGTCCCCACTTTCTCCTTCTATCCAGCCCCTTCTCCCTCTAATCCCCTCCCATCTAACCTTCAACAATCCATCTCACCCATTGAAACATGTCCCTTAGAGCATGAAGAGTAGATTGATGTAACTTTGGAGTGGGATCCATTAAGGTGGGTGTACATGTTATTGAAAATTCAAATTTCTTCAATTTCTTAATTTTTTTTCCATTTTCTTTCATGTTGAAACTTATGGGGCCCATCAAATGATGGTGGTGGCCCCCAAGATTTTATGGATGGGGCTCATAGCCCATCTTACTTGCATGCATGTTCCATGCTAGGGGCCATTCTTCATGGACCCCTACATGGCTTTTCTTTCTTTGTTCAGGGATCTTTGGGTCATCTAGACCCTTGATCCTTGGTGGAGATTACATCTTCACCATAGATCTCAAGTAGAAATCCTATGATCATGTAGATCTTGTATATCTTGTGATAGTGAAATGTGTGTGCATGAGTGATGTGGGGAAGGGCCTCAATGTGGCGGAGACCCTTCCCTTGTTGCTGAATCCTTATTTTTCTTTGTTGATAACCTTCTGATCATGAGTGTGTGGCCCACCTTGTGGACCAAAAATATCCAAACCATCCATGAAGGGTGGACGTCCATGACAGTCCACCCTTGGATGTTGGGGTCCCCTAATCCACCTATATGGGGCAAATGCAAGGGGTATTTTGTAATGGGGAGGGTCTGGATGTTTGTGGGGCCCACTGGGGTGGTCCATCCTATGATTTTCTTGGATTAAATGCCTTTCTAAATAGTGTTATAATTATTTATTTTTAGTTCTATGTTGCTGTCCAGAACAGTCTGGACAGATTTTTGGGTCATCTTGAGGCCAGATTTTTGGGCATTTGGAGGGGTGTTTGGTCCTATGTAATATATGTTTATTAAAGGTGTGGACCCCACCTATAAGCATGCCAAATTTCAGCCCCATCTGACCTTCATTCGGGTCCCAAAGATGTGGTCCAAGTGAGGTGGACAATCTGGATTTTCTGCACTGTTCCAGCAACATTCCACCTTGGATAGGTTGGAATTCTGAAATTTATTAAAATACTTTTGGGTGTTTAAAAATTTTAAAATTTTACAAGAAGGTGTTCCACCCATGTTAAGACCCACCTACAAAATTTTGGGGCCAATGGACACCTGTACACACCATGGTGGTGGCTGGACCGACCCATTATAATATGGTGTCCAGATCAGTCCAATTTTCAAGGCAGATTGATTTCTTTAAATGAATTAAAATATTTATAGATGTTGAAAAATTTTGAAATTTTGTAGGGGTGTGGTACACTCATGGTAGGACCCACATAACAAATTTCAGGGCCAATAGACCCCTTTGTACCCCGTGGTGAGGGTCGGACTGGCCCACCACGTTGGGACGTTCAGGTCTGTCCGATTTTATGGACAGACTATTTTGTTTAAACTAATTAAAATACTTAGGAATATTAAAAAATTCTAAAATTTTGTGGGGGTGTGACTCACCTATGGAAGTATCACCCTAAAAAATGTCAGACCCAACAGACATTTGATCTGGCAGTGACGCAGTCGGGAGTGGCCAGCTAGGTAGGGACGCCCAGGCTGGGGCGTCTAGCCTGCTTCGTGGGCCCACCTTGATGTGTTGTATATCTCACCACCCATCCACGTGGGGTCCTTAGGGGATTGATCATCTTTCATTTTTATTGTATTCAATTTGGGGCCCATTGGGTGAATTTTTGGGCCAGATACCCCGAGCCCATAGGGTTGCCTACACATAGGATATCCCTGCCTTAGGCTACTGTTGGGCTTACATTCCAACGGCCTGGCCTACTTGATATATGTGTTGCATATCTTCTCTCATCTGGTGGGGCCCACAGTAATGTGTGTGGACCATCAAGGATTAAATATACTAAAAAATATTTCTATTGTTGGACTCCAACCAACCCAGAAATTTGGGTGGGCTGGAATTTGGCATTGAGCCCAATAATTGTTGCCTATAAATGTTCTTTTAGGGCAATATGACCCACTAGATTGAGGAGGATTTAAGTCAGTATCTTAACATTTTAATTTTATATTTTTGGGCTTAATTAGAACACTCTTAAGGCCCACCTTAAATGGGTTTTATTAGAACAATATTCATAGTTGGCTGTTGGGTTTCTTAGGCCCAATGTCTTGAAACTTCCTTGATAGACCCTTGACCTTTGGGCCTATATTTAACATACTATTGTGATGGGTTTTATGAGCTAAAATATTCAGGTAGTTGGGCCCTTGCTTGCCCATTAAAGTAAACCATACTTGGGCCGAGATGTGAGGCCCAACTTATTTTAAATATAAGGATCACCCATACGTTGGAATAATAGGCTGACCATTAGGCCCACCACAATGAGTAGACTCATGATCTTTATGGTTGGGCCCAACCTTTCTTGAGGGCTACCATATTGCTTATGTGTTGGGCTTTGAGTATAAACCCACTAGGCCATGGATTTGCCTTAGGCCTTGGGCCTTAGTTCATGTTCGAGTAGTGGCGGGCTACCTTTTGGGAACCAGTTGAGGTTGGATGTCCTCCTGGGTGGTCCTAAGGTAGGCTCATGGGTTCTTCTATGGATGGTTAAAGGCCCACCATAGGCCCTAGGCCATTTATTTAAAAATCAATATGAATGTATGTGGAACCTACCTTAACGCATGTTTGGTCCAGGCCATCCAAGCCTTGGATCACCCGATTATGGATGCGCTCTCTGCCTTGGGTTGTTGTTGGACTCACAATCCAGTAGCAGGCCCACTTGATCTTTTTTTGATATATACACACCCACCATATTGAGAACTTGTGTATGTGTTACATGCTTGTATTTTCTTATAATCTTTGGGCTTAATCAGTGCATTCTTTTGGGTCACCTTTAGTGATCACATGAGGACCACATCTTAGATCAGATTTTTGGGGCATCCCATGAGCCCAGAGTGGGTTGGGATGTCCCAGCTTGTCCCAACCATATATTGGGCCAACTTTCACCATTTTGATGGACTTGTGGGCTAAGATAAGGATAGTATTGGGCCATTGGTTGCCCACTTAAATTGCTAGTTATTGGGCTGATGTAGTTGGGCCCATTTCATCATCCAAACTTAAACTTATTTTGGGCTGTATATTGTGTACGCGGGCTGCCCACCAAGTCCAACTTAATGCATGGATTCTATGGCCATTGGGAATTTAGCCTTGGGCCTTAATTCTCCTCTTGGAGCCCATGTTGCTAAAAGTGATATTATATCTTTTTATGGCCTATTATGAGGAATATATGTATGTGGTTACCTTTATTTTTATCTTAAATGTAGGCCTTGGGCCTTTTATCTATATAGTTCATTGTTAATATGTCTTTTTGGGGAATGGTGGTTAAATGTCCCCATTATGGACCCTCTAGGCCCGGTTGTATTTAAGAGTGATTGGATACTCATCTTAGACTCTTGCTAGGCTCATTTCTATATTACTTAGACCCGTAACTTGTATACTTAGTCTCGTAGGCTACCCCTAGGTAAATGAGCCCCCACCAGAAGTTGGATTCCTTATGGATATTGTCTAAATACCTTGTCTTAGTTCCTTCTTGGATAGGAGGAGTGTATTACAATGTATATCGTCATATAGTATGATTAAATTCATCCTCATGACCCATGTACATTATCGTATGCTTGGTTGACACTATGTGTGTGATCATATTGTGTCATTGGGCATTGCATGTTACCTTCTCCGAGGGACGTAGTATTCCATCTTGAGCACGTTGGATGCTTGGAATTGATGCATAGTTGATTGTTTGATTCATGCATCTGGCATTGCATAGCATATGGACAATTATTTTTCCTTGCTTCATTAGGGCTGTAACATCCACAGTTACATCGTGGATGGCCATGTTTGGACACCGAAAATGTTACTTGAGCATACCAGGTGCATATATAGGATGCCCATGGGTGAAATTCCTAAAACTTTCATGGTACCAAGGATATGCTCCAGCGCCGTGATCGGGTGGAATATATGAGCGCACGAGGGCCTTATACCGTCAGGCCGCGAGTCCTACTATCATGTAGTCGGTTGGATAGGGCTGTGGCCTTACTCGCCTGATGTAAGAGGGTATTACTAGGCTGAGTCTGACCAGCTCGTGAATGGGTCCGCTACCATCAGGCCTTGCTGGTGATTGACTGTCCACAGGAGGGTAGTGAGGTCTCTTACGCTCGTTTGACTGTACAGGGTTTGTAGAGCAGCAGTCATCCAGCAGTGTAATGGACCTCGATGATTTCCTTATGATGGAAATATTCTTGATATGTGGATTGGATATGAGCACTGACATTACTTCGCATTGCATTTACATCGGTTGTGTAAGCCTCATATTGCATTGCCTTAGCATGGCGCCCAGTATTCATTACATTACAGTACTCATTGCACTATATAACCTTGGTATGGTTTCCTGCATGATCGTACTGCCATGGTATAGCTTCTTGTATTCATGATAGCCTTGGTAAGGCTAGTGGTATTGGTATTGATCATGACTCCTTTCTACATTCTCTATCTTCTTCTGAGCACCATTGTCACACACTTTCACCACTCTCTAAGCTTTCTATAAGCTTATACACGATTGATGCGTGCAGGAGATTCTAGGTAGGCGTCGTAGCACAGAGGGTGGAGTAGAGCTAAGCATTTGAGGACTCCAGTGTTGCCGACCTTTCCCTCTTTTCCTTTTATTTCATGTATGTCCTTTTGGACCTTATGGATGATTGTAAAAGTTCAAATTCATAGTGGATTTTGTGATGTGTGCCTTTGTTATTCTCAGATTTACTTGCTATGATCTTGGGTATGCTCGTATTGGAAATGATTATATTGTTATGGAAATCCTCCATGTAAGATCCAAGGATCGGAACCTACCCCAGGAGCCGAGAATGGGGTACTACAGAGGCTATTGCGGCCAGAACCGGCCATCGGGTTCCCTGTGAGTCCGGTTACCGAGTCTGGGGCGTGACAACTTCCATGGGCAAGCTAACCAAGCTACTTGACTAACCAACCAAACTCCCACAATGACTTGGCAATGTATCCTCAACAGTACGGACCATCCCAATTCTTAGGGTTTTGTACTATCTGTTTGTAGACAGAATCTAAATGTCGAACTGAATGAGTTGAAAATGGGCACTTATATTTGGGGCTCTTTTTGGAAAAAATGACATTTGTTTTGGTGAGGTGGAGCAATCGGGGCTCTTTTCAACAGAATGACATGGATTTGGATGAATTGGAGCAACCACTACAACAAATTAGAGCTTACCCGACACTTTGGGTGTGCCTTTCACCAGCGCTAAGTAAAACTTCCTAGGGATTTTTTTTTCTTTTTGATGTTGTTGGTCGGAATCCCTTTTGGAAATCATTTTTCCTTGTGTTCTTTGTTGGAAGATGTTGTTGATGCATGTAAAATGTGGGATAATGATTGATGCCCGCCAGTTGTTCGATGAAATGCATGAAAAGAACTTAGTTTCTTGGAACATCATTATAGTTGGGATGGTTTGAGTTATTTCATCTAATTTCAATTATAATTAAAATCTTTAAATTCACATCATATGGTCAACCTATGTTTTAGAATACTGTAATTTTTTGGTAAGTTTTTTATTATATCTAAAATCTTTAAATTCAGGTCATATGACTAATCTAAGTTTTAGAATACTGTAATTTTTTTTATAATTCTTTCATTCTATCAATTATACATAAAACCTTTAAATAATACTGTGATTTTTTTATAATCCTTTCATATAGAGTATTATACCTGAAACCTTTAAATTTATGTCATATGATCAACTTGAATTTTAAAATACTATGATTTTTGGATAATTCTTTCGTCTTGAGGAGGCACACTAGATTAATGAATTTTATGACATTAAACCCCACCATAGGCCTTAAAAAACTAATGTAGGCATGCCATCCCAACTATTTCTAATGAGTATTGGATCATCTAATTTTTGGGTTTCATGGTGAACAATGAGGGCATCATACCTGATGGACGGCATCGATGTTATCAAAGTTACACCCATGAGTTCTTATGAAAGTAACTTATGATGAGCTACAACTTGTATGAGGTCCATTTTTAGTTGAATGTGTACTGTCTTTCTCTCTTTTTAACCGTCCATCTGTCCATCTGTAAGCCATAAATCGAAAGGTTAGTTTATCTTATTGATGAAAATATCAAGACATGCCTGTCCACTAGGGGACACAACAAAGGGACACTGTCTGGATTGCAGATCTATGTGTTTCAATGGTCAGATTTAAAATCAGATTTTATCAAACAAAATTCTCCCCTGGAAGAGTCGATCGGGTTGACCTAATCAGAAAGTAGGTAAAGTCCTAGAAACAGTGAAATTCCTAGAAGGAAACAACTGTTATTTCCACCTATAATCTACACACACACACACACACACACACACACACACACACACACACAGAGAGACCAAATTATACAAAAATGGGGTGGAAATAGCTTTTCTAAGCTTATCGTATCTGTTAGGTTGCATTTATGAAACTAAATCTATTTCAATTAATGTGTTTATTTTCTCCTTAGCAATGTATCCTCAATAGTATGGACCATCCCAATTCTTAGGGTTTTGTACTATCTGTTTGTAGAAAAAACATGAGATGAAAGCTTATTTTCTATCTACACCAAAAGACAAGATAAAAAAAAAAACTGATTTTTTGCCATTTCCCCTCACATATGAGAAAAGAGCCTTATAAATTCTCTCTCTCTCTCTCTCTCTCTCTCTCTCTCTCTCTCTCTCTCTCTCCACATGTCCAATTTAGTACATTACGACTCGAATTACATTGTACCCCACTATTTGTGTTATAATGTAAAAGAAATTATTTTTCGCCACTCAAAAAATGGCTGCAAACCAAACACCCATCAAATGGCCGCCTTATCGGTGGTGAATGATATGATACCCAATACACTGATTTTAATCCTTGTTTTTCAATGACAAGTGGGGCCCATGGTCCAATAATTCAAACCCATGGCTGTTTGTCCCAACAGCAAATGGACTACGCCTAAGAATCTCCTCGATGAAGTACTGTTATGACCATGATGAAGCTGTCCATTTCCTATGGACAACATTGGAGTGGCCTGGCCATTTGGACAGGCCGTGTTTATATTTGTATTTGTTCAAAATTGATGGAGCAGACCCGGATGTGCGTCGGAGCTATTTGGATGTTGAACGGGGGTCCTTGGAAGGTGGGAACCGCTGTTATGACCATGATAAAGCTGTTCATTTCCTATGGACAACATTGGAGTGGCCTGGCCATTTGGACATGTCATGTTTATATCTGTATTTGCTTAAAATTGATGGAACAGACTCGGATGTGTGTCGGAGCTATTCGGATGAGCGGGGGTCCTTGAAAGGTGGGAACCGTTGTTATGACCATGATGAAGCTGTCCATTTTCTATGGACAACATTGGAAGAGCCTGATCAATTGGAGCAAGCCGTGTTTATATCTGTATTTGCAGGGACCACACCCTTAACCTAAACCACACCTTAAACCTATTCTCAATTCCCTAAAGCTATAACCTATAACCTAAACCTAACCCTAAACTAAAACCTATAACCTAAACCTTAACCTAAACATAAACCTAAACCTAAACCTATAACCTATACTTATAACCTTAACCTAACCTATAACCTATACTTATAACCTTAACCTAAATCTATTCTCAAATCCCAAAACCTATACTTATAACATAAACCAAGACCTAAACCTATAACCTATAACCTAAACTTGAAAACCCAAACATAAACCCGATCCCGAACCCGAACCCGATTTGATAAACCCAAACCTATTCTCAAATCCCAAAACCTATACCTATAACCTAAACCTAGACCTTAACCTAAACATAAACCTATACTTATAACCTATAACCTAAACCTAAACCTATAACATATAACCTATAACCTTAACCTAAACTTATAACCTTAACCTAAACCTATTCTCAAATCCCAAAACCTATACTGTAACGCCCTGAAAATCGGGGGTCGAGCATAAACTTAACTCCCGAGTTCCAACACATCACTTATGCAACAAAATGAATGATGATTGAATGTTGTCTGTATTAGAGTAGTGAACATGAGTGAGATTAAGCCAAAACAACATATCATACTCTAGAGACAGTTAAATTTACAAGCGGAAGACTGTGATAGATAGATAAAATATATAAACTGTGGTGAGTCTCCAGAGTGTGATAACGTTACCAGGCTAAATAATTACAAGTACAATTCTAAAATATACAAAATGTGTAGTGTCATCTAGACATCTCTATAATCCCGTCGATCAAGACATGGCTCACATGAAGCCGCCAGAATACAGCAAATACGAGCAAGCATCATTGTCATTGCAAAGGTTCGGCTCCACCTCATAAGCATCGCCGACACCTGCAGCTACAGAGTCTGGTTGGTGTTGCAAACACCGTCCCGTAAAGTGGGAGTGAGTAGCTAACTCAGTGGAACAATAAAGCATAGGTTAACATGTTATCAATTCAGTCAAGCAGTAATGATAAAGCAGTACAATCACACACTCCTAACTACTCTTATGAATGAAAGTATGAATGCAGTCATGATGTATGCCCTCACCACACACTCCCTCGTGCGACACCATCTTACGTTCGCGACATGCTTGCATTCCTCAGTGCTCCACATCTTCCAAGCACATGCAATGCAGGATGAGCATGATTACCGAGTTGTTATTAGTCCATTTCAAATAGCAAGATTGAGAAACTAAGGTACCTCCCTTGTATCATTCCCAAACATGATCCATTCTAGGGTCGTCAGTCCTAGTTAATCTCATACGATAATGTGTTTCTAGGTCACTGCAGAGGCTGTCAGGGATGTTACGCACAATGGTTACACCACTCCCCTATCACCTCTTTAATGATTCATCACTATACAGATACAGGCCTTGTTCATACTCTATACACCGCGGCAAAACTCGTTGCCTCACCGCAAATTCAGAGTATGCTCGAGGTCACTACAAAGGGCTGTCAGGGCTGTTACGCACAAAGGTTACACCACTCCCCCATCACCTTATCAATGTAGGCTGATAGCACGAATATAGTGTCCCATACCACCATAATCGGTTCACGAGTCTGGTTGATCATTGGTCACTACGGGGAGGCACGTGGCCCCAGCGTAGGCCGATAGCTCGACCATGGTGTCCCATACCACCATGTCCGGCTCATGAGTCTTAGCGGATCGAGGTACCATGGTTAACGCGATTTCACTGGTAAGTTTGGTACCCTAAGTTCAAACAGAGGTGTCCAAACATGGTGAACATACATAAGACAAATCGGGTTGCTTGACGAGCTCGACTAGCTCGAGCGCACAACAAGTTGAACGACATGAAGTGCATAAGCACTTCGCGTGGCCTAACCACTGCCGCCAATCGAAGAACGACTTGGGTTCGTTAGACACATCCTACGTGGCAAAAGAATCTCAGCCACGAATTCAATCCCATTACCGATTGCTTGGACTATAATCATAGCCCCAAACACAATCAATTACAGAACAGTTGAAGCAGTAGTGGATCAAGATTTCAAATCATACAATCAAATATCCAATATTGTCCGCTTAGGGCTGTCAGGGCGGTTGCTCGGAAACATTGCACCACTCCCCTATCACCCTTCACGGATAGTATGGAATACAACTTAAACATGTGAAGTAATTGGAGCATAATTAAATAAACAAGTAATTCAAACATAATAACAAGCATGTTGTAAAACACAATGCAAACAGGAAATCCAAACACATACGTTTCATAAAACAGTAAGCGATTAAACTAAATAACTTACATGAAGGAAATTATACACATCACTAAGGTAGCTGAGAATCCTATCGCAACACCCTTATACATTACAAGTTACTAACTACTACTCATTCAGACATTTCAACAAACACTTTAAACTACATACATCAACATACATGACATATGTTGATCACATAGGTATTAGGCCAAATCCTTTCACTAGAGAGTTGCCCCAATTATAACACGCGTGCACCCACGACGGATAGTCATGACAAGCAGGAATCCAAGTTTCATGTTCATTCAGTTATTTCCACGAACACTTGGGCTACACGTTGTAACATATATAGTGTATATTGGCCGTGGCGTGACTTAGGGCAAATCCTTTCATCAAAGGGGGTATCGCCAATACAACAATCATATATCCATGAAAATTAGTCATGGCGAGCACGAATGAGAATTCTATACTCATTCAGTCATTTTCACAAACACTTACAATACACTAGTTTCACATACATAGTGTATATTAGCAAAATATATATTAGGGCGAGTCCTTTCGCCAAACAAGTATTTTACGCATATATAATATGTTCATACAACAAATAATCATAGCAAACACATATCCAAAATTTATACATATACGGTACTTTCTAGAATACACTATTTCAACATACATAGTGTATATTAGCAAAACATGTATTAGGGCATGTCCTTTCGCCAAGCAAGTATTTTACGCATATATAATATAATCATACAGAAATAATCATGGCAAACACATCTCCAAAATTTATACATATACGGTACTTTCTAGAATACACTATTTCTACATACATAGTGTATATTAGCAAATCATGTATTAGGGCGAGTCCTTTCACCAACTAGGTATTTTATCCATAAATATTATATTCATACAACAAATAATCATGGCAAACACATTTCCAAAATTTATACGTATACGGTATTTTCTACGAATACCTAGAATATGTAAAATTCCATATTCTACGTCTCTAATCGAAACGGAAAACAGACAGTACTTTGTACATGTACAATTGCATGCAGATCATGAATCTATCATTATCTGACATTGAAAGCATTGAAAACCATAACCTAAACACCTAAAGTCCTCACCTTTTAGCTGTAGAAGCGAAATAAACTCGCTAGATTGGTTAGGCTTCCTCCTACGATGAGCTAGCAACTTATTACATGATTCAGGTCAGTTACTTCATAACTTACAACCACCAAAGCACCCAAATCAGATTAGGGTTAGGGTTTCTTACCTAGAAAAGGAGCTGAAATCGCTGGGGAAGTGATTAGAAAGCGGTGATGGAGCCTGTAGAGCGGCAGGGTAGAGCGACAGGAAGGACCTCTCACATCTCCCACACTTTCTCTCTCTTTTCTCTCTTCTCTCCCTAGGGTTTCTCTCAAATTCGTATGGCTGTGAAAGAGAGGGTTCTAAGGTCCTTATATAGCCTAAAAACACTCTAAAATAGACTCCAGGTCAAGGTATACTTAGGTTATAGCCAAAGTGAGGCTGTTTTAGCTCAATGGAGGACTTCTGGTGGCCGCCCTTGATCCAAAGGTCAGACTTAAGCTCACTAACACTGGATCTAGGTTCAGTTGAGGTTTCGTTCCAGTCGGGTTTTCAGATCGCACGTGGCGGACCAGTTTCAGTTCAACAGTCAGTGGATCTCGATCGGAGATTCTAAGTATATGGATATGTTTATGAAAATTTTCCTGATCCGAGGGTATATTTGGGTCAGATTCTGACGGTCAGGTTGCTTAATACTGACCCGCAAGTAACAAGTCTCGGATTACTATTTAAGATATTTATTTTGTAAAGAAAATAAGTGTTCTCACCCTCTCACGCTCCGGACTCAAGCGAACAGCCGTGGGACACTGTCTGGATTTGATTTCTGAGATGGTTGTCAAGCCCAACGTAGCGATCCTAATTCCTTAACTTGGTATTATTCGGACTCCCGACGTGTGGTCTAGATTTGATACGGAGTTTCAACGTGCTCCCAAGAGCAGTCGGGTAGTGAGTTTGATCCTAGATTTTAGGGCAACCTAGCGTCAATGATTTTACAAGTTTTGGGTCTTGCAGATCGTATTTAAATCGATTCTAGCAGATTTCATGGCTAATCTAGTTTAGCACTTAGTTAACTTTGTCAAATTTCTAAAGGATTTAGTCTTGTAAGATTTCTGTCTGAGGTGGTACTTGGGCCTTTGTAGCTGGCACATACAGTGATTCAAGTTATAATACTTAGCTAGTTTAAGATAGTGTCTAGGTTGAAAGTACTTAGAAAAAAATTGAAAGAACAAGGTGATGAAGGGTGGGATTTGTGAAGGAAATGGGTTCAAAAGCGGCTTTAGACTTTGGGATTGAGTTCTGACAGGTTAATAAGGTGTTAGGATCGACCCATTGCCTAAGGACGTCTAATTCCAGATTGGCAAAAATCTGGGATGTTACAATCTACCCCCCTTAAAATAAAATTTCATCCCCGAAATTGCCTAAGGGTAATAAGTAAGAATTCTATTATTTCATTTGCCTAAGACTTATTGATTTCAAGTTTCTATGCGTGGTAGGGTATATACTAGCCTGGTTCATTTTAGTCTACCCCCCTTAAAACTTATTTCTTTATCCATTTCTCATACCCTGATGGTTTGCTACAATTTATTTCTTTACATATTTGGAGTCTTGATGACAATCCCCAATTATTTAGAGTAAGATAGTTGTTTTCATTGTTTGACCAACATGGAGGGACGTTTATAGTGGGCTTAATCCCAATACATCGATCATCTATCGGGCCAGGGTAGAAAGCTCATCGTATCCCTTCCGAATACTGGTGGATCCTGGTCTTCTGCTTGGCCAAGCAGTGAGTCCGTTGGTAGTCGCCCAGGATTGAGAATTGGGTCAAGCCACGAATGCTTCACAATTATATATTTCAGTAACTCCGTAGACCGATCACTCTAAAAACTTAGGGAATGCCCATCATTGAAAGGCTAAAATTGTCTACTTCTAAGGTTGCCCGAGTCCTCCTTATTATTTATGTCCAAGGAAATGGTGAGTCAAATCTTACTAGATCATCCTAAAACGGTTTCTCATAGTAGAACTTGCTAGGGCTTCTATTATGTTCGTATTCAAGGAGCACAGTTTCGATCCTGGGCCAGTGGGGTAGGGTCCACCACGCTTTCGTTGCGCCACCCAGATCAAAGAGGTGTATTGATTTGACCTAACTCCATCTATCGGTCTCCGACCTTCTCTAATGTAACCGGTAGTCTAGTCTTAATTTAGGAGTAGTCCAAAGTCTATGCTCATACGCTAGATGATTTCATACCATTTCTAATTCAAGGAAGGGTTTTATCACTTAGGGTCAAAGTTGTCTAATTGGAACTGGGTTGCCCGAACATGAATGTAACTACGCTCGAGCACTATACACATGCTCATACTAGCTAAGGAGGTCCTAGGGTTCATATTATTAATTTGGTGGATTTCCTATACTGTCAGATGTGTTTGCAACATTTAGGAGTACCAACTCTAGGTTTAACACTCTAAAGGCCTATCTAGCCAATGGTCTTAAGTTGTATTAAATGGGCTTGCATTGCTAATCCCTCCTCGGGATTGGGAGTGGTATGGTCGGTAGGAGGGTGGGTGGGGATCAATTTTATAGGCTTTGGGAAATGAGTCTCGTGTGGGAAAGCGTGAGATGGGATTTCCAAACCCCATGATGATTTGAAAGGAAATCTCAGAATTTACTTTTAATTGCAAACATTCTAAACATGGTATTGGAAAACATGGGATACACCCAATCTAGGGAGCATACCTTACACATACATTTATTGTTACTTTTACAATTCTAGCCACCTTAATCTTACCTAATGCAATTGGTCGAACGGGCCCTAAACGTCCTAACATTCGGAGGTTATGAAAGTTATGGGACACAAAAAAAAAATATGGATTTTGTGTTCATATGGGTGTGAAGTGGTGAGGCCAAGAGGAGTAATGGTAGAGGGGTGGAAGGAGTTCACAATTGTCGCATACAACTCTAACTTGCCAAACATTCGACACATTCCATCAACATGAAAACACAAAGATCCTAACGTAGGGGCTGGAACTTTTGATTCTCCACAAGTTTAAACCTCAACAGGGATTGTAAAGGCCCCAAAAGATAGGGTTTGAAGAAAGGAAATGAAGAAATAGGATGGGTTGAGAGGTTACACGGTTTTGAGCTTCAAACAGGGGGGTGTAGGAGCTCAAATGAGAGAGAATAAAGAGGGTAGGGGGGGTGTATTGTTAGAATTGATGGAGGTGAACGGGTTGTTGAGTTGTGAGGAAATGAGCCACAAAGAGGGGTTTGTGAACTCGAGGCAAGTGAAAGGAAGAAGATGGGAGATGTATGCAACTGTGGAGGAAAGTTGGGAGCATAAAATGATGAAGGAAATCAATTTCCTGGGAAGGAGAAGATGGGATTTGAGGTTTGCATGATTTTGAGACCAAAAAGGGGTATAAAGGCTCAAATGAAAGGGAAACGAGAGAGACCGCAGCTGTAGGAGGGTGTTTTCGAATGGTTAATGACGATAGTGCACTAAAACATATATAATGTATATTCGCTGTGGCGTGACTTAGGGCAAATCCTTTTGTCAAAGGGGGTATCGCCAATACAATAATCATATATCCATGACAATTAGTCATGGCGAGCACGAATGAGAATTCTATACTCATTCAGTCATTTTCACAAATACTTAGAATACACTAGTTTCACATACATAGTGTATATTAGCAAATCATGTATTAGGGCGAGTCCTTTCGCCAACTAAGTTTTTTATCCATATATATTATATTCATACAACAAATAATCATAGCAAACACATTTCCAAAATTTATACGTATACGGTATTTTCTACGAATACCTAGAATATGTAAAATTCCATATTCTATGTCTCTAATCGAAACGAAAAACAGACAGCACTTTGTACATGTGCAATTGCATGCAGATCATGAATCTATCATTATCTGACATTGAAAGCGTTGAAAACCATAACCTATACACCTAAAGTCCTCACCTTTTAGCAGTAGAAGCGAAATAAACTCGCTAGATTGGTTAGGCTTCCTCCTACGATGAGCTAGCAACCTATTACATGATTCAGGTCAGTTACTTCATAACTTACAACCACCAAAGACCCAAATTAGATTAGGGTTAGAGTTTCTTACCTAGAAACTGAGCTGAAATCGCTGGGGAAGTGATTAGAAAGCGGTGATGGAGCCTGTAGAGCGGAAGGGTAGAGCGGCAGGAAGGACCTCTCACATCTCCCACACTTTCTCTCTCTTTTCTCTCTTCTCTCCCTAGGGTTTCTCTCAAATTCGTATGGCTGTGAAAGAGAGAGTTCTAAGGTCTTTATATAGCCTAAAAACACTCTAAAATAGACTCAAGGTCAAGGTATACTTCGTATAGCCAAAGCGAGGTTGTTTCAGCTCAACGCAGGACTTTTGGCGGCCCCCCTTGAGCCAAAGGTCGGGCTTAAGCTCACTAACACTGGATCTAGGTTCAGCTGAGGTTTCGTTCCAATCGGGTTTCCAGATCGCACGTGGCGGACCAGTTTCACTTCAACGGTCAGTGGATCTCGATCGGAGATTCTAAGTATATGGATATGTTTTTGAAATTTTTCCTGATCCAAGGGTGTATTTGGGTCAGATTTTGATGGTCGGGTTGCTTAATACTGACCCGCAAGTAACAAGTCTCAGATTACTATTTGAGATATTTATTTTGTAAAGAAAACAAGTGTTCTCACCCTCTCACGCTCCGGACTCAAGCGAACAGCCGTGGGACACTGTTTGGATTTGATTTCCGAGATGGTTGTTAAGCCCAGCGTAGTGATCCTAATTCCTTAACTTGGTATTATTCGGACTTCCGAGGTGTGGTCTAGATCTGATATGGAGTTTCAACGTACTCCCGAGAGCAGTCGGGTAATGAGTTTGATCCTAGATTTTAGGGTAACCTAGCGTCAATGATTCTACAAGTTTTGGGTCTTGCAGATCGTATTTAAAGCGATTCTAACAGATTTCATGGCTAATCTAGTTTAGCACTTAGTTAACTTTGTCAAATTTCTAAAGGATTTAGTCCTGTAAGATTTCTGTCTGAGGTGGTACTTGGGCCTTTGTAGTTGGCACATACAGTGATTCAAGTTATAATACTTAGCTAGTTTAAGATAGTGTCTAGGGTGAAAGTACTTAGAAAAAAATTGAAAGAACAAGGTGATGAAGGGTGGGATTTGTGAAGGAAATGGGTTCAAAAGCGGCTTTAGACTTTGGGATTGAGTTCTGACAGGTTAATAAGGTGTTAGGATCGACCCATTGCTTAAGGACGTCTAATTCCAGATTGGCAAAAATCCGGGATGTTACATATACTTATAACCAAAACCTAAACCTTAACCTTAACCTATAACCTATACTTACAACCTTAACCTAAACCTATTCTCAAATCCCAAATCTTATACTTATAACCTAAACCTAGGCCTTAACCTTAACCTATAACCTATACTTATAACCTTAACCTAAACCAAGACCTTAACCTAAACCTAAACCTAAACTTATAACCTAAACCTATTCTCAAATCCCAAAACCTATAACCTAAACCTAAACCTTAACCTATAACCCAATCTAAACCTATACTTATAACCTAAACCTATTCTCAAATCCCAAAACCCATAACCTAAACCTAAACCTTAACCTAAACCTATAACCTATAACCTAAACCAAAACCTATAACCTAAACCTGAACCCAAACCAGAACCCGAATCCCTAAACCTTAACCTAAATATATAACCTATAACCTATAACTTAAGCCTAAACCTAAACTTATAACTTAAACCTAAACCTATAACTTAAACCTAAACCTATAAACCCTAACCTAACCCTATAACCCATAACCTATAACCTAAATCTATAACCTAAACTCAAATCCTTAAACCTTAACCCATAACCCAACCTAAACCTATACTTATAACCTAAAACTATTCTCAAATCCCAAAACCTATAACCAAAACCTAACCTTTCCCTAAACCTATAACCTACACTTATAACCTAAACCTAAATCTATAACCTAAACCTAAAACCTAAACCTAAACCTAAAACCTAAATGTATTCTTAAATCCCTAAACCTTAACCTATAACCCAACCTAAACCTATACTTATAAACTAAACCTATTCTCAAATCCCAAAACCCATAACCTACACCTAAACCTTAACCTAAACCTATAACCTATAACCTAAACCGAAACCTATAACCTAAACCCGAACCCGAATTCCTAAACCTTAACCTAAACATATAACCTATAACCAATAACCTAAGCCTAGACCTATACCTAAAACCTAAACCTAAACCTAAACCTATAACTTAAACCTAAACCTATAACCTATTCTCAAATCCCTAAACCTTAACCTATAACCCAACCTAAACCTATACATATAACCTAAAACTATTCTCAAATCCCAAAACCTATAACCTAAACCTAACCTTTCCCTAAACCTATAACCTACACTTATAACCTAAACCTAAACCTAAAACCTAAATGTATTCTGAAATCCCTAAACCTTAACCTATAACCCAACCTAAACCTATACTTATAACCTAAACCTATTCTCAAATCCCAAAGCCCATAACCTACACCTAAACCTATAACCTATAACCTAAACTGAAACCTATAACCTAAACCTGAACCCAAACCTGAACCCGAACCCGAATTCCTAAACCTTTACCTAAACATATAATCTATAACCTATAACCTAAGCCTATACCTAAACCTAAAACCTAAACCTAAACCTATAACTTAAACATAAACCTATAACCTATTCTCAAATCCCTAAACCATAACCTATAACCCAACCTAAACCTATACTTATAACCTAAAACTATTCCTAAACCTAACCTACACTTATAAACTCAATTCCCTAAACCTTAACCTATAACCTAAACGCAATTCCCTAAACCTTAACCCATAACCTAACCTAAACCTAAACCTATAACCTACACTTATAACCTAACTATAATCTAAACCTAAAGCCTAAGCCTAAAGCCCAAACGTAAACCGGATCTCGAATCCGAACCCAATTTCCTAAACCTAAACCTTAACCCGAACCCGAACCCGAACCCGAACCCGATTTCCTAAACCTAAACCTTAACCTATTTTCAATTCCCTAAAGCTATAACCTATAACCTATAACCTAAACCTAAAACCTAAACCTAAACCTAAACCTAAACCTAAACCTAAAATCTAAATTTATTCTCAAATCCTTAAACCTAAACTTACACCTAATCCTAATCTCAACTCCCTAACCTAAACCAAAACTTGAAAATCCAAACCTAAACCGGATCCCGAACCCGAACCCGATTTCTTAAACCTAAACCTTAACCTATTCTCAATTCCCTAAATCTATAACCTAAACCTAAACCTAAACCTTAACCTTAACCTAAACCTTAACCTATAACCTAAACCTAAAACCTAAAACCTAAAACCTAAACCCAAACCTAAACCCGATCCCGAACCCGAACCCGATTTCCTAGACCTATAACCTAAACCTTAAACTATTCTCAATTCCCTAAATCTATATAACATATAACCTAAACCTAAACCTACACCTAATCCTAATATTAACTCCTTAATCTAAACTTAAACTTGAAAACCTAAACCTAAACTCGATCCCGAACCCAAACCCAATTTCCAAAACCTAAACCTTAACTTATTCTCAATTCCCTAAAGCTATAACTTATAACCTAAACCTAAACCTATAACTTAAAACCTATACCTATACCTAAAACCTAAAACCTAAATGTATTCTCAAATCCCTAAACCTAAACCTACACCTAATCCTAATCTCAACTCCCTGACCTAAACCTAAACCTAAACTTGAAAACCCAAACCTAAATACTATCCTGAACCCGATTTCCTAAACCTAAACCTTAACCTATTCTCAATTCCTTAAAGCTATAACCTATCACCTAAACCTAAACCTATAACCTTAACCTAAACGTAAAACATAAACCTAAACTTATAACCTAAATGTATTCTCAAATCCCTAAACCTAAACCTACACCTAATCCTACTCTCAACTCCTTAGCCTAAACATAAACTTCAAAACCCAAACCTAAACCCGAACCTGAACCCGATTTCTTAAACTTAAACCTTAACCTATTCTCAATTCCCTAAAGCTATAACCTATATAACCTATAACCTTAACCTAAACCTAAAACCTAAACCTAAACCTAAACCTAAACCAAAACCTAAACCTAAACCTTAACCTAAACCTAAAACCTAACCTATAACCTATAACCCATAACCTATAACCTAACCTTAATCTAAACCTAAAACCTAAACCTAAACCTATAACCTAAACCTATAAGTGTAGGTTATAGGTTTAGGTTTAGGTTAAGGTTGTTTTTCTTTTCATTTGTCTGGATCACCTCTCGTATGTTTTCTCTCTTTTAATTTGTTTTTTTCCCATAAGATTGTTTGTGTTTGGATGGATGCAGTTTATGTTTGGATGAATGTAGTTTATATCTAGATGAATTTACGTGGTTTAGGTTTAAATGGATGTGAGTGTGAATGTGAATATGATGAAATATATTATATAACAAGTGTATATCAGGAAGAATATGATGAATTATATTCTAACAGGTGTATATCAAGAAATTTGTGATGAAATATTTTTTTAAAAAAGAGACTTTTACCTATGAACATTTTCGTCGCTAAAAGTCTCATCCACGTGTTTTAGCTACGAATATTTTCATGCTAAAAGTAATCCTTATGAATTTTTTGAAAAATTGTTTGCAGCCTTTAGCGACGAAACTTTTCGTAGCTAAAAGTCTCATCAACTATTTTTAGCTACGAAACTTTTCGTAGCTAAAAGTAATCCTTTCGAATTTTTTAAAAAGTGTTTCCAGCCTTTAGGGACGACATTTTTCGTCGCTATAAACCTTTTGATGAGGATGAAAAATCGTTTATAGCCTTTAGCGATGACAACTTTTGTCGCAAAAAGGCTCATACACATTTTTTAACTACGGAAATTTTCGTAGCTAAAAGTGAACCTTTCAATTCCTTTGAAAATGTGTGTACAGCCTTTAGCGACGAAACATTTTGTTGCTAAAAGTCTCATCCACGTTTTTTAGCTACAAAAATTTTCGTAGCTAAAAGTAAAATTTTCAATTCCTTTTAACATGTGTGTACAACCTTTAGCGACAACAATTTTCGTCGCTAAAAGTCTCATCCACTATTTTTAGCTACGAAAATTTTTGTAGCTAAAAGTAATCCTTTCAAATTTTTTCGAAAGTGTTTATAGCCTTTAGCGACGACGATTTTCATTGCTCTAAACCTTCTGATCATGATGAAAAATTGTTTACAGCCTTTAGCAACGGAAATTTTCGTCAATAAAAGTCCCATCCACATTTTTTAGCTACGAAAAGTTTCGTAGCTAAAAGTAAACCTTTCAATTCTTTGCACAGCCTTTAGCGACAAAAATTTTCGTTGCTAAAAGTCTCATCCATGTTTTTTAGCTACGAAAATTTGTGTAGCTAGAAGTAAACACACCCTTTAGCGATGAAAATTTACATCGCTCTAAAAGTCTCATCTACGTTTTTTAGCAACGAAAATTTTTGGAGTTAAAAGTAAACCCTTCGATTCCTTCAAAAATGTGTTTACAGCCTTTAGCGACAAAAATTTTCGTTGCTAAAAGTCACTTTTAGCGACGAATTTACAGTTTCGTCGCTGAAAGTCACTTTTAGCGTCGAAAAGAAATTTCGTCGCTAAAAACCCTTTTTCTTGTAGTGAGCGTCCAGGGACGCTAGACGTGGCTAGACGGTAAAGTGTGAACTGACGATGAGGAATACCGTCGAGCAACCAAAAACAAATATTAGCTTGATTCCAAACTTGGAGTGGGCTGCTCATGTAGGCCCCACCTTGATGTATGTTTTTAATCCAAGCCATCCACTCCCTTCCTTAGATCATTTTAGGCGTTGAGCCAAAAAATGAAGTTAATCTGAATCCCAGGTGGGCCATACCGCAAATGCTAAGGGGTTGGGTTACCCACGTCATTTCTGACTTTTTTTGCATGGGAGGTTTGGAATGAGTTTTCACTTATGAGACCCATATTGATGTATTTCTTAGATCCACACCATACGTCCATTTTCTGGGACATTTTAGCAGTATAGCCCAAAAATCTACTCGATCCAACCATCAGGTGGACCACACCACAACCGATGGTGGTAGTGGGAGCACCTCCTCACGTCAACCATGCGGGCACGGGGTGGGGCCGTCCCAACAATGGACTGCACCTTGATGTATTTGTTTAATCCATGTCGTCCACCACCTTCCCCATGTAGTTTTAGGCTATGAGTTGAAAAATGAGACAAATCTTATTTCTTAGTGGACTGCACCAAGGGAAACAAAATCCCACTGTTAGAACTTCTTAATACCTGCTGTTGTGTGTATAAGCGATGGACCTATCCATCATTAGATTCCTTTGCTCCATAGAGAGCTGGTCGATGTAATAGACAGTATGGATTATCCACTAGTGGGCCCCACATAGTAGAACAAAAAAAATATATAAAGTAAGAAAGAGAAGAAGAAGAAAAAAACAAGTCACTTACATATTGTCCAGTGACGGTGAGGGTGGAATCCTTACTGGGCTGCCACCACACGTGGATCCCACCATGATGAATTTGTTTAATCTATACTGACCACCATCTCCTCCTTATAATTTTAGGCCATGTGCCAAATTTTGAGGCAAATATGAGTCTCGAGTGGGCCGTACTAGGGGTATTAATGCCCATCTGTTGAAACACTCTAGGGCCCCTCTTTGGAGTCTCTTGTTATCCAAACTAGTCCTAGTCAGAGTCTATTTGACCTCATTCAAGGTGGCCAAGATGGTGAATGGATTAGATTATTCATTTGGGGTGTCCCGCCATTGTGAGGCCCAAAATGAGGTATGTGTTTTACTGCTGTGGACGGTGGAAACCACCAGGTATGTGTTTTACTGCTGTGGACGGTGGAAACCACCAGGTATGTGTTTTATCAATGCCGTCCAGGCATTTGCTGGACGGCCAGTAGGCCCCACCTTTGGTTTCTGTGTTATATCCAAAACCATCCACTTAATTGGTGGGCCATGTGTGTGGACCCCACCATGATGCATGTGTTGCATTTTAACCGTCCATTGAGGCCCACCTTGGTATATGTATGAGGCCCATCTTGATTCATTTGTGGCCGTCCATTGAGGCCCACCTTGGTATATGTATGAGGCCCATCTTGATTCATTTGTGGCCGTCCATTGAGGCCCATCTTGGTATATGTATGAGGCCCATCTTGATTCATTTGTGGCCGTCTATTGAGGCCCACCTTGGTGTATATATATAAGGCCCATATGATTAGGCCCACCTTGATGTAGTTATGACCCATCCGTTGAGGCCCACCTCGATATTTATGAGGCTACGTTATGAGGCCCAATTGATGTATTGAAGGCACATGGATTGAGGCCCAATGGGATGTACATAAGGCCCACTGTAATGTGATTCCACCGTGGTTTATGTGTTGACCTTTATAGCGGGCTATGCCTTGGGAGCAATGATGGTTTGACGCCCACATTGTAAGTGCAATGTTGGTTAAATGTCCACATTGTAACTCTCCTTAGGGCCCATTGATAGGCCTATACTTGTTGAGTATAGGCCGTCTGGGCCCATCTGTATTATAAGGATAGTTCATTACTTTATAACATGCTTAGTATAATTCCATGACTCATGCCATACGCATCATATGTATGTTTGATATGAGTAGTGACTGATCATTGCATACGCCATTGGACAAACTATTTACGGGACTCCTTATGAGACGGAGTGTCCACATTATCGCCCCGTATGCACAGGATTGCTTCATGACTGGATAGTGTGACTCATGCATCTTGTATATATGTGACTTGATCATTGTACACCCTAGCGATATCAGGGCCGTAGCCTCCACAGGCACATTGTGGATGACTAAATGGGACACCGGAAATACTTGGTTCTAGCACTGTGGGCACTTAAGATGTCCTTGGCTAAAAATCTCAAAATCTCCGAGGCCAAGAGGTACCCCAACGTCTAGACCAAGTGGAACATGAGCACCCGAGTACCGAATATCAGTAGGCCGCGTCTCCCACTGTGTCATGGTCAGTTGGGAGGGGGTGTGGCCTTATCCACCCGAGTGAGGGGGCTATAAGCTAGGCTGAGTATGACCAGCTTGTAAATGGGTCCGCTAACGATGAGCTGAGTAGGTATTGGCAGACTGCTAGCTAGGTGAATAGTGAGGTCTCTTCTACTCGCGGGGCTGTGCAGCTAGGGAGGAGGCAGTCAGTGTGAAGTGTAATAGACCCTGGTGATTTCCCCCAGAGAGCAACCATACTGATATGTGGACTTATTGGGCAAAAATTGCATATCCATTCATTTACTATCCACTCGGGCTAGTGGTGCGTAACTATTTGTTATGTGTACCTTCGCATGGCCAGGATTTCGGTTGGGCACGCGACTAACCTGAGATCAGGAGTTTACCACATTGAGTCGGACTATCCAAATTTAGGTATGAGACTGGTTTGGATAGAAGTCCCTTGTGGTGGACCCCATAGCCTGCGATACTACGTACTATCATCCCGACTTCACTTTCCTGCATAGTCATTTCATTCGCACCACATATTACATTGCATCCGCAGTACTTAGCATTTTGGGTTACTATGTTTTTGCACTTATATGACCTAGATGAGGTTGATGGTATTCGTAGCTCGTTAGGATTTGTATATTGCATTGCATCCTCAGCATCTGTTATTATCTTATTATGTTTTGCATCGTATAGCCTTGGTACGACTGATAGCACTCATGGACTTACCAGTATATTTCCGCTTACTTTGATATCGTATAATTCCTGTTCTTGTCAGTATTTTCGCTTATTTCGATGATGCATGATTTATGGACTTTATGGTATACTTGGTACTTATCTTGTGCACACACTTTCACCACCCTCTAAGCTTTTGTAACCTTATGCACAATAAATACATGCAAGTGATGTTAGGATGCAGCCGATCTGAGGGAGGAGCGTGCGGTGGAAGTTTTGGAGTTTTCTTTGATATCTTCATATTGTATTTCCATTTTAGCATTGTACTCGAATGATTATATTAATGGATATGTGGTGATGTTGTTTTATGGCTTGGTTATGCTTATAGTTATGATCCATTACAAAAAAAAATTTCATACTGAAAATCCTCCTTGTAGGATCCCAGGATCTGAATCTGGCGTATGGGCGCTGGGAGTCGAGAATCGGATACTACGGAGGCAGTCGGCACCGGATTCGGCGATCAAGAATTTTGTGAGCCCGTTTTCTAAATTTGGAGAGTGACAGTGTTCATCATCCTTCACCAAATGAACGTGTTAATGAAGACCTTACTTTTCTAACAGCGACTACTGTGAACAACAGTAAACCTTGAGGAAAGCCTTCAGATGAAAAGTTAGTTCGACTGAATCAGGCGTTGCTCGCCAATAAGTAAACGGATCAATTAATGAATTAACAAATTCATTGGTTAATAGAGAACCCTGGGGGCATTGTCACAACCTACCAAAGTAGAAGAGCAAGTCCAATTTGCAATTTGAAAAGGGTCAAAGTGAAGCTGCTCAACTCTCATATGAATCAGTTGCTTGAAAGTCTTAAAAGATTAGCAACAGATATTGCCGAAGAAAGAAAGCAAAACAAAAGATTGTCAAAGGTAAATAGTTGAAATTCCGCTAAAGAAAGCATCGACGATTTTACAAATAAGAAAGTAAAGAAAGGGTTCAGACAATTCAAAGACTACATGAAATATACATTTGAAGAAGACAACGTACTCCTTATAATTGCTAGTTGTGGAGAAAATTGAATTGCCATGGTTAAAGTATTAAAGGAAATAAAACAAAGAAGAAAAGAAGAACAGGCAAGAAGAAAGCAAGACAACATGTTGACAGAAGTATCACAACTTGTTGACTCAAAAGATTCACGACACAATTATTCAGGGGGCAGACAAGGGCATGCAAAATACGTCATCTTTGAAGATAAACTACAGTTTTGATGCTTCTAAATCAAAAAGGGGCAAGATAAGCAGTCTCAGAATGCCAGGAAAGTCTCAGAATGCCGAAATCTTAGAATCCCAAATGAGGTAATCGTTGATTCCTCGAGATGGTAATTGTCGATATCAATTTTTGCATGTCAAAGTTGGGGCAAAAGCAAGCACTGAGATAGCAAGCATTGATGATTGCTATCAAGCATTGACGATTGTCGCCAACAAGTAGAGGAGCAAAAGGATTACGAAAGACAATGAGAAATTCAGGAGATATAATTAAAGAAGAAAGAAAAGTGAATGGCTTGAAGAACAAGTTACAGAAGGCGGTTGATAAAAACAAATTTGTTAAGATGTACGACATAAAAGAAGCGATAAGAGTACATAGGCCTGATTAGTTTGAGACCGGGGGCAAAGCTAATCTTGAGCAAAACTATGAAATGATGCGGCGTCAGCATATTTGTTAAAGGTCGCAACATCGTGATTTTGATTATGAAGATTCCCAGAGCAATGTTTCCTAGTCAAAAGGGGGCAAGACAGGTGAGTAAAAAACTGTGAAATATGGTTCTCACCATAGAATGTATTTCTTTTGTGTATATGAATGAAATGCAGGCTTTCAAGCATATCAAGTCATCGCCAAAGTAAGACAAGCTTTCAAGCATATCAACTCATCGCCAAAGCAATGCAGGCTTTCAAGCATATCAAGTCATCGCCAAAGCAAGACAGGCTTTCAAGTATATCAAGTGATCGCTAAATGTAAAGCGTTGATGATCGCTGTCAAGTGTTGATGATCGTCGTCATGCATGGATGATCGCCAAATGTAAAGTGTTGATGATCGCTGTCAACCGTTGATGATCGCTGCCAAGCGTTGATGATCGCTGTCAAGCGTTGATGATCGCAGCCAAGCATTGATGATTGCTGTAAGCATTGATGATTGTCGCCGATGCCAAAGATTTCTGTCAAACATTATCAGTAGCAATGAAATATCAATTATTGATCCACCATCTTTTGGTAGTGGAATAAACTATATAGCCAACCACATATAAAGTTGACAACAGCGATGGTTGCTCATCATTTAAGGCAGCCTAGCCAAGCCTATATGGCCAACTACGCATCAGGCCTATCAAGATCGCCATTCGGGCTTCGATAAGAAGCCAGTGGCCTTAAAAAGCCCGTGAAGGCCATCGTACGCATACCTATGCGGGAAGCTAACGGAGCCAGTGACTAAAAGTCGAAAAGGTCAAAAAGTCCTCAACAGTCAATCACGCATGTAAGACCAATGCTGTCTATATAGCTTTCTAGTAGCGTCACGGGGAATGGAGGAAAATGCCCTCCCGTGAATGGGCTCGACCTTGCAGACAAAGGAAAAGCGGGCCGCAGTGTGAGCTCTTTGGGCCATGTCCATAGAAGGCCAACCGTGCGTAAGACCTCCCAGATCTTTGGTTTAATTTCAGTACTAATTCGTGAGGAAGGGCTTAAACCTACTCATTGACGAACTGGCGGCCCTAGATTTGGTACCCCAAAGGTTGCCTTGTGAGCTCTGTGAACTCTAGAGAGTTACCGTGGCCAACCCTATGCGTAATTCCAACTGAGTTCACGGCCCCGGTAGCTTCACCGGGCCCCTCTGATGAATCGCGGTTTGTGAACTCACCAGGCAGTGAGAAGTCCAGTGAACTCCTAAGAGTTACGGAGACCATCACGTAAGACCACCCGACTCCACTACTCATGAGTCTAAAAAACTATGTGGCTCCATGTAACGACCCGTGAATTTTCGTACATTGGCTCGAGTACCACCTCGACCAGAAATCAATTAGGATTAAATCCTTTAGAAATTTAACAAAGTTAACTAAGTACTAAACTCGGTTAGCCATGAAATCCATTGGTGTCGCTTTAAATACGATCTACAAGACCCAAAACTTGCAGAATCAGTGACTCTAGGTTACCCTAAAGTTTAGAACTAAACTCATTTCCCGGCTGCTCTCGGGAATGAAACGAAACTTCGTAATAGGTCTAGATCGCACATCGGGAGTCCGATTAACACGAAGCTAAGGAACTAGGATCGTCCCACTGGGCTTGACAATCATTTCAAAAATCAGCTCTGGCCGATGTCCCACGGCCATTCGTTTCGATCCGGAGCGAGGGTGTGTGAAAAACACTATTTCCATCCCAACATAAATATCAGAAATAGTGATCTGGCATCATTCGGTTGTGCGTCAGTATTAAGCAACCTGACTGTCAGAATCAGACCAAATTACACCCTCGGATTAAGAAAATTTTCAGGAACATTTACATGTACTTGGAATTTCTGATCGTGGCCCACTGACCGTTGAACTGAAAGTGGTCCGCCACGTGTGATCTGGGAATCCGATCGAGTCGAAAACGTAATCCCACGTAGATCCATAGGTGGTGAGCTTAAGTCTGACGTTTGGCTCAAGGAGGGCTACCAGAACCTCTCTTTTGAGCTGGAAAAGTGACGAATATCCTATATTAGCAGTAACCCTTGAACCTGAGTCTATTTTGGGAATGTTTTTGACTATAAAAGGGGCTTAGAACAGCCCCTCTCACAGCCATACGAATTTGGGAGAAAAACCCTAGAGAGAGAGAGAGAAAAGAGAGAATAGCTTGGAATTTGTGGGAGATCTTCCTCCTGCTGCTTTCATTCATCACACGGCCTACACCGCTCCGTTCCAGGTGTTTTCCCGGCGGTATCTATCTCATTTGAAGGTAAGAAACCCTAACCCTAGGTCTGATTTGAGGTAAGATTGTTGTAGGTTATGTACAGGCTAACCGATTCCGCTCTTTAGGCTAGAAAACTCCCGTATACGGAAGCTCAACGACCCTTGCTGATTTGTTGGGATTCCAAGGGCAAAGGTGAGGACTTTAAGTGTATAAGTTACGTTTTTCAACGCTTTCAATGTCAGATAATGATAGATTCATGATCTGCATGTAAATGCACATGTACAAAGTGCTTTCCGTTTCCTGTTTCGATTAACGTTGTAGAATATGGAATTTCACATACTCTTGGTATACGTAGAAATACCGTATACGTATTTTTTTCAGGAAAATGTTTGACATGTTTATTTAATGTATGATTATATAATATATGGATAAAATACTAGTTTGGCGAAAGGAATCGCCGAAATACATGTTCGCATGTAAATGCCTAGTATGTTGAAATTGTGTATTCTAGAAATACCGCGTATGTGCAAATTTTGGAAATATAATTGTCATGATTATTTGTTGTATGAATGCGGTATATGCGGATAAAATAGCCGCTTAGCGATAGAATAGCCCTAATACACGTTTTGCTAACATACGTCATGTATGTTGGAATAGCGTACTCTAAGTGTTTGTGTAAATGCTTGTGTGTGCAAATGCGTGAGAGTTAGTACCTTAGATAGGCGCTGATATGGGATTTCCGACTCCCTTAGAGACATGTAGGATCCCCTCCATGCGGTGGTTCACTATAACCGCTTACTTGTGGCGTGTATGTAATTGTATCCCTATGTGTATAGTGCTTTACTACATGCTTCACAACATGCTTTACAACATGCTTTACTTCATGTTTTACTTCATGCTTTATAACATGCCTGCTAACATGCTTGTATTGGTTGTTTATCATGCTTTACTCCACATGCTATTGATGAAAACTGTTTGAGTTTGGGACTATGTGTATAGTCCAAACATTTGGTACCAGACTTGGGTTGTGGCTGAGATTCATATCGCCACAAAGGACGTGTCTGGCGAACCTGAGTCGTACTTCGGTTGGTGATAGTGGTTGGCCACACGGAGTGCTTTTGCACTCCATATCGCTCAACTTGTGGTGCGCTCGAGCTAGTCAGGCTCGTCAAGTAAACCGAAATGTATTTGTGTGTTCACCATGTTTGGTCGCTACTGCTTGAACCTAGGGTACCAAACTTACCAGTGGCGATCCCGTTTAACCATGGTACCTCGATCCGCTAAGTCGCATGAGCCGGGCATGGTGGTATGGGACACCGTGGTCGAGCTGTCGGCCTACGCTGGGGCCATGTGCCTCCCCGTAGTGACCATTGCGCAACCAAACTCGTAAGCCGAATACGGTGGTATGGAACACTGTAATCGAGTTGTCGATACTTACGGCGAGAGCCGAGTACGGTGAGACCTATGCTTGTGCTGACGGGCGACGAGTCCTTCGTAGTATCATCGAGTGTACTCCAAGTGTCTGTGATTGGTGACGAGTCTTTCACAGCAACTAGAGTATGAGTTGAGCCGAGTACGGTGAGACCTGTACTCGAGCTGACGGCTAGTGATTGAGCCGAGTACGGTGAGACCTATACTCGAGCTGACGGCCAGCAATTGAGCCGCATACGGTGAGATCTGTATCCGCGTTGACGGGTGACGAGCCCTTTGCGATGCCTTCACTACGCTTCTCAAACTATAATATCGTATGATAATAACTAGGATTGACGACCCTAGAATGGATCATGTTGGGAATGATACAAGGGAGGTACCTTAGTTTCCCAATACTGCTGGTTGAAATGGACTAATAAAAACTTGGTAATCATGAGCATCATCGTACCGCATGTGCTTTGTAGATGTGGCGCACTGAGGGAGTAAGCATTCGCGAACGTAAGATGATGTCGCTTGAGGGTGGTTTGGCAAGGGCATACAGCATCATGTCATTCCATTTTTGCACTTAACAAGAGTAGTTAGAAATGTTTGATTTGTACTGCTTTATCATTACTGCTTGATTGATTTGATAACATGTTAACCTATGCTTTATTGTTCCACTGAGTTAGCTACTCACTCCCACGTTACGGGACGATGTTTGCAACACCCACCAGACTCTGTCGCAGGTGTAGATGGCGCCTCGGTTCAGGAGCCGGAGCCTGACTTCGATGAGGATCAGGAGGAGTTCTCCTTTATGCAGTATTCTGACGGCTTTGCTTAGGCCGGCTGCATCGAGGGATTTTCGGGGCTTCTCTTGGGAGTTGTATTTTGATTTTTGACTTAGAAATAATACATGTATATTGGTACTCAGTTAGTACTCATACTCTGGAGTTTATAAAAATTTTGTTACTTTACATACTTTGAATATAAAATTTCAGTCTTCCGCTTGCCTTTATACAATTGAACTGGAGTATGAATTACTGTTTTGGTATAATCTCATTCATGTTTATTGCGCTAACTCAGACAACATTTAACCTTCATTGTGTATGTTGCATAAGTGATGCGTTGGAACTCGGGAGTTGAGTTCATACTCGACCCCCGAATTTCAAGGCGTTACACTCCAACTACTTATGAGCTTAAACTGTGTTGCTCCACTACTCAAGAGCCTAAACTGTGTGTGTAGGTGTCAGTCCAGTAGTGTCAGTCCAGTAGTGTCAGTCCAGTAGTGTCAGTCGAGTAGTGTTAGTCCAGTAATGTCAGTCTAGTAGTGTCGGTTTAGTAGGTGTTAAGTCCGGTAGTGTCAGTCCAGTTCAGTCAAGTCCAGTCAAGTCAAGTCAGGTCGTATCCAGTCAAAGTATGGTCAGTCAAAAGTATACTATCTCCATTGCTCGAAAGCATCAACTATGTGCAACATTCAAAATGCCGCGGATACATATTTCAATTTAGATATGCTCAAATATGCAATTGCCTGATGAAAATATGCTCAAATATTTCAATTTAAATGTTGAGTAAACAATATGCAAAAATGCGTTTCTCTTGAATCAGGTTCAAATTACAGCATCATATAAATGCCTTCAAGATATTGACAATTATCTACTCAAAAGTTCAAGTCTTCATGGTCAATTAATATATTGACAAAAGCCGTAAGGTCTTTTCATCTTTCACTTTCTTGATGAATAGAGAAATATTATCGCACAAGATTCTCAAAAGGGGGCAGAGAATAAGCTAGTGAAGAATTATCATTCTCTTCCGGACAATATAAAGATTCAGATATATTCTTTGGATTCGTTAAAGGAGCAGCAAAGATTATCTATCCTTCAAGGGTATCAACAGGCTTCACTTCACAAATATTATCTTCTGAAGAAATCTTTATGCAACATTGACCGAGAAAGGGGGCAGGATCTATGTCTTCAAAGTAATCTATGCCTCAGTCTTTCTGATAATCTCTTATACACGGTGGAGAAATTCATATGCCGATATCGTAACTTCTCACTATCCTAGTAATGATATCGCAAGATTCCGAGTACCAGATCTGATGGAGACGAAGAACAAACGGAATCATCATTAGTAACTTCTATGTCCTTTGAAAAGCTAATAAGCGAAAATTGAAAGAAGTCTTGTCTATTTTTTAGAATCAGCAAAGATCCCAGGAAAAGTCTATGAAGAAATGCTAAGGAACACAAACTAGAAAAGATTCGACAAAAGACTCAACGGTTGAACTTTTGGAGTTGGAGATGACATCTCCAAAAGTGCGATATAATGAGCAAACAATGTAATGCGAAGCATGATGACAGAGCGAATATCACAATCAGCCTAAAAAAGAGAAGAAGCTTTCAATATATATTTCAAAATTATCAATGCTTCATAAAGCTAAATTGAAAAAATTATAATGTAATGAGATACTAATACTGATTAATTTGGCAGGAAAGATTATCATTTGAAAAGCTTAGGTTATGCAGATCATGAATAAAGGAAATAATCGAAAGTTGTTGCGGCGGGAGCAACATTAAGGAACAACTCCCTAGATACAAAATTGAAGAAAAAAGTCGTTGGAATTGATCAAAGAGACCGTTGTTGTTGAAAGATAGTTCTCTGATTAAGTTGCTCAAAGACAAAGTCATCGCAGTTATTACAGTGGCAAGTTTCGATGAAAAGAATTTTTCATCTTCGTTAGTGAAGCATCCGCTCAACATTGCTAGCAAGGGACATTCAAGTCTTCCGTTCGAGTGCAATCATTCAAGTCTTCCGTTCGAGCGCAATCATTCAAATCTTCCGTTCAAGCATGATTGTTCAAATCTTCCGTTCGAGCGCAATCATTCAAGTCTTCCATTTGAGCGTAATCATTCAAGTCTTCCATTCGAGCGCAATCATTCAAGTCTTTTGGTCGAATATGAGCATTCAAGTCTTCTGGTCGAATATGAGCATTCCAGTCTTCTGGTCAAGTATGAGCATTCCAGTCTTCTAATCGAACATGATCATTTGATCTTCTGGTCAAACGCGATCATCCAGTCTTCCATGCAAGCATGATCATCTAGTTATCCTTCAGTTGTAGTTCATTCAAGTTCTTCGGGCGGAGGAAGATCGATCCTCCATTTGATTTTAGGAATCAATCAAAGAACGATCGAGGGGGCATCTGTTGAGGCACAAAAAATATCTCATTGCAGTGGTCAGAGAATTCTATGATATAGATCTTTTCTGGGGTTGCACAATTTGTATTTCGGTAAAAATTCATGTCCGGGGGTATTTTGGTAAAAATCCATGTCCGGGGAAATTTTGGTAAAAATCTATATCCGGGGTATTTTGGTAAAATCCATGTCCGGGGGTATATTGGTAAAAATCCATGTCCGGGGGTATTTTGGTAAAATCCATGTCCAGGGGTAGTTTAGGTATTTTGGTAAAAATCCATGTCCAGGGGTAGTTTAGGTATTTAGTAAAATCCAAGTCCAGGGGTAGTTTAGGTATTTCAGTAAAAGGCATTTAAAATGATATTTTGGTAAAAAGGGGTGAACAGGTGTCATTTTAATGGAGAGAGACTGTACACCACCATTTAAGAGAGTTTGGTGAACATTGTGGTTTAAGAAAAGAAAATGTCCATATGTGAAGGGATAAGTGGTGGTGATCACCACTTTGTAAGAGTGGTGAGGCCTATAAATACCCCTCCTTGCTTCATTTGGAAGGGTTGGATCGATTGGATCAGATTGGTGGGCTAGGAAATGGAGAAGAAGAAGGGAAGAGGCAAGGGATCTTGGTCGTGGCATGGACCGTGCAAGGGAGCTTGGTAGTTGTATGGATCACGCAAGGGAAGTCTGCTGTTGCACCAACCGCGCAAGGAAAGATGTCGTTGGGCTACCCGCTCAAGGAAGAATGCAGTTGCGCGAACCATGCAAGGGAGTTGGCCGTTGCGCCAACCGCGCAAGGGAAAAAGTTTATTGCGCCAGTCGCGCAAGTGAGGAACTCGCTGCGCCATCTGCGCAAGTAAGACTGTCTGGTGCCCGCTGCAGAGTCTTGCCCGACCCGCACAACAGAAACAGGATATTCTCGTAAGGCCATGTGTCACGACATGCTATCTGAAGGGAGATTTTCGTTGCATGAACCGCGCAACCGACCGGAATTGCAGACGTGAGTAAACAGAGAAAGAAAGCCATTGTTCTTCTATTGTGCTGCTGGCAGAGTTCATTGTAGCTGTCTTTTGGTAAATCCACACTGTAACGACTTGAAAATCGGGGGTCGAGTAGCAACTCAACTCCCGAGTTCCAAAACATCACTTATGCAACATATATGCTTATGATTAAATGTTGTTTGTGTTAGTGCATTAATCATGAGTGGGATTATACCAAAACAGTAATTCATACTCCAGATCAAGTTGTAAAACGCAAGCGGAAGACTGAAAGACAAAAATAACGTATATAAGTCAAAAAATCACGATCGGTCTCTAGAGTATGAATACAACACTGAGTCACTGTACATGTAACATTACAAAAGTCAAAAGTATCAAAAATGGTTCAACTGTAATAAAAGCTTGTAGTCCTGTCGACCAGGAAAGCCTAAGCGAAGCCATCGAAGAACTGCATATAAGAGTACTCGTCCTGGTCGTCGTAGTAGTCAGGCTTTGCCTCAGGAGTCACACCATCATCTGAAATCAAGACAGAGTCTGGTTGGTGTTTAAAATACCGTCCTGTAACGTGGGAGTGAGTGATCAACTCAGTGGAATCATAGAGCAAAGGTTAACATATTCTCAATTCAATCAAGCAGTAATGATAAAGCAATAAATCACACATCCCTAATTACTCTTGTTAATGCAAGAATGGTATGAATGTATGATGCATGCCCTCGCCTACGCTCCCTCAGCGACTTCATCTTACGTTCGCGCATGAACAACACTGCCCAGTGCTTGACCTACTACGCCTGAACGCACGCGTAATGCAGTGCATGCATATGATTACCAAGTTCTTATTAGTCTTTTTTATACAGCAGGATTGGGAAACTAAGGTACCTCCCTTATATCATTCCCAAACAAGGATCCATTCTAGGGTCATCAGTCCTAGTAAATCTCATACAATGTTGCGGTTCTAGGTCGCTGTAAAGGGCTCGTCACCAAATCAATGCAGGCCTGTTTATACTCTTGTTGCTACGGAAGGGTCGTCGCCTATACGTAGACTCAGAGTACACTCGAGGTCACTACAAAGGGCTCATCACCAAATCAATGTAGGACGACAGCTCGAATACAGTGTCCCATACCACCGTATTCGACTCACGAGTCTAGGTTGCTCACTGGTCACTACGGGGAGGCTCGTCGCCCCAACGTAGGTGGACAGATCGACCACAGTGTCCCATACCACCATGTCCGGCTCATGAGTCTTAGCGGATCGAGGTACCAAGGTTAAATGAGATTTCACTGGTAAGGTTGGTACTTTAGGTTCAGGCAATAGTGTCCATACATGGTGAACATACAATAGGCCAATCGGGTTACTTAGCGAGCTCGACTAATACGAGCGCACATTGTATCGATCGACATGAAGTGCATAAGCACTTCGTGTGGCCTAACCACTGCCGATGACCAACACACGACTCGGGTTCGTCAAACACGTTCTACGTGGCGAATGAATCTCAACCATGAACTCAAAGCTTGTTACCAATTGCCTGGACTATACCGTAGTACCACACACATTCAATCTTTAACCAGTAAGCATATGAAGTAGTCAAAGCAGAATTAAATAAACAAGTACGAGCATGTTATAAAACACAATACAAACAGGAAATCCAAATACATACATTTCATAAGTAAGCGATTTAAACTGAACAACTTGCATGGAGGAAATTATACACATCTCTAAGGTAGTTGAGAATCCTATCTCAACACCCACCTAAAGCTCTATCTCCTTAAGTACTTACTCATACAAGAATTTACACAAACACTTTGTAACACCCTGAAAATCGGGGGTCGAGCATAAACTCAACTCCCGAGTTCCAGAACATGACTTATGCAACAAAATGAATTATGATTGAATGTTGACTGTATTCGTGCATTGAACATGAGTGAGATTAAGCCAAAACAGCATATCATACTCCAGAGACAGTTAAATTTGCAAGCGGAAGACTGTGATAGATAGATAAAATATATAAACTATGATGAGTCTCCAGAGTGTGATAACATTACCAGGTTAAATAATTACAAGTACAGTTCTAAAATATACCAAATGTGAGGAAGTGTAATGTCTCCTATCCCAAGTACCGTAGCCCCGTCAATACAATACCAGGTCTTCATAGACCTGTCAGAGAGTTACATGTAGGAGACCTCCTCCTCAACATTATAGAAGTAGTCCGGCTCTGCTTCACAAGCATCGCCATCACCTGAAACTCAACGAATCTAGTTGGTGTGTACAACACCGTCCCGCAACGTGGGAGTGAGTGATCAACTCAGTGGAACAGTAAAGCATAGGTTAACATGTTATCAACTCAGTCAAGCAATAATGATAAAGCAGTACAATCAAACAATTCTAACTACTCTTATTTAATGCAAGTTTGAAATGACATGATGTATGCCCTTGCCAAACCACCCTCATGCGACATCATCTTACGTTCACGAATGCATCCATCCCTCAGTACTCCACATCTACCAGGCACATGCAGTGCGATGATGAGCATGATTACCGAGTAATTATTAGTTCATTTCAAATAGCAGTATTGGGAAACTAAGGTACCTCCCTTGTATCATTCCCAAACATGATTCATTCTAGGGTCGTCAATCCTATTTAATCTCATACGGTATTATGGTTCGAGAGGCATCGCGAAGGCATCGCAAAGGGCTCGTCACCCGTCAGCACGGATACAGATCTCACCGTATGCGGCTCAATTGCTGACCGTCATCTCGAGTACAGGTCTCACCGTACTCGGCTCAGTCGCTGGCCGTCAGCTCAAATACAGGTCTCACCGTACTCGGCTCAACTCATACTCTAGTTGCTGTGAAGGGCTCGTCGCCAATCACAGACCTTGGAGTATACTCGAAGACACTACAGAGGACTCGTCACCCGTCAGCACGAGTACAGGTCTCACCGTACTCGGCTCTCGCCGTAAGTGTCGACAGCTCGAATACAGTGTCCCATACCAATGTATTCGGCTCACGAGTTTGGTTATTCAATGGTCACTACGAGGAGGGACGTGGCCCCAGCATAGGCCGACAGCTCGACCACGGTGTCCCATACCACCATGCCCGGCTCATGAGTCTTAGCGGATCGAGGTACCATGGTTAAAAGGGATTTCACTGGTAAGTTTGGTACCCTAGGTTCAAGCAGTAGCGTCCAAACATGGTGAACATACATAAGACAGATCGGGTTACTGGACGAGCTCGGCTAACTCGAGCGCACAACAAGTTAAACGACATGAAGTGCATAAGCACTTCGCGTGGCCCACCACTACGTCAACCGAAGTTCGACTCGGATTCGTCGAACACATCTCACGTGGCAAATGAATCACAGCCACGAATGCGATTCTGGTACCGATTGTCTGGACTATAATCATAGCCCCAAACACAATCAAGTGTAGATAGATAAAGCAGTAGTGGATCAAGATTCAACTCATACAATCAAGGTCTGGTATTATCCGTTTAGGGCTGCCAGGGCTGTTGCACGCACTCGTTGCTCCACTCCCCCATCACCCATGACGGATCATACAACGTAAATATGAATTTAAACATATGCATTACATAGATAAAATCATAAAGGCAGTTGAGGATGTTATGAAGCATAACACAAGCATGAGTTTGTACATATTCAATTCCTAATCACACAGCTATTCAAGGAAATCATACACATAGTTAAAGGAGTTGAGAATCATATCTCATCACCCCTATACATTACAATTTACTAACTACTACTCATTCATACATTTCAACAAACACTTTAGAATACATACATCAACATACATGACATATGTTGATCACATAGGCATTAGGCCAAATCCTTTCACTAGGGGGTTGCCCCAATCATAACACGCATACACCCACGACGGATAGTCATGGCAAGCAGGAATCCAAGTTCCATTTTCATTCAGTCATTTCCACAAACACTTGGGCCACACATTTTAACATATATAGTGTATATTGGCCGTGGCGTGATTTAGGGCAAATCCTTTCGTCAAAGGGGGTATCACCAATACAACAATCATATATCCATGACAAGTAGTCATGGCGAGCATGAATGAGGATTCTATACTCATTCAGTCATTTTCACAAACACTTAGAATACACTATTACAACATACATGGTGTATGTTAGCAAAACATGTATTAGGGCTATCCTTTAGCCAAGCGAGTATTTTATCCATGTATAATATATTACTACAGCAAATAATCATGATAAATACATCTCCAAAATTTATACGTATACAGTATTTTCTAGAATACGCAATTTCAACATACATAGTGTATATAAGTAAAACATGTATTTAGGCGAATCCTTTTGCCAAATAAGTATTTTATCCATACATTGTATATCCATACAACAAATAAACATGTCAAACATATTTCCAAAAAATATATGTATACCATACTTTCTACAAATTCCTAGAGTATGTAGAATTCCATATTTTTCATCTTTAATCGAAACGGAAAACAGACAGCACTTTGTACATGTACAATTGCATGCAGATCATGAATCTATCATTATCTGACATTGAAAGCGTTGAAAACCATAACCTATACACCTAAAGTCCGCACCTTTTGTCGTAGAATCGTAACGAAGTCGATAGGTTTGCTAAGCTTTCGTATTCGCAGTTGGGCAACTTATAGAACGAAATAGGTTAGATATTTCACAACCTACAACTGTCTAAACCCCAAAACAAATTAGGGTTAGGGTTTCTTACCTAGAAATGACGCCTGAAATGCCGGGAAAGCGATGAGTATCAGGCGGTGGAGCCTGAATAGCGGCAGGGAAGAGTGGCAGGGAGATTCTCCCACTGCTCCCACACTTTCTCTCTCTTTTCTCTCTCTCAATCTCAAATTCGTATGACTGCCATGAGAGAGGGTTTAAGGTCCTTATATAGCCTAAAAATTCACCGAAATAGACTTATGTTCAATGTATAATTACATTATAATCAAATCAGCATTGTTTCAGCTCAAAAGAGGGTTTCTGGCGGACCTCCTTGAGCCAAAGGTCGGACTTAAGCTCACTAACGCTGGATCTACGTTCTATTAAGTTTTCGTTTCAGTGAGATTTTCAGATCACGCGTGGCGGACCAGTTTCAGTTCAACGGTCAGCGGATCTCGATCGGAGATTCCGAGTACATGTAAATGTGTATGAAATTTCTCCTGATCCGAGGGTGTAATTTGGTCTGATTCTGACGGTCTGGTTGCTTAATACTGATCCGCAAGCGAGTGGTGCCAGATTACTATTCAAGATATTTTATTTTGAATTAATTTCACATTTCTCACACTTTCACTCCGAGCTCAAGCGAATAGCGCTGGGACACTATCTGGATTTGATTTCCGAGATGGTTGTCAAGCCCAGCGAGGCGGTCCTAGTTCCTTAACTTCGTGTTAATCGGACTTCCGACGTGCGGTCCAGATCCGATATAGAGTTTCGAGATGCTCCCGAGAGTAGCCGGGTAATGAGATTGATCCTAGATTTTAGGGTAACCTAGCGTCAATGATTCTACAAGTTTTGGGACTTGCAAATCGTATTTAAATTGATTGGTGCTAATTTCACAGGCACTCTAGTTTAACACTAGCTAAATCTCGCTTAATTTCTAAAGGATTTAGTCCTGTAAGATTTCTGTCTGAGGTGGTACTTAGTCCTTTGTAGTTTATATATAAAGTGATCCAAGTTATACTACTTAGCTAGTTTAAGTTAGTGTCTAGGATGAAAGTACTTAGAAAGATTGAAGAGCAAGGTGGTGAAGGATGGGATTTGTGAAAGAAATGGGTTCACAAGCGATTTTAGCCTTTGGGACTGAGTTTTAACAAGTTGATAAGGTGTTAGGATCGACCCATTGCCTAAGGACGTCTAATCCCAGGTTGGTAAAAATCCGGGATGTTATAATCTACCCCCCTTAAAACAAAATTTCGTCCCCGAAATTGGCTAAGGGTAATAAGGGAAGATTTCTATTATTTCACTTGCCTAAGACTTATTGATTCCAAGTTTCTACGTGTGGTAGGGTATATACCAGCTGGTTCATTTTAGTCTACCCCCCTTAAAACTTATTTCTCTATCCATTTCTCATACCCTGATGGTTTGCTACAATTTATTTCTGTACCTATTTGGAGTCTTGACGACAATTCCCAACAATTTAGAGTAAGATAGCTGTTTTCAATGTTTGACCAACACGGAGAGACGTTTGTAGTGGGCTTGATCTCGATACATTGATCATCTACTTTGCCAGGGTAGAAGGCTCATCGTATCCCTCCTTAATCCTGATGGATCCTGGTCTTCTGCTCGGCTAAGCAGTGAGTTCGTTGGCAGTCGCCCAGGATTGAGAATTGGGTCAAGCCGCGAATGCTTCGCAGTTATATATTTCAGTAACTCTGTAGTCCGATCACTCTCTAAGAGTAGGGAATGTCCATCATTGAAAGGCTCAAATTGTTTATTCTAAGGTTGCCCTTTAGGTCTTAGTCTAAGAGAGTCCTCGATATTATCTATGTCCAAGGAAAGGGTGAATCAAATCTTACTAAATCATCCTAAAACGGTTTCTCATAGTAGAACTTGCTAGGGCTTGTATAATGTTCGTATTCATTGAGCACCGTTTCGATCCTGGGCCAGTGGGGTAGGGTCCACCACATTTCCGCTGCGACACCTAGATCAAAGAGGTGTATTAGGTGACCTAACTAGATTGGGCTCATAATGTTCTACCCCCCTTAAAATTTTATTTTCACCCTCAAGGCTCAAGAGCTATGTCCTGATCTGTATGTCGGAACAAGGTGTAATTTATAACCTATCCTTGACATGAAATGGGAAATACATTGGTCTGCCTTTCATCGACGATGTGTACTATGACATTGATACCTATGGGTATCGAAAGGAGCTAAAAATGATGGGTAATGTGGTTGATGTCAGGGGCAGGTGTGAGTTTGAGGCAAGATGCCTAATTCTACCAAGGGGTTTTATTGCGGTCCAGACTTATCCTATTTAATGTTGTCTAGCTTAACAGGCAGGCTATCTTTCTACGTTCATAAGCACAATATGTATGCCGACATGACATGCGATTTGGGACCTAATTCCTAACTAATTGTTGCCCATTTGGGTAATTCCTTGGGGCCTAAAAGAAAATCTCTATTAGCTATATGTTCTTAACACTTCTCGAAGACGAAGTTATAAACTTTTAGTTGTAAGTGGTCGGGCCAACACGGAAGGAATGTTGTGTAGTGGGTCTGAGTCGGATACATGGACCTCCTGCCTAGCTAGAACAGAAAGTTGCCATATCAATTCTTAATCCTAGTCGATCCCGACCTTGTGCTTGATCATAGCATAGGGTTCATTGGTCACTACCAAGATTGAGAATTCGATTCAAACCGCGAATACCTCGCTTATATGTAGTTTCTCTACTCCGTGTTCCCGATTGTACTAAGTCCTTGAGAAGGAAATTCTAAGGGATGTATTGATTGGACCTAGCATTGAATCCAAGGGATATATAGGTTTTCTCTAATCGTGAATAGTTTTTACGTCAAACAAGCTCCCTAAGAGTTACTAAGGAAGCCTAAAGTATTAAGGGGATTCAACAACGGAACGGGGTCTCGCTCCAACCTATTCAAGCCAACTAACTACGTCTATCACTCAATTATCTTAGCATTATTAGTCGTTTATATTTCTTAGTCTAATCAGCAGCCTAGGCTCAACTTATGAGCAGCGGTAATCCACTAGTTGTAATCTTAAGTCTATACTTATACATCAGATGATTTTATACCCTTTCTAAATAAAGAAATTATTTTATCGCCTAAGGTCAAAGTTGTCTGATTGGAATTGGGTTGCCGGAACTCGAATTTAACTACACACGAGCATTTCACACATGTTCATACTAGCTAAGAAGATCCTGGGGTTTACATTATTAATTTGTTGGATTTCCTATACGGTCAGGTCTGTCAAAAACTAGGAGTACCGCCCTAGGTCCAAAACTCTAAGGGTCATATTTGTCAAACAACCATTTACTCTAAAAGCTGAAGCTATCAGAGTGTGGTGGGTTAATGTATATCAAGGGACTTTATCACTTCAACACTATTTGGCCAGTGGTCCTAAGTTGTATTAAATGGAACTACATCACTAATCCTACCTCGGGATTGGGAGTGGCTTGTTTGGTAGGAGGGTGGGAGGGGATTAAAATTATTGGTATAGGCTTTGGAAAATGAGCCTTGTGTCGGAAAGTGTGAGATGGGATTTCCAAATCCCAGGATAATGAATTTCTAAGTGTACTTGAAGAGGGAATTTCGGAATTTACTTTTAATTACACACACTCCAAACATGGTATTGGAAAACATGGGATACACCAATCTAGGAACCGTACCCTACACGTACATTTATTATTACTTATACAATTCTATCCACCTTAAACTCACCTAATGCAGTTGGCCGAAAGGGCCCTGGCGTCCTCGAATAAAGCCATAGAAAAATGAAGGAAAGGGAGAAAAGGGCTGGGATCATTGGGTCTCCACGGATTGGAAGCTCAACAGGTATTGCAGGGGCCCAAAAGAGAGGCGTTTACGAAGGAGAATGGAGAGAACAGGTGGGTGAGGAAGCTCCCACGAGTTTTGAGTTCCAATGGGCATGTGGGGGGTCCAAATGAGAGAAACGAAGAGGGAAAGGAGAGGAGGGCTGCAATGCACGATGGAAGTGGGTACACTGTGGTCAAAAACAGTAGAGAAGAGGATTAGAAAGGCGATTTGCGAGAGAGGGCAGCAATGCAAGAGGAAAAAACGGCTTGGGGATGGCGTTTGTGAAGAAGGTGCGATTTTGGGTAATGAAAATAGGTCGGGAGTGGTACCAGGGGGTTTATAAAACCCCCAAAGTGAATCGGCCAGAGCGCCGGACCCGGCCCAATCCAAAAAGTGGCGAGGCCTCGCCGGTCTGGCGAGGGCCTCGCCGACCAACTTTCTGATTTTTGAAGGGGGGGCCCTATGGGCATGTTCCCCAGGCCCCCTAGGCTCCAAAAAAGTATGGGGCCCACCTTGGTTCCCTCCGAAAGTGCTCCGTTTGGCCCCCGACTCCATTTTGAGCCGCATCAGGGCCAAAATGCAAACCGGAATGATTTTATGTGACGCGTAGCATATGATTTTGGGGTAGGAGGAGCTCATTCATCCAACTAACTCATTTATTTGGTCAGATTCAACAATTTGAATGGTCAAAAGTATAATTTCTACATATTTTTACTATTTATAGTAACTTCTTGTTTAAGTATTATTCTTCATCATTTATACGTTAGAACTTATACCTAGTGTGAAAGGACTTAGAAAAAAAATTGAAGGATGAAGTGGTGCAAGGAGAGAGTTTGAAGAAATTGGATAGAAAGGGGTTTTAGGCTTTGGCGTTATGGTTAACCCACAACCAAAGGACATTCGTCTCTAAGGAATGACTCAAACCCGTCGACTGATGGCCTAGAAGTGATTCGGGATTGTTTCGCGTGATCATGGGTGTGTACGGCCCAATCTCAGCGGTCGATTTCGGTTTGTTTCGCCGTTCGGCGAATTTGGAAAATCCTAAGTTAGTTTCTACGTTTCGTCGCTCCCTCCTAAGTCAGAGTGCGTCAGAGTGCGTCGTGTGACCATAACCTAGGTCCAGTTTAATCCAAATTATGCTTTGATACCATCTTATAACACCCTGAAAATCAGGGGTCGAGCATAAACTCAACTCCCGAGTTCCAGAACATCACTTATGCAACAAAATGAATGATGATTGAATGTTGACTGTATTCGTGCATTGAACATGAGTGAGATTAAGCCAAAACAGCATATCATACTCCAGAGACAGTTAAATTTGCAAGCGGAAGACTGTGATAGATAGATAAAATATATAAACTATGATGAGTCTCCAGAGTGTGATAACATTACCAGGTTAAATAATTACAAGTACAGTTCTAAAATATACCAAATGTGAGGAAGTGTAATGTCTCCTATCCCAAGTACCGTAGCCCTGTCAATACAATACCAGGTCTTCATAGACCTGTCAGAGAGTTACATGTAGGAGAACTCCTCCTCAACATTATAGAAGTAGTCCGGCTCTGCTTCACAAGCATCGCCATTACCTGAAACTCAACAAATCTAGTTGGTGTGTACAACACCGTCCCGTAACGTGGGAGTGAGTGATCAACTCAGTGAAACAGTAAAGCATAGGTTAACATGTTATCAACTCAGTCAAGCAGTAATGATAAAGCAGTACAATCAAACAATTCTAACTACTCTTATTTAATGCAAGTATGAAATGACATGATGTTGTATGCCCTTGCCAAACCACCCTCATGCGACATCATCTTACGTTCGCGAATGCATCCATCCCTCAGTGCTCCACATCTACCAGGCACATGCAGTGCGATGATGAGCATGATTACTGAGTAATTATTAGTTCATTTCGAACAGCAGTATTGGAAAACTAAGGTACCTCCCTTGTATCATTCCCAAACATGATCCATTCTAGGGTCGTCAATCCTAGTTAATCTCATACAGTATTATTGTTCGAGAGGCATCGCGAAGGCATCGCAAAGGGCTCATCACCCGTCAGCACGGATACAATCTCACCGTATGCGGCTCAATTGCTGACCGTCAGCTCGAGTACAGGTCTCACCGTACTCGGCTCAATCGCTGGCTGTCAGCTCGAATACAGGTCTCACCATACTCGGCTCAACTCATACTCTAGTTGCTGTGAAGGGCTCGTCGCCAATCACAGACCTTGGAGTATACTCGAAGACACTACAGAGGACTCGTCGCCCGTCAGCACGAGTACAGGTCTCACCGTACTCGGCTCTCGCCGTAAGTGTCGACAGCTCGAATACAGTGTCCCATACCACCGTATTCGGCTCACGAGTTTGGTTGCTCAATGGTCACTACGGGGAGGCACGTGGCCCCAGCATAGGCCGACAGCTCGACCACGGTGTCCCATACCACCATGCCCGGCTCATGAGTCTTAGCGGATCGAGGTACCATGGTTAAAAGGGATTTCACTGGTAAGTTTGGTACCCTAGGTTCAAGCAGTAGCGTCCAAACATGGTGAACATACATAAGACAGATCGGGTTACTTGACGAGCTCGGCTAGCTCGAGCGCACAACAAATTAAACGACATGAAGTGCATAAGCACTTCGCGTGGCCCACCACTATCATCAACGGAAGTACGACTCGGATTCGTCGAACACATCTCACGTGGCAAATGAATCACAGCCATGAATGCGATTCTGGTACCGATTGTCTGGACTATAATCATAACCCCAAACACAATCAAGTGCAGATAGATAAAGCAGTAGTGGATCAAGATTCAACTCATACAATCAAGGTCTGGTATTATCCGTTTAGGGCTGACAGGGCTGTTGCACGCACTCGTTGCTCCACTCCCCCATCACCCATGATGGATCATACAACGTAAATATGAATTTAAACATATGCATTACATAGATAAAATCATAAAGGCAGTTGAGCATGTTATGAAGCATAACACAAGCATGAGTTTGTACATATTCAATTACTAATCACATAGCTATTCAAGGAAATCATACACATAGTTAAAGGAGTTGAGAATCATATCTCTTCACCCCTATACATTACAATTTACTAACTACTACTCATTCATACATTTCAACAAACACTTTAGAATACATACATTAACATACATGACATATGTTGATCACATAGGCATTAGGCCAAATCCTTTCACTAGGGGGTTGCCCCAATTATAACACGTATACACCCACGACGAATAGTCATGGCAAGCAGGAATCCAAGTTCCATATTCATTCAGTCATTTCCACAAACACTTGGGCCACACATTTTAAAATATATAGTGTATGTTGGTCGTGGCGTGATTTAGGGCAAATCCTTTCGTCAAAGGGGGTATCACCAATACAACAATCATATATCCATGACAAGTAGTCATGGCGAGCATGAATGAGGATTCTATACTCATTCAGTCATTTTCACAAACACTTAGAATACACTATTACAACATACATGGTGTATGTTAGCAAAACATGTATTAGGGCTATCCTTTAGCCAAGTGAGTATTTTATCCATGTATAATATATTACTACAACAAATAATCATGATAAATACATCTCCAAAATTTATACGTATACAGTATTTTCTAGAATACGAAATTTCAACATAGATAGTGTATATAAGTAAAACATGTATTTAGGCGAATCCTTTCGCCAAATAAGTATTTTATCCATACATTGTATATCCATACAACAAATAAACATGTCAAACACATTTCCAAAAAATATACATATACCGTACTTTCTACAAATACCTAGAGTATGTAGAATTCTATATTTTTCATCTTTAATCGAAACGGAAAACAGACAGCACTTTGTACATGTGCAATTGCATGCAGATCATGAATATATCATTATCTGACATTGAAAGCGTTGAAAACCATAACCTATACACCTAAACTCCGCACCTTTTGTCGTAGAATCGTAACGAAGTCGATAGGTTTGCTAAGCTTCCGTATTCGGCAGTTGGGCAACCTATAGAACGAAATAGGTTAGCTATTTCACAACCTACAACTGTCTAAACCCCAAAATAGATTAGGGTTAGGGTTTCTTACCTAAAAATGACGCCGGAAATGTTGGGAAAGTGATGAGAATCAGGCGGTGGAGCCCGAATAGCGCCAGGGAAGAGTGACAGGGAGATTCTCCCACTGCTCCCACACTTTCTCTCTCTTTTCTCTCTCAATCTCAAATTCGTATGGCTGCCATGAGAGAGGGTTTAAGGTCTTTATATAGCCTAAAAATTTACCGAAATAGACTTATGTTCAAGGTATACTTACATTATAATCAAATCGGCATTTTTTCAGCTCAAAAGAGGGTTTCTGCGGGCCTCCTTGAGCCAAAGGTCGGACTTAAGCTCACTGACGCTGGATCTACGTTCTATTAAGTTTTCGTTTCAGTGGAATTTTCAGTTCACGCGTGGCGGACCAGTTTCAGTTCAACGGTCAGCGGATCTCGATCGGAGATTCCGAGTACATGTAAATGTGTATGAAATTTCTCCTTATCCGAGGGTGTAATTTGGTCTGATTCTGACGGTCTGGTTGCTTAATACTGATCCACAAGCGAGTGGTGCCAGATTACTATTCAAGATATTTTATTTTGAATTAATTTCACATTTCTCACACTCTTCACTCCGAGCTCAAGCGAATAGCGTTGGGACACTATCTGGATTTGATTTTTGAGATGGTTGTCAAGCCCAGCGAGGCGGTCCTAGTTCCTTAACTTCGTGTTAATCGGACTTCCGACGTGCGGTCCAGATCCGATACAGAGTTTCGAGATGCTCCCGAGAGCAGCCGGGTAATGAGATTGATCCTATATTTTAGGGTAACCTAGCGTCAATGATTCTACAAGTTTTGGGACTTACAGATCGTATTTAAAGTGATTGGTACTAATTTCACAGGCACTCTAGTTTAACACTAGCTAAATCTCGCTTAATTTCAAAAGGATTTAGTCTTGTAAGATTTCTGTCTGAGGTGGTACTTAGTCATTTGTAGTTTGTATATAAAGTGATCCAAGTTATACTACTTAGCTAGTTTAAGTTAGTGTCTAGGATGAAAGTACTTAGAAAGATTGAAGAGCAAGGTGGTGAAGGATGGGATTTGTGAAAGAAATGGGTTCACAAGCGATTTTAGCCTTTGGGACTGAGTTTTGACAAGTTGATATGGTGTTAGGATCAACCCATTGCCTAAGGACGTCTAATCCCAGGTTGGCAAAAATCCGGGATGTTACACACTTAGACTACGCTTATTAACATACATAACGTATGTTGGCCAAAACATGTATTAGGGCGAATCCTTTCGCCGAGTAGTTATTACACCTATAACGAGCATGTACATACAGTAATTAATCATGGCAAACACACTTTCATATTTTATACGTATACGGTATTTTCTACAAATACACAGAATACACTAAACTCTACAAATCTCATATATAACTGAATCGCAAAACGAACATTGCATTTTGCATGTGAAATAACACCCACATCATGGATCTATCATTATCCGGAATTGAAAGCTTTGAAAATCATAACCTATACGTCTATAGTCCGCACCTTACGCTGTAGAACCGTAACGAACTCGACGGAGGCTCTAGGTCTTTGTCGACGATGAAATGGCAACCTATATCACGAGTTAAGTTAGCTATTTCGCTACTTGCAACAATTGAAACCCTAGAATGGGTTAGGGTTAGGTTTTCTTACCTAAGAACAAAGTTAGAATTGTCGGAATAGCGATGTGATAGTGATTATCAGGCACGTGGAATGGTAGGATAGAGCAACAAGAATCGTCTCCCACTTCTCTCACACTTTCTCTCTCTTTACTCTCTTCTCTCTCCTAGGGTTTTCTCAAATTCGTATGGAGTGAATGAGAGAGGGTTTAAGGTCCTTATATAGGCCTAAAATTGATTGAAATGGCCCCAGGGCCAAGGTATACTTAGGTTATGTCCAAAGGGCATCTGTTTCAGCTTAACGGAACACTTCCGGAGCCCCCCCTTGAGCCAAAGGTCGGGCTTAAGCTCACTGACCTTGGATCTAGGTCGAGTTAAGTTTTCATTCCAGTCGAGTTCCCAGATCGCATGTGGCGGACCAGTTTCAGTTCAACGGTCACCGAAACTCGATCAGGGTTACAAGTACATGGACATGTATGGGAAATGTTCCCTGATCCGACGGTGTATTTGGGTCAGATTCTGACGGTCTGATTGCTTATATTCGGCCCGCAAGTGACAAGTCTCAGATTACTTAAATTCGAATTAAATTCTAAAGGAAACCACGTTTTCTCACACTATTCGCTCCAGGCTCAATTGAATTACTTCGGGACACTATCTGGACTTGATTTTCTAGATGGTTGTCAAGCAGAGCAAGGCGGTCCTAATTATATGATTTCATAGTAATCGGACTTTCGACGTGCGGTCCAGATTCGATACGGAGTTTCAATGTGCCCTCGAGAGCAACTGGGTAATGAGATTGATCCTAGATTTTAGGGTAACCTAGCGTCAATGATTCTACAAGTTTTGGGTCTTGCAGATCGTATTTAAAGTGGATCAAACAGATTTTGTAGCTAATCTAGTTTAGCACTTAGTTAAACTCGTCTAATTTCTAAAGGATTTGGTCCTGAGTGATTTCTGCTTGAGGTGGTACTCGAGTCTTTGTATGGAATTTTTCGAGATGTTACACACACCGTCCACCATCTTCTTCTCAGGATTTTGACCGTCAATGACAGGTTTTGGTCGTCTGATGATGTGGCCCACGGAGATAATCAAGCTGCGACAGCAACTGGACGGTCCTCTTACGGTCACTACAGTGATCATTTGAATAAGCATGGACGCCAAAGATCAACATGACTTCGATTGGTTTTTCTCCCTCTACCTGATGAACGACTCAGATCAGTCCTTTGCTGCATGATGGTGGCCCACAACAAACCGATGGAGCCTCTGTTTCACAAAAGAGTCGACGTACGTCGACTCTGTGATGTGTGATGGCCCACTTATTGAAGACGAATGGAAAATCCATTCCGTACATTGAACTCAGGGCAAAAATACCATCCGGAAAGGAGTGCTTTTGGAGTGAACTCGGTGTGGCCCACGAGGTTGTTCATTTCACCGTCCATTTTATGTTTAAAGGTTAATATTTCACAAGAGCTTGCATGGTGGCAAAAGGACACCTAGGCGAGGGTAATGCCCACCCTCTGAAGTGAATGGACGGGTTAGATCGTATAAAGGAGCAATGAGTGGGCCCTACTACACAAAAACAACAAGCACATTGAAGACGTTGTTGCATGTTTTGAAATGAAGAAGAAGACGTCGGTCAGCAGGCGCTGACCGACTTTGAGAAATCCCGTGCACAGCTTGTGCACTCATACACTATGTACATGCAATGTACATGTGGGGCCGATGGTGATGTTCGTGGGAAATCTGTTCCGTCCATCTCATTATCAGCTCATCTAATGCATTGAGACCGAATTTGAAGCATATCCAGATATTAGGCAGGTCCCAAATCAGAATTCTAGGAGTTGATCTGTCAGTTTAGCCATTTTCAAAAGGATTCAGGAGCTGAAATTTGACGTATACGGCTAATTTGTGGTCTCAAGGCTACACGTAAAGTTTCGAGCTGATCAGAAGGTGACAACCTCGTGATCTTACATTCTGAATGAGTTTTTAGGCCCGTTTAATAAGACCACTCCACATTTCAAAGAGGATTCAAGGAAGAATGACTGGAAGGATGCTCAAGACTGATTTCAAGCCCTAGATTGGTTGATCGATCCAACAATTCCTCCTAAGTACAGGAGATGACCGAATCAGGCGCTGGAATGTTGCCGAAATTTCTCTCCTTGGAGATTGGTTGATCGATTCAACAATTCCTCCTAAGTATTAGGAGATGACTGAAACAGGCGTCGAAATGCTGCCGAAATTTTCATTGGACTATCTTATCTAACTTTGATTGATTGTACTTTATTTTCAGAATCAAGGGAATCAGAGGATGTAAATGAACTCAGAATAAATGTGATCAATGTTTTCTCATTTGTTCTTTGTTATCATTGAATAAATCCCCCAAATCGAAACGCATTTGTTTTCTTGTCGAAACAAAATGGCGACTCTGCTGGGGACATTATTATTCAATGGTAACTTAGAAAAATATTCAGAGAACATTTATCACTTTTTGGCGTATGTAAAGACGCCAAAATGGCGACTCTTAGTGGGAACATCCTCCCCTTCATCTCTAAAAACAAAGTACAGTTTCTTTTAATTAAAATAACTAACATTTTGTTCCTAATGACAGGTATGCCGCAACGACCTTCTCCCGATTAACATAGTTGTCTTCTTGACATCCAATAGATTTCCACCAAAAAGTATCGGAGAAGATCAAGTCAGTTGTGATCAAGGACAGACAATGCCAGGAAATGTCCAAAGTAATTTCTGCTTCACCAGTAGCGCAACCAAACAATGAAGAACAAATGATAGCGTCTTGGTGCACAAAAATGTACGAAGTTTCCATTAAGCGTTGATTTTGAGAGATAAGAAGATATCAGAGACATAGAAGAAAGAAGATTAAAAAGAAAGGATACGTAAAGAAGAATGAGACCTGCGCAAAATTTATAGGGTACCGCGCGTACAGAGACAATGGTGATTAGATCAAGTTGAGAGAGACGATTGAGATTTAGTGAAAGGTGGGCCCACGACATATATATCAAGAGTCCGCACGTATGGAGGTCTAAAAAACTGGAACATAGTGATCTCTGAAAAATGAAAGGTTCAATCTTCTTTTACAAGGAATATCATCTTGCCGAGTACGGATATCAGTACATTCGAAGTGTACAGAAAATAGAAAATTCGCCAACAAGGTGTTCATCATCCTTCACCAAATGAACGTGTTACTGAAGACCTTACTTTTCTAACAGCGACTACCGTGAACAACAGTAAACCTTGAGGAAAGCCTTCAGATGAAAAGTTAGTTCGACTGAATCAGGCGTTGCTCGCCAACAAGTAAACGGATCAATTAATGAATTAACAAATTCATCGGTTAATAGAGAACCCTGGGGGCATTGTCACAACTTACCAAAGTAGAAGAGCAAGTCCAATTTGCAATTTGAAAAGGGTCAAAGTGAAGCTGCTCAACTCTCATATGAATTAGCTGCTTGAAAGTCTTAAAAGAGTAGCAACAGATATTGCCGAAGAAAGAAAGCAAAACAAAGGATTGTCAAAGGTAAATAGTTGAAATTTCGCTAAAGAGAGCATCGGAAATTTTACAAATAAAAAAGTAAAGAAATGGTTCGGACAATTCAAAGACTACATGAAATATACATTTGAAGAAGACGGCATACTCCTTATGATTGCTAGTTGCGGAGAAAATTGAATTGCCATGGTTAAAGTATTAAAGGAGATAAAATAGAGAAGAAAAGAAGAACAGGCAAGAAGAAAGCAAGACAACATGTTGACTCAGAAGTATCACAGCATGTTGACTCAAAAGATTCACGACACAATTATTCAGGGGGCAGACAAGGGCATGCAAAATACGTCATCTTTGAAGATGAACTACAGTTTTGATGCTTCTAAATAAAAAAGGGCAAGATAAGTAGTCTCAGAATGCCAACAAAGTCTCAGAATGCCGAAATCTCAGAATCCCAAATGAGGTAATCGTTGATTCCCCGAGATGATAATTGTCTATATCAATTTTTGTAGGTCAAAGTTAGGACAAAAGCAAGCACTGAGATAGCAAGCATTGATGATTGTTATCAAGCATTGACGATTGTCGCCAACAAGTAGAGGAGTAAAAGGATTGCGAAAGACAATGCGAAATTCAGGAGATACAATTGATGAAGAAAGAAAAATGAATGGCTTGAAGAACAAGTTACAAAAGACAATTGATAAAAGCAAAATTGTTAAGATGTACGACATAAAAGAAGCGATAAGAGTACATAGGCTTGATTAGTTTGAGACCGGGGGCAAAGCTAATCTTGAGCAAAAGTATGAAATGATGCGGCGTCAGCATATTTGTTAAAGGTCGCAACATCATGATTTTGATTACGAAGATTCCCAGAGTAATGCTTCCTAATCAAACTGTGAAATATGTTTCTCACCATAGAATGTATTTCTTTCGTGTATATGAATGAAATGCAGGCTTTCAAGCATATCAAGTCATCTCCAAAGCAAGATAGGCTTTCAAGCATATCAAGTCATCGCCAAAGCAAGGCAGGTTTTCAAGCATATCAAGTCATCGCCAAAGTAAGACAGACTTTCAAGTATATCAAGTCATCGCTAAATGTAAAGCGTTGATGATGGCCGCCAAGCGTGGATGATCGCCAAATGTAAAGCGTTGATGATCACTGTCAGGCGCTGATGATCGCTGCCAAGCGTTGATGATCACTGTCAAGCGTTGATGATCGCAACCAAACTTCCGACAAATACCATTATATGAACAGATCTGACCAAACTTCCATTCAATACAACAACTTGAATTAGAGAATCTAGACCCGGTGTCTCTCATCCATGTTCAAGTCTCTGAGGGAAGAGGAGGATACAAGTCGAAGTAAAGGTTGTCTTCTCTACAATTGAATGTTAGGCTTAGGAGATAAAAGTTCGGCTTCTTCATCAGAGGGTACCGCTTCTATGAAATATGACGATGATGAGGATGACGAAAGCGACGAGGATAAAGATGATGATTTTGAGGAAGGAGAAGTTGATGTAGACGAAGAGGAGCATGTAGTTGTGGAAAATGCTTAAAAAGAATACCCTCCTATTGTCACGCCCCGAAATCTGGGTACAGAGTGTGCACCCTCAAACCCGAGTTTCAGTTCGAAACTTGTACACAAAGTGTACTAATTTAATTCCTTAATCAGTTTAATCAGAGATGATAATTATATTCAATCTAAGTTCCACCATAATCCCAATCACACATATAATATTCAGCACAAATCAACCAGGAATATATAAATCTTGACAACCCTTAAAATAAAATAAAACTTCAAAATCATTCATTTATTATATCATCGTACTATAATTATGTTTATTCCATTCTAACATTGTTTCAATGAAATAAATCTAAATAATTTATTAAAATCTCAAAATCAATAACAATATACATTACACGTTAATCAAACTATGCTAACAAATAAATCATATAATTAGAAATTGTCTAATGCCGCTACTTTATCTTCAGATAAGTATGGCCACATTTCACATGGGTTGTGTTCAGGTACGGTACATCCTTTTGGTTCTTGCACCACATCATCTGCTAATGGCTCTCTGTACAGTTTTTCCATCAATAAAAAGGTAAGCTGGCCAGGCTTAGTGATATAACCCAGTATGGTTCATAATCATAGCAATTAAAATAATACAAAAATACATGTACAATGATATGAATGTAAAATGGTGTATGAATGCATCAGATGGGGTGATCGTCCATCTGCTTGGGTTAGAGGTTGTCAACCTGCATCCACCCATTGGGTAGGCTTCCACCTTTTGGTAGGCTTGGACATAGCCCGCATCTGGTAACGCTCTACCAGGATCGACATTTTTTCTAGGGAGGGCCCCTAGGGTCGACCATGCATTATGTAAATATAATGAATGATGGATGATATGTAAATGCATATTTTTCATATTCAGCATAGTTGTCCTGATCAGAATATTTACATATGAATTTAGCGTACAATTATCATAACAAAATACTCAAATCAGTATATCAATCAATCAAACAATTACAAATGATTTATTTTAATTTTAATGAATTATGAGACGAGTTGGGTTACTCACCTGAGTTTGATTGTGTAGAATCCACAAGGTAAATGAGTTGGTTTGAATTCAGAGATCCTATCAGTTATATCAACAATATTATTATTCATCTAGTTATTTTACATGGTGGGGCCCACCTTTGATTAACATCCTAGGTCGCCATATCTAAATTAATCAAATAATTAAAAATTATATGTTTATGTAAATTTAATTATCAAGATTTAGATTTTCTTTTTAAGATTCTGAAATTGAATGTCAAATAATTAATCGGGGTGGCCCACCGGATGATTGGATCATCTAGATTCTTGAGGTATTATCATGTTTTGCCTCTACACATTAGATGGATGATGTGGATCTAACCACACATACACCAATGGCCCATCTCAACCTTCTACGCCAAGTGATACCAACACTTGTGCAAAAATCTAAGATTCTTTATTAAACATTTATAGATTTGACTAGTGTGACCCATCTGATGGTCAGATTTATTTGAAAATTAGGGCCTGTGTATATTTTGGCCTTAAGGATCATATGATCCGTACAGATCTATCTCAACACAATCAGATTTCATCCATTTAATTTATTTCTAAAATATTACTAACTAGATCTGAAATCATAAAAACATCACTTTATTAAAATTGACTCTACACACTTATACGATGATGGTATGGATGATCCACACCATCCATTATATAGATCAATAAGAAATTAACTACATAATAAAAAATTAAAAAGATCTAACGATTAGAACTTACCTAATCGAGACTTCTTAGAAATTTCTCTTCCTTTTACTTTACTGTATTCCTTTTTAAATAAAATTCTCATAAGATAGCATGAGCACATCCTCCCTTATCCTGAATTTGAATTTTTTTTTTGACATTTGATAAAAAAAAATTATTATTATTACTTTAAGAACCGATCCTTAAACATCTCTCTCAATTAAGAATGTCTCTGCCAACTCAACTATTGACTTATTTTTATTTTTTATTTAAAAATAAAATTTTTAAATATTTATTTTAATTTTTTTAATGCACCAAATCTTAGGGTTGTTACACCTGTGACTTCTGAAACTCTTCCTAGTGCCAATATCCCTGCAAAATCTCCTGTGACAATAGAGGAGGAAGAAGAACCTTTAGATTATGAAGAGTACGGATATTCACTTGGTAATGGAATTTAATTTCATATATATTTATATGCATATTTAGTGATAATTGTATCATTATCATTGTCGTGTCTTTATTTCAGGCACTCGTGTTGCTAATAACGAGACGGGTGATACTCCTCCTTTAAATCCTTCCACAACTGCACCAGCAGCTTCGCCAAGAGCTCCTCTGGTTTCACTGGCGGAACTAAAAGTGGTAGCCCGTGAAATTATATTTCCAGTAGAGACCACTGATTAGCCCACCCCGACCACCAGAGACTCAAGTATAGAGGCCAGGGCACCTTCCTTTGCTGACATAGTAGGGGGTGGCTCTCTCATGGCCCAAGAAATTCCTTTTACCGTTATTCATACTTCTACTACAGGTGTGTGTGTGTGTGTGTGTGTGTATATGTACTGATTGCTTTATTGAGAGCGATATATCTTCTAATTTTCTGTCATCATTTCTGACTTCTTTCCCTCTTTATACTATAGGGACCCCTCCTTGCAGTGGGGCTGCAAGTTCTGAGTCTGTGGCTACTGTGTCCGAGCTACTGTCATTCGCAAAGATTCCCGTTCACAAAATGCTTCTGATGAAGAACTCTTTATCAGCAATAGTTCACATCTTCAAAGACCCCGAACAATGGTCAGACCTAAATGTTGCCATCGAAATTCTGGAAAGCTCTGCAAGGATGGCGAGAATCAATATCTCTACTCTGCGTGATTATCTCCTAAAATTCCGCGATTCAATAATCTCTTTGGCATCAGCGGAGAATATTACAGTTGATCCTAAAATTCTAGAATATGGAAAACAACTAACTTTGTCCAAGGAAAAGGCTTCTCTTATTAGTTCCATTATCTCTGAATTTGATCAGGAACAAGTAGTTCTTCAAGAACAGCTGAAGATTCATACTAATGATAAAGTGGCTATTCGGGGTCGTATTACCACTTTGAAAGAGGAGATCTTGCAACTGGAGCTGAAGGATTGTGAGAAGGAATCGTACATAAAGGAGATCGAGGAAAGGATACAAGGTAATATTCAGTCTGCCAACGCTGAGAAGTCTGAACTACTCAAGACCAAAGAGATGATTGCATCATTAGAAGATAAGCTGGCTGACATCCCTGATCAAGCAAAGATCATTCTTGAGGAAAAGTCAAAACATATAGCAACTCAGATGCAATTAAAGGAGGATTTGCAAAAGTATATGGGACTAGTGGGAATTGTAGAAGAACTCTAGATATGTGATTTCTTTCGTATATATGCTTTTTAGGTAAGTAATTTCTTTTGACATTCAATATATCTACTCGCGATAATATTTTGAGACATTTTATTCTAACATGCATTTCTTAATTGCAGATCATTTCAAGCATGTTTATTCATGCAATAATCTCGACATATCATTTAATAAGGAACTAATTATAAAACACCAATATTTTATGCTTGTTAGTGCGGGATTTCCTATATGATTTATTTTAATTGGCGGTGCTAAATTTTAATTCAGTCAGTCACACACAGTTTAAGCTCTTGAGTAGTGGAGCCCACATAGTTTTTTAGACTCTTGAGTAGTGGAGTCGGGTCTCACGTGATAGCCTCTGTAACTCTTAGGAGTTCACTGGACTTCTCACTGCCTAGGGAGTTCACAAACTGTGATCCATCAGAGGGGCCCAGTGAAGCTACTGGGGCCGTGAACTCGGTTGGAATTACACACAGGGTTAGCTACAGTAACTCTCTAGAGTTTACGGGGCGTACAAGGCTACCTTTGGGGTACCAAATCTAGGGCCGCCAGTCCGTTGATGAGTAGGTTTAAGCCCTTCCTCATGAGTTAGTACTAAAATCAAACCGTAGATCTGGGGGGTCTTACGCACGGCTGGCCTATCTAAAGCTCACACTGCGGCCCTCATTTTCTTCGTCTGCAAGTTCGAGCTCATTCATAGGAGGGCATTTTCCTCCATTCCCTGTGACGCTGCCGGAAAGCTATACAGACGGCATGAGGGTTACACGTGACTGGCCATTGAGGACTTTTAGCCTTTTTAGACTTTTGGTCACTGGCTCCGTCAGCTGCCCGCATGGGTATGCGTACGATGACCTTTAAGGGCTTTTTAGGGCCACTGGCTTCTCACCGCTGCCCGAATGGAGATCTTAAAATGCCTTAAAAGACAATGATATGTATGATCAATTGTTGTGAGAATGATAGACATCTCTGACTGAAATTGATACATCGCCATTTCTGCTAATATCTTCAATTATACACGTCTGTCCGTCTGTGTTGTTCATAATATACTAGCTTGGTGACAGTATCAATTTCAGACAGAATTTTGTAGGACTCGCTTGATGATGGTGATGTTCACTTTCCTTTTGTAATATTTGCTATTACATAGTCTTGATATGCTCGCGAACTTCTTCTTTATTTATTCATCAGATGATACATAGCCATGATCTATTATTGCCCCCTTTTGATTCAGAATCATTATTTTGATGATATTCTGGATCAAAATCAGCAGTGTCTCCAGGAATGATTCTTTTGACAAAGCGAGCATTGATCGATATATGATTCTGTTTGCCCTATTGGAGTATTCCTCTTTTATGATGTACAACCTGTCCCATTTAGACTTGAATTTTCCCCCTGATATGATTGCTATTACTGTTAGGCGGTCAAGCATTTCTTATCAAGCAAATCCAACTCTTTCAGGCTTATTTTCACATTTTCATCATCTGTTACGAACTGATGTACTGACGTTACTTTTATTTCAATCAAGATCCATGCTTATCAATGTGGCACTCTCGGTATACTTGACCCCCCTGATAAATTCGACCTGTATCAACTTATTCACTGCTTCTACTATCAAGGGAACCAAATTCGGACGGAATCGCCTTTGCGTTTGTTTAATCCACTCTTTCTCATTGGAGACATTGAAGCAGTGCATTGCCGCAGAAGACTACACGGCTGTAATCATATTCACTGATGAGTCTACCTCTAGTCCTAGAAATTTTCTTCGCTTATCCTGACCGATTCCAATAGAGATTTGAATTCCCTTACCATGGTTCAAACCGGTGGGTTCTTCATAATCAAAACCCATGTTTTTCATAATCTTCTTACTTACCGGACTATATTTTTTAAGATCTTGCGGCGTCAGCCTACCATGGTACACATTATTCTAGGTCTCGTCTCCTGTCTTCGCTTCTTCTGAAACATAAAATTCTATTGGTTCAGGGTATTTTACGCTTGCTTCAACTCGAAACCTCCCTGAAGCGGCCGAAAATGGTTTATTCCTTTCAACATACGGCAGTGGCACTGTGTAATTAGACTGTAAAATTTTCAATTGTCCGACTAATAACAAGGTTAATGGTGGTTGCCCTGGTTGCCTCAGATGTTTCAGCACAAAGTAGAATTTCTTCTTCACTTCAGTAGTTTCGAATGATTCTGCCCTTTCTGTTTTTTCTTTAATCACATTCACTTGAATGTCCTTTAGGACCTTGCTTTCATCATTCTTTCTCTCCTCTATAGCAAACCCTTTATAGTAACTGGTGTCTGCAAAGAAGGACTCGGCCTTTGTATACGGCTTTGCATCGGTCATTACTTTATACTGTATTCCATCTTTACGGTATTTGAAGCACTGGTGCAGAGTACAGGGTATAATGCTATACTGATGTATCCATGGCCTTCCTAAGAGAAGATTGTATGTTGCTACTGCATTTATAACATGACACACGACATCAATAGTCAGTTCTCCTATATCCAGCACTACTGTAATCTTACCAAGCTCTCATTGCCCATCTTGATTAAAGCCCTGTATCATCATTCCACTAGGGCATAAATCTGAACGACAGTAATTCAATTTACTCAACATCGAGAGTGGTAAGAGGTTCACTGCAAACCCATTGTCTATCATGATCTGCTTGACTTTCTTCCCACGGATATGACCTTCTATCATCAGCGACCTATTATGCTCTGCTTCGTAGATCAAATCGTCATCAGAGAAGGAAACGACTGGTAGAAAGTTTTCTTGTTCATCATGTTCTTCATGCTCTAATTCTGCCAGTAAAATTTCTCTAATGTCGTGATCGAACAACGCTTGAACCAAGCTTTGTCGAAATTCTTTTGATAGATTAAGTGCATCATAAACACTTAATCGAGCCAATATACCCTTCAAATGACTTACCACATCATAAGTCACTTTCGCCACTTCGTTCTTCTTTTCTTTCTCACCATTGTTGTTCTACCTTTCAATGACTTCTTTTCTAGTAATTTCTGGTTTCTGCGTCACAGGACTTGTTATCTTCTTACCCGATCGTAATGTGATCACTGCTACCTTCTTTGCCGTTTTACAATCTTCCTTCTCATTCACATCTCGAGCTTTTCCTCGGATTGTAAGCACATTCACTATCACCATGGCACCCCTTTCTTTTTCTTTACTAAGTACTATTTCACCCCTATCTATCAACCGCTGTATTATACATTTCAGTGTATAGCAGTTCTCTGTTGAATGTCCCACCAAGCGATGATAGCAACAAAAATCTCTTTCCTTGGTTCTTGTCACATCTTCAGGGCGTTTGGGCTCTGGTAATTCTATCGTGCCAGCTTTTAACAGTTGATTCATCATAAGAACTGAAAGTGCACCTCCTAGTACCCTGGTTTGTCAAGTTACGTGTGTGGTGAGTCAGACTGGCTGTAGAACTCGATAGGAAGATTATTTCAAGCGTTTGCCTCAACCGGATGTGTGGAAGCTTGCAATAGGTAAATCATAGCCTCACATCCCATGTCCCAAAACACCAGGTGATTAAAACCCTTAAAACAAGATAGACATCTTAGGGTTTTATGGTGAGAAAATTTTTTACAAAATAAGAAAATCTTTAAGTTTTTCTCACTTTGTCGATTTTATCGAAGCACCCTCGATATGATCAACCTGTACTGTCGATGTCCTCGATACCTTAACGATATTATCGATAAGATGACCAAAATGTCCAGCAACTAAATATTCATCTGGACGAATTTATTAATATATCGATACACCTATCGATATCATTGATAAAAGCACTAAATATGTCTAGCAACTTCACAATATATCTGGACGAATTATCGATCTATCGATACACATATCGATATCATCGATATTCAAATCTCGAGACCATCGAGAGTGGCTCGATAAGATCGACAGATAGATTTTCGGCGCCCCTGTTTTTTAATGAAAATCTCATATTCCTTCGATATATCGATGACCGTTCAATATGATCTAAAATCAAGTATCGATAAGATCGGAGGTCCATCGATGATATCAACAGTGGGCGCGCATTTCTTACAGCAGTTATTTCAAGTTATTTTTAACTATTATCGGGGCCCTTCGATTTAATCGATATTCAAATATCGATGATATCGACACCAGATCGATTGCATCAAATGAAGCCATAATCTATCCAGCAAGTTCAAAGATAAATCTGTTGGATTTATCGATGCCTCAACTCTGATCTCGATGTCATCGACATTCAAATTCCGATGACCTCGACAGTTCCACCGATCATTCATGAAAATCTGAAATATCTCAAAGTCAAGTCTCTCTCATTTTTCAAGTGTCAATGGATCGAACCTTTCATCAATGTAACCGGAGTTCGAAATTCGATGACATCGACAATGACTTCGATTCATCAACCAATTGGCAAAGAGTTTCAAAAGTGTATGACATCGAGTCTGAGTCATCGAGCAGACCATCGATACTATCGAGAGTACACGCTCGATGATATCGAACCTGCTTGATGATATCGAACTCTGTCATAAATGTGACCGTTTTATATCCGTTGGAACTTTTTGCCTATTTATAGAGGACTTGTCTTTTGTTGCTGTGAGAGAAAGAAGAGAGAGCTTTTGAGTGTTTAAAATTATATCCTATACCTAAGGCCCTTTCTCTCAAGGGAGTTCATCCTCCAATCCACCCTCACCATTGATATTTAATAGAGTGGATTGGGGAATGAACTTCCACATTCAAGGATCCTCCAACTACCACCTTAATGGAAAATCATATTGCTGGGATGCCTTGAATGCATAAGATTGGAACTACTCTACCTTCCTTATAGGAAAATCTTTAGAGAGTAGGATTCCATCTTAACCTTGACCCAACCTCAAGCCTAGTTTTGGTATATCTTTTGTATTGCGGATCAAGGGAGAAGAAGACTCTTCGTCAATAAGGAGGAGGAGATCTTCGACATTGTGCTTAACGAGACTCATCTACTTATCTATAAGTATCTAGAGTCCAAGAGGACACTTGCGATCATTCCTTTCTAGGATTGGGTCTTAAGTGGTTTTCACCCTTTGAAGCCCTGGTAGGAGGCCTCCGGCGGGAGTGTATGTTGTGGGTGTGTTGTGTGGACCCTTGCTATGTAGAGAGCATAAACATCTGGTTAGGAGTGAACCAGCAAAACTATGGGTTTGAGGTAAACCGTGTAAAACCTCAGATGGGTGCATTGTGTGGACCCTTGCTCTATGGAGAGCATAAACATCTGGTTAGGAGTGAACCAGTAAAACTCTGGGTTTGCGGTGAACCGCGTAAAACCTCTATAAAGGTTGAAGGTGAATCTGATTTAAAACCTTAGGTTTGAGGTGAACCCTGGGAAACCTCCTTAATGAAATCCGGTATACTCAAGGGTTGAGCGCGACAGCCGGGAGTGGAGTAGACAAGTACTCGAACCACTATAAAAATGACTGTGTCTGTGATTGATTTTTGTGTTTGCTCATTTGTATGATTATGCTAACTACATTCATATCTACTCACACTTCACACACAGTCACATCCATCATAGACTATAACCACTTCATGCTTATCATTTAAATAGTTCTGTGATTAGATCCTCTACTAAGCTTAGAAGCTAGTAGAGTTACATTGGGTAATCCTAAACATTGCATACCTGTTAGGATTAGAGTAATTGGATTTTTAATATAACTCATAAAACTTTAAAAAGTCCTATTCACCCCCCTCTAGGACATATTGACATATTCCAACTTCAACTCAAGCGGTCTTCACGGCTATTTCAATTGGTATCAGAGCAGGTCTCTCTTTAAGGGCTTCACCGCCTAAAGAGTGATCTTGACTAAAGTTGGGAATATGGCCAAAGGAGAGGGCTCATCGGTCACTAGACCTCCAGTATTTGATGGATCAAATTATGTATACTAGAAGGCTAGGATGTACTACTTTCTGAGATCTTTGGATCATGACATTTGGGATTGTTGAAAGCGGATACGTGCCACCAACTGAACAAATCGTACTTGACAGTGGCACAACTATTTCAAAACCCAAATCCAAAGAAAAGTGGACGGCGTTCGACAAAGAAAAACAACTGCTGAAGCTAAAGCTATAAACGCCATCTACTATGCCATGTCCCAAGATATTTTCAATCAAATAAGCATGTGTGGGACATCGAAAGAAGCATGGGATATACTAGAAACAACCCATGAAGGCACAAATACTGTGAAGAGGTCCAAACTACAACTCTTAACCTCACAGTTCGAAAATCTCAGAATGGAGGAGCATGAGACATTTACGGAGTTCTTTACAAAACTGAATATCATTTGTAACTCCATGGGTGGATTGGGAGAGAAGGTTCTGGTTCCAAAAATTTGCAGGAAAATTCTAAGAACATTGCCGGAACGCTTCAATCCCAAGGTAACAACAATTGAGGAGTATAGGAATATTAATGAAATGAAAGTATTGATGAAATGAAAGTAGAAGAACTTGTAGGTTCCCTACAAACTTTTGAACTACACTTCACTCAACCCCAAAAATCCAAAAACACTGTCCTAAAAACTTCAAAGAAAACAATACATGAGGACAGTGGAAGTGAAAAAGAGGATGAAGATGAGGAGGTGGCTTTGCTAGCACAAAGATTCAAAAGGTTCTTTTAGAAGAACCGCGACCGTCCATCCAAGGGAAGAAATGCAAACTATAAACCTTCTACAGGAAAAATTGGTAAGAAAACCAATGAACCGCAATGTTATGCCTGTCATGAGTATGGACACCGGTCAACCGAATGCCCAAACAGAAAAACTAAGGGCAAGGCGATGTCCGCCACGTGGGATGATACTGAAGAGTCGAACTCAGAATCCAGTGACTTTGAGAGTAATGGAGATCAAAAGTCATTGAAAATTTTCATGGTCTCCACTACTCCAATCATTCCCACGGAATCTGAAACACAGAAAGATCAACAAGCCACTGAATCATCTCCATCCAAAAATGAAGAAACTAAGAAGAAAACAGGAAATGCAACATCAATAACTAGATCATCTGCTGTTTCAGGAAGCAATATAAGAATCTCTCATGTTTGTCATCTATGTGGTGATACGGGTAGTTATGAGTTTGAATGCACAACACCTAGGAGGACTCAACTTAACTCTGGTCAAAACAATCTATTAACCAAAGAAACACAGAATGTCAAAAGCCCTCTTAGGAATTTGAATATAAGAAATGTTCTTACATCACCACCTAAATTGATCAATAAGATGAAATGGATAAGGAATAATTAGTTTATATCATACATCAAGATCTGGATATGTGCTGAAATGAGAAATTTTTTTTGCTAAGCATTCATTGTTTCATCTAAGGATACACACATCGAACTTTTTGTATATAAACATTTATCATGTTTATAATTTTTGAATTGTACGTAAACTGTACAAAATTTTGTTGTATACTGACTATCGTTAATACACTATAAGTATACATGAAGGAATGTCTGAAGTAAAAGTGTTAAAAAATCTTGAGTTGACTATTATATGAATTTTTTATCAAATCGATAATCAGTCGATATCATCGATATCACTTCAAAAGTTGAAAAGGCGCATGATCAGGAATGGTATCGAAGGCAGGATCAATGAACTCGATAAAGAACTCTCGATATCATCGAAAAGAGTATCGATCATATCGACGATTGTCGCCCGATATAAGTCTGTAGAGAGCAAAAAGGGATTTCTGTCCCAAGTTTTTTTTTCTTCCCGCCTCTGCTCGATTCGCTTGACCAAACCATTGGAGCCCTCATAGGACTAACCAAATCACACAACGAAATCGGTAATACCTTACTATTTTTTTGTGAGTCCATTTTTTTTGGGTATTGCTGCTTTCTATTCAGGTCATGTCCTCTTTCCAAATTCGTAAAACCATTTTTTTTGTCGTTATGGGAAAAGACAAAGAGAAAGTGTCGGGCCCTGGCGAATCGTCACGATCGTCCCAACAAAAAGTACTTGTGCCTAAAGAAAGAGCAAAGGCCTCAGATCATGGGACTCCCACTAGGCAACACACAAGATCACGTGGGCCCCCGTCTGAGGCACAGCCATCTCCCCAGGCACCTCCTCCTCCTCCTCCGGTTAGTCGATGCCCAACAAAATACACTGGTCGGAAGTTGATCCATGAACAAAGAGTTGACAGAGGATGCTTGGCACCTTACAATTTGGAACCTCTGTTTGCTGAAATCGGGTGGTTGCCCATCTTAGATTTTGGAGGACCTTGCCAACTTGAACAGACACACAACTTTCTTGTAGCATGTCACTCTCCTGTGTCTGATCCTCCCTCGTTCATGGTCTCTCTGGATGGTGATGATGCGTTTATTACTCATGCCACATTAGCTCACATTCTCAATCTGCAAATGGCTCCAGAAGGCATCCCGAACTTGGATCTTGATCATCCTGACAACCGTTCTGTGGTTACCAAATACCTATGCAATTATAAAAACATTCCCTGGCATCAAGGGAATGCCTTAAAATCTAGGTACATGGAACCTCGTTTTCGGATTATGCAAGGAATCTTCACTACAAATCTGTATCCAAGGAGTATAAATCGATCTAACCTCATGAGTCTTATGATCATGATTGTTTACTCTGTTGCAAAAGGGATGAAGTTCTGCCTTCCAACACTGCTTGTCAATCAGTTGGTAAATACTATACATACATAGGTTCTGATATTGCTGCTTAATTATTATACATCATATGAATTGGTTCTCCCAACTAATTCAATCTTCAGTCAATATCACTTGCTATACCTTTGCCAGTGACTGATAAAAAGGGGGAGAACAATTCAAAACACCCCGAGTAGAAAATTGTATATCTAATGTGTTGCAGGTGTTAGGGGGAGTAGCTGCACCAAGAAAAGAGGAGTTTTGAAGTAAGGGGGAGCAGATACTTCTAGAATGTGTACATGGATTAGAAAAAATTAAAAAATTGTGTAAATGCATGTACACACAATTTAGGGTGTGTCTAGAAGTGTTCTAGGGTGTTTTGGGTATTTTGTCACGTAATTGACAAAGGGGGAGATTGAAAGTGCACCTGCTAGTGCCCTGGTTTGTCAAGTTATGTGTGTGGTGAGTCAAACTGGCTGTAGAACTCGATAGGAAGATTATTTCAAGCGTTTGCCTCAACCGGATGTGTGGAAGCTCGCAATAGGTAAATCATAGCCTCACATCCTATGTCCCAAAACACCAGGTGATTAAAACCCTTAAAATAAGATAGACATCTTAGGGTTTTATGGTGATAAAACTTTTTGCAAAATAAGAAAATCTCTAAGTTTTTCTCGCTCTGTCGATTTTATCGAAGCACCCTCGATATGATCGACCTGGACTGTCGATGTCCTCGATACCTTAACGATATTATCGATAAGAGGACCAAAATGTCCCGCAACTAAATATTCATTTAGACGGATATATCGATATATCGATACACCTATCGATTCATCGATAAAAGCACTAAATATGTCCAGCAACTTCACAATATATTTGGACGAATTATTGATGTATCGATACACATCGATATCATCGATATTCAAGTCTCGAGACCATCGAGAGTGGCTCGATAAGATCGACAGACAGATTTTCGGCGCCCTTGTTTTTTAATGAAAATCTCATATTCCTTCGATATATCGATGATCGTCCGATATGATCTGAAATCAAGTATCGATAAGATCGGAGGTCCATCGATGATATCGACAGTGGACGCGCATTTCTTACAGCAGTTATTTCAGGTTGTTTTTAACTATGATCGGGGGCCCTTCGATTTAATCGATATTCAAATATCGATGATATCAACAACAAATCGATTGCATTGAACGAAGCAATAATCTGTCCAGCAAGTTCAAAGATAAATTTGCTGGATTTATCGATGCCTCGACTTTGATCTCGATGTCATCGACATTCAAATTCCGATGACCTCGACGGTTCCCCCGATCATTCATGAAAACCTAAAATATCTCAAACTCAAGTCTCTCTCATTTTTCAAGTGTCGATGGATCGAACCTTTCATCGATGGAATCGAAGTTCGAAATCCGATGACATCGACAATGGCTTCGATTCATCGACCAATTGACAAAGAGTTTCAAAAGCGTATGACATCGAGTCCGAGTCATCGAGCAGACCATCGATGCTATCGAGAGTATACGCTCGATGATATCGAACCTGCTCGATGATATCAAACTCTGTCATAAATGTGACCGTTTTATATCCGTTAGAACTTTTTGCCTATTTATAGAGGACTTGTCTTTTGTTGCTGTGAGAGAAAGAAGAGAGAGCTGTTGAGTATTTAAACTTATATCCTATACCTAAGGCCCTTTCTCTGAAGGGAGTTCATCCTCCAATCTACCCTCACCATTGATATTTAAAAGAGTGGATTGGGGAATGAACTTTCGCATTCAAGGATCCTCCAGCTACTACCTTAATGGTAAATAATATTGCTGGGATGCCTTGAATGCATAAGATTGGAACTACTCTACCTTCCTTAACCTTGACCTTGACCTTGACCCAACCTCAAGCCTAGTCTTGGTATATCTTTTGTGTTGCGGATCAAGGGAGCAGAAGACTCTTCGTCAACAAGGAGGAGGAGATCTTTGGCGTTGTGCTTAACGGGACTTATCAACTTATCTGTAAGTAGCTAGAGTCCATGAGGACACTTGCGATCATTCCTTTCTAGGATTGGGTCTTAAGTGGTTCTCACCCGTTGAAGCCCTGGTAGGAGGCCTCCGGTGGGAGTGTACGCTGTGGGTGCGTTGTGTGGACCCTTGGTCTGTGGAGAGCATAAACATCTAGTTAGGAGTGAACCAGCAAAACTCTGAGTTTGAGGTAAACCGTGTAAAACCTCAGGTGGGTGCTTTGTGTGGACCCTTGCTCTATGGAGAGCATAAACATCTGGTTAGGAGTGAACCAGTAAAACTCTGGGTTTGAGGTGAACCGCGTAAAACCTCTGTAAAGGTTGAAGGTGAACCTGATTTAAAACCTTAGGTTTGAGGTGAACCCTGGGAAACCTCCTTAATGAAATCCTGTATACTCAAGGGTTGAACGCGATAGCCGGGAGTGGAGTAGACAAGTACTCGAACCACTATAAAAATGACTGTGTCTGTGATTGATTTTTGTGTTTGCTCATTTGTATGATTATGCTAACTACATTCATATTTACTCACACTTCACACACAGTCACATCCATCATAGACTATAACTGCTTCATGCTTATTATTTAAATAGTTATGTGATTGGATCCTCTACTGAGCTTGGAAGCTAATAGAGTTACATTGGGTAATCCTAAACATTGCATACCTGTTAGGATTAGAGTGATAGGATTTTTAATATAACTCGTAAAACTTTAAAAAGTCCAATTCACCCCCCTCTAGGACATATTGACATATTCCAACTTCAACTCAAGCGGTCTTCGCCGCTATTTCAGGGACGACATCTTCCTTATCAAACACGAATCCCTCATGAGAATTGAGCATCATGGATCTTTTTCCATTGTATCCATTCATTGACTGGCTCCATTCTTCTCTTCGGCCCGACCTCTTTTCCCTCAAGTCCCTTATATCTTTGCCTCTTTTGTCACGATCGATAGCATTTACGGCCATTCTGCTGGATACCCTCCTAGCTGTCTCATGGTAGAACGCTGGCACTATCCGATTTATCAGTTCTAAAGCATAAGCCTTAGTGGCCAAGTCACAAAAAGTTCTGATGTCGGCACCGGTAAGTCCAACTACGAATTCCGTCTTCATAGAGTTTAGACACATCTTGACTTGTTCGTTTTCTCCTGGTAGCTGTTTACATGAAGTTCCCAGTGTCTTCCATCTGTCTATGAACCTTCCTACTGATTCGCTTTCGCCTTGTTGCATAGAAGTCAATTTAGCAATGCTGACATCTCGTGCTAGAGAAAAAAAATTAGATACAAAATCATCTTGCATTTGCTCCCAAGTGAGGATTGACCCTGGAGCCAAGCTGGAATACCATCGGAATGCCTTATCCGTCAGTGACGACCCGAACGATCGTAAGCAATACTGTGGTATTGTAGAAAAATTTCCCATACTGGTAACGAAGTGTATTAAATGTTCCTCCAGAGATCCTTCTCCATTGAACTTTTAAAAATCCGGATGCTTGAAATTGGCTGGAAAGGGAATATCATCTACCTCTCTTGGATACGACGTTCGATACCTAAAGGGACCAATAGTTCCACGTTCCCTTTCTATTCTGACAACTTCTTCAACAATTTTCCTTGCCTCGTCTCGTGTTATGGCCCTTGTGCCTGGAGCAGACCCTCGTGGTCTTGTTCCTTGTAGTTGAGAACTTTTAGATTGATTTCCTTGTTTATTCATTACGCCTGCCATCGGGAGAGCCACTATCTAAGCTACATCATGTGCAAGGATTGCTAAAGCCTCTCTAAGATTTCTGCATTCATTCATTAGTGCTCTTTGTGCTTCTATCATCACATTCACATGCTCTTTTATCCCCATTTTGTCTTGATTCGACTTCTCCATGCTTTCGACACCATCGGTCGATTGAGACGATAGAAACATCGGTGACTTTGTCTGGGGTGACACGAACATTGGTGAGCTTGCTATTAACGCCCTACCTTTCTGCTCTCTCGCCCATTTGACCCTTGAGATGCCTAAAGCCGTTATCGGCCCTTTAACTCCAGGCGAAGGCGGATTCATTCTAGAGCTTCTTGCATTTCTTGCTCTCATATGATGAGATGTTACAACAGTCCAACCTTCATCGCCTTCTAGTGGTTGAGGCGAAGTAGATACTACTCCAGCTGTCACCCGAGTCATGTTGTTTTCACTTATAGGGATTCGAGTCAGGTGCTTCAGAATTTGATCCGGTGTGTATTCTATCACAAATCGGAAGTTCACTTTTCTTACGGAAGTTGTCATGAGTAGCATGTTCTAATCGGATGCAGAAACCTTTGAACACGAAACACGATTGTAGTTAGTATTTGAAGAATTAAATAATCTATCTTAGAGATGAAGGGGGAGGATGTTTCCACTGAGAGTCACCATTTTGGCATCTGAAAGACGCCAAATTGTGATAAAAGTTCCATAACGATTTCACTGCTAATGTTAAATAAGATAAATACTCCCCAGCAGAGTCACCATTTTGTTTCGATAAGAAACAAATGCATTCTATTTGGGAGATTATCTTGTTTAAATATAACAAAGAAAGAATATTTAAAACAATCATCATATCTTATTGGTTCTGAGTTCATTTACATCCTTGAACATCCCTTGATTCCAAGATAGATTATTTAGAATACACAAATTGACAAAGTTCAAATGTTCAAATCAAATATCAAATCCGGTAGCATTTCGTCAGTTGCTTCAGTCATCTCCTAGAACTTAGGAGGAATATGGTTTGAATATCTCTTCAACTGATTTCTCCTCTTTAACTTGAACAGAAGAAATATGAAGAAATGTGAAGGCTTTGGCCATTTTAGCAACATGACGGCCCCTGGGTTTCATAGACTGTAAAGCAGTCTGGTTGTGCGGTCCCGCGCGAACCTCCAGAACTTCTTCTCCTATGACTGTGTTCATTCATGGATGGGGCCCACTTGTTTGCATGGTCAAATGATCAATACTAGCACCCATCTGCTTGCCCCTACTATTGTGGATGATTGTACAGAAGACACATTGATGGGAGAATCTGAGCTGCCTAATTAAGTTGCATAGTCAGATTTGAGCAGACGTGATTTGAAGACCACACGTCTGCTCAAATCTATCGCTTGTGGGTGATTGTACAAAAAACATGTGGATAGGAGAATCCTACCTGTTTGATTTTCTCTACTGAGTGTAGTCTATTGGCTGAATGTTTACATCACCTATTTGCTGGAAGGCTGTTACTGAGAAAGATAGGATTGTCCGATTGATGTGAATATTTATACAGTTGCTTGTCAACCATAAGGCTTATAAGATTGACATACTAGATAATACACCCATGAGTCGTGCAGGCCTAGTCAAGCAGTGGACCCTTAGACATAAGGGCAAGCTCCAAATTGAAAATGAGTCAATAGGTCTCTTGTTTGTCAAGGGTGGGCAATTTTGTCTTCAAAAGGGAGTCTTCAAATTGAGCATACATGTTCCTCATTGCTTGTGAGTTCATCAGCTGCTAGGCTTCATAAATAACTTTTGGGAATGAATGATCACTTTAATAGCTATTTGTTGCTTTATCCATGTATTCAGTTAAAAAGCCCATGTATGTAAAACAGATTTGCAGTCTAATTGTTATGCTTATTATAAGTAATCTAATAGGTTTTACGTGTGACATTTATGTTAAGGAATTGATCGGCCATTGTATTTACTGTTTGGCTATGGATATCTTTGTTTAACCATTTGCTCATACTATGAAATTTGCTGAGTTCAGTTCAATGTTTGGAACTTTGGATATGCAAGTGATTTGAATTGCAAACACAATTAATAACCAACAAAATTGTAACTAAATTTTTGAGTTTAGTTCACTATCAATTTAGTTCAGAACACTGATTCTACTGAGACTGCATTTAGACACACAACTGATAAACACTCATCCAATCAATAAACACGACCTTTTTCTAAGTAATTGGCTTAGTTCAGTTTTCTCTCAATTCAATTCAGCACACTGATTCCCTAAGGATGCATTTGGAACTTCCTATATGCAACAGAGGGCCTGTTTGAATTCTCAAACCAATGGTAAATACATGGGAAGTGGCTAATAATGATTTCCCTGGTAATTCTAGTAGCAGTACCAACGCTTGATTTGACGCTGTCTTTTTTTTGGTACAAAAACTGATGATGCTATGAAATATATGTGGGGCCCATGGTTATATATATGGCTTATCCACACCGTCTGTCTATTATCCCAACTGAAATTAGGGCATCATCCAAAAACATGAGGAAGATCCAAAGCTCAAGTGGCACACACCATAGGATTTAGGAAATCAAATACCTACCTTTAAAATTTTATTGGGGCCACTGTTTCCTTTGGTGTGGGTCACTTGAGTGTTGGATCGGCTTCATTTTTTGGGTCATGCCTCAAAATGTTATGCTAGAATGGATGGACAGCACAGATACATCATATATATATATATCACAATGGGGCCCACAAATTTAAACCAGTCCATTTGGACCAGTTTTCCAAGCAGAAATACTTATGAATTTTCAAACAGATGCAAGTGTAATCATTACTTATTTGCAGTGTATTTACCTTGTATCTGGAAAATCAAACATGCCCTAAGTGGAATTGCAAACGTTCACCCAAGCTTCTGAATTGTAACTAAGTTTGGTTGTTTCCACTTCACCGAGTAATTAATGCAATTGAATTAGTTGGCACCGCCAGATGCAGCAACCTTGGGGGGTTTTCTTAGTTGGATGTGGGCCTTTGCAGTATTCTTTACCCCTCCACCACCTACTGAGAGGCCACAAATCAAATGGTTAGGAATTGATGTTGCCCTGTTGAGGAAATTTTTAATGTATGATCTATCCACAATGGGACCCATAAACAAATTATCCAGATCATTGAACCATATTGTGCATATCCTCTGCTCATGGTTCATATATTGCATCTTCCTATACTTGTTTTTCTACAACTAGAGGTAGCCATCAGTAAAATCTGCATCAATTTATGAAAACAATGATGTAGATAAAATTACTTGTTGAGGTCAAAATCTGGTCAGCTCTCCCTTGGTCTCGCGGACTCTGAATGGTCACAGCACCCTAGGCCTGCATGCTAACAATGAACAAAGGAGACCCTAGCTAAGTCGGGGGACCCTCCGATGCCTAAGTCAGGTCACATGAATCTGGGTCTAAGTTGTAGAGGGAGAGAATAAGATATTGCGTACCTATAGCAATGGGGTCTCATGGTATTTATACTTGACTATCGGACGGTCTGGGTTCTTTAATCTCAGCACGATCAGTGGGATTTCCGAATCGTGGAGATATTGCTTGTAATCTAGAGATCATGCGATGTGTCCTGCATATTTGCGGGTGGAGTTGTCGGTCAAGTTTGCATAAGGCAGTTTCTTATTTCAACACGTGAAGCGCCCGCTCCCTGATTTGGCTTCGGCTCGGCTCTTCTAGTTGAAGAGGTTCCAAAAGTCTTATTTCCAAGGTCCGAGGCGAAGCGTCGGACCTATCTTATTAAGTTGGGTTTCCTGCAAACGACATTAATGGCCGAGTTACCTGTTTCTTATCAGTGAGTAGAAAACGGTCTGGTATATCCGCTCGGAGCACTATGCCTCCGATCTTGGTCTCAGGTCGTTCTGATCCGATCTGATCAGCCTCAGAGTTAGGGTACCTTTGTGACTTACCAGTGAATCCTTCAGTGGCATGTATTACATAGGTCGTTCGCATATCCGATTGGATCAGTATGTCGTCGGCCCTTGGAATTATAAGGGGCTCGGATCTTCCCATAACAGAAGCCCCCTACTCTTCGAGGTCAGATGCGAACTCGGAGAGTAAATACATGGAAGATCAATCGCCTCTTCAGTTGAACTTTCCATACCCGTCGTCGTCATCATAATTTTTGAATTTGAAGCGTCACCTCCTTGGGATCTCCCGACTGGTGGGCTAACCCTTAGCGGACGCGTGGTGACGGTTAAGATATCGAATCATCGTCTGCCTATGGTTGATCACCACGTATACCCCGAGTAGCGTTTCGGGCGGTGTTTTCCTTACTCGGGCGTCATTTCCCATGCCGCTTCATGTCAGAAGCATACCATTTAGTAGGGCTCGGGCCAATAGCGTGCGGCCACGTAAGCTCCGAAGTCGGCTCGCAATAATTCGGTTGCGGCCATCATTACTTGTCATTAATGCAAAGATTTGGCAAGGTCTATATAAGCCTCCTCCGGAAACTACTGTTTACTTCTGCGTTTTGCGTTTGAGTTGATACCGGAGGAGGCGAATTCCAGCGAGGGCATTTTCCAGCCAACCAGGATTTTCTGACAAGCGATTCTGACAGGCATTTTCTAGCAGAAACGATTCCCGGTGACCGTCCGGTGAGTCCCTCTTAGCACTCCTTTTTTCCTCCCTTCAAAATGTCGTCCGACTTGGAGATTGTTCGAGATTATGATGATTACTCTGAACCCGGGAGCTCTGACGATAGGAGAGAGGCCTCTGAAGGCCTCTTCGAAGCTGTACCCCTGCACCCTCCGCCCTGAAGGCAGAAGAAGGCAGGGGCTCGGACTCATCGGGGTGACAAGAAGAAAGTCGTCTGAGCCCCCCGGGTTATGACTACTGAGGCCGCTGAGATGCCTATGTGTGTGCGGGCCTCAGAGGTTGTCCCACGAGGCTCCGTGCTGATGGAGTCTCAAATGGGGTGGATCAGTTTGGAGTTTGAGATCCCAAATTCTGTTCAGATCTGAGCCCCTTGATACTGCTGGCACACCTGCTGAAGGGGAGGTTGCTATCTTTCTCTGCACTCTTCAGTGCGGGCTCCGTCTCCCTATGCACCCCTTCATCCAAGACTTGACTACCCATCTGGGACTGGCTCCTGGACAATTTGCCCCCAATGCTTGGAGGGTGTTAATCTCTGCCATCATCATCTGGCGTTAAGTCGAGAACCCGGAGTTGACACTAGAGGAGTTGATGAGCCTGTACCTGGTTAAGCACGACAGCCATGAGCCATGATACTACTTCGCGACCTGAGGCAGCAAAGGGTCGGGACTAGTCATGAACCTTCCATCCTTAAAAAGGATTGGAAGAATAAATGGTTCTGGGCTTCGGGCGAATGAGAGATGCCGGCAGCGGAGCTTAGAAGCTTGACAACATGGGTTCCCACCTGATTCACCACCCTAGGTCAAACCTTGTGCTCACTTTTCTTTTATTTTTTTTTCCTTCCGTTGTAGTTGGACTAAGCTCTTTTTTTTTCTTTGTAAATTTTCCAAGAGGTTCGCCCCTCCTCACCTCAGACCTGAAGAACCAGGTCGCTAAGGCTAGGGCATGATTGGGGGAACTTCGTTCCTGGTTGGATCTGATCACTGCCGCCATTCTCCACTGGTCTGGGCTGTGCAGATCTAGGCCGCTCCCCACCTCCTTCAGTAAGTCTTTTCTTCTTCTTGAGGGATTGAATTTTCTTTAACTTTGATAGTTGACCCATTATTTTTCGTGCAGGCATGGCCGAGGCATTTGGTTCTCGGAGGAAGAAAGCCGCCCCGACAGCAGAGAAGATGTTGAGGGCTGAGCCCCGGACGAAGACCATCGTTCGGAGGAAGTAGGCTACTCCTCGCGGGGAGGGTCCATCAGGCCCAACTTCTATTATTGCAGTCCCGATTGCAGCTTCCATTCCCGCTATCGCAGTCTCGGGATCGGCGCCCGCCACCGCTCGAGCCTCAGCAATCATTGTTCCGACTCCGGCGATCATTGCTCCGGCTTCAGCAACCATAACTCCTTCACCATCAACCATAACTCCTTCCCCAGTGACCTTAACTCCTTCCCTTCTGCCCACCGTCGTTCCTCCCTCCGCAGAGGCCTGTCCTGCAGTCCCCTGTATAGTCGTTCCTTCATCATTCGAGCGGGAGGAGGCGGTTCGGATGGTTGATGCCATGATCTCCCCTCTTGAGGCCGGGAATGACCTCGGAGCCGAGGCTCAGGACTCGACTGGTAGCAAGATTGGGGTTGCGGAAGCGACCGGTTCGGCCCAGATGGGGACGAGAGGTGGAAGGTTCGAACCGGGGTACCATATGTCTTGCTTGGTTCCTTAGGCCACCAAGCATGCCCCGGAGGAGGAGATAATCAGCCTCCTCGCCAAATCAGATGACTCTTTTCTGAACGACATGGCTTCTATCCTCTACAGGGTATCTTCTTTTACTTAGGCTCCTCAGCTTCCATTTGTATTTTTCCATTCATATACTCATACCTTTTTTTTTCATTCAGTTCATCCTGAGGATTCTCTTAACTCGGGAGAGAGTACGGGTGCTAAAAAAGAGAGATGTCGAGGCAGAGGTCCTCAAGACCGAGGCGGGGATCCTGAGGGATGAAGCCACTTTCCTCCGACTAGAGCAGGACGAGTTACGCCTATAGCTTGAGGATGGAAAGGCTCGGGAGCTCCAGCTATAGAAGGTCATAAGTGATCTCGAGGCTCGATGCGGTGCGGTGGAGGCTGAGCTGACACGAACCAGGGCGCTTGCAGATTCGCTGGCCAAGTAGAATGCCTGTTTGGGCGAAGTCTTGGAGTAGACAAAGGCCGAGGTGGTAGAAGAGCGGAGCCGAGCCGTTGCTCAGGCAATGGAAGCTCAGCGGCCTAAGGATGAAGCTTCCCTAGCTGTAGCCGTGGCTGCGGCAGTGGATGCCTACAAGATCTCAAAGGAGAGGGAAGTTGAAGCCACTAAGTTCTACGACTGTGGCTTCGACGCTTGTCTTGGAAAGGTCCAGGATTTGTATCCGGACCTTAACCTTAACCCTCTGCTGCCTGAAGATGCTGGAGAGAAGCTTACCGAAGAAGTCCACCCGGACCAAGCCACCGACTCCCAAGCCCCTCCGACTGCCTCGTTTTTAATTTTTATGATTGACTGAAACTCTCTTTTTTTTAATGGATGATGTGGATATTATTTTTTTGACCCTCTGGAGAGGGCACCTGAATCATGATTTTTTGTGTTAATTGGTAGTTAATCTTTGGATATGGCTTGTTTATTTTTGATTGTTCCGTTACCTTGCTGACAAGTAGGTTTGCTTTAGACATGGCCGAGCTAATTCCTTGATGGGTCGTCTCATTCCAATGTCGTCATGTAGGATTTTGATCCTTGATGGCATTATCGTTGTTGTCCCGACCCCTATGGGATCGGTTCGTCCCACGATTAGTGTGAACTTTTCTTTCCTCAGTCAGGTGGAATGTCGATTCCTCTATTGGGGAGTCAGTTCATTCATTGGTTGTTACCCTCAACTCAGAGGGGATGCCTTGTAGACTTGTGGGATAACGTTCTGACCATTTCTTTAAGGGATCAGCTTGTTCGATTCGCCCCTGCTTTCGAGAGGCAATTTTTCTCAGTAGATAGTCCGCTTATGTAAAAGTTATGAATCTTTATTGAGAGCCTTAGAGGTTGGTCGCTCGGAGGTGTACACTTATTGAGGACCTTAAAGGCTGGTCGCTTGGAAGCTTACACTTATTTGAGGGCCTTAAAGGCCGTTATATCAGGGATAGTAGACTTTTAGCTGCTCGATGTTCCATGGGTGGGGGAGTTGACGACCTTCGAGATCTTCTAAGTGATAAGAGCCTAGTTTGGTCGATCGAACCACGCGGTAGGGTCCTTCCTAGTTAGGTCCGAGCGTTCTAGCCCCCGACTCAGCGCTATTTTGAAATACACGCCGAAGGACCAGGTCTCCAGGGTGGAACCTCTTGACCTTGACCTTGGAATTGTAAAACCATGCCACCTGCTGATGCCGTGCGGTGACCCGGAGCCTTGTGATCTCTTTGACTTCTTCAAGCAGGTCCAAGCTAGCGGCAACCTGCTCAGAATTCTGGTCTTCTTGGTAATTCCTCCCGCGAGCAGTAGGGAGGCTAATCTCAACTGACACCATTGCCTCTGAGCCATAGGAAAGGGAGAATGGAGTTTCTCCAGTGGAGGATTGAGCCATGCTTCTGTAGGCCGAAAGGATGAATGGGAGTTCTTCGGCCCAGCTACCTTTTGCTTTTTCCAATTTCGTTTTGAGGTGGTGCTTGATGACCTTGTTGACTGCTTTCACTTGTCCATTGGATTACGGTGCCGAGGCGATGAATAAGCATTTGTGATGCCGAGCCCTTGACACATGCCTCGGAACTTATCGTTGTCAAATTGACGGCCATTGTCTGATACAATGGTGCGGGGTATTCTGAACCGACAGATGATATTTTTTTAGATAAAGTCAATGACTTTCTGCTTCGTGATCTTCGTAACGGGCTCGGCCTCGGCCCACTTAGTGAAGTAGTCGACTGCAACGATGGCAAATTTGACTTGCCCCTTCCCTGTAGACAGGGGGGCGATGATATCAATCCCCCACTAAGCAAATGGCCATGGACCGCTCATGGGACTCATTTCCTCCGCCGGTTGGCTCGGCACGGCTATGTAGCGTTGGCATTTGTCACATTTCTGAACGTAATCTTTAGAGTCCTCCTTGACGGTCGACCAGAAATATCCTTGTCGAAGTATCTTCAGAGCCAAGGCTCGACTGCCGGAATGGTTTTCGCAAATACCTTCGTGGATTTTGCGAATCACATAATTTACTTCATCGGTTCGGAGGCACCTGAGGTACGGCTGAGAATGCCCCCTTTTGTACAGGATGTCGTCCAGGGCAAGTTGCGGCTCCTTATAATTCCAAGGGCCGACAACATACTGATCCGATCGGATATGCGAATGGCCTATGTAACACACGCAACTGAAGGATTCACTGGTAAGTCACAAAGGTACTCTAACTCTGAGGCTAATGATTGGATCGGATCAGAATGACCTGAGACCAAGATCGGAGGCGTAGTGTTCTGAGCGGATATACTAGACCGTTCTTCTACTAACTGACAAGAAATAGGTGACTCGACCATTAACGCCGTCTGTAGTAAACCTAACTAGATAAGATAGGTCCGACGCTTTGCCTTGGACCTCGGAAGAAAGACTTTCGGAACACTCAACAGTCAAGAAGCCAAATCCATAAGTTCGGGTCGGGCATCGGCTCAGACTCGGGGTACAATCCTTGTGATGGTGAAGGCTCGCGAATGCAATGACCGGAACCTCTTCAACTAAAAGAGCTGAGCCGAGGCCAAATCGGGGAGCGGGCGCTTCATGGGCTGAAAGAAGAAACTGCCTTATGCAGACGTGACCGACAACTCTGCCCGCAGATATGAAGGACACATCGCACGATATCTAGATTACAAGCAATATCTCCACGATTTGGGAATCCCACTGATCGTACTAAGATTAACGGACCCAAACCGTCTGATAGTCAGGTATAAATACCATGAGATCCCGTTGCTACAGGTATGCAATATCTTATGCTCTCCCTCTACAACCTAGGCCCAGATTCCTGTGACCTGACTTAGGCATCGGAGGGTCCCCCGACTTAGCCAGGGTCTCCTTTGTTCATTGTTAGCGTGAAAGCCCAGGGTGTTGTGACGATTCGGAGGATACGAGATCGAGGGGAGAGTTGTCCAGATTTTGACATCAACATTACTGACAATGAATTTACTTGGGCATTTTGTCTGTTGGGCCCCACTGCATACCCTCATGGTACCCAAGACATTGAATTCAACATCTAAATCTGGTTCGTTACCATGTTGAAGATACGCTGGCACACCCTCAGACTCCGTCTCTATTCCAATGTCCGCTTCCAAAGCATTAAGCTCTTTGTGGTGTTAAAAGAGGAGAACCAGAACAAAAGAAAGAGAAATCAGCATTTCAGATTTCATAGGCATTTGATCATAAACACCAGGAATGAAAAAGAAAATTCCACAAAATACAAGCTGGATGAAGAGAGTACTATCCTAAATTACTGTATCTCAAAAGTACCACCTAAAGTTCTTCCTCGTTAATGTCATTAAGTACACAAGATTCTTTTGAGAGACTCTTGGATTTTGTTGCTCACATCCATCAAATTCATCATCTCAGCTTGCATGTTCTACATATTGAAAAGGCCTAGCTAAGGCCTAGTTATATGTCCTAGCTATATTTCCGCTGTTAAAGTTTTAATTTGACATAATCCTAGGACTACCTTTGCACCATAAAAACCAAGGGTTTATGGCAGGACAACCTTACTAGAACAAATTGAATATAAAAAATCAAACAGAAAGGAAATATAGGAAATAGTAAGAAACAAATTCTAAACTATTACAACATTCCCCACTTTACTTGAAATGTAAATATTACAACTGTTTCGACAAGAAACAAATGCATTTGATTTGGGAGATTATCTTATTTAAATATAACAGAGAAAGAGTATTTAAAACAATCATCATATCTTATTGGTTCTGAGTTCATTTACATCGTTGAACATCCCTTGATTCCAAGATAGATTATTTAGAATACACAAATTGACAAAGTACAAATGTTCAAATTAAATATCAAATCCGGCAGCATTTCGCCAGTTGCTTCAATCATCTCCTAGAACTTAGGAGGAATATGGTTTGGATATCTCTTCAACTGATTTCTCCTCTTTAACTTGAACAGAAGAAATATGAAGAAATGTGAAGGCTTCGTCCATTTCAGTAGCATGACGGCCCCTGGGTTTCATAAACTGCAAAGCAGTCTGGTTGCGCGGTTGCGCGCAATGGTTATCGGATGCGCGGTCCTGCACAAACCTCCAAAACTTCTTCTCCTACCTTCGATCCCTCTCCTCGCTCTGGTTCCTCTCCAAAATCTTCAATCCGTCCAAATGAAGGAGGGTAGGGGGTATTTATAGGCCCTCGCACGTGTGGTACCTCGACTTTGGTGTCGTGGGACCCACCTTTCAAATGCTTCAGATCTTTTTATAAAGAACCAGCTCTAGATTTCATTGTGCGGACCCGCGCAACATATATTTTAGTTGTGCGGTCCTGCGCAACGCACATTGGTTGCGCGGACCCGCGCAAACCTCCCTTAAGCTACTCCATTCACCGTCTTTTCCAATTTCCTTTCTATCTCTCAATCTTCTTTTGCTTCAATCCTTTCTCCATCATTTTTATGCCTCAACAGATGCCCCCTTGATCCTATCTTTGTTTCCCCAAAATCAAAGAGAAGGATCAAAATAATCACCCTGACAGGGTTTGTGCGGGTCCACGTAATGGAAACTCACATACCGCACTTGGCCACACCTCCCTATAAATACCCGTTCCTTCTTCCACTCTGCACTTCCTTTCGGTTTGTAATAAACCTTTGTTCTCCTGCGATTTCCCCGCACAACCAATATTGATTACGTAGTCCTACGCAATAACTCTCTTGTTCGCGCAAGGTTTCTGGGAGTTGCACTGTCTCGCACAATAGACTTCGGTTACGCAGTCCTACGCAACAGACTTCGGTTGCGCAGTCTCGCGCAACCTGGACTTAGCCAATTTTCCTTAATTAATTTGGTCTTTTTTCCAGCACTTAGCCAATTTTCTCAACTTTTCTGTGAACCTTTTCTTCAATTACCTTTAGGCCCTTAACTCTTTGTCCATCATGGCTCGTACTAAGCGAACCTATCGCCCTATAAACCCACCATCTGAGCAACCTTCTCATCCAGACCTTCCTAACCCATCTTTTTTCCACCCCTCTCCTTCTACAGATCAACCGCCAGCCAAACGTACCAAAACCACTACCCGTAATCCTGCATATTTCAAGGAACCCGTACTTCCAACCTTTAACTACACTGATCATATTGAATCACTACCGTCCCCCATTCATCGAGCAATCGCATTGGGAGATCTAAAATGCCCTCCAAAGCTTGGTAGAGAGTATGATTAGGATGAACGGCTGAAAACCATTGTCCACATCCGTACGGACAGTCAATGACCCCCTCTTCGAGAAGACACTCCTCCCGCTTCCCATTCAAAGAAAGCTCGTCGAAACAAAGCAAAGGAGTTCGAAGAGAAGATTAAGGAGCACAATAAGAAGAAGCTCCAGAATTCGTGGGAATCAGTCCGAGTTATTGAGGGTATCATGAAATTTGATAACCTTCATTCTGAAGGCATGACGGTGATTCCTATCAATGTCCATCGCCACCAATCCATGCTTGACTGTGAGCCAAAGGATTATATAGATGGAGAAAAGCTGATGTATACTGCTTTATGGGCAATGAGAGAACCACGCATCCTCGAGGGGATATTACAAGTGCACAAGCCGCGACAAAGCATCGAGGAAGTCCATCCCATGATCTTTCTTACCCCTTTTCACAGTCCACACAATCTTTTCCCCACATATTTTTACGAAACCATCAGACAATGCTTCAGAGATCGCGAGCAGCTCTGGGGACCTGAAGATTTCCGAACAAGGGATCTATTGATTTCACGGTGCTATTATTCCGACTGGACAGAAGCCATCTTGTCTAAGCACAAGGGTACACTCGCCAAAATCGGCTTGTATGATGCTATAGGAGTCACATCTCAGTACTTTTATAAGGAACCCACTGTACTGAAAGGTTTTCTTGAGTATTGGTCACCCACCACCAATTCTTTCCATCTACCATTCAGTGAAATGAGTATCACACTTTGGGATCTACACCAAATTGCGGGTCTTCCCTTGATGGACAAATTCTATGATGAATTCGTTCCGTCTAACAGAGAATTGGCCTTCATATCTTCTCCCGATCGCAAACCTTCCATCACTGAGACCACCATTGAACTTTTCAGGGAGATGGGGAAATTTTCGAACATCCACAAGTTCTCTCCTCTACAATGGCTGACACATTTCTCGAGGGCTCTCAGGTATTTTCAAATATAGGAATCAATTCCCTTCTCTTTTTTTTATACATTTCTCCACGTCAATCTCTTACTTTTCCCTACAGATTTCGTGATTGTCATTCTAAGGAACTAACAAATCTTTGCGACGATATGAAGGAGAGAGTGGATTACAGTTCATTCGGGGAACTTGCATCCTTCCTAGCATATTGGTTGAGTATCGTGGTACTCCCAAGCTCCAAATGGGCAGACGCAATTTGCCCTACTGTCATTGTCATTGCCGGCGCTCTGGCAGAAGGACATAAATATTATATCGCCCCTCCAGTATTGTGCTCTATTTACAGAGCCCTTGGCGAAATAGCCACTCTTGTTAAGAACCCTACTATCGGATCTTCGTCAGTGTATACTTCGTGGCACTATATCACAGGCTGACTAGGAGTCTACTTTCCCTGGACCTTCGAAGAACCAGAAAAGGTGTACATTCATCCTTTGCATCTCCCGCTTTAGTTCTTCCAACAAAGGGCTATGGCCAAAAGGTCATACGATTGGGTGGTGAATAAAATCCGAGATACTGACCAAGTGGACTTCTTCCAATTTCAACTCCATTGCTACATCGAAGATACAGACATGGTGGACCAGGCTGCACTCACCGTAGCAAAAAGAGCTTTCTTTCTCTCTATTCGCTCCTACAGTCTACCACTTCGAGAAGGAACGGAATTTTGGCGAGAGCCCTATTATCCCAGTCGCTTCGCCCGCCAATTTGGTTATGACCAAGCCGTACCGGAAGATTGCGGACTGGTCACTAAGAGGATGCATTGTTATGGAACTGGTCCTCTTAACTGGGCCATGATATGGAAGCAATTGTTGGGCGGTCGCGTCGATTTGTTCTTTATAATCCCTAGTTGCGACCGCATAGTTCGTACTTCTTATAGCTAGATGCGGTGGTGGGACCACCAGTCATTTTTGGTCAATAAGTGCTTTCCAGTGGATTCACCCATCTTTCTTCAACTGCTTAGATTGAGGATCAAAAAACTCGAAGGAGGAATTGGCTTTATTCCAGAGAAGAGCCGTGCCTCTCATCATGGCAACATTTGCAGAAAGATATCAATAGAAGTTCCAATCTGTGAGACAAAGCCCATCAATACTTTGGACGATTGGTTTGCTTATGGGGTCTTGACGGAATTTGAGCAAGTCCCTCATGACTTTGGTGGGTGAGTCACAGACGATGTTGGAGGGACGTCTTCCCCTATTCCGGTAGAAACTGCGGCATTTCAGAATGAGCCAGCTCCGGATGAACCAACTCTCCCTTCACAGCCCACTCCTCCCAGTTCATCGTCTCCTATGACCAGATCTCGAGCACATTTATAAGCATCACCACTTGTCCCTCAGGAAGGAGGTAGATAGGCATCTACGTCCCCTTCAGTCCTAGCTGACAGAGAGCCCCAACTAAAAAGTAGCCGAGCAGCTTCTTCTAAAGGAATGCAAGTCGTGATTGAAGAAGTAGATGAAGAAAGCTTAGGAGATGAAAGTTCGGCTTCTTCATCAGAGGGTACCGCTTCTATGGAATATGACGATGACGAGGACAACGAAAGCAGCGAGGATAAAGATGATGATTTTGAGGAAGGAGAAGTTGATGTAGACGGAGAGGAGGATGTAGTTGTGGAAAATGTTGAAAAACAACACCCTCTTGTGACTTCCGGAACTCTTCCTAATGCCAATATCCCTGCAAAATCTCCTGCGACAATAGAGGAGGAAGAAGAACCTTTAGATTATGGAGAGTACGGATATTCACCAGATAATGAAATTTAATTTCATATATATTTATATGCATATTTAGTGATAATTGTATCCATTATCATTGTCGTGTCTTTATTTCAGGCACTCGTGTTGCTAATATCAAGACGGGTGATACTCCTCCTTTAAATCCTTCCACAACTACACCAGCGGCTTCGCCAAGAGCTCCTCTGGTTTCACTGGCGACACCAAAAGTGGAAGCCCGTGAAATTATATTTCCAGTAGAGACCACTGATTTGCCCACCCCGACCACTAGAGACTCAAGTACAGAGGCCAGGGCGCCTTCCTTTGCTGACATGGCAGGGGGTGGCTCTCTCATGGCCCAAGAATTTCCTTTTCCCATTATTCATACTTCTGCTACAGGTATATATAGATATATATATATATATATATATATATATATATATATATATATATATATATATATATATATATATATATATACTGATTGCTTTATCGAGAGCGATATATCTTCTAATTTTCTGTCATCATTTCTGACTTCTTTCCCTCTTTATACTATAGGGACCCCTCCTTGCAGCGGGGCTACAAGTTTTGAGTCTGTGGCTACTGTGTCCGAACTGTTTTCATTCGCAAAGATTCTCGTTCACAAAATGCTTTTGATCAAGAACTCTTTGTCAGTAACAGTTCACATCTTTGAAGACCCCGAACAATGGTCAGACTTGGATGTTGCCATCAAAATTCTGGAAAGCTCTGCAAGGATGGCGAGAATCAATATCTCTACTCTGCGTGATTCTCTCCTCAAATTTTGCGATTCAATAATCTCTTTGGCATCAGCAGAGAATATTACAATCACTCCTGAAATTCTTGAATATGGAAAACAACTGACTTTGTCCAAGGAAAAGGCTTCTCTTATTACTTCCACTATCTTTGAATTTGATCAGGAACAATTAGTTCTTCAAGAATAGATGAAGAATCATACTGATGATAAAGTGTCTATTCGGGGTCGTATTGCCGCTTTGAAAGAGGAGATCTTGCAACTGGAGCTGAAGGATTGCAAGCAGGAATCGTACATAAAGGAGATCGAGGAAAGGATACAAGTTAATATTTAGTCTGCCAACGCTGAGAAGTCTGAACTGCTCAAGATCAAAGAGATGATTGCATGATTGGAAGATAAGCTGGCTGGCATCCCTGATCAAGCAAGGATTATTCTTGAGGAAAAGTAAAAACATATAGCAGCTCAGATGCAATTAAAGGAGGATTTGCAAAAGTATATGGGACTAGTGGGAATTGTTGAAGAACTCTAGATATGTGATTTCTTTCGTATATATGCTTTTTGGACAAGTAATTTCTTTTGACTTTCAATATATCTACTCGTGATAATATTTTGAGACATTTTATTCTAACATGCATTTTTTAATTGCAGATCATTTCAAGCATGTTTATTCATGCAATAATCTCAACATATCATTTGATAAGGAACTAATTATAAAACACCAATATTTTATGCTTGTTAGTGCGGGATTTCCTATATGATTTATTTTAATCGGCGATGCTAAGTTTTTGTCCGAAATTGGCGGTAAACTATCTTGCTCTTTGATCCCATTGTCAAGTCCAGTTTAGTCAAATCTGGTCATCCAGTTCAGTCAAGTCTTCGATCTGCAAATGCTGATCGGGCTGCTAGGGATGCCCGTTTAGCTTGACTTGAGGAGGGTCAGGCTGTCCTATGACAGGATATGATGGATCTTCGGGGCCTCGTGAAATATAAGTTCAAGAAGGTGACTCGCACCTTGAAAACTATCTTGTGCTGTCTACAGGATAAGGGCGCCCCTCCTCCTTCGCCAGACTCGGATGCCTAGTCATCCACATCGTCGCCCTGTGTGTTTGTTTTGTCGCTGTGTTAGGATCTTCGTGTTTTCATGATGATAGGCCTAGTAGTGTAGTAGTTGGTAGAGTGTTTAAAATGTTTGAAGTCTTGGTTGTATTAGCTCACACGCATCTTCTGCCATGATTCATGTAACACTGTGTCTCATGTATTATGACAAATTTTGGTTAATGAAATGCATGCAGTCTCTTATGATATGAAGTGTGTGAATGCTTAAAGGATTGTTTATTGCTATGCTACATCTTACACAAGTCGTGCCCTATGTCATATAGGGAATGCCACCTGCGGTCACGCGGAGCACGGCACGCCTCACATTTACTGATTCGATGGACCAGGCACCTCCCCGGAGTGATGGTCATACGGACCCCGGTTTGGGCCCTGTTCGTGAGACTATTCCTAAGTCTCAGCCATCTACTGGTCCTACAGTTGGGCCGCCACCTTACACACCACCGGTTCGTGAGCAGAACGGTGTGTCTTCTTCGACGCAGCACGTGCCTCAGGCAGCCCCACCTATGGATAGGTTAGAGCAGTTATTGATGATGTTGCACCAGCAGCAGGTGCAACAGCTTTTGGCACTATTGCAGGGGCCCTAGCTCAGGGTGGGAGTGCGACTCCACCTTCACCATCTGTACACCCTGCTGAGACTGTAGGGCCTTCCGCTCAGGATGAGGGTGTGACTTTACCTGCTCCTGCTTTATACCCTACGGAGAACTTGGGTACTAGTGGCCTTCTTGAGCGATTCCGGCGCTTGCGGCCCCCTACCTTTACGGGTTCTCACAGACCCGAGGAGGCCGAATATTGGCTGGACCGCGTCTCCAAGATGCTAAGGATGTTACACTGTACAGAGCCGGAACAGGTCGAGTTGGTAACCTTCATGTTTGAGAAGGAGGCCAGCTTGTGGTGGGATAGTGTCCTATGGACCGTTGCAGTTGACTATGTATGGACGTGGGCAACATTTGAGAACCGCTTCCATGAAAAGTATTATCCCCTTACGTACCGTCACGAGAAGGAGAATGAATTCTTGTGCCTCCAACAGGGAGGCATGTCAGTGACAGAATACGAGCACCGGTTTATGGAGTTGAGTCGATACGTCCCTACTATACTTGTTGACGCACAGATGCGAATGCGACATTTTTCCGAGGGCCTGCGACCTGATATTCGCTCGAAAATGTGTTGTACTAGCATACCCTCCTATTCTGAGCTAGTACACATGTCTATGCGAGCAGAGCAGGACAGGGATCGATTGTCACGTTCCCATGGGCATATGATCCCTGTGCCACGACCAAATATGTCGAGCAGGCCATTCCTCGGCAAGAGGTCCTGTACCGACTCTCCTCCCAGGATTGTGGCACCACTAGTTCCGATGAGGCGACCTAATGTAACCAGTACATATTGTGGGAGACCAGCTCACGCTGCGGAGAGCTGTTTCACGCTCCGGAATTATTTATCTGACGTAAAATATATGATTTTGGGGTAGAACGTGCTACTTTAGCCTACCGCCAAATACGGATTTGAAAAGTCCCGGTCGACGACAGAAGTGATCCAGACCATCGGACCTTAAATCAGGCGTATCTCGCAATCCGGAATGAGTTATCTGACGTAAAATATATGAATTTGGGGTAAAACGAGCTACTTTAGCCTACCGTAAAAAATGGATCAGAAAAGGCCCGGTCGACTTCAGAAGTGATCCAGACCATCGGCTCTTAAATTGGACGTATCTCGTAAGCCGGAATGATTTATCTGATGTAAAATATACGATTTGAGGGTAGAACGAGCTACTTTAGTCGACCACTAAAGACTAATCTGAATAGTCTCGGTCGACGACAAGTGATCTAGACCATCGGACCTTAAATCAGGCGCATCTCGCATTCCGGAATGAGTTATCTGACGTAAAATATATGATTTTGGGGTAGAACGAGCTACTTTAGCCTACCGCCAAAGATGGATCTGAAAAGGCCCGGTCGGCGACAGAAGTGATACGGACCATCGGACCTTAAAACGGGCGATCTCACAATCCGGAATGAGTTATCTGACGTAAAATATATGATTTTAGGGGAGATTGAGCTACTTTAGCCTACCTCCAAAGATGGATCTAAAAAGGGCAGGTCGACGACAGAAGTGATCCACACCATCAGACCTTAAATCGGGAGTATCTCGCATTCCGGAATGAGTTATCTGACGTAAAATATATTTTTTTGGGTAGAACGAGCTACTTTAGCCGACCGCCAATGATGGATTAGAAAAGGCTCGGTCGACAGCAGAAGTGATCCAGACCATTGGACCTTAAATCGGGCGTATGTCGCAATCCGGAATGTGTTATCTGACGTAAAATATATAATTTTACGGTAGAACGAGATACTTTAGCCTACCACCAAAGCTGGAACTGAAAAGGGTCGGTTGACAACAGAAGTGATCTAGACCATCAGACCTTAAATCGGGCGTATCTCGCAATTTGGAAATAGTTATCTGATGTAAAATATATGATTTTATGGTAAAACGACTACTTTACCCTACCGCCAAAGATTGATCTGAAAAGGCCAGTTCAATGACAGAAGTGATCCAGACCATCGGACCTTAAATCGGGAGTAACTCGCAATCTGCAATGAGTTATCTAACTTAAAATATATAATTTTGGGGGTAGAACAAGCTACTTTAACCTACCGCTAAAGCTGGATTTGAAAAGGCCTGGTCGACGACAGAAGTGATCCAGACCATCGGACCTTAAATCGGGCGTATCTCGCAATCCGGAATTAGTTATTTGACGTAAAATATATGATTTTAGAACGAGCTACTTTAGCCAACTGCCAAAGACGAATCTAAAAAGGCCCGATCAACGACAGAAGTGATCCAGACCATCGGACCTTTAATCGAGCGTATCTCGCATTCCGGATGAGTTATCTGACGTAAAATATATGATTTTGGGTAGAACGAGCTACTTTAGCCTACCGCCAAAGATGGATCCGAAAAGGCCCGGTCGACGACAGAAGTGAACCAGACAATCGGAGCTAAAATCGGGCGTAACTCGCAATCAAGAATGAGTTATCTGAGGTAAAATATATAATTTTGGGGTAGAACGAGCAACTTTAGCCTACAGCAAAAGCGGGATCTGAAAAGGTGCGGTCGACAACAGAAGTGATCCAGACCATCGGACCTTCAATCGGGTGTATCTCACAATCCGGAATGAGTTATCTGACGTAAAATATATGATTTTGGGGTAGAACGAGCTACTTTAGCCTACCGCCAAAGATGTATCGGATAAGTCCAGGTCGACGACAGAAGTGGTCTAGACCATCGTACCTTAAATCGGGCGTATCTCGCAATTCGGAATGAGTTATCGGATATAAAATATATGATTTTGGGGGTAGAACTAGCTACTTTAGCCTACCGACAAAGACGGGCCTAAAAAGCACTGGTCGATGACAGAAGTGAGCCAGACCATCGGACCTTTAATAGGGCATATCTCGCATTCTGGATAAGTTGTCTAACGTAAAATATATGATTTTGTGGTAGAACGAGCTGCTTTAGCCTACCGCCAAAGATGGATATGAAAAGGCCCGATCGACAATAGAAGTGATCCAAACCATCGGACCTTAAATCAGGCATGACTCGCAATCTGGAATGAGTTATCTGACGTAAAATATATAATTTTGGGGTAGAATGAGCTACTTTAGCCTATCACCAAAGTTGGATCTAAAAAGGCACGGTCGACAACAAAAGTGATCCAGACCATCGGACCTTAAGTCAGTCGCATCTCGCAATCTGGAATGAGTTATCCGACGTAAAATATATGATTTTATGGTAGAACGACCTACTTTAGCCTTCCGCCAAAGAAGGATTTGAAAAGGCCCGATCGACGACAGAAGTGATCAAAACCATTAGACCTTAAATCGGGCTTATCTCGCATTCCGGAATGAGTTATCTGACGTAAAATATATGATTTTTGGGTAGAACGAGCTAATTTAGCCTACCGCAAAAGATGGATCGGAAAAGGCCTGGTCGACGACAGAACTGATCCAGACCATCGGACATTAAATTGGGCGTATTTCGCAGTCCGGAATGAGTTATCTGACGTAAAATATATGATTTTGGGGAATAACGAGCTACTTTAGACTACCGCTAAAGATGGATCGGAAAAGGCCCGGTCAACGACAGAAGTGATCTAGACCATCGGACCTCAAATCGGGCGTATTTCGCAATCTGGAATGAGTTATCTAACATAAAATATATAATTTTGGGGTAAAACGAGCGACTTTAGCCTCGGTCGACAACAGAAGTGATCCAAACCAGCGGACCTTAAATCGGGCGTATCTAGCAATTCGGAATGAGTTATCTGACGTAAATTACATGATTTTGCAGTAGAATGAGCTACTTTTGCCTACCGCTAAAGATGGATCTGAAAAGGCCCGGTCGACGACAGAAGTGATCTAGACCATCAGACCTTAAATCGGGTGTATCTCGCAATCCAAAATGAGTTATGTGACGTAAAATATATGATTTTGGGGTTGAATGAGCTACTTTAGCTAACCGCCGAAGATGGATCATAAAAGGCCCAGTCAACGACAGAAGTGATCCAGACCATCGGAACTTAAATCGGGCGTATCTCGCAATCCGGAATGAGTTATCTGACTTAAAATATATGATTTTAGGGTAGAACGAGCTACATTAGCTTACCGCCAAAGATGGATCGGAAAAGGCCCAGACGATGACAGAAGTGAACCAGACCATCGGACCTTAAATCGAGCATATCTCGCAATTAGGAATGAGTTATCTGATGTAAAATATATGATTTTGGGGTAGAACGAGCCACTTTAGCCTACCACCAAAGACGGATCTAAAAAGGCCTGGTCGATGGCAGAAGTGATCCGTGCCATCAGACCTTTAATCATTCGTATCTGGCATTCCGGATGAGTTATCTGACGTAAAATATATGGTTTTGGGGGTAGAACGAGCTACTTTAGCCTACCGCCAGAGATGGATTTGAAAAGGCCCAGTCAACGACAGAAGTGATCAGACCATCGAACTTAAATCGGGCGTATTCGCAATCCAGAATTTGTTATCTGAAGTAAAATATATGATTTTGGTGTAGAACGAGCTACTTTAGCCTACAACCAAAGACGGATCTGAAAAGTCCCGGTCGACGACAGAAGTGATTTAGACCATCAGACCTTAAATCGAGTGTATCTTGCAATCCGGAATGAGTTATCTAACGTAAAATATATGATTTTGGGGTAGAACGAACTACTTTTGCCTACCGCCAAAGATGGATCTGAAAAGGCCAGGTCGAAGAGGGATGTGATCCAGACCATTGGAACTTAAATCAGGCGTATCTCGCAATCCGGAATGAATTATCCGACGTAAAATATATGATTTTGGGTAGAACGAGCTACTTTAGCCTACCGCCAAAGATGGATCTGAAAAGGCCCGGTCGACGACAGAAGTGAACCAGACAATCGGACCTAAAACCGGGCATAACTCGCAATCAAGAATGAGTTATCTGAGGTAAAATATATAATTTTGGGGTAGAATGAGCAACTTTAGCCTACAGCAAAAGCGGGATCTGAAAAGGTGCGGTCGACAACAGAAGTGATCCAGACCATCGGACCTTCAATCGGGTGTATCTCACAATCCGGAATGAGTTATCTGACGTAAAATATATGATTTTGGGGTAGAACAAGATACTTTAGCCTATCGCCAAAGATGTATCGGATAAGTCCAGGTCGACGACTGAAGTGGTCTAGACCATCGTACCTTAAATTGGGCGTATCTCGTAATTCGGAATGAGTTATCTGATATAAAATATATGATTTTGGGGGTAGAACTAGCTACTTTAGCCTACCGCCAAAGACGGGCCTAAAAAGCATTGGTCGATAACAGAAGTGAGCCAGACCATCGGACCTTTAATAGGGCATATCTCGCATTCTGGATAAGTTGTCTAACGTAAAATATATGATTTTGGGGTAGAACGAGCTGCTTTAGCCTACCGCCAAAGATGGATATGAAAAGGCCCGATCGACAATAGAAGTGATCCAAACCATCGGACCTTAAATCGGGCATGACTCGCAATCTGGAATGAGTTATCTGACGTAAAATATATAATTTTGGGGTAGAATGAGCTACTTTAGCCTATCGCTAAAGTTGGATCAAAAAAGGCACGGTCGACAACAAAAGTGATCCAGACCATCGGACCTTAAGTCAGTCGTATCTCGCAATCTAGAATGAGTTATCCGATGTAAAATATATGATTTTGTGGTAGAACGAGCTACTTTAGCCTACCGCCAAAGATGGATCTGAAAAGGCCCTATCGACGACAGAAGTGATTAAAACCATTAGACATTAAATCGGGCTTATCTCGCATTCCGGAATGAGTTATCTGACGTAAAATATATGATTTTTGGGTAGAACGAGCTATTTTAGCCTACCGCAAAAGATGGATCGGAAAAGGCCTAGTCGACGACAGAACTGATCCAGATCATCGGACATTAAATCGGGCGTATCTCGCAGTCCGGAATGAGTTATCTGACGTAAAATATATGATTTTGGGGAATAACGAGCTACTTTAGACTACCGCTAAAGATGGATTGGAAAAGGCCCGGTCAACGACAGAAGTGATCTAGACCATCGGACCTCAAATCGGGCGTATTTCGCAATCTGGAATGAGTTATCTAACATAAAATATATAATTTTGGGGTAGAACGAGCGACTTTAGCCTCGGTCGACAACAGAAGTGATCCAAACCATCGGACCTTAAATCGGGCGTATCTCGCAATTCGGAATGAGTTATCTGACGTAAATTACATGATTTTGCAGTAGAACGAGCTACTTTTGCCTACCGCTAAAGATGGATCTGAATAGGCCCGGTTGACGACAGAAGTGATCCAGACCATCAGACCTTAAATCGGGTGTATCTCGCAATCCAGAATGAGTTATGTGACGTAAAATATATGATTTTGGGGTTGAACGAGCTACTTTAGCTAACCGTCGAAGATGGATTTGAAAAGGCCCGGTCAACGACAGAAGTGATCCAGACCATCGGAACTTAAATCGGGCGTATCTTGCAATCCGGAATGAGTTATCTGACTTAAAATATATGATTTTAGGGTAGAACGAGCTACATTAGCCTACCGCCAAAGATGGATCAGAAAAGGCCCAGACGATGACAGAAGTGAACCAGACCATCGGACCTTAAATCGAGCATATCTCGCAATCCGGAATGAGTTATCTGACGTAAAATATATGATTTTGGGGTAGAACGAGCCACTTTAGCCCACCACCAAAGACGGATCTAAAAAGGCCTGGTCGATGGCAGAAGTGATCCGTACCATCAGACCTTTAATCATTCATATCTGGCATTTCGGATGAGTTATCTGACGTAAAATATATGGTTTTGGGGGTAGAACGAGCTACTTTAGCCTACCGCCAGAGATGGATTTGAAAAAGCCCAGTCAACGACAGAAGTGATCAGACCATCGAACTTAAATTGGGCGTATCTCGCAATCCAGAATTAGTTATCTGACGTAAAATATATGATTTTGGTGTAGAACGAGCTACTTTAGCCTACAACCAAAGACGGATCTGAAAAGTCCCGGTCGACGACGGAAGTGATTTAGACCATCAGACCTTAAATCGAGTGTATCTTGCAATCCGGAATGAGTTATCTAACGTAAAATATATGATTTTGGGGTAGAACGAACTACTTTTGCCTACCGCCAAAGATGGATCTGAAAAGGCCAGGTCGAAGAGGGAAGTGATCCAGACCATTGGAACTTAAATCAGGCGTATCTCGCAATCCGGGATGAATTATCTGATGTAAAATCTATGATTTTGGGGTAATACGAGCTACTTTAGCCTACCACCAAAGACGGATCTGAAAAGTCCCGGTCGACGACAGAAGTGATCCAGACCAAAAGACCTTAAATTGGGCGTATCTCGCAATCCGGAATGAGTTATGTGATGTAAAATATACGATTTTAGGGTAGAATGAGGTACTATAGCATACCGTCAAAGATGGATCCGAAAAGGCCCTGTCAACGACAGAAGTGATCCAGGCCATCGGACTTTAAATCGGGCGTATCTTGCAATCCGGAATGAGTTATGTGACGTAAAATATATGATTTTGGGGTAGAACGAGCTACTTTAGCCTACCGCCAAAGATTGATCTGAAAAGACCCGGTCGACGACAGAAGTAATCCAGACCATCGGACCTTAAATCGGGCGTATCTTGCAATTCAGAATGAGTTATCTGACGTAAATTATATGATTTTGGGGTAGTACGAGCTACTTTACCCTACAGCCAAAGATGGATCTGAAAAGGCCCGGTCGACGACAGAAGTGATCCAGACCATCAGACCTTAAATCGGGTGTATCTCGCAATCCGAAATGAGTTATGTGACGTAAAATATATGATTTTAGGGTGAACGAGCTGCTTTACCCAACCGCCAAAGATGGATTTGAAAAGGCCCGGTCAACGAGTAAAGACATCCAGACCATCGGACATTAAATCGGGCGTTTCTCGCAATCCGGAATGAGTTATCTGATGTAAAATATATGATTTTTGGGTAGAACGAGGTACTTTAGCCTACCGCCAAATATCGATGGAAAAGGCCAGGTCGACGTAAGAAGTGATCCAGACCATCGGACCTTAAATCGAGCGTATCTCGCAATCCGGAATGAGTTATCTGACGTGAAATATATGATTTTGGAGTAGAACGAGCTACTTTAGCCTACCACCAAAGACGGATCTAAAATGTCCCAGTCGACGACAGAAGTGATCTAAACCATCGGACCTTAAATCGGGCGTAACTCGCAATCCAGAATGGGTTATCTGACGTAAAATTTATAATTTTGGGGTAGAACGTGCTACTTTAGCCTACCGCCACTGTTGGATCTTAAAAGGGTCGGTCGACGGCAGAAGTTATCCGAACCATCGGACCTTAAATCGGGCGTATCTCGCAATCCGGAATGAGTTATCTAACGTAAAGTATATGATTTTTAGGTAGAACGAGGTACTTTAGCCTACCGCCAGACATGGATCGGAAAAGGCCAAGTCGAAGAAAGAAGTGATTCAGACCATCAGACCTTAAATCGGGCGTATCTCGCAATCGGAATGAGTTATCTGACGTGAAATATATGATTTTGGGGTAGAACGATCTACTTTAGCCTACCGCCAAAGATGGATCAGAGAAGGCCCGGTTGACGACAGAAGTGATCCAGACCATCGACTCTTTAATCAGACGTATCTCGCAATCCAGAATGAGTTATCTGACGTAAAATATATGATTTTGAGGTAGTACGTGCTACTTTAGCCTTCCGCCAATGATGGATCTTAAAAGGCCCGGTCAACGACAAAAGTGTTCCAGACCATATGACCTTAAATCTGGTGTAACTCGCAATCCAGAATGAGTTATCTGACATAAAATATATAATTTTGGGCAAGAACGAGCTAGTTTAGCCTACCTGCAAAGCTGGATCTGAAAAGGCCCGATCTACGACAAAAGTGATCCAGACCATCAGACCTTAAATCGGGCATATCTCGCAATCCGGAATGAGTTTTCTGACCTAAAATATATGATTTTGGGGTAGAACGATCTACTTTAGCCTACCACCAAAGACAGATATGAAAGGTCCCGGTCGATGAAAGTAGTAATCTAGACCATCGGAACTTAAATTGGGTGTATCTCGCAATCCGGAATGAGTTATCTAACATAGAATATATGATTTTAGGGTAGAACGAGCTACTTTAGCCAACGACCAAAGACGGATCTGAAAGGTCTCGGTCGACGACAGAAGTGATCCAGACCATCGGACCTTTAATCGTTCGTATCTAGCATTCTGAATGAGTTATCTGAGGTAAAATATAAGATTTTGGGGTAGTACGAGCAACTTTATCCTACCGCCAACGATGAATCATAAAAGTCCCGGTCATCGACAGAAGTGATCCAGACCATCAAAACTTAAATCGGACGTATCCTGTAATCCGGAATTAGTTATCTGACTTAAAATATATGATTTTGGGGTAGAACGAGCAACTTTAGCCTACCGCCAAAGACGGATCTAAAAAGTCCCGGTCAACGACAGAAGTGATCCAGACCATCGGACCTTAAATCGGACGTATCTCGCAATCTGAAATGAGTTATCTGACGTAAAATATATGATTTTGGGTAGAACGAGGTACTTTAGCCTACCGGCGAAGATGGATCGAAAAAGGCGGGGTCGACGACAGAAGTGATCCAGACCATCGGAACTTAAATCGGGCGTATCTTGTAATCAGGAATTAGTTATCTGACGTAAAATATATCATTTTGGGGTAGTATGATCTGCTTTAGCCTACCGCCAGTGATGGATCTGAAAAGGCCCGGTCGACGATAGAAGTGATCCAGACCATCGGACCTTAAATCGGGCGTATCTCGCAAACCGGAATGAGTTATCTGTCGTAAAATATAAGATTTTAGGGTTGGACGAGCTACTTTTGCCTACCGCCAAAGATGGATCAGAAAAGGCCAGGTCGACGATAGAGGTGATCCAGACCATCAGAACTTAAATCGGGCGTATCTCGCAATCCAGAATTAGTTATCTAACGTAAAATATATGATTTTGGGGTAGATTGAGCTATTTTAGGCTACCGCCAAAGATGGATCTAAAAAGGCCCGGTCGACGATAGAAGTGATCCACACCATCGGACCTTAAATTAGGAGTATCTCGCATTCCGGAATTAGTTATCTGACGTAAAATATATGATTTTTGGGTAGAACGAGCAACTTTAGCCTACCGCCAGTGATGGATCAGAAAAGGCCCGGTCGACGACAGAAGTGATCCACACCATCGGACATTAAATCAGGCACATCTCGCAATCCGGAATGTGTTATCTGAAGTAAAATATAAGATTTTGGGGTTGAACGAGCTACTTTAGCCTACCGCCAAAGACGTATCAGAAAAGGCCCTGTCGACGACAAATCTGATGCAAACCATCAGAACTTAAATCAGGCGTATCTCGTAATATGGAATTAGTTATCGGACGTAAAATATATGATTTTAGGGGTAGAACGAGCTACTTTAGCCTACCACCAAAGACGGATCTGAAAAGTCCCGGTCGATGACAAAGTGATCCAGAACATCGGACCTTAAATCGGGCGTATCTCGCAATCCGAAATCAGTTATTTGACGTTAAATATATGATTCTGGGATTGAACGAGCTACTTTATCTTACCGCCAAACACTGATATGAATAGTCCCGGTCGACGACAAGTGATCCAGACCATCTCACCTTAAATCGGGCGTATCTCGAAATCGAGAATGTATTATTTGACGTAAAATATATGATTTTGGGGTAGAACGATGTACTTTAGCCTACCGCCAAAGAGGGATCAGAAAGGGCCCTATCGACGACGGAAGTGATCCAGACCATCGGAACTTAAATCGGGCGTATCTCGTAATCCGAAATTATTTAATTGACGAAAAATATATGATTTTTGGGTATAACTAGCTACTTTAGCCTACCGCCAAAGATCGATCTGAAAAGGTCCAGCCAACGACAGAAGTGATCTAGACCATCGGACCTTAAATCGGGCTTATCTCGAAATCCGGAATGAGTTATCTGACATAAAATATAAGATTTTGGGGTAGACCGAGCTAGTTTAGCCTATTGCCAAAGATGGATCAGAAAAGGCCCGGTCGACGACAGAAGTGATCCAGACCATCGGACCTTAAATTCAGCGTATCTCGCAATCCGGAATGATTTATCTGACGTAAAATATATGATTTTGCGGTAGAACGAGCGACTTTAACCTACGCCAAAGATGGATCAGAAAAGGCCCGATCGACGACAGAAGTGATCCGGACCATCGGACCTTAAATCAAGCATATCTCGCAATCCGGAACGAGTTATCTGACGTAAAATATATGATTTTGGGGTAGAACGATTTACTTTAGCCTACCGCCAAAGACGGATCTGAAAAGTGTCGGTAGACGACAGAAGTGATCCAGACCATCGGACCTTAAATCGGGCATATCTCGCATTTAGAAATGAGTTATCTGACGTAAATTATATAATTTTGTGGTAGAACGAGCTACATTAGCTTAACGCCAAAGATGGATTTAAAAAGGCCCGATCGACGATAGAAGTGATTCAGACCATCGGACATTAAATCGGGTGTATCTCGCAATCCGGAATGAGTTATCTGACGTAAAATAATGATTTCAGGGAAGAATGAACTACTTTAGCATACCGCCAAAAATGGATCAGAAAAGGCCCGATCGACGACAAAAGTGATCCAGACCATCGGCTCTTAAATCGGGCGTATCTCGCAAGCCCGAATGAGTTATCTGACGTAAAATATATGATTTTGGGGTAGAACGAGCTACTTTAGTCGACCGACAAAGACTGATCTGAATAGTCCCATTCGATGACAGAAGTTATCCAAACCATTTGACCTTAAATCAGGTGTATCTCGAAATTCAGAATGATTTATCTGACGGAAAATATATGATTTTGTGGTAGAACGAGCTACTTTAGCCTACCGCCAAAGTTGGATTTAAAAAGGCCCGATCGAAGATAAAAGTAATCCAGACCATCGGAACTTAAATCGGGCGTATCTCGCAATCCGGAATGAGTTATCTTACATAAAATATAAGATTTTGGGGTTGAACGAGCTACTTTAGCCTACCACCGAAGACAGATCTTAAAAGTCTCGGTCGACGACCGAAGTAATCCAGATCATCTGACCTTAAATCGTGCTTACTCGCAATCCGGAATGAGTTATCTGACATAAATTATAAGATTTTGGGGTTGAACGAGCTACTTTAGCCTACCGCCAAAGATGGATCAGAAAGGGCCCGATCGACGACAGAAGTGATCCAGACTATCGGAACTTAAATCGGCCGTATCTCGCAATCCGGAATGGGTTATCTAACGTAAAATATATGGTTTTGGGGTAGAACGAGCTACTTTAGCCTACCACCAAAGACGGATATGAAAAGTCCTAGTCGATGACAGAAGTGATCCAGACCATTTGACCTTAAATCGGGTGTATCTTGTAATCCGGAATTAGTTATCTGACATAAAATATATGATTTTGGGGTAAAACGAGCTACTTTAGCCTACTACAAAAGACGGATCTACAAAGGCCTGGTCGACGACAGAAGTGATCCAGACCGTCGGACCTTAAATCGGGCGTATCTCGCAATCCAGAATGAGTTATCTGAAGTAGAATATATTATTTTAGGGTAGAACGAGCTACTTTAGGCTACCGCCAAAAATGGATTAGAAAAGGCCTGGTCGACGATAGAAGTGATCAAGACCATCGACTCTTAAATTGGGCTTATCTCGAAAGCTGGAATCAGTTATCTGACCTAAAATATATGATTTTGGGGTAGAACGAGCTACTTTAGTCGACCGCGAAACACTGATCTGAATAGTCCACGTCGATGACAAGTGATCCAGACCATCGGACCTTAAATCGGGTGTATCTCGCAATCCGAAATGAGTTACCTGACGTAAAATATATCATTTTGGTGTAGAACGAGCTACTTTAGCCTACCGTCAAAGATGGATCTGAAAAGGCCCGGTCGACGACAGAAGTGATACAGACCATCAGATCTTAAATCGGGCATATCTCATAATCCAGAATGACTCATCGGACCTAAAATGTATGATTTTGGCGTAGAACTAGCAACTTTAACCTACTGCCAAAGATGGATTTGAAAAGACCCGGTCGACTGTAGAAGTGATACAGACCCTCGGACCTTTAATCGTGCGTATCTCGCAATCCAGAATGAGTTATCTGACATAAAATATATGATTTTGGGGTAGATCGAGCTACTTTAGCCTGCTGCGAAAAATTGATCTAAAAAGGCTCGGTCAACGACTGAAGTGATCCACACCATCGCACCTTAAATAGGGCATATCTCGCAATCCGGAATTAGTTATCTTACGTAAAAAAAAAATTGATTTTTGTGTAGAACGAGCTACTTTAGCCTACTGCCAAAGATGGATCTAAAAATGCCTTGTTGAGGACAGAAGTGATCCACACCATTGGACATTAAATCGGGCATATCTCGCATTACGAAATGAGTTATCTGACGTAAAATGTATGATTTTTTGTTAGAACGAGCTACTTTAGCCTATTGCCAAAGATGGATCAGAAAAGGCCCGGTCGACGACAGAAGTGATCCAGTCCATCGAACCATAAATCGGGCGTATCTCGTAATCCGAAACGAGTTATCTGACGTAAAATATATGATTTTGGGGTAGAACGAGAAACTTTAGCCTACCGCCAAAGACGGATTCGAAAAGTCCCGGTCGACGACAGAAGTGATCCAGACCATCGGATCTTAAATCGGGTGTATCTCGCAATCCGGAATGATTTATCTGACGTAAAATATATGATTTTGGGGTAGAACGAGCTACTTTAGCCTACCGCCAAAGATGGATCAGAAAAGGCCCGATCGAGGACAGAAGTGATCCAGACCATCAGAACTTAAATCAGACGTATCTCAAAGTCGGAATGAGTTACCTGACGTAAAATATATGATTTTGGGGTAGATCGAGCTACTTTAGCCTACCGCGAAAGATGGATATAAACAGGCCCAGTCGACGAGTAAAGTGATCCACACCATCGGACCTTAAATCGGGCGTATCTCGCATTCGGGAAATAGTTATCTGACGTAAAATATATGATTTTTGGGTAGAACGAGCTACTTTAACCTACTGCCAAAGATGGATCTGAAAAGGCCTTGTTGACGACAGAAGTGATCCACACCATCGAACATTAAATTGGGCGTATCTCGCATTCCGAAATGAGTTATGTGATGTAAAATATATGATTTTTGGTTAGAACGAGCTACTTTAGCCTATAGCCAAAGATGAATCAGAAAAGGCCCGGTCGACGACAGAAGTGATCCAGTCCATCGGACCTTTAAATCGGGCGTATCTCGCAATCCAAAACGAGTTATCTGACGTAAAATATATGATTTTGGGGTAGAACGACAAACTTTAACTTACTGCCAAAGACGGATCCGAAAAGTTCCGGTCGACGACAGAAGTGATCCAGACCATCGGATCTTAAATCGAACGTATCTCGCAATCCGGAATGAGTTATCTGACATAAAATATATGATTTTGGGGTAGAACGAGCTACTTTAGCCTACCGCCAATGATGGATTAGAAAAGGCCCGATCGACGATAGAAGTGATCCAGACCATCGAAACTTAAATCGAACGTATCTCGCAAGCTGGAATGAGTTATTTGACGTAAAATATAAGATTTGTGGGGGTTAGAACGAGGTACTTTTGCCTACCGCCAATGATGGATCTTAAAAGTCCCGGTCGACGACAAGTGATCCAGAACCATCTGACCTTAAATCGGGCGTCATTCGCAATCCAGAATGATTATCTGACATAAAATATATGATTTTGGGGTAGAACGAGCTACTTTAGCCTACCGCCAATGATGGATTAGAAAAGGCCCGATCGACGATAGAAGTGATCCAGACCATCGAAACTTAAATCGAACGTATCTCGCAAGCTGGAATGAGTTATTTGACGTAAAATATAATTGTGGGTAGAACGAGGTACTTTTGCCTACCGCCAATGATGGGGATCTTAAAAGTCCCGGTCGACGACAAAAGTGATCCAGACCATCTGACCTTAACTTAATCGGGCGTAATTCGCATCCAGAATGAGTTATCTGACATAAAATATATGATTTTGGGGTAGAACGAGCTACTTTAGCCTACCGCCAATGATGGATTAGAAAAGCCCGATCGACGATAGAAGTGATCCACCCATCGAAACTTAAATCGAACGTATCTCGCAAGCTGGAATGAGTTATTTGACGTAAAATATAAGATTTTGGGGTAGAACGAGGTACTTTTGCCTACCGCCAATGATGGATCTTAAAAGTCCCGGTCGACGACAAAAGTGATCCAGACCATCTGACCTTAAATCGGGCGTAATTCGCAATCCAGAATGAGTTATCTGACATAAAATATATGATTTTGGGGTAGAACGAGCTACTTTAGCCTACCGCCAATGATGGATTAGAAAAGGCCCGATCGACGATAGAAGTGATCCAGACCATCGAAACTTAAATCGAACGTATCTCGCAAGCTGGAATGAGTTATTTGACGTAAAATATAAGATTTTGGGGTAGAACGAGGTACTTTTGCCTACCGCCAATGATGGATCTTAAAAGTCCCGGTCGACGACAAAAGTGATCCAGACCATCTGACCTTAAATCGGGCGTAATTCGCAATCCAGAATGAGTTATCTGACATAAAATATATAATTTTGGGGCAGAACGAGTTACTTTAGCCTACCTCCAAAGCTAGATCTGAAAAGGCCCGGTAAACGACAGAAGTGATCCAGACCATCAGACCTTAAATCGGGCGTATCTCACAATCCGGAATGAGTTATCTGATGTAAAATATATGATTTTTGGGTTGAACAAGGTACTTTAGCCTACCGCCAAAGATGGATCAGAAAAGGTCAGGTTGATGACAAAAGTGATCCAGTCCATTGGACCTTAAATCGGGCATATCTCGGAAACCGGAATGAGTTATCTGACCTAAGATATATGAATTTGGGGTAGAACAATCTACTTTAGCCTACCGCTAAAGATGGATCAGAAAAGGCCCGGTTGACGACAGAAGTGATCCAGACCATTGGAACGTAAATCGGGCCTATCTCGCAATCTGAAATGTGTTATATGACGTAAAATGTATGATTTTGGGGTAGAACGAGCTACTTTATCCTACCACCAAAGACGGATCTGAAAGGTCCCAGCTGACGACAGAAGTGATCCATGCCATCGGACATTAAATCAGGCGTATCTCGCAATACAGAATGAGTTATCTGACGTAAAATATAAGGTTTTGGGGGTAAAACGAGCTACTTTAGCATACCACCAAGGATGGATCAGAAAAGTCTCGGTTGACGACAGAAGTGATCTAGACCATCGGAACTTAAATTGGGCATATCTCATAATCCAGAATTAGATATCTGATTAAAATATATGATTTTGGGGTAGAACGAGCTACTTTAGATTACCTCCAAAGACGGATCTAAAAAGTCTCGGTCGACGACAGACGTGATCCAGACCATTGGACTTTAAATCGGGCGTATCTTGCAATATCGGAAGAAGTTATCTGACGTAAAATATATGATTTTGGGGTAGAACGAGGTACTTTAGCATACCGCCAAAGATGGATCGGAAAAGGCCAGGTCGATGACAGAAGTGATCCAGACCATCGGAACATAAATCGGATGTATCTCACAAGCCGGAATGAGTTATTAGACGTAAAATATATGATTTTGGGGTAGAACGAGCTACACTAGCCTACCGTTAATGATGGATCTTAAAAGGCCCGGTCGATGACAGAAGTGATCCAGACCATCGGACCTTAAATCGGGCGTAACTCGCAATCCAGAATGAGTTATCTGATGTAAAATTTATAATTTTGGGGTAGAACAGCTACTTTAGCCTACCGCCAAAGCTGGATCTGAAAAGGCCTGATCGACGGCATAAGTGATCCAAACCATCGGACCTTAAATCGGGCGTATCTCGCAATCCGGAATGAGTTATCTGACGTAAAATATATTATTTTTGGGTAGAACTATGTACTTTAGCCTACCGCCAAAGATGGATCGGAAAAGGCCAGGTCGACGAAAGAAGTGATCTAGACCATCAGACCTTAAATCGAGCGTAACTCGCAATCCAGAATGAGTTATCAGACGTGAAATATATGATTTTGGGGTAGAACAATCTACTTTAGCCTACCGCCAAAGATGTATCAGAAAAGGCGCCGTCGACGACAGAAGTGATCTAGACCATTGGCTCTTAAATCGGGCGTATCTTACAAGCCAGAATGAGTTATCTGACATAAAATATATGATTTTGGGGTGGAACAAGCTACTTTAACCTTCCGCCAATGATGGATCTTAAAAGGCCCAGTCGATGACAGAGGTGATCCAGACCATCTAACCTTAAATCGGGCATAACTCGCAATCCAAAATGAGTTATCTGACATAAAATATATATTTTTGCGATAGAACGAGCTACTTAGCCTACCTCCAAAGCTGGATCTGAAAAGGCCCGATCGACGACAAAAGTGATCCAGACCATCAGACCTTAAATCGGGCGTATCTCGCAATTCGGAATGAGTTATCTGACATAAAATATATGATTTTGGGGTAGAACGAGGTACTTTATACTCCCGCCAAAGATGGATCGAAAAAGGCCAGGTCGACGACAAAAGTGATCCAGACCATCTGACCTTAAATCGGACGTATCTTGCAATCTGGAATGAGTTATCTAACCCAAAAGATATGATTTTAGGGTAGAACGATCTACATTAGCCTACCACCAAAGACGGATCTGAAAGGTCCCGATCGACGATAAAAGTGATCCAGACCATCGGAACATAAATCGGGCGTATCTCGCAATCCGTAATGAGTTATATAATGTAAAATATAATATTTTGGGGTAGAACAGGCTACTTTAGCCAACGACCAAAGACAGATCTGAAAGGTCCCGGTTGACGACAGAAGTGATCCACACCATCGGACCTTAAATCAGGGGCATCTTGCAATCCGGAAGGAGTTATCTGACGTTAAATATATGATTTTCGGGTAGTACGAGCTACTTTAGCCTACCGCCAAGGATGGATCAGAAAAGTCCTGGTCGACGACAGAAGTGATCCAGACCATCGGAACTTAAATCGGGCGTATCCTGTAATCCAGAATTAGTTATCTGACTTAAAATATATGATTTTGGGGTAGAACAAGCTACTCTAGCCTACCGCCAAAGACGGATCTAAAAAGTCCCGGTCGACGATAGAAGTGATCCAGACCATCGGACCTTAAATCGGGTCTATCTCGCAATCCGGAATGAGTTATGTGACCTAAAATATATGATTTTGGGGTAGAACGAGCTACTTTAGCCTACCACTAAAGATGGATCTGAAAAGGCCAGGTCAACGACAGAAGTGATCCAGACCATCAGACCTTATATCGGGCGTATCTCGCAATCCGGAATGAGTTATCTGACGTAAAATATATGATTTTGGGGTAGAACGAGCTACTTTAGCCTACCGCCAAAGATGGATCAGAAAAGGTCCAGTCGATGACAGAAGTGATCTAGACCATCAGTCCTTAAATCTAGCGTATCTCGCAATCCGAAATGAGTTCTCTGATGTAAAATATATGATTTTGGGGTAAAACGAGCCACTTTAACCCACCACCAAAGACGGATCTAAAATGGCCTAGTCAACGAAAGAAGTGATCCAGAACATCGGACCTTTAATCGTTCGTATCTAGCATTCTGGATGAGTTATCTGACATAAAATATATGATTTTGGGGTAGAACGAGCTACTTTTGCCTACTGCCAAAGATGGATCTGAAAAGGCCTGATCGACGAGAGAAATGATCAGACCATCGGAACTTAAATTTGGTGTATCTCGCAATCCGAAATTAGTTATCAGACGTAAAATATATGATTTTGGGGTAGAATGAGCTACTTTACCCTACAAACAAAGATAGATCTGAAAATTTCAGGTCGACGACAGAAGTGATCCAGACCATCGGACCTTAAATCGAGCGTATCTCGCAATCCGGAATGATTTATCTGACGTAAAATATATGATTTTGGGGTAGAACGAGATACTTTAGCCTACCGCCAAAGATGGATTTGAAAAGGCCGGTCGAAGACGGAAGTGATCTAGACCATCGAAACTTAAATCGGTCGTATCTCGCAATCCAGAATGAATTATCTAACATAAAATCTATGATTTTGGAGTAGTACGAGCTACTTTAGCCTACCACCAAAGACGGATCTGAAAAGTCTCTGTCGACGACAGAAGTGATCCAGACCATCGGACCTTAAATCGGGTGTATCTCGCAATCGGGATTGAGTTATGTGACGTAAAATATATAATTTTGGGGTAGAGCGAGCTACTTTAGCATACTGCCAATGATGGATCTGAAAAGGCCCGGTCAACGACAGAAGTGATCCAGACCATCGGACCTTAAATCGGGCATATCTCGTAACCTGGAATGAGTTATGTGACGTAAAATATATGATTTTGGGGTAGAATGAGCTAATTTAGCCTACCGCCAAAGATGGATCTGAAAAGGCCCTGTCGACGACAGAAGTGATCCAGACCATCGGACCTTAAATCGGGCATATCTTGCAATTCGGAATGAGGTACCTGACGTAAATTATATGATTTTGGAGTAGTACGAGCTACTTTAGCCTACCACCAAAGATGGATCAGAAAAGGCCCAGTCGACGACAGAAGTGATCCAGACCATCAGACCTTAAATCGGGTATATCTCACAATCCGAAATGAGTTATGTGACGTAAAATAGATGGTTTTGGGGTAGATCGAGCTACTCTATCCAACCGCCAAAGATGGATCAGAAAAGGCCCGGTCGATGATAGAAGTGATGCAGACGATCGGACCTTAAATCGAGCGTATCTCGCAATCCGGAATGAGTTATCTGACTTAAAATATATGATTTTTAGGTAGAACGAGCCACTTTTGCCCGCCACCAAAGACCGATCTAGAAAGATTCGGTCGATGACAGAAGTGATCCAGATCATCAGACCTTTAATCAAGCGTATCTCGCATTCCGAATGAGTTATCTGACGTAAAATATAAGATTTTGGGGTAGAAAGAGGTACTTTGGCCTGCTGCCATTGATGGAACTTAAAAGGCCCAGTCGACGACAGAAGTGATCAGACCATCGGAACTTAAATTGGGCGTTTCTCCCAATATGGAATTAGTTATCTGACGTAAAATATATGATTTTGGGGTAGAACGAGCTACTTTACCGTACAACCAAAGACGGATCTGAAAAGTCTCGGTCGACGACAAAAGTGATCCAGACCCTCAGACCTTAAATCGGGAGTATCTCGTAATCCGGAATGAGTTATCTGACATAAAATATATGATTTGGGGAGAACGAGCTACATTAGCCTACCGCCATTGATGGATCTTAAAGGGCCCGGTCGACGACGGTGGTGATCCAGACCCTCGGACATTAAATCTGGCGTATCTCGTAATCCAGAATTATTTATCTGACGTAAAATATATGATTTTGTGGTAGAACGATCTACTTTAGCCTACCACCAAAGACGAACTGAAAAGTCCTGGTCGACGACAGAAGTGATCTAGACCATCGGAACTTAAATCGGGTGTATCTCGTAATCTGGAATTACGTATCTGACTTAAAATATATGATTTTGGGGTCGAACGAGCTACTTTAGCTTACCGCCAAAGACGGATCTAAAAAGTCTCGGTCGACGACAGACGTGAGCCTGACCATCGGACCTCAAATCGGGCATATCTCGCAATCCGGAATAAGTTATCTGACGTAAAATATATGATTTTGGGGTAGAACGAGGTACTTTAGCCTACCGCCAAAGATGGATCGGAAAAAGCCAGGTCGACAACAGAATTGATCCAGACCATCGGAACTTAAATCGGACATATCTCGCAAGCTGGAATGAGTTATCTGACATAAAATATATGATTATGGGGTAGAACGAGCTACTTTAGCCTACCGCCCAAGATGGATCTTAAAAGGCTCGGACCACGACAGAAGTGATCCAGACCATCGGACCTTAAATTGGGCGTAACTCGCAATCCAGAATCGCTTATCTGATGAAAAATTTATAATTTTGGGGTAGAACGAGCTACTTTAGCCTACAGCCACTGCTGGATTTGAAAAGGCCCGGTCGACGGCAGAAGTGATCCAAACCATCGGACCTTAAATCGGGCGTGTCTCGCAATCTGGAATGAGTTATTTGATGTAAAGTATATCGTTTTTGGGTAGAACGAGGTACTTTAGCCTACCGCCCAAGATGGATCGGAAAAGGCCAGGTCGACGAAAGAAGTGACCCAGACCATCGGACCTTAAATCGGGTGTATCTCGCAATCTGGAATGAGTTATCTGACGTGAAATATATGATTTTGGGGTAGAATGATCTACTTTAGCCTACCACCAAAGATGGTTCAGAAAAGGTGCGGTCGACGACAGAAGTGATCCAGACTATCGGCTCTTTAATCAGGCATATCTCGCAAGCCGGAATGAGTTATTTGACGTAAAATATATGATTTTGGGGTAGAACGAGCTACTTTAGCCTTCCGCCAACGATGGATCTTAAAAGGCCCTGTCGATGACAGAAGTGATCCAGACCATCGAACCTTAAATCAGGCGTATCTTGCAATTCGGAATGAGTTATCTAACGTAAATTATATGATTTTGGGGTAGTACGAGCTACTTTAGCTTACCACCAAAGATGGATCAGAAAAGGCCCGGTCAACGACAGAAGTAATCCAGACCATCATACCTTAAATCGGGTGTATCTCGCAATCTGGAATGAGTTATTTGATGTAAAATAGATGATTTTGGGGTAGAACGAGCTACTCTACTAATCCAACCGCCAAAGATGGATAAAGGCCTGGTCGATGATAGAAGTGATGCAGACGATCGGACCTTAAATCGAGCGTATCTCGTAATCCGGAATGAGTTATCTGACGTAAAATATGTGATATTTGGGTAGAACGAGCCACTTTTTCCCACCACCAAAGACCGATCTAGAAAGGCTCAGTCGACGACAGAAGTGATCCAGACCATCGGACCTTTTATCAGGCGTATCTCGCATTCCGGATGAGTTATCTGACATAAAATATATGATTTTGGGGTAGAAAGAGGTACTTTAGCCTACTGCCATTGATGGATCTTAAAAGGCCCAGTCGACGACAGAAGTGATCAAACCATCGGAACTTAAATTGGGCGTTTCTCGCAATATGGAATTAGTTATCTCACGTAAAATATACGATTTTGGGGTAGAACGAGCTACTTTAGCTTACAACCAAAGACGGATATGAAAAGTCCCGGTCGACGACAAAAGTGGTCTGGACCCTCAGACCTTAAATCGGGAGTATCTCGAATCCGGAATGAGTTATCTGACATAAAATATATGATTTGGGGAGAACGAGCTACATTAGACTACCGCCATTGATGGATCTTAAAGGGCTCGGTCGACGACGGTGGTGATCCAGTCCCTCGGACATTAAATCTAGCGTATCTCGTAATCCAGAATTATTTATCTGACGTAAAATATTGGATTTTGTGTTGGAACGATCTACTTTAGCGTACCACCAAAGATGAACTGAAAAGTCCCGGTCGACGACAGAAGTGATCGAGACCATCGGAACTTAAATCGGGCGTATCTCGTAATCCGGAATTAGGTATCTGACTTAAAATATATGATTTTGGGGTAGAACGAGCTACTTTAGCTTACCGCCAAAGGCGGATCTAAAAAGTCTCGGTCGACGACAGACGTGCGCCAGACCATCGGACCTTAAATCGGGCATATCTCGCAATCCGGAATAAATTATCTGACGTAAAATATATGATTTTGGGGTAGAACGAGCTACTTTATCCTATCGCTATTGATGGATCTTAAAAGGCTCGGTCCACGACAGAAGTGATCCAGACCATCGGACCTTAAATTTCGCATAACTCGCAATCCAAAATCGCTTATCTGACGAAAAATTTATAATTTTGGGGTAGAGCGAGCTACTTTAGCCTACCGCCACTGTTGGATCTGAAAAGGCGGGGTCGAAGGCAGAAGTGATCCAAACCATCGGACCTTAAATCGGGCGTATCTCGCAATCTTGAATGAGATATCTGATGTAAAGTATATCATTTTTGGGTAGAACGAGCTACTTTAGCCTACCGCCCAAGATGGATCGGAAAAGGCCAAGTTGATGAAAGAAGTGATCTAGACCATTGGACCTTAAATCGGGCGTATCTCGCAATCCGGAATGAGTTATCTGACGTGAAATATATGATTTTGGGGTAGAACAATCAACTTTAGCCTACCACCAAAGATGGATCAGAAAAGGTGCGGTCGACGACAGAAGTGATACAGACTATCGGCTCTTTAATCAGGCATATCTCGCAAGCCGGAATGAGTTATTTGACGTAAAATATATGATTTTGGGGTAGAACAAGCTACTTTAGCCTTCCGCCAACGATGGATCTTAAAAGGCCCGGTCGATGCCAGAAGTGATCCAGACCATCGAACCTTAAATCAGGCGTATCTTGCAATTCGGAATGAGTTATCTAACGTAAATTATATGATTTTGGGGTAGTACGAGCTACTTTAGCTTACCACCAAAGATGGATCAGAAAAGGCCCGGTCAACGACAGAAGTGATCCAGACCATCATACCTTAAATCGGGTGTATCTCGCAATCCGGAATGAGTTATTTGATGTAAAATAAATGATTTTGGGGTAGAACGAGCTACTCTATCCAACCGCCAAAGATGGATAAGAAAAGGCCTGGTCGATGATAGAAGTGATGCAGACAATCGGACCTTAAATCGAGCGTATCTCGTAATCCGGAATGAGTTATCTGACGTAAAATATGTGATATTTGAGTAGAACGAGCCACTTTTTCCCACCACCAAAGACCGATCTAGAAAGGCTCAGTCGACGACAGAAGTGATCCAGACCATCGGACCTTTTATCAGGCGTATCTCGCATTCTGGATGAGTTATCTGACATAAAATATATGATTTTGGGGTAAAAAGAGGTACTTTAGCCTACTGCCATTGATGGATCTTAAAAGGCCCAGTCGACGACAGAAGTGATCAAACCATCGGAACTTAAATTGGGCGTTTCTCGCAATATGGAATTAGTTATCTTACGTAAAATATACGATTTTGGGGTAGAACGAGCTACTTTAGCTTACAACCAAAGACGGATCTGAAAAGTCCCGGTCGACGACAAAAGTGGTCTGGACCCTCAGACCTTAAATCGGGAGTATCTCGAATCCGGAATGAGTTATCTGACATAAAATATATGATTTGGGGAGAACGAGCTACATTAGACTACCGCCATTGATGGATCTTAAAGGGCTCGGTCGACGACGGTGGTGATCCAGTCCCTCGGACATTAAATCTGGCGTATCTCGTAATCCAGAATTATTTATCTGACGTAAAATATTGGATTTTGTGTTGGAACGATCTACTTTAGCGTACCACCCAAGATGAACTGAAAAGTCCCGGTCGACGACAGAAGTGATCGAGACCATCGGAACTTAAATCGGGCGTATCTCGTAATCCGGAATTAGGTATCTGACTTAAAATATATGATTTTGGGGTAGAACGAGCTACTTTAGTTTACCGCCAAAGGCGGATCTAAAAAGTCTCGGTCGACGACAGACGTGCGCCAGACCATCGGACCTTAAATCGGGCGTACATCGCAATCCGGAATAAGTTATCTGACGTAAAATATATGATTTTGGGGTAGAACGAGCTACTTTATCCTATCGCTATTGATGGATCTTAAAAGGCTCGGTCCACGACAGAAGTGATCCAGACCATCGGACCTTAAATTTCGCATAACTCGCAATCCAAAATCGCTTATCTGACGAAAAATTTATAATTTTGGGGTAGAGCGAGCTACTTTAGCCTACCGCCACTGCTGGATCTGAAAAGGCGGGGTCGAAGGCAGAAGTGATCCAAACCATCGGACCTTAAATCGGGCGTATCTCGCAATCTTGAATGAGATATCTGATGTAAAGTATATCATTTTTGGGTAGAACGAGGTACTTTAGCCTACCGCCCAAGATGGATCGGAAAAGGCCAAGTTGACGAAAGAAGTGATCTAGACCATTGGACCTTAAATCGGGCGTATCTCGCAATCCGGAATGAGTTATCTGACGTGAAATATATGATTTTGGGGTAGAACAATCTACTTTAGCCTACCACCAAAGATGGATCAGAAAAGGTGCGGTCGACGACAGAAGTGATACAGACTATCGGCTCTTTAATCAGGCATATCTCGCAAGCCGGAATGAGTTATTTGACGTAAAATATATGATTTTGGGGTAGAACGAGCTACTTTAGCCGTCCGCCAACGATGGATCTTAAAAGGCCCGGTCGATGACAGAAGTGATCCAGACCATCTGACCTTAAATCGGGTGTAACTCGCAATCCAGAATGAGTTATCTGACATAAAATATATAATTTGGGGGTAGAACGAGCTACTTTAGGCTACCTCTAAAGCTGGATCTAAAAAGGCCCGATCGACGACAGAAGTGATCCAGACCATTGGACCTTAAATCGGGCGTATCTCGCAATTCGGAATGAGTTATCTGACATAAAATATATGATTTTGGGGTAGAACCAGGTACTTTAGCCTACCACCAAAGATGGATCGAAAAAGGCCTGGTCGACGACAAAAGTGATCCAGACCATCTGACCTTAAATCGGGCATATCTCACAATCCGGAATGAGTTATCTAACCTAAAATATAGGATTTTGGGGTAGAACGATCTACTTTAGCCTACCACCAAAGACGGATCTAAAAGGTCCCGGTTGATGACAGAAGTGATCCAGACCATCGGACGTTAAATCGGGCATATCTCGTAATCCAGAATGAATTATCTGACTTAAAATATATGATTTTGGGGTAGAACGAGGTACTTTAGCCTATAGGCAAAGATGGATCGGAAAAGGCCAGGTCGACGACAAAAGTGATCCAGACCATCTGACCTTAAATCGGGCGTATCTCACAATCCGGAATGAGTCATCTGACCTAAAATATATGATTTGTGGGTAGAACGATCTACTTTAGCCTACCACCAAGGACGGATCTAAAAGGTCCCGGTCGATGGAAGAATTGATCCAGACCATCGGACCTTAAATCAGGCGTATCTCGCAATCCAAAAGGAGTTATCTGACGTAAAATATAAGATTTTGGGGTAGTACGAGCTACTTTAGTCTACAGCCAAGGATGGATCAGAAAAGTCCCGGTCGACGACAGAAGTGATCCACACCTTCGGAACCTAAATCATGTGTATCCTGTAATCCGGAATTAGTTATCTGACTTAAAATATATGATTTTGAGGTAGAACGAGCTACTTTTTCCTACCGCCAAAGACGGATCTAAAAAGACCCGGTCGACGACAGAAGTTATCTAGACCATCGGACCTTACATCGGGCGTATCTCGCAATTTGGAATGAGTTATCTGATGTAAAATATATGATTTTGGGGTAGAACGAGATACTTTAGCCTGCTGTCAAAGATGGAACGGAAAAGGCCGAGTCGACGACAGAAGTGATCCAGACCACCGGAACTTAAATCGGGCATATCTCGTAATCCGGAATTAGTTATCTGACATAAAATATATGATTTTGGGGTAGTACGAGATACTTTAGCCTATCGCCAAAGATGGATCTGAAAAGGCTCGGTCGACGACAGAATTGATCTAGACCATCTGACCTTAAATTGGGCGTATGTCGCAATCTGGAATGAGTTATCTGACGTAAAATATAAGATTTTAGGGTTGAACGAGCTACTTTTGCCTACCGCCAAAGATGGATCAGAAAAGGCCAGGTCGACGACAAAAGTGATTCAGACCGTCTGACCTTAAATCGGGCGTATCTCACAATCCGGAATGAGTTATCTGACCTAAAATATAGGATTTTTTGGTAGAACGATCTACTTTAGCCTACCACCAAAGACGGATCTAAAAGGTCCCGATCGATGACAGAAGTGATCCAGACCATCGGACGTTAAATCGGGCGTATCTCGTAATCCGGAATGAATTATCTGACGTAAAATATATGATTTTGGGGTAGAACAAGGTACTTTAGCCTACAGGCAAAGATGGATTGGAAAAGGCCAAGTCGACGACAAAAGTGATCCAGACCATCTGACCTTAAATCGGGCGTATCTCACAATCCAGAATGAGTTATCTGACCTAAAATATATTATTTGTGGGTAGAACGATCTACTTTAGCCTACCACCAAGGACGGATCTAAAAGGTCCTGGTAGATGGCAGAATTGATCCAGACCATCGGACCTTAAATCAGGCATATCTCGCCATCCAGGAGTTATTTGACGTAAAATATAAGATTTTGGGGTAGTACGAGCTAGTTTAGTCTACAGCCAAGGATGGATCAGAAAAGTCCCGGTTGACGACAGAAGTGATCCACACCTTCGGAACTTAAATCAGGCGTATCCTGTAATCCGGAATTAGTTATCTGACTTAAAATATATGATTTTGAGGTAGAACGAGCTACTTTTTCCTAATGCCAAAAACGGATCTAAAAAGACCCGATCGACGACAGAAGTTATCTAGACCATTGGACCTTAAATCGGGTGTATCTCGCAATTTGGAATGAGTTATCTGACGTAAAATATATGATTTTGGGGTAGAACGAGGTACTTTAGCCTACTGTCAAAGATGGAACGGAAAAGGCCGAGTCGACGACAGAAGTGATCCAGACCATCGGAACTTAAATCGGGCATATCTCATAATCCAGAATTAGTTATCTGATGTAAAATATATGATTTTGGGGTAGTACGAGATACTTTAGCCTACCGCCAAAGATGGATCTGAAAAGGCTCGGTCGACGACAGAATTGATCCAGACCATCGGACCTTAAATCGGGCGTATGTCACAATCCGGAATGAGTTATCTGACGTAAAATATAAGATTTTGGGGTTGAACGAGCTACTTTTGCCTACCGCCAAAGATGGATCAGAAAAGGCTAGGTCGACGACAGAGGTGAGCCAGACCATCGGAACTCAAATCGGGCGTATCTTGCAATCCGGAATTAGTTATCTGCCGTAAAATATATGATTTTGGGGTAGATTGAGCTACTTTAGGCTACCTCCAAAGATGGATCTAAAGAAGCCCGGTCGACGATAGAAGTGATTCAAACCATCGGACCTTACATCAGGAGTATCTCGCATTCCGGAATTAGCTATCTGATGTAAAATATATTATTTTTGGGTAGAACAAGCTACTTTAGCCTACCGCCAATGATGGATAAGAAATGGCCCGGTCGACGACAAAAGTGATCCAGACCATCGGACACTAATCGGGCGTATCTCGTAATCTGAAATGTGTTATCTGACGTAAAATATAAGATCTTAAGGTTGAACGAGCTACTTTAGCCTACCGCCAAAGATGGATCAGAAAAGGCCCAGTTGACGACAAAGGTGATGTAGACCATCGGAACTTAAATCGGGCGTAACTCATAATCCAGAATTAGTTATCTGACGTAAAATATATGATTTTGGGGTAGAACGAGCTACTTTAGCCTACCGCCAAAGACGAATCTGAAATGTCTCGGTCGACGACAAAGTGATCCAGACCATCGGACCTTAAATCGGGCGTATCTCGCAATCCGGAATGAGTTATTTTACGTTAAATATATGATTTTGGGGTAGAACGAGCTACTTCAGCCTACCGCCAAACACTGATCTGAATAGTCCCGATTGACGACAAGTGATCTTGACCATCGGACCTTAAATCGGGCATATCTCGCAATCCGGAATGTGTTATCTGACGTAAAATATATGATTTTGGGGTATAATGATCTACTTTAGCCTACTGCCAAAGAGGGATCAGAGAAGGCCCTGTCGACGACGGAAGTGATCCAGACCATCGGAACTTAAATCAGTCGTATCTCGTAATCCAGCATTATTTATCTGATGTAAAATATTTGATTTTGGGGTAGAACGTACAACTTTAGCCTACCACCAAATACGGATCAGAAAGGTACTAGTCGACGACAAAAGTGATCCAGACCATCGGACCTTAAATCAAGCGTATCTCACAATCCGAAATGAGTTATCTGACGTAAAATATAAGATTTTGGGGTTGAACGAGTTACTTTAGCCTACCGCCAAAGTTGGATTAGAAAAGTCCCAGTCGACGACAGAAGTGATCCAGACCATCGGAACTTAAATCGGGCGTATCTCGTAATCCTGAATTATTTATCTGATAGAAAATATATGATTTTGGGATAGAACGAGCTACTTTAGCCTACCGCCAAAGGCGGATCGGAAAAGTCCCGGTCGACGACATAAGTGATCCAAACCATCAGACCTTAAATCGGGCGTATTTCACAATTTGGAATGAGTTATCTAACGTAAAATATATGATTTTGGGGTAGAACGAGCTACTTTAGCCTACAGCCAATAATGGATCAGAAAAGGCTCGATCGATGACAGAAGTGATCCAGACAAACAGCTCTTTAATCGGGAGTATCTCGCAAGACGGAATGAGTTATTTGACGTAAAATATATGATTTTGGGGTAGAACGAGCTACTTTAGTCAACCGTCAAAGACTAATCTGAATAGCCCCGGTCGATGACAAGTGATCCAGACCAACGGACATTAAATTGGGCATATCTCGCAATCCAGAATAAGTTATCTGACATAAAATATATGATTTTGGGGTAGAACGACCTACTTTAGCCTACTAGCAAAGATGGATCTGAAAAGGCCCGGTCGATGACAGAAGTGATACAGACCGTCGGACCTTAAATCGGGCATATCTCGTAATCCAGAATGAGTTATCTGACCTAAAATATATTCTTTTGGGGTAGAACGAGCTACTTTTGCCGACCGCCAATGATGGATCAGAAAAGGCCCGGTCGACGACAGAAGTGATCCAGACCATCGGACCCTAAATCGAGCGTATGTCGCAATCCGGAGTGAGTTGTCTGACGTAAAATATGTAATTTTGGGGTAGAATGAGCTACTTTAGCCTACCGCCAAAGCTGGAACTGAAAAGGCCTGGTCAACAACTGAAGTGATCCAGATCATCGGACCTTAAATCGGGCGTATCTTGCAATTCGGATTTAGTTATCTGACCTAAAATGTATGATTTTGTGGTAGAACGAGCTGTTTTAGCGTACATCCAAAAATGGCTCTGAAAAGGCCCGGTCGACGACAGAAGTGATCCACACCATCGGACCTTAAATCGGGTGTATCTCGCATTCCGAAATGAGTTATCTGACAAAAAATATATGAATTTTGGGTAGAACTAGCTACTTTAGTCTACTGCCAAAGATCGATCTGAAAAGGTCCAATCAACGACAAAAGTGATCCAGACCATCGGACCTTAAATCGGGCGTATCTCGAAATCTGAAATGAGTAATCTGACATAAAATATATGATTTTGGGGTAGAACTAGCTAGTTTAGCCTATCACCAAAGATGGTTCAGAAAAGACCAGGTCGACGACAAAAGTGATCCAGGCCATCGGACCTTAAATCGGGCATATCTTGCAATCCGGAATGAGTTATCTGACGTAAAATATATGATTTTTCGGTAGAACGAGTGACTTTAGCCTACGCGAAAGATGGGTCAGAAAAGGCCCGGTCGATGACAGAAGTGATCCAGACCATCGGACCTTAAATCAAGCGTATCTCGCAATCCGGAACGAGTTATCTGACGTAAAATATATGATTTTTGGGTAGAACGATCTACTTTAGCCTATCGCAAAAGATGGATCTGAAAAGTCCTGGTCGACGACAGAAGTGATCCAGACCATCGGACCTTAAATCGGGCGTATCTCCCATTTAGGAATGAGTTATCTGACGTAAATTATATGATTTTGTGGTAGAACGAGTTACATTATCCTAACGCCAAAGATGGATCTGAAAAGGCCTGAACGACGACAGAAGTGATTCAAACAATCGTACATTAAATCGAGTGTATCTCAAAATCTGGAATGAGTTATTCGACATAAAATATATGATTTTGGGGAAGAAGGAGCTATTTTATTCTACCGCTAAAAAAGGATCAGAAAAGGCCCGCTCGACGACAGAAGTGATCCAGACCATCGACTCTTAAATCGGGCATATCTCGCAAGCCGGAATGAGTTATCTAACGTAAAATATATGATTTTGGGGTAGAACGAGCAACTTTAGTCAACCAACAAAAACTGATCTGAATAGTCCTGGTCGATGACAGAAGTGATCCAGACGATCTGACCTCAAATCGTGCGTATCTTGCAATCCGTAATGAGTTATCTAACGTAAAATATATGATTTTGGGGTAGAACGAGCTACTTTAGCCTACCGTCAAAGATGGATCTAAAAAGGTCTGGTCGACGACAGAAGTGATACTGACCATCGGATCTTAAATCGGGATCGGGCGTATCTCACAATCCAGAATGACTTAACTGACCTAAAATATACGATTTGGTGGTAGAATTAGCTACTTTAACCTACCGCCAAAGATGGATATGAAAAGTCCCAGTCGACGATAGAAGTGATACAGACCATCGGACCTTTAATCATGCATATCTCGCAATCCAGAATGAGTTATCTGACGTAAAATATATGATTTTGGGGTAGATTGACCTACTTTAGCCTACCGCCAAAGATGGATCTAAAAAGCCCCGGTCAACGACTGAAGTGATCCACATCATCGGACCTTAAATCAGGCGTATCTCACATTCTGAAATGAGTGTTCTGACGTAAAATATATGATTTTTGGTTAGAATGAGCTACTTTAGCCTACATCCAAAGATGGATCAGAAAAGGCCCAGTCGACGACAGAAGTGATACAGTCCATCGGACCTTAAATAGGGCGTATCTCGCAATCCTAAACGAGTTATCTGACGTAAAATATATGATTTTGGGGTAAAATGAGATACTTTAGCCTACCGCCAAAGACGGATCTAAAAAGTCCCGGTCGATGACAGAAGTGATCCAGACCATCGAATCTTAAATTGGGCGTATCTCGCAATCCGGAATGAATTATCTGACATGAAATATATGATTTTGGGGTAGAACGAGCTACTTTAGCCTACCGCCAAAGATGGATCAGAAAAGGCCCGGTCGATGACAGAAGTGATCCAGACCAGCAGACCTTAAATCGGGCGTATCTCAGAATCTGGAATGAGTTATCTGACGTAAAATATATGATTTTGGGGTAGAACGAGCTACTTTAGCCTACCGCCAAAGATTGATCAGAAAAGGCCCAGTTGATAACAAAAGTGATCCGGACCATCGGACCTTAAATCAGGCGTATCTCGCAATTCGAAATGAGTTAGCTGACATAAAATATATGATTTTTGTAAGTGCTATATTTTATATCCCTATTTGTAGTCAAATTTTGTGGTGCCAAAATCACTGTTATATATCTTGTATAAGTGAAGCTCTCTCAAAGATCAACATTCATGAACAAGCTAAGCTCACAAGTACAAAGATCAAACTTGAATGCAAGAACTACTCACAAGACATGACTCAAGCTTCAAGACTTCAAGAAGAGTATAAGTCAGTTCATAAAGAACTCAAGACATGTACAAGGCAGTTCATGAAGAATTCAAGACACTTTCAAGATTGAGCTATATCAAGACTTCAAGACTCATACTTCAAGGTCGCTAGTTCTAAATATTTCAATGTCCTTACTTCTTGGTTGAGGTTTGACTGACCTTAGGGTGACCTTAGAAGTAGGTCACTTTGGATACATAAATCAAATGTTTATTTTACATAAGTTTGGTCAGTTCTTCGACTAGTCCTAGGCCTTCTTCGACTAGTCCTAGGCCTTCTTCGACTAGTCCTAGAGTTGCTTCGACCAGTCTAAGAAAATCCTCAATCAGTCGTAAGTTTGTTACAAAAATCGGATAAATTCTGTTATTCTTCGACTAGTACAGGGATCTGTTCGACCGGTCGAAGGAACAGTGTCGACTGGTTCTTCGACCAGTCGTAATTCTTCGACACAAAGTCCAGCGATAAATTCACAAGGTCTTCGACCAGTCGAAGGAGACCTTCGACCAGTCCTAGGTGACCTACGACCAGTCGAAGGAGGTCTTCGACCAGTGTAGAATGGTCAAAGCTTATCGCGCCCGATTTTTTTCAAATTTGTTATTTCTTCGACTAGTCGAAGGGTTCCTTAGACCAGTCGAAGATACGATCTGCTCACCTATAAATAGAGCACGAATCTCAGAAGAAATCATCGATTTAATTAATCCATTCAAGCCAATCTTCGTCGAACTTCTGAGAGATATTTCTGTGCTCCATCTAAGCTAAGTGTGCTTATTTAATATTCTCTTTCCTTAGCTTTGTTTAATTGATTTTGTTTCTACTATTCCAATCTAATTTGATAAGAGGAATCGCTATTCCCTTTCTTTGGAATCAAAATCAATTAAGGCAAGCCCTACTTGGTTAAATTTAAAATCTATTAGAATTAGAAGCATTGTAATTGAGTACTGGACATTGAACTTGGACATTCAATCATCTACTCTGACTTGGTTCTACCGGGCTGCTACATCGAAGGAGATAATCAGGTATTTTACATTTAATTGTAAATTCCTTTTTGTTTTGGTTTCTTTCAAGATTTGCCAGAAAAATCTTGTTGTATTGGTTATCTGAGGAGAGCCAGGAAAACTCAGATGGGGTTTTTTTAATTGTGTAAGCCCACAGACAAAGACACAATTGTAAAGGTTTTTGGTGAACTTGGAAAACCTATTTTGTTAGTGAACGCTAATATCCCCTGTGTGAGGATATTAGGAGTGGAGTAGCATTTTGTGTGGCTGTTGTTTAACAGTTGGTGAACACACAGGCGAACCACTATAATCCCTAGTGTTATGGTTGAATGATTTACATTTCTAATCTTTAATTATTCTTTTGTGGGATGTATGAATGTGGTGAATGTTGTAATCATTTAATTCAAGCTTTGTGAGAATTTTGTAATAGTTTAGAATTTACTTTCTGCTATTCCTTTATCTACTTGAATTTAATTTCCTTTAAAGTTGTTCCAGCAAGGTTGCCCTGCCATTTTTATGGTGTATGGCTGTCCCTAGAACAATACATTTGTGATTACAATTTATTTCAATTCAGTTTGTATTTATTTCCTTATTCCTCTTTGGTTTAAGATTTGATACAAAGATCTTTCTAGAAATAAGGTTGTCCTACCATAAACCCTGGTTTTTGGTGAAAGGTTGTCCTTAGAACAACATTTGTATCAACCTCTAAAGATCTAATTTTTGAGGTTGTTTTACTTTCTTGCATTGTAATTTAATTTGGCTATCATATTCTTCTTAATTCCGCTGTTATAAGTTTTATTTGGCATTGTCCTATTCACCCCCCCTCTAGGACATATAGCTAGGCCTTTTCAAGTGGTATCAGAGCCTAATAGCTCGTTCTTATTGCTATCTATTTGGATTTATTTCCTGAGCTAACGATCTAAGTTATTTAAAAAGATGTCAAATTTTGATAGCCTTTCAGTCACGAGACCTCCACCATTTGATGGCTCCAACTATGCCTATTGGAAAGCTAGAATGAGGATCTTCCTCAAGTCAATGGATGAAAATGTGTGGCAAGCCATAGTGACTGAATGGAAACCTCCTGTCATGGAAGTTACTGGGGTTGATGGTTCAAAATCTATGAAAGTTACACCATATTACCAATGGACCACTCTTCAAAAAAGTGAGAGTAATGCTAATGCTAAAGCACTAAATGCAATTACTTGCGCACTATCACCGGATGAGTTCAAAAGAGTCATTTCCTGTGATACTGCAAAGCAAGCTTGGGATATATTAGAAATGACACACGAGGGTACTACAATTGTCAAAAAATCTAAAGTCCAACTCCTCACAACCAGATTTGAAGAAATTCATATGGAGGAAAATGAAATGTTTATGGACTTTTACACTAGTTGAATGACATTGTAAACTCAATGTGGGGTCTTGGCGATAAAATCCCAGAAAGTAAAGTGTGTGCAAAGATATTACGCTCACTTCCTGAACGGTTCAATTCTAAAGTAACCGCGATCCAGGAACTTCGTGATACGGATAATATGAGGGTAGAAGAACTAGTTGGTTCTCTACAAACCTACGAGTTAAACTTTAAAGCTCCTAAAGGTAAATCTATCGCACTAAAATCTTCTAAATATAATTCAGAAGAAAAATCTGATTCAGAAGATGATATGGCTCTTTTAGCAAAAAAATTTTACAAGATTTTCAAAAGCAAGAAAAGGGTTGATTTTCAAAAATCAAATGATAAAAAGAAGTTTAGACCTAAATTTCGAAAATCTTTGAAAGATAGTCAATGTTACAACTGTCAAGAATATGGGCATTTAGCAAATAGATGTCCTAAAAAGGACAAACCCAAGAAGAAGGGTATGTTGGCTACATGGGATGAATCATCTGATTCTGAAGCTTCTTCTAAATCAGAAGATACTGAAACTGAGTTGAGCAATGAGGTTAAAGCTCTTATGACTCTAGCCAAATTCACATTTTCAGATAATGACTCAACAAGTGAAGAAAATCTGAGTAGTGAATATGAAAATGAAGATGATCTTCAAGATGCTTACAATGCCCTATATAAGGAAAGTTGTAAAATTGCTGTCAAACTTAAACTTCAAAAAGAAAAGTTTTCTAAACTCAAAGAATGTTTTGAATCGCTTGTCTTAGAAAAATCACAAATTTCAGATTATTTTGAAAAATCAAAATGCGATTTGGAATTCAAGAACTCCCTAATTATTGATTTGAAATCTGAAATTGAGAAACTCAAAACTGAAGTATCTTCTCTTCTGAGTCTAAAGGACACATGGAAATATGCCCAAGGAGATCCAAAGTTAGAAAAACTTTTATCCGGATCAAGAAAATGTGGCGATCTATCCGGATTGGGATATGATAAAAATCTACCTCCTAAACAAAAGTATACTCCTATGTTTGTTAAAGGAGAGTCCTCAAACTCAAAAGGGAAAGGTACTTATCAAGATTTTTCTAGAAATTCAAAAACTTTTCAAAAACCTAGAAGCAGCCATGTCAACTTTAATCAGAAACGAAATCCACTAGCTGAAAAGATAGTTGATTTACTCAAGGAGCTCTTAAAATCTAACTCTATAGGTCATTCTTACAACTATAAACATAAGAAGACCAACTATGTTCCTAAACCTAAAACAGTTGTGAAATGGGTTCCAAAAGTCACCTGCTTGGTTGCTCACATTGCTTTCAAAGCAACAAGTCATTCAAAATGGTACCTAGACAGTGGATGCTCCAGGCATATGACAGGGGACAAAGCTTTATTCACAGATCTGAAAGATATGACTGATGGTTCAGTCACATTTGGTGATGGTAGCAACTGCAAGATTATAGGCCAAGGTACGGTTCAACTTTTTAATCTTCCTGTTTTAAAAATGTTTTATATGTTGAAGGCTTAAAACATAACTTGCTTAGTATATCTCAAATATGTGATAATAACCATAGTGTTCGGTTTTCTAATCAAAGCTGTGAAATACTAAACAATAAGGGTTCTGTAATATTAACTGGACGTAGAACATCTGAAAATTGCTATATTATTAGCGAATCCATCTCATTTAATCAAACATGTCACATGGTCCATACAGACGAGACTGATTTATGGCACAAACGTCTTGCACATGTACATTATCGAAATTTATATAGATTGAGCAAACGAGAACTTATAAGAGGTTTACCCAAACTTCAGAAATTAGATAAAATATGTGGTGAATGCCAGATAGGCAAACAAACAAGGAACTCACACAAAAAGGTGAATTCAAATACCACATCAAGACCACTCGAACTCCTCCACATGGATCTGATAGGACCTACCAGAAAGGAAAGTCGTGGTGGGAAAAAGTATATCTTGGTAATAGTTGATGACTTTACCAGATTTACATGGGTAGTCTTCTTAAGGGATAAATCTGAAACCCTTGAAGAAGTAAGTAAAGTTCTCAGAAGGATTCAAATTGAAAAATGTTCTCAAATCAGTAAGATTCGTAGTGATCATGGATCTGAATTTGAGAATAGCAATTTTGAGAAGTTCTGTACTGACCAAGGAATATTACATGAATTCTCTGCTCCCAAAACTCCACAACAAAATGGAATTGTTGAAAGAAAGAATAGAGTACTTCAAGAAATGGCTAATGTCATGTTGAATAGCATGAAGCTTTCTAAAAATCTTTGGGCTGAAGCAGTCAACACAGCTTGCTATATTATTAACCGAGTCTACACTAGCAAAGATAATAACAAAACGGCTTACGAATTGTGGTTCAATAAAAAGCCTACTGTTAAATACTTTCGAGTTTTTGGCAGCAAATTCTATATTTTACGTGATCGTGAAAATTTGGGAAAATTTGATACAAATAGTGATGAAGGGATTTTTCTAGGATATTCCTTAAACAGTCGTGCTTATAGGGTTCTGAACAAAAGGACTGGTGTGATTCAAGAATCCATCAATGTTGTCATTGATGATCAGTTAAATAAGCCTATCTCTAATTCAGATAATGATGAAGTTTTAATCATTGATAAACCCGATACTTCATCAAATCAGACTGAATCTGAATTGAGGACTATTAAAGATCATCCAACCACTCAAATTCTTGGAAACCCTCTCACTGATGTTCGCACCCGTAGAAAACTTGAGGATTTATGTAATTATGTATGTTTTACATCCCAAATAGAACCATCCAATGTAAAAGAAGCTCTTGCTGATGAGAACTGGATAGTTGCGATGCAAGAAGAACTTAACCAATTCGTAAGAAATGATGTTTGGTATCTCGTACCAAGACCTAAAGATAAACACATCATTGGAACAAAATGGATTTTCAAAAATAAGTCTGACGAATGTGGAAATATAATTAGAAACAAGGCTAGACTAGTGGTACAAGGTTATACTCAAATTGAAGGAATTGATTTCGATGAAACTTTTGCACCAGTAGCTCGTCTTGAATCTATCAGACTATTTATATCCATTGCATGTTTTAGAAAGATAAAGATCTATCAGATGGATGTGAAAAGTGTTTTTCTAAATGGCAATTTACATGAAGAAGTCTATGTTGAACAACCAATGGGTTTTGAAGATTCCAAAAATACTGATCATGTGTATCGGCTTAAAAAGACACTTTATGGATTAAAACAAGCACCTAGGGCATGGTATGAGAAACTAACAAAATTTCTTTTAAGTCACAATTTTCAAATGGGATCTGTTGATAAAACTCTATTTGTTAAAAAACATAATGATCATATCTTAATAGTACAGATTTATGTTGATGATATCATCTATGGTTCAACTTGTACTAACTTGACTACTGAGTTTGCAGACTTGATGAAATCACAGTTTGAAATGAGCATGGTTGGGGAATTGACTTATTTCCTTGGTTTGCAAGTTAAGCAGCAACCTGAGGGAATATTCATCTCTCAATCTAAGTATGCTTTGAATCTAATCAAGAGATTTGGATTTGAGAATGGCAAGAATTTCGATACTCCTATGAGTACTACCCTAAAACTCTCAAAAGACTATAATGGTAAAAATGTTGATTCAAAACTTTATCGGAGTATGATTGGTAGTTTGTTATATTTAACTGCTAATAGACCTGATATTTCTCTAAGTATTGGTATTTACGCAAGATATCAATCTGATCCTAAAGAATCACACTTGATTGCTGTCAAGCGAATTATTAAATATGTCGCAAGTACTGTAAATCTCGGTCTCTGGTATCCTCATGAGACTAGTGTCCAATTAGCTGGGTACTCGGATGCTGACTGGGCTGATAATCTAGATGATAGAAAATCAACCAGTGGTGGTTGTTTTTACATTGGAAATTGTCTAGTTTCCTGGTTTAGTAAGAAATAAAATTCTATATCACTTTCAACAGCTGAAGCTGAGTATATCGCAGCTGGTAATGCATGTACACAGCTTGTTTGGATGCAACGAATGCTGAGTGATTATGGAATTAAACAGGATTCTATGTTATTGCATTGTGATAATTCCAGTGCAATAAATATTTCAAAAAATCCTATTCAGCATTCTCGTACTAAGCACATTGACATTAGATTTCATTATATTAGGGAATTGGTAGAAGAAAAAGTTATATCTCTGGAATATATTCCTACTGAAGATCAGAGAGCTGATATTTTCACTAAACCTCTTGATAAAATTAGGTTTAATAAGATGAAATTTGATCTTGGCATGTGTATTTTAAAATGATTATTTATGCCTACATGTATTATAATGTATATATTTGCTAGGTTTAATTTCATTTCCTTTCAAAATTGCAAGAAATATGTTTTTTTTAATTCCTTCGACCTGTCGTGAGTGTACTCAACCAGTCGTCCTACGACCGGTCATAGATACCTATGACCAGTCGTAGATCTCGGAAATCACTTAAATTTGGGGATTTTTGCTTTCTTCCTCATTTCCTTTTTTCTCTCAAAGGAGCCGAGCTTCGACTTATCGAACCCACCATTTGTGTTCTTCAAGGTTAGTGTTTCATTTACGTTTTTATTGCAAATCAGTGTCTAGATTACTATCTTGTCTATCTTGAAGCTTTCTATTTTTGATTTCATTGAGATTTGGGGTTTGATTTTTGAAAAATCTGTTTTGAAGAAACCCCTCTCTCATTCTTTGCAACTTCTTAATTTCTTGATATCCTTGTTGCAAATGGCTTCTAGAGGTAAAAAATCTACTTCCCGTGGTCCTTCTACTTCCTCCAAATTGACCAAACGTCATCTTCTTGAGCCTACTAATGATCCTTCTTATGTTATAGACCTTAGAGCTCGTAATGTGATTGTTGAACATCCTATTGATGTTAACCATATTGCACCGTTTGGTATCCTACCTTTGCTTGAAGCTGTAGGTTGGGCTAACTTATTGCATTAGGGTGGGCCTGCATACCGGTCCATTGCTCAATCCATGTTTACATGCATAAGTGACTTCTCACTGGATAGTTTAACTTTTAAAATATCTACTAGTGAAGGGCCATTTGAAATTGATCGACATTTAATTTCAGCCCTTATGGAGATTCCTGTAAATGATGAGGGTATTCCTATCCATAACCTAACTGATAAACCCTCAATTTCTGAAAAACGTATGCTCACTAGAGATTTGTGTAACATGGATGTTCAATGGACACGAAAAGGGAATGCGCTTCCCGCAAGGTTTTTGTTACCCAAATACAGAGTGCTCCATAGAATCTTTGTGTCTAATCTGTATCCTCGGTCAGGTAATAAAACTGACTTGACCTCATTTATGGTACGTATTATTCATGCTATTGCCAGTGGTACTCAGATTTGTCTGCCATCCTTAATCTGTCATTTCCTTCTTCAGTTTAGACTCCATCCTGGTCATAGTGACATCCCTTTTGGTTATTTAATGACTGTGTTAGCCACACATATGTTGGTCGATATGCCTGTTAATGAAGCACCTATTCATCATCTGATTTTCAACAACACTAATCTCAATAAGATGAAGCTGGAATTACTTCCTGAACAAGGTGGTAATGGTGGTGGTGTTGGTCATGAAGAAGCAGGGGATGACATTAATATTGATGATATCTTTGAGGAACTGGATTCTGATTCGACAAATGATCCAGATTTTGTACCATCTGATTTTGATGCACGTCTGAGTGCATTGGAGGGTAAAGTTGAGAATTTGAATGAAAAATTAGAAAACATGTCTGTTACTCGTGATTCTCAATTCAAGTACATGCGGAAATATCTTCGGCGATTAAAGAAAGGCATGCACCAACTTGATCCCTCTATTCCTGCTCCGTCTTCTAGTTCTAATTCTGACTAGTCTTTATGGGATTTTCTGGTCTGTAATAACCTTATAATTTAGCACTTGGTTGACTGAATTTTAGTTGGAAACTATCACTGTTTTATGCTGGATATTTATTCTATTGAAGTTATGCAGAGTATCTTTATATCTGTTTTGCTATAATCTCATAACTCCTCATGTTTACTCTCATATATCCCTTTATTTAGTTCTCCTTTATTGTTGTTTTCTTTGTCATTTAGTGACAAAAAGGGGGAGAATGGTTTGTTCTTAACTTAATGATGTGATTGTGATTGTGAGAGGTGAAATGAGTAGCATTGGTTATGTTACTCAGGGGGAGTTTGGAGTTTGAATGTTGAATAATGTTGAATATTGAATATTGAAGCAACTGGTGTTTTATTGGTGTTTTACTTTTTGTTTATGTTTATCTTGGACTTTATGATTATGTTTATCTTGGTTATGTGTTTTGTCACTAATTTGACAAAGGAGGAGATTATAAGTGCTATATTTTATATCCCTATTTGTTGTCAAATTTTGTGGTGCTAAAATCACTGTTATATATCTTGCATAAGTGAAGCTCTCTCAAAGATCAACATTCATGAACAAGCTAAGCTCACAAGTACAAAGATCAAACTTGAATGCAAGAACTACTTACAAGACATGACTCAAGCTTCAAGACTTCAAGAAGAGTATAAGTCAGTTCATAAAGAACTCAAGACATGTACAAGGCAGTTCATGAAGAATTCAAGACACTTTCAAGATTGAGCTATATCAAGACTTCAAGACTCATACTTCAAGGTCGCTAGTTCTAAATATTTCAATGTCCTTACTTCTTGGTTGAGGTTTGACTGACCTTAGGGTGACCTTAGAAGTAGGTCACTTTGGATGCATAAATCAAATGTTTATTTTACATAAGTTTGGTCAGTTCTTCGACTAGTCCTAAGCCTTCTTCGACTAGTCCTAGAGTTGCTTCAACCAGTCTAAGAAAATCCTCAATCAGTCGTAAGTTTGTTACAAAAATCGGATAAATTCTGTTATTCTTTGACTAGTCCAGGGATCTGTTCGACCGGTCGAAGGAACAGCGTCGACTGGTTCTTTGATCAGTCGTAATTCTTCGACACAAAGTCCAGCAATAAATTTACAAGGTCTTCGACCAGTCGAAGGAGGTCTTCGACCAGTCGTAGAACGGTTAAAGCTTATCGCGCCCGATTTTTTTTAAATTTGTTATTTCTTCGACTAGTCAAAGGGTTCCTTAGACCAGTCGAAGATGCGATCTGCTCACCTATAAATAGAGCACGAATCTCAGAAGAAATCATCGATTTAATTAATCCATTCGAGCCAATCTTCGTCGAACTTATGAGAGATATTTCTGTGCTCCATCTAAGCTAAGTGTGCTTATTTAATATTCTCTTTCCTTAGCTTTGTTTAATTGATTTTGTTTCTGCTATTCCAATCTAATTTGATAAGAGGAATCGCTATTCCCTTTCTTTGGAATCAAAATCAATTAAGGCAAGCCCTACTTGGTTAAATTTAAAATCTATTAGAATTAGAAGCATTGTAATTGAGTACTGGACATTGAACTTGGACATTCAATCATCTACTCTGACTTGGTTCTACCGGGCTGCTACATCGAAGGAGATAATCAGGTATTTTACATTTAATTGTAAATTCCTTTCTGTTTTGGTTTCTTTCAAGATTTGCCAGAAAAATCTTGTTGTATTGGTTATCTGAGGAGAGCCAGGAAAACTCAAAAGTGGGGTTTTTTTAATTGTGTAAGCCCACATACAAAGACACAATTGTAAAGGTTTTTGGTGAACCTGGAAAACCTATTTTGTTAGTGAACGCTAATATCCCCTGTGTGAGGATATTAGGAGTGGAGTAGCATTTTGTGTGGCTGTTGTTTAACAGTTGGTGAACACACAGGCAAACCACTATAATCCCTAGTGTTATGGTTGAATGATTTACATTTCTAATCTTTAATTATTCTTTTGTGGGATGTATGGATGTGGTGAATGTTGTAATCATTTAATTCAAGCTTTATGAGAATTTTGTAATAGTTTAGAATTTACTTTCTGCTATTCCTTTATCTACTTGAATTTAAATTTCCTTTAAAGTTGTTCCAGCAAGGTTGCCCTGCCATTTTTATGGTGTATGGCTGTCCCTAGAACAATACATTTGTGATTACAATTTATTTCAATTCAGTTTGTATTATTTCCTTATTCCTCTTTGGTTAAGATTTGATACAAAGATCTTTCTAGAAATAAGGTTGTCCTACCATAAACCCTGGTTTTTAGTGAAAGGTTGTCCTTAGAACAACATTTGTATCAACCTCTAAAGATCTAATTTTTTAGGTTGTTTTACTTTCTTGCATTGTAATTTAATTTGGCTATCATATTCTTCTTAATTCTGCTATTATAAGTTTTATTTGGCATTGTCCTATTCACCCCCCCTCTAGGACATATAGCTAGGCCTTTTCAATTTTGGGGTAGAACGAGCTACATTAGCCTACCGCCAAAGACAGATCTAAAAAGGCCCGATCGATGACGGAAGTGATCCAGACCATTTGACCTTTAATCGGGCGTAACTAGCAATCCAAAATGAGTTATCTGATGTAAAAAATATAATTTTGGGGTAGAACGAGCTAGTTTAGCCTACTGCCAAAGCTGGATATGAAATGGCCCGGTCGACAACAGAAATGATCCAGACCATCGGACCTTAAATCGGGCGTATCTCGCAATCAGGAATGAGTTATCTGACGTAAAATATATGATTTTGGGGTAGAACGAGCTACTTTAGCCTATCGCCAATGATGGATCTTAAAAGGCCCGGTCAACAACAGAAGTGATCAGACCATCGGAACTTAAATCGATCGTATCTCACAATCTGGAATGAGTTATCTGACGTAAAATATATGATTTTTGGGTAGAACGAGCTACTTTAGCCTACCACCAAAGACGGATCTGAAATGTCCCGGTCGACGACAGAAGTGATCCAGACCATCGGACCTTAAATCGGGCGTATCTCGCAATCTGGAAAGAGTTATCTGACGTAAAATATTAGATTTTGGGGTAGAACGAGCTACTTTAGCCTACAACCAAGGGTGGATCAGATGTAACGCCCTAAAAATTGATGATCGAGTAGCAACTCAACGCCCGAGTTCCAAAACATCACTTATGCTACATAAATACTTAGGATTGAATGTTGTATCTGTTAGTGCAATAATCATGAGTGGGATTATACTAAAAAGTAATTCATACTCCAGATCAAGTTATAAAACGCAAGCGGAAGACTGAAAGATGTATATAAATGTGTATAAAGCCAGAAACAGTCACAATCGGTTTCCAGAGTAAGAACACCTTACTGAGTCACCATATACATGTATTAGTTTCAAAATTAAAATGCCAAAAAAAGTGGTACAACTATAATGGTAAACCCTGTAGCCCCGTCATCTGAATGGCCTAAGCGAAGCCTGCAGAGAACTGCATGTAGGAGAACTCGTCCTGATCGTCGTAGTAATCAGGCACAGCCTCCTGCGTCTCGTTAATACCTACATCTAAGACAGAGTCTGGTGGGTGTCCAGAACACCGTCCCGTAACGTAGGAGTGAGTAGCTAACTCAGTGGAACAATAAAGCATAGGTTAACATGTTATCATTCAGTCAAGCAGTAATGATAAAGTAGTATAATCAAACACTCCTAAATACTCTTATTAATGCAAGTATGGAATGCAGTCATGATGCATGCCCTCGCTAATGCTCCCTCGTGCGACACCATCTTACGTCCGCGACATGCGTTCATCCCTCAGTGCTCCACAACGCTAGGCACATGCAATGCTATGTTATGAGCGTGATTACCGAGTCGTTATTAGTCTTTTACATACAGCAGTATTGGGAAACTAAGGTACCTCCCTTATATCATTCCCAAACAATGATCCATTCTAGGGTCGTCAGTCCTAGATAATCTCATACAATGATGAGGTTCTAGGTCACTGTAAAGGGCTGCCAGGGCTGTTACACGCACTCATTGTACCGCTCCCCCATCACCTTATCAATACAGGCCTAGTTATACTTTGTTTACTACAAGAAGGCTCGTCGCCTCTCCGCATATTCAGAGTATGCTCGAGGTCACTACAAAGGGCTGTCAGGGTTGTTACGCGCAATCGTTACACCACTCCCCCATCACCTTATCAGTGTAGGCCGACAACTCGAGTACAGTGTCCCATACCACCGTATTCGGCTCACGAGTCTGGGTTGCTCACTGGTCACTACGGGGAGGCTCGTCGCCCCAGTATAGGCCGATTGCTCGACTACGGTGTCCCATACCACTATGTCCGGCTCATGAGTCTTAACGGATCGAGGTACCAAGGTTATCTGTATTCCACTGGTGAGTTTGGTACCTTAGGTTCAAACAGTAGTGTCCATACATGGTGAACATACAATGGCACATCAGGTTACTTGGCGAGCTCGACTAATACGAGCGCACATTGCATTGATCGACATGAAGTGCATAAGCACTTCGTGTGGCCTAACCACTGCCGACGACCAACACACGACTCGAGTTCGTCAAACACGCCCTACGTAGCGGATGAATCTCAACCACGACTTCAAGTTTGTTACCGATTGCCTGGACTATAACTTAGCCCTAATCACATTCGATCCATAATCAGAAAGCATGTATAGTAGTCAAAGCATAATTAACAAGTAATTCAAACATGTTAACAAGCATGTTAGAAAGCACAATGTAGGAGGGAAATACAACACATACATTTCATAAGTGATTAAATTAAACAACTTGCATGGAGGAAATCATACACATCTCTAAGGTATTTGAGAATCCTATCTCAACACCTACTTAAAGCACTATCTCCTAAGTACTTACTCATACAAGCATTTTCTCAAACACTTAGACTACACTTATTTAACATACATAACGTATATTAACCAAAACATGTATTAGGGCGAATCCTTTCGCCGAGTGGTTATTACACATATATCTAGCATATATACATAGTAATAAATCATGGCAAACACACTTTTATATTTTATACGTATACGGTATTTTCTACAAATATACCGAATACATTAAACGCCATAATTTGCATACGTAACTGAATCGCAAAACGAATAGCGCATTTTGCATGTGAAATAACATCCAGATCATAAATCTATCATTATCTGACATTGAAAGCTTTGAAAACCATAACCTATACGTCTATAGTCCGCACCTTACGCCGTAGAAGCGCAATGAATTTAATAGAAACTCTATGCTTTCGTCAACGTCGATATGGCGACCTATAAGACAAGGTAAGTCAGCTACTTCGCTACTTGTACCAATAGAAACCCTAAAACAGGTTAGGGTTAGGGTTATGGTCTTCTTACCTAGAAATGAAGTCAGAATCGCCGGAATAGCAATGAGATCGGGGTGGTTAAGCACGTATAATAACAGGGTAGAGTAACAGGATCTTTCTCCCACAACTCTCACACTTTCTCTCTCTTTTCTCTCTTCTCTACTAGGTTTTCTCAAATTCGTATGGGATGAGAAAGTGAGGGCGTAAGGTCCTTATATAGGCTAAAAACTCACCAAATTAGACCCAGGGTCATGGTATACCTAGGTTATAGCCAAAGTAGGTTCGTTTCGTCTCAATGGAGCACTTCTGGAGCCCCCCCTTGAGCCAAAGGTCGGACTTAAGCTCACCGACCTTGGATTTAGGTCGAGTTAAGTTTTCGTTCTAGTCGGGTTCCCAGATCACACGTGGCGGACCAGTTTCAATTCAACGGTCATTGAAACTCGATCAGGGTTGCAAGTACACAGACATGTATGGGAAATGTTCCCTGATTCGAAGGTGTATTTAGGTCGGATTCCGACGGTCTGATTACTTATAATTGGCCCGCAAGTGACAAGTCTCAGATTACTTAAATTAGATTTAATTTCTAAAGAAAACCATGTTTTCTCACACTCCTCTCTCCGTGCTCAAGCGAATAGCCCAGGGACACAATCTGGTTTTGATTTCCGAGATGGTTGTCAAGCCCAGCAAGGCGGTCCTAATTCTATAACTTCGTATTATTCGAACTTTCAATGTGCGATCCAAATCTGATATGGAGTTTCAATGTGTTCCCGAGATCAGCTGGGTAATGAGATTGATCCTAGATTTTAGGGTAACCTAGCGTTAATGATTCTACAAGTTTTGGGTCTTGCAGATCGTATTTAAAGTGATTAGTGTGAATTTCGTATCTGATCTAGTTTAGCACTTAGTTAACTTTGTCTAATTTCCAAAAGATTTGGTCCTGAGTGATTTCTACCTGAGGTGGTACTCGAGTCTTTGTATGGAAATTTTCGAGACATTACAGCAGAAAAGGCCTGGTCGACGACAGAAGTGATCCAGACCATCGGAACTTAAATCGGGCATATCTCATAATCCGGAATTAGTTATCTAACATAAAATATATGATTTTGGGGTAGTATGAGCTACTTTAGCCTATAGACAAAGATGGATCTGAAAAGGCCTGGTCGACAACAGAAGTAAACCAGACCATCGGACCTTAAATCGGGCGTATCTCACAATCCGGAATGAGTTATCTGATGTAAAATATATGATTTTGGGGTAGAACGGGCTACCTTAGCCTACCGCCAAAGATGGATGTGAAAAGGCCCGGTCGACGATAGAAGTGATACAGACCATCGGACCTTAAATCGGGCGTATCTCACAATTCGAAATGAGTTATCTGACGTAAAATATATGATTTTGGGGTAGATTTAGCCACTTTAGCCTACCACCAAAGATGGATCTTAAAAGGCTTGGTCGACAAAAGAAGTGATCCACACCATCGGACCTTAAATCTGGAGTATCTCGTATTCCGGAATGAGTTATGTGACGTAAATATATGATTTTTGGGTAGAACGACCTATTGCCAATGATGGATTAAAAAAGACCCGGTTGACGACAGAAGTGATCCAGACCATCAGAACTTAAATCGGGCGTATCTCGTAATTCGGAATTAGTTATCTAACGTAAAATATATGATTTTGGGGTTAGAACGAGCTACTTTAGCCTACTGCCAAAAATGGATAGGGAAAAGGTCGTGTCGACGACAGAAGTGATCCAGACTATCGGCTCTTAAATCGTGCGTATCTCTCAAGCCGGAATGAGTTATCTAACGTAAAATATATGATTTTGGTGTAGAACGAGCTACTTTAGTCGACCGACAAAGACTAATCTGAATAGTCCTGGTCGACGACAATTGATCCAGACTATCGGACCTTAAATCGGGCATATCTCGCAATCCGGAATGAGTTATCTGACGTAAAATATATGATTTTAGGGTAGATCGACCTACTATATCCTACCGCCAAAGATAGATCTAAAAAGGGCCGTTCGTCGACAGAATTATCTCGCATTCCAGAATGAGTTATCTGACGTAAAATATTTGATTTTTGGGTAGAACAAGCTACTTTAGCTGACCGACAATGATGGATCAGAAAAGGCCCGATCGACGACAGAAGTGATCCAGACCATCGGACCATAAATCGGGCATATGTCACAATCCTAATGAGTTATCTGACGTAAAATATTTAATTTTGGGGTTGAGCGAGCTACTTTAGCCTACCGCCAAAGCTAGATCTGAAAAGTCCCGGTCGACAACAGAAGTGATCCAGACCATCGTACATTAAATCGGGCATATCTCCCAATTCGGAATTAGTTATCTGACCTAAAATATAGAATTTTATGGTAGAACGAGATACTTTAGCCTACCGCCAAAGATAGATTTGAGAAGCCCCGACCGACGATAGAAGTGATCCACACCATCGGACCTTAAATCGGGCATATCTCGCAATCCGAAATGAATTATCTGACGTAAAATATATGATTTTAGGGAAGAACATGCTACTTTAGCCTACCGCTAAAAATGGACCAGAAAAGGCTCAGACCATCGGCTCTTAAATCGGGCGTATCTCGTAAGCCGGAATGAGTTATCTGACATAAAATATGTGCTTTTGGGGTAGAACGAGCTACTTTAGTCGACCGACAAAGACTGATCTGAATAGTCCCGGTCGACGACAGAAGTGATCCAAACCATCTGACCTGAAATCGGGCGTATCTCGAAATTCGGAATGAGTTATCTGACGAAAAATATATGACTTTGTGGTAGAACGAGCTACTTTAGCCTACCGCCAAAGTTGGATTAAAAAAGGCTCGGTCGAAAACAGAGTGATCCAGACCATTGGAACTTAAATCGGGCATATCCCCCAATCCGGAATGAGTTATTTGATGTAAAATATAAGATTTTGGGGTTGAACGAGCTACTTTATCCTACCACCAAAGACAAATCTGAAAAGTCCCGGTCGACGACAGAAGTGATCGAGACCATCTGACCTTAAATTGGGCGTATCTTGTAATCCGGAATGAGTTATCTGACGTAAAATATAAGATTTTGGGGTTGAACGAGCTACTTTAGCCTACCACCAAAGATGGATCAGAAAAGGCCCGGTCGACGACAGAAGTGATCTAGACCATGGGAACTTAAATCGAGTGTATCTCGCAATCCGGAATGGGTTATCTGACGTAAAATATATGGTTTTAGAGTAGAACGGGCTACTTTCGCCTACCACCAAAGACGGATCTGAAAAGTCCCGGTCCACAACAGAACTGATCCAGACCATCTGACCTTAAATCGGGCGTATCTCGTAATCCGGAATTAGTTATCTGACGTAAAATATATGATTTTGGGGAAGAACGAGCTACTTTAGCCTACTACCAAAGACGGATCTGTAAAGGCCTGGTCGATGACAAAAGTGATTGAGACCGTAGGACCTTAAATCGGGCGTATCTCGCAATCCGGAATGAGTTATGTGACGTAAAATATATGATTTTAGGGTAGAACGAGCTACTTTAGCCTACCGCCAAAAATGGATTAGAAAAGGCCTGGTTGACGATAGAAGTGATCCAGACCATCGGCTCTTAAATCGGGCTTATCTCGCAAGATGGAATGAGTTATCTGACCTAAAATATATGATTTTGGGGTAGAACGCACTACTTTATTCGACCGCCAAAAACTGATCTGAATAGTCCAGGTCAATGGCATGTGATCCAGACCATTGGTCCTTAAATCGGTCGTATCTCGCAATCTGGAATGAGTTATCTGACGTAAAATATATGATTTTGGGGTAGAACGAGCTACTTTAGCCTACCATCAAAGATGGATCTGAAAAGGGCCGATCGACGACAGAAGTGATACAGACCATGGGATCATAAATCAGGCGTATCTCACAATCCGGAATGACTTATCTGACCTAAAATATATGGTTTTGGGGTAGAACTAGCTACTTTAACCGACTACCAAAGAGGAATTTGAAAAGACCCGGACGACGATAGAAGTGATACAGACCATCGGACCTTTAATCGGTCGTATCTCGCAATCCAGAATGAGTTATCTGACGTAAAATATATGATTTTAGGGTAGATCGAGCTACTTTAGCCTATCGCCAAAGATGGATCTAAAAAGTCCCGGTCGACGACTGAAGTGATCCACACCATCGGACCTTAAATCGGGCGTATCTTGCGATCCAGAATTAGTTATCTGACTTAAAATATATGATTTTTGAGTAGAACGAGCTACTTTAGCCTACAGCCAAAGATGGATTTGAAAAGGCCTTGTTGACGACAGAAGAGATCGACACCATCGGACCTTAAAACGGGCGTATCTCACATTCCGAAATGAGTTATCTGACATAAAATATACGATTTTTGGTTAGAATGAGCTACTTTAACCTACCGCCAAAGATGGATTAGAAAAGGCCTTGTCGACGACAGAAGTGATCGAGTCCATCAGACCTTAAATCGGGTGTATCTCGCAATCCGAAGCGTGTTATCTGATGTAAAATATTTGATTTTGGGGTGGAACGAGATACTTTAGCCTACCGCCAAAGATGGATATGAAAAGTCCCGGTCGATGACAGAAGTGATCTAGACCATCAGATCTTAAATTGGACGTATCTCGCAATCCGGAATGAATTATCCGACGTGAAATATATGATTTTGGGGTAGAACGAGCTACTTTAGCCTACCGCCAAAGATGGATCAGAAAAGGCCCGGTCGATGACAGAAGTGATCCAGACCATCGGACCTGAAATCGGTGGTGTCTTTCAATTCAGAATGAGTTATCTGAGAAAAAAATATATGATTTTAGTGTAGAACGAGCTACTTTAGCCTACCGCCAAAGATGGATCAGAAAAGGCCCGGTCGACGACAGAAGTGATCCAGACCATCGGACCTTAAATCAGGCGCATCTCGCAATCCAGAATGAGTTATCTGACTTAAAACATATGATTTGGCGGTAGAACGACCTACTTTAGCCTAGCGCCAAAAATGGATCACAAAAGGGCCGGTCGACGACAGAAGTGATGCAGACCATCAACTCTTAATCGGGCATATCTCCTAATTCGGAATGAATATTCTGACGTAAAATATATGATTTTGGGGTAGAACGAGCTACTTTAGCCCACCGCCAAAAATGGATCAGAAAAGACCCAGTCGACGATAGAAGTGATCCAGACCATCAACTCTTAAATCGGGCGTATCTCACAAGCTGAATTGAGTTATATGACGTAAAATATATGATTTTGGGGTAGTACGAACTACTTTAGTCGACCGCCAAAGACTGATCTGAATACTCCCGGTCGACGACAAGTGATCCAGTCCATCGGACCTTAAATCGGGTGTATCTCACAATTCGGAATGAGTTATCTGACGTAAAATATATGATTTTGGGGTTGAACGACCTACTTTAGCCTACCGCCAAAGATGGATCAGAAAAGGCCCGGTCGACGACAGAAGTGATCCAGACCATCGGACCATAAATCGGGCGTATCTCGCAATCCGGAAAGAGTTATCTGACGTAAAATATAAGATTTTGGGGTAGAACGAGCTACTTTAGCCTACAACCAAGGATGGATCAGAAAAGGCCCGGTCGATGACAGAAGTGATCCAGACCATCGGAACTTAAATCGGGCGTATCTCGCAATCCGGAATTAGTTATCTGACGTAAAATATATGATTTTGGGGTAGTACGAGCTACTTTAGCCTACCAACTTAGCCTACCGACAAAGATGGATCGGAAAAGGCCCGGTCAATGACAGAAGTGAACCAAACCATCGGACCTTAAATCGGGCGTATCTCGCAATCCGGAATGAGTTATCTGACTTAAAATATATGATTTTAGGGAAGAACGAGCTACTTTAGCCTACCGCCAAAGATGGATCTGAAAAGGCCTAGTCGACGATAGAAGTGATACAGACCATCGGACCTTAAATCGGGCGTATCTTGCTATTCAGAATGAATTATCTGACGTAAAATATATGATTTTTGGGTAGACCTAGTGACTTTAGCCTACCGCTAAAGATGGATTTTAAAAGGCCCGGTCGACGAAAGAAGTGATCCACACCATCAGACCTTAAATCTGGAGTATCTCGCATTCCAAAATGAGTTATCTAACGTAAACTATTTGATTTTGGGGTAGAACGAGTTATTTTAGCCTACCACCAATGATGGATCAGAACAGGCCCGGTCGACGACAAAAGTGATCCAGACCATCGGAACTTAAATCGGGTGTATCTTGCAATCCGGAATTAGTTATCTGACGTACAATATATGATTTTGGGGTAGAACGAGCTACATTAGCCTATCGCCAAAATTGAATAGGAAAAGGCCCGGTCGACGATAGAAGTGATCTAGACCATCGACTCTTAAATCGGGCATATCTCTCAAGTCGGAATGAGTTGTCTAATGTAAAATATATTATTTTAGGGTAGAACGAGCTACTTTAGTCGACCGCCAAAGACTAATCTGAATAGTTCCGGTCGAGAACAATTGATCCAGACTATCGGACCTTAAATAAGTTGTATCTCGTAATCCGGAATGAGTTAACTGACGTAAAATATTTGATTTTAGGGTAGATCGACCTACTTTAGCCTACCGCCAAAAATGGATCTAAAAAGGGCCGGTCGACAACAGAAGTATCTCGCATTCCAGAATGAGTTATCTCACGTAAAAAATTTGATTTTTGGGTAGAATGAGCTACTTTAGCCGACCGCCAATGATGGATCATAAAAGGCCCGATCGACGATAGAAGTGATCCAGACCATCGGACCATAAATCGGGCAAATGTCGCATCCGTAATGAGTTATCTGACGTAAAATAATTAATTTTGGGGTAGAATGAGCTACTTTAGCCTACCGCCAAAGCTGGATCTGAAAAGTCCCGGTCGACAACAGAAGTGATCCAGACCATCAGACCTTAAATCGGGCGTATCTCGCAATTCAGAATTAGTTATCTGACCTAAAATATAGGATTTTATGGTTGAACGAGCTACTTTAGCCTACCGCCAAAGATGGATTTGAAAAGGCTCGGCCGACGATAGAAGTGATCCACACCATCGGACCTTAAATAAAGCGTATCTCGCATTCCGAAATGAGTTATCTGACGTAAAATATATGATTTTTGGGTAGAACTAGCTACTTTAGCCTACCGCCAAAGATGGATCCGAAAAGGCCCAGTCGACGATAGAAGTGATCCAGACCATCGGACCTTAAATTGGGCATATCTCGAAATCCGGAATGAGTTATCTGACGTAAAATATATGATTTTGGGGTAGAACGAGCTACTTTAGCCTATCGCCAAAGATTGATCTGAATAGTCCGGGTCGGCGACAATTGATCTAGATAATAGGACCTTAAATCGGGTGTATCTAGTAATCCGTAATGACTTATCTGACAAAAAATATATGATTTGGGGTTGAATGAGCTACTTTAGCCTACTGCCAAAGAAGGCTATGAAAAGGCCCGGTCGACGACAGAAGTGATCCAGACCCTCGGCTCTTAAATCGAGCGTATCTCGCAGGCCAGAATGAGTTATCTGACGTAAAATATAAGATTTTGGGGTAGAACGAGCTACTTTAGTCTACGGACAAAGTCTGATCTGAATAGTCCTGGTTGACGGCAAGTGAGCTAGACCATCGGACCTTAAATTGGGCGTATATTGAAATCCGGAATGAGTTATCTGACGGGAAATATATGATTTTACGGTAGAATGAGCTACTTTAGCCTACCGCCAAAGTTGGATTAGAAAACGCCCGGTCGACGATAGAAGTGATCCAGACCATCGGACCAGAAATCGGGGGTGTCTTTCAATTCGGAATGAGTTATCTGACATAAAATATATGATTTTAGAGTATAATGAGCTACTTTAGCCTACCGCCAAAGATGGATCAGAAAAGGCCCGGTCGACGACAGAAGTGATCCAGACCATCAGACCTTAAATCAGGCGCATCTCGCAATCTAGAATGAGTTATCTGACTTAAAACATATGATTTGGGCGTAGAACGAGCTACTTTAGCCTACCGCCAAAAATCGATCACAAAAGGCCCGGTCAACGACAAAAGTAATGGACACCATCGGAACTTAAATTGGGCATATCTCCTAATTCGGAATGAATATTCTGACGTAAAATATATGATTTCGGGGTAAAACGAGCTACTTTAGCCCACCCCCAAAAATGGATCAGAAAAGACCCGGTCGACGACAGAAGTGATCTAGACCATCGGCTTTTAAATCGGGCGTATCTCGCAAGCCGAAATGAGCTATATGACGTAAAATATATAATTTTGGGGTAGAACGAGCTACTTTAGTCGACCGCCAATTACTGATCTAAATAGTCCCGGTCGACGACAAGTGATCCAGTCCGTCGGACCTTAAATCGGGCGTATCTCGTAATTCAGAATGAGTTATCTGACGTAAAATATATGATTTTCGGGTTGAACGACCTACTTTTGCCTTCAGAAAAGGCCCGGTCGACGACAGAAGTGATCCAGACCATCGGACCATAAATCGGGCATATCTCATAATCCGAAAAGAGTTATTTGACGTAAAATATAAGATTTTGGGGTAGAACGAGCTACTTTAGCCTACAACCAAGGGTGGATCAGAAAAGGCCCGATTGATAACAAAAGTGATCCAAACCATCGGAACTCAAATCGGGCGTATCTCGCAATTCGGAATTAGTTATCTGACTTAAAATATATGATTTTGGGGTAGTACGAGCTACTTTAGCCTACCGACAAAGATGGATCGGAAAAGGCCTGGACGTCGACAGAAGTGAACCAGACCATCGGACCTTAAATCGGGCTTATCTTGCAATTCAGAATGAGTTATCTGACATAAAATATATGATTTTAGGGTATATCTAGTGACTTTAGCCTACCGCTAAAGATGGATCTTAAAAGGCCTGGTCGACGAAAGAAGTGATCCACACCATCGGACCTTAAATCTAGAGTATCTCGCATTCCAGAATGAGTTATCTGACGTAAAATATATGATTTTGGGTTAGAATGAGTTATTTTAGCCTACCGCCAATGATGGATCAGAAAAGGCCCGGTCGACGACTGAAGTGATCCAGACCACATCGGAACTTAAATCGGGCGTATCTCATAATCTGAAATTAGTTATCTGACGTACAATATATGATTTTGGGGTAGAACGAGCTACATTAGCCTATCGCCAAAAATGGATCGAAAATGCTCGGTCGACGACAGAAGTGATCCAGACGATCGACTCTTAAATCGGGCATATCTCTCAAGCCGGAATGAGTTATCTAATGTAAAATATATTATTTTGGGGTAGAACGAGCTACTTTAGTCGACCGCCAAAGACTAATCTGAATAGTTCCGGTCGACGACAATTGATCTAGACTATCGAACCTTAAATAGGGCGTATCTCGCAATCCGGAATGAGTTAACTGACGTAAAATATTTGATTTTAGGGTAGATCGACCTACTTTAGCCTACAACCAAAAATGGATCTAAAAAGGGCCGGTCGATAACAAAAGTATCTCGCATTCCGGAATGAGTTATCTGACGTAAAATATTTGATTTTTGGGTAGAACGAGCTACTTTAGCCGACTGCCAAAGATGGATCATAAAAGGCCCGATTGACGATAGAAGTGATCCAGACCATCGGACCATAAATCGGGCGTATGTCGCAATCCGTAATGAGTTATCTGATGTAAAATAATTAATTTTGGGGTAGAATGAGCAACTTTAGCCTACCGCCATAGCTGGATCTGAAAAGTCCCGGTCGACAACAGAAGTGATCCAGACCATCGGACCTTAAATCGGGCGTATCTCGCAATTCGGAATTAGTTATCTGACCTAAAATATAGGATTTTATGGTTGAACGAGCTACTTCAGCCTACCGCCAAAGATGGATTTGAAAAGGCCCGGCCGACAATAGAAGTGATCCACACGATTGGACCTTAAATCGAGCGTGTCTCGCATTCCAAAATGAGTTATCTGACGTAAAATATATGATTTTTGGGTAGAACTAGCTACTTTAGCCTACCGCTAAAGATGGATCTGAAAAGGCCCAGTCGAAGACAGAAGTGATCCAGACCATCGGACCTTAAATTGGGTGTATCTCGAAATCCGGAATGAGTTATCTGACATAAAATATATGATTTTGGGGTAGAACGAGCTACTTTAGCCTATCGTCATAGATGGATCAGAAAAGGCCCGGTAGACGACAGAAGTGATCCATACCTTCGGCTCTTAAATCGGACGTATCTCGTTAGCCGGAATGAGTTATGTAATGCCCTGAAAATCGGCGGTCGAGTATAAACTCAACTCCCGAGTTCCAGAACATCACTTATGCAACAAAATGAATGATGATTGAATGTTGACTGTATTCGTGCATTGAACATGAGTGAGATTAAACCAAAGCAGCATATCATACTCCAGAGACAGTTAAATTTGCAAGCAGAAGACTGTGATAGATAAAATATATAAACTATGATGAGTCTCCAGAGTGTGATAACATTACCAGGTTAAATAATTACAAGTACAGTTCTAAAATATACCAAAAGTGAGGAAGGGTAATGTCTCCTATCCCAAGTACCATAGCCCCGTCAATACAATATCAGGTCTTCATTGACCTGCCAGAGAGATACAGATAGGATAACTCCTCCTATCATCATAGAAGTAGTCCGGCTCTGCTTCACAAGCATCGCCATCACCTGAAACTCAACAAATCTGGTTGGTGTGTACAACACCGTCCCGTAACGTGGGAGTGAGTGATCAACTCAGTGGAACAATAAAGCATAGGTTAACATGTTATCAATTCAGTCAAGCAGTAATGATAAAGCAGTACAATCAAACAAGTTTAACTACTCTTATTAAATGCAAGTATGAAATGACATGATGCTGTATGCCCTTGCCAAACCACCCTCATGCGACATCATCTTACGTTCGCGAATGCATACCACCCTCAGTGCTCCACATCTACTAGGCACATGCGGTGCAATGATGAGCATGATTACCGAGTTATTATTAGTCCATTTCAAACAGTAGTATTGGGAAACTAAGGTACCTCCCTTGTATCATTCCCAAACATGATCCATTCTAGGGTCGTCAATCCTAGTTAATCTCATACGATATTATGGTTTGAGAGGCATAGCGAAGGCATCACAAAGGGCTCGTCACCCGTCAGCACGGATATAGATCTTATTGTATGCGGCTCAATTGTTGACCGTCAGCTCGAGTACAGGTCTCACCGTACTCGGCTCAATCGCTGGCCGTCAGCTCGAATACAGGTCTCACCGTACTCGGCTCAACTCAACTCTAGTAGCTGTGAAGGGCTCGTCGTCAATCACAGACCTTGGAGTATACTCGAAGATACTACAGAGGACTCGTCGCCCGTCAGCACGAGTACCAGTCTCACCATACTCGGCTCTCACCGTAAGTATCGAAAGCTCGAATACAGTGTCCCATACCACCGTATTCGGCTCACGAGTTTGGTTGCTCAATGGTCACTACGGGGAGGCACGTGGCCCCAGCGTAGGCCGACAGCTCGACCACGGTGTCCCATACCACCATGCCCGGCTCATGAGTCTTAGCGGATCGAGGTACCATGGTTAAAAGGGATTTCACTGGTAAGTTTGGTACGCTAGGTTTAAGCAGTAGCGTCCAAACATGGTGAACATATATTAGACAGATCGGGTTACTTGACGAGCTCGGCTAACTCGAGCGCACAACAAGTTGAACGACATGAAGTGCATAAGCACTTCGCGTGGCCAACCACTATCGCCAACCGAAGTACGACTCGGGTTCGTCGAACACATCTCATGTGGCAAATGAATCACAGCCACGAATTCAATTCTGGTACCGATTGTCTGGACTATAATCATAGCCCCAAACATGATAACTTGCAGATAGATAAAGCAGTAATGAATCAAGATTCAACTCATATAATTAAGGTCTGGTATTATCCGTTTAGGGCTGCCAGGGCTGTTGCACGCACTCGTTGCTCCGCTCCCCCATCACCCATGACGGATCATACAACGTAAATATAAATTTAAACATATGCATTACATAGTTAAAATCATAAAGCAGTTGAGCATGTTATGAATCACAACACAAGCATGAGTTTGTACATGTTCAATTCCTAATCACACAACTATCCAAGGAGATCATATACATAGTTAAAAGAGGTTGAGAATCATATCTCAACACCCTTATACATTACAATTTGCTAACTACTACTCATTCAGACATTTTAAGAAACACTTAATCAAACATACATCAACATACATGACATATGTCGATCACATAGGCACTAGGCCAAATCCTTTCACTAGGGAGTTGCCCCAATCATAACACGCGTACACCCACGACGGATAGTCATGGCAAGCAGGAATCCAAGTTCCATATTTATTCAGTTATTTCCACAAACACTTGGGCCACACATTTTATCACATATAGTGTATATTGGCCGTGGCGTGATTTAGGGCAAATCCTTTCGTAAAAGGGGTATCACCAATACAACAATCATGAATCCATGACAATTAGTCACGGCGAGCACGAATGAGAATTCTATACTCATTCATTCATTTCCACAAACACTTGGGATACACTATTACAACATACATCGTGTATGTTAGCAAAACATGTATTAGGGCTATCCTTTAGCCAAGCGAGTATTTTATCCATGTATAATATATTATTACAACAATAATCATGATAAATACATCTCCAAAATTTATACGTATACAGTATTTTCTAGAATACGCAATTTCAACATACATAGTGTATATAAGTAAAACATGTATTTACGCGAATCCTTTTGCCAAATAAGTATTTTATCCATATATCGTATATCCATATAATAAATAAACATGTCAAACACATTTCCAAACAATATACGTATACCGTACTTTCTACAAATACCTAGAGTATGTAGAATTCCATATTTTTCATCTTTAATCGAAACAGAAAACAGACAGCACTTTGTACATGTGCAATTGCATGCAGATCATGAATCTATCATTATCTGACATTGAAAGCGTTGAAAACCATAACCTATACACCTAAAGTCTGCACCTTTTGTCGTAGAATCGTAACAGAGTCGATGGGTTTGCTAAGCTTCCGTATTCGGCAGTTTGGCAACCTATAGAACGAAATAGGTTAGCTATTTCACAACCTACAACTGTCTAAACCCCAAAACAGATTAGGGTTAGGGTTCCTTACCTAGAAATGACGCCGAAAACGCCGGGAAAGCGATGAGAATCAGACGGTGGAGCCCGAATAGCGGCAGGGAAGAGTGGCAGGGAGATTCTCCCACTGCTCCCACACTTTCTCTCTCTTTTCTCTCTCTCAATCTCAAATTTGTATGGCTGCCATGAGAGAGGGTTTAAGGTCCTTATATAGCCTAAAAATTCACCGAAATAGACTTATGTTCAAAGTATACTTACATAGTAACCAAATCGGCATTGTTTCAGCTCAAAAGAGGGTTTCTGGCGGGCCTCCTTGAGCCAAAGGTCAGACTTAAGCTCACTAACGCTGGATCTACATTCTATTAAGTTTTCGTTTCAGTGGGATTTCCAGATCACGCGTGACAGACCAGTTTCAGTTCAACGGTCAGTGGATCTCGATCGGAGATTCCGAGTACATGTAAATGTATATGAAATTTCTCTTGATCCGAGGGTGTAATTTGGTCTGATTCTGATGGTCTGGTTGCTTAATACTGATCCGCAAGCGAGAGGTGCCAGATTACTATTCAGGATATTTTATTTTGAAATTATTTCACATTTCTCACACTCTTCACTCCGAGCTCAAGCGAATAGCGCTGGGACACTATCTGGATTTGATTTCCGAGATAGTTGTCAAGCCCAGCGAGGCGGTCCTAGTTCCTTAACTTCGTGTTAATTGGACTTCCGACGTGTGGTCCAGATCCAATACGGAGTTTCGAGATGCTCCCGTGAGCAGCCGGGTAATGAGATTGATCCTAAGTTTTAGGGTAACCTAGCATCAATGATTCTACAAGTTTTGGGTCTTGCAGATCGTATTTAAAACGATTGGTGCTAATTTCACAGGCACTCTAGTTTAACACTAGCTAATTCTCACCTAATTTCTAAAGGATTTAGTCCTGTATGATTTCTGTCGGAGGTGGTACCTGGGCCTTTGTAGTTTGTATATAAAGTGATCCAAGTTATACTACTTAGCTAGTTTAGGATAGTGTCTAGGATGAAAGTGCTTAGAAAAATTGAAAGAACAAGGTAGTGAAGGGTGAGATTTGTGAAGGAAGTGGGTTCAGAAGTGACTTTAGACTGTGGGGTTCAGTTCTGACGAACTAATAAGGTGTTAGGAGCAAGCCATTGCCTAAGGACGTCAAATCCCAGGTTGGCAAAAATCCGGGATGTTACAATCTACCCCCCTTAAAACAAAATTTCGTCCCCGAAATTGGCTAAGGGTAATAAGGGAAGATTTCTATTATTTCATTTGCCTAAGACTTATTGATTCCAAGTTTCTACACGTGGTAGGGTATATACCAGCTGGTTCATTTTAATCTACCCCCCTTAAAACTTATTTCTCTATCCATTTCCCATACCCTGATGGTTTGCTTCGCAGTTGTATATTTCAGTAACTCCGTAGTCCGATCATTCTCTAAGAGTAGGGAATGTCCATCATTGAAAGGCTCAAATTGTTTATTTTAAGGTTGCCCTTTAGGTCTTAGTCTAAGAGTCCTCGATATTATCTATGTCCAAGGAAAGGGTGAATCAAATCTTACTAAATCATCCTAAAACGGTTTCTCATAGTAGAACTTACTAGGGCTTCTATAATGTTCGTATTTAACGAGCACAGTTTCGATCCTGGGCTAGTGGGGTAGGGGTCCAGCATGCTTTCGCTGCACTATCCAGATCAAAGAGGTGTATAAATTGACTTAATTAGATTGGGATTATAATTTTCTACCCCCCTTAAAAATTTATTTTCACCCTCAAGGCTCAAGATTTATGTCCTGCCCCGTATCGGAACAAGGTGTAATTTATAACCTATCCTTGACATGAAATGGGAAATACATTGGTCTGACTTTCATCGATGATGTGTACTATGACATTGATACATATGGTTACAGAAAGGAGCTAAAGATGAGGGGTATTGTGGTTGATTGCAGGGGCAGGTGTGAGTTTGAGGCAAGATGCCTAATTCTACCAAGGAATTTTGCCGCGGTCCAGACTTATCCTATTTAATCATGTCTAGCTTAATAGGCAGACTATCTTTTTACATTCATAAGCACAATATGTATGCCGACATGGCATGTGATTTGGGACCTGATTCTTAACTGTCTGTTGCTCACTTGGGAAATTCCTTAGGCCTAAAAGGAAATATTTCTATTAGCTATATATTCTTACACTTCTCAAAGACAAAGTTATAAACTTTTGGTTGTAAGTGGTCTAAGCCAACACGGAAGGAAGTTGCGTAGTGGGTCTGAGCCGGATACATTGATCTTCTGCCTCACGAAGACAGAAAATTGTCGTATCAGTTCTGAATCCTAGTTGATCCCGACTCTCTGCTTGATCAGAGCATAGAGTTCATTGGTCACTACCAGGATTGAGAATTTAATTCAAACCATGAATACCTCGCTTATATGTAGTTTCTCTGCTCCGTGGTCCCGATGGTACTAAGTCTTTGAGAAGGCGATTCTAAGGGGTGTATTGATTGGACCTAACAATGAAACCAAGGGATATATAGGTTTTCTCTAATCGTGAATAGTTTCTACGTCAAACAAGCTCCCTAAGAGTTACTAAGGAAGCCTAAAGTATTAAGGGGATTCAACAACGAAACGGGGTCTCGCTCCAACCTATTCAAGCCAACTAACTACGTCTATCACTCAATTATCTTAGCATTGTTAGTCGTTTACATTTCTTAATCTAATCAGCAGCCTAAGCTCAACTTATGAGTAGCGGTAATCCACTAGTTGTAATCTAAAGTCTATGCTTATACACCAGATAATTTTATACCCTTTCTAATAAAAGAAATTGTTTTATCGCCTAGGGTCAAAGTTGTCTGAATGGAATTGGGTTGCCTGAACTCGAATTTAACTACGCACGAGCATTTCACACATGTTCATACTAGCTAAGAAGATTTGGGGTTTACATTATTAATTTGTTGGATTTCCTATACAGTCAAGTCTGTCGAAAACTAGGTGTACCGCCCTAGGTCCAAAACTCTAAGGGTCATTAAATGGGGTTGCACTGCTAATCCTACCTCGGGATTGGGAGTGGCTTGTTTGGTAGGAGGGTGGGAGGGGAGTAAAATTAATGGTATAGCCTTTGGAAAATGAGCCTTGTGTCGGAAAGTGTGAGATGGGCTTTCCAAATCCCAGGATAATGAATTTCTAAGTGTACTTGGAAAGGGAATTTCGGAATTTACTTTTAATTGCATACACTCCAAACGTGGTATTGAAAAACATGGGATACACCCAATACACCCAATCCAAGGACCATACCCTACTCATACAGTTATTGTTACGTTTACAATTCTATCCACCTAACTCACCTAATGTAGTTTGGCCGAACGGGCCCTAAAGGGAGAAAAGGGGCTGGAGGTTTGGTTCTCCACAGATTTGGTTCTCATCAAGGGTTGTAGGGGCCCAACTGACAAGGAGTAAAGAAAGGAAAAGGAAGAATTGAATGGGTTAGAGGGCTTGCCCGATTTTGAGCTCCAAATGGGGGATGTGAGAGCTCAACGTGAAAGAAAGGGGTAGGGTAGGTGGTTGGGGTTGCTGTGATCGATGGAAGTGCGTGAATCATGACCGAATATGGTGGATTGAAAGATGGGAGGAAGGATTTGAGGGAGAAAAACTGAAAATGGAAGGGGAGGGCGTTTGGAAGGAAAGATGTGAGAGAAAGGGGGGCTTCAGCCCCAAAAATCCCAAACCCCAGCCAAAACCGCACGTGCCACGTGGTAGGGGAGGTCGTGCCGACTAGTCCCAGGCCCGACCCCACTTCAGATGGGCCACTGGACCGCGGTCCGCCTTGGCCGGCGCCGCGCCACCGCAGTGGGACCCTGTTCACCATGCTCCCAAGGTGCTAAGTGCACCCTGGTTCGACCCTGGGTCCCATCGGATTTAAGTGGGGAGGCCCCCGACTCCGTTTCGAGTCGTTACGGGTCAAATCAGACGTATCTTACAATCTGGAATGCGTTACCTGACGTAAAATATATGAATTTGGGGTAGAACGAGCTAATGAAGTCAACCAACTCTCTATGTCGGGTTGCGCAGCCCGGAATTGCGAGAAAACCCTCCGATTGACGGTCATTTCCCCGTTTCAATTTCGTTTTCCTAAAAATGGTAGTTTTAGTTTAATTACTCTTCATCGGTCGAACTTTAGGAGTTACGCCCATCATGTAGAGGACTAGAATAATTAGGAGGACGGTTTGGCGAAGCCAAATAGGACACCTATTATTTTCGGCCGAAAACCTTGCGCACTAGTAGACATCACGACCTTATAGTAAGTCGCAAATTCTAGGAGTTTTAGTTGTAGTTTGTTTCTGATTTCATTCTCATTACTTGGTATCCCTATTTAAAGGGCTGTGAACTCATTTTTAAGCATTCATTAATCAATTTCGCATGTGTTAGAATTTATTTATATTGTCTGCTTTCTTTCCTCATGGATTCGGGAAGTCTCTGTGAGGAGTCCAGAGAAGCTCCGAGGATTCGGAGTAGTTATCATCATCACTCTTATCCCGTATTTTACCAATTTTCAACGGTTGGGGTGAGGTGGATTGTAATCTAGAAGCATCTAGAGATGGTCTAGGAATGTTTTAAGGTCGACCCGTGCGACCATGGTTGAATACGGACTCGATTTCGGCGTTTGACTTTAGTGAACTTCGCCGATTGGCGAAATCGGAATACCTATGACTGTTTCTATGTTCTATCGCTCCCTCCTAAGTCAGAGTGCGTCAGTGTGCGTCGTCTGACCATAACCCAGGCCCGGTTTAATCCAAATCATGCTCTGATACCATCTTGTAACGCCCTGAAAATCGGGGGTCGAGTATAAACTCAACTCCCGAGTTCCAGAACATCACTTATGCAACAAAATGAATGATGATTGAATGTTGACTGTATTCGTGCATTGAACATGAGTGAGATTAAGCCAAAGCAGCATATCATACTCCAGAGACAGTTAAATTTGCAAGCAGAAGACTGATAGATAGATAAAATATATAAACTATGATGAGTCTCCAGAGTGTGATAACATTACCAGGTTAAATAATTACAAGTACAATTCTAAAATATACCAAAAGTGAGGAAGTGTAATGTCTCCTATCCCAAGTACCATAGCCCCGTCAATACAATATCAGGTCTTCATTGACCTGCCAGAGAGATACAGATAGGATAACTCCTCCTATCATCATAGAAGTAGTCCGGCTCTGCTTCACAAGCATCGCATCGCCATCACCTGAAACTCAACAAATCTGGTTGGTGTGTACAACACCGTCCCGTAACGTGGGAGTGAGTGATCAACTCAGTGGAACAATAAAGCATAGGTTAACATGTTATCAATTCAGTCAAGCAGTAATGATAAAGCAGTACAATCAAACAAGTTTAACTACTCTTATTAAATGCAAGTATGAAATGACATGATGTTGTATGCCCTTGCCAAACCACCCTCATGCGACATCATCTTACGTTCGTGAATGCATACCTCCCTCAGTGCTCCACATCTACTAGGCACATGCGGTGCGATGATGAGCATGATTACCAAGTTATTATTAGTCCATTTCAAACAGTAGTATTGGGAAACTAAGGTACCTCCCTTGTATCATTCCCAAACATGATCTATTCTAGGGTCGTCAATCCTAGTTAATCTCATACGATATTATGGTTTGAGAGGCATAACGAAGGCATCACAAAGGGCTCGTCACCCGTCAGCACGGATACAGATCTCACCGTATGCGGCTCAATTGCTGACCGTCAGCTCGAGTACAGGTCTCACCGTACTCGGCTCAATAGTTGGCCGTCAGCTCGAATACAGGTCTCACCGTACTCGGCTCAACTCATACTCTAGTTGCTGTGAAGGGCTCGTCGTCAATCACAGACCTTGGAGTATACTCGAAGATACTACAGAGGACTCGTCGCCCGTCAGCACGAGTACAGGTCTCACCGTACTCGGCTCTCGCCGTAAGTATCGACAGCTCGAATACAGTGTCCCATACTACCATATTCGGCTCACGAGTTTGGTTGCTCAATGGTCACTACGGGGAGGCACGTGGCCCCAGCGTAGGCCGACAGCTCGACTACGGTGTCCCATACCACCATGCCCGGCTCATGAGTCTTAGCGGATCGAGGTACCATGGTTAAAAGGGATTTCACTGGTAAGTTTGGTACCCTAGGTTCAAGCAGTAGCGTCCAAACATGGTGAACATACATTAGACAGATCGGGTTACTTGACGAGCTCGGCTAACTCGAGCGCACAACAAGTTGAACGACATGAAGTGCATAAGCACTTCGCATGGCCAACCACTATCGCCAACCGAAGTACGACTCGGGTTCGTCGAACACATCTCACGTGGCAAATGAATCACAGCCACGAATTCAATTCTGGTACCGATTGTCTGGACTATAATCATAGCCCCAAACATGATAACTTGCAGATAGATAAAGCAGTAATGAATCAAGATTCAACTCATACAATCAAGGTCTGGTATTATCCGTTTAGGGCTGCCAGGGCTGTTGCACGCACTCGTTGCTCCGCTCCCCCATCACCCATGACGGATCATACAACATAAATATAAATTTAAACATATGCATTACATAGTTAAAATCATAAAGCAGTTGAGCATGTTATGAATCACAACACAAGCATGAGTTTGTACATGTTCAATTCCTAATCACACAACTATCCAAGGAGATCATACACATAGTTAAAAGTGGTTGAGAATCATATCTCAACACCCTTATAAATTACAATTTGCTAACTACTACTCATTCAGACATTTCAAGAAACACTTAATCAAACATACATCAACATACATGACATATGTCGATCACATAGGCACTAGGCCAAATCCTTTCACTAGGGAGTTGCCCCAATCATAACACGCGTACACCCATGACGGATAGTCATGGCAATCAGGAATCCAAGTTCCATATTTATTCAGTTATTTCCACAAACACTTGGGCCACACATTTTAGCACAAATAGTGTATATTAGCCGTGACGTGATTTAGGGCAAATCCTTTCGTAAAAGGGGTATCGCCAATACAACAATCATGAATCCATGACAATTAGTCACGGCGAGCACGAATGAGAATTCTATACTCATTCAGTCATTTCCACAAACACTTGGGATACACTATTACAACATACATCGTGTATGTTAGCAAAACATGTATTAGGGCTATCCTTTAGCCAAGCGAGTATTTTATCCATGTATAATATATTACTACAACAATAATCATGATAAATACATCTCCAAAATTTATACGTATACAGTATTTTCTAGAATACGCAATTTCAACATACATAGTGTATATAAGTAAAACATGTATTTAGGCGAATCCTTTGCCAAATAAGTATTTTATCCATATATCGTATATCCATATAATAAATAAACATGTCAAACACATTTCCAAAAAATATACGTATACCGTACTTTCTACAAATACCTAGAGTATGTAGAATTCCATATTTTTCATCTTTAATCGAAACGGAAAACAGACAGCACTTTGTACATGTGCAATTGCATGCAGATCATGAATCTATCATTATCTGACATTGAAAGCGTTGAAAACCATAACCTATACACCTAAAGTCTACACCTTTTGTCGTAGAATCGTAACAGAGTCAATGGGTTTGCTAAGCTTCCGTATTCGGCAGTTTGGCAACCTGTAGAACGAAATAGGTTAGCTATTTCACAACCTACAACTGTCTAAACCCCAAAACAGATTAGGGTTAGGGTTCCTTACCTAGAAATGATGCCGGAAACACTGGGAAAGTGATGAGAATCAGACGGTGGAGCCCGAATAGCGGCAGGGAAGAGTGGCAGGGAGATTCTCCCACTGCTCCCACACTTTCTCTCTCTTTTCTCTCTCTCAATCTCAAATTTGTATGGCTGCCATGAGAGAGGGTTTAAGGTCCTTATATAGCCTAAAAATTCACCGAAATAGACTTATGTTCAAAGTATACTTACATAATAACCAAATCGGCATTGTTTCAGCTCAAAAGAGGGTTTTTGGCGGGCCTCCTTGAGCCAAAGGTCGGATTAAGCTCACTAACGCTGGATCTACATTCTATTAAGTTTTCGTTTCAGTGGGATTTCCAGATCACGCGTGGCGGACCAATTTCAGTTCAACGGTCAGTGGATCTCGATCGGAGATTCCGAGTACATGTAAATGTGTATGAAATTTCTCCTGATCCGAGGGTGTAATTTGGTCTGATTCTGACAGTCTGGTTGCTTAATACTGATCCGCAAGCGAGTGGTGGCAGATTACTATTCAAGATATTTTATTTTGAAATTATTTCACATTTCTCACACTCTTCACTCCGAGCTCAAGCGAATAGCGCTGGGACACTATCTGGATTTGATTTCCGAGATAGTTGTCAAGCCCAGCGAGGCGGTCCTAGTTCCTTAACTTCGTGTTAATTGGACTTCCGATGTGCGGTCCAGATCCGATACGGAGTTTCGAGATGCTCTCGTGAGCAGCCGGGTAATGAGATTGATCCTAAGTTTTAGGGTAACCTAGCATCAATGATTCTACAAGTTTTGGGTCTTGCAGATCGTATTTAAAACGATTGGTGCTAATTTCACAGGCACTCTAGTTTAACACTAGCTAATTCTCACCTAATTTCTAAAGGATTTAGTCCTGTATGATTTCTGTCGGAGGTGGTACCTGGGCCTTTGTAGTTTGTATATAAAGTGATCCAAGCTATACTACTTAGCTAGTTTAGGATAGTGTCTAGGATGAAAGTGCTTAGAAAAATTGAAAGAACAAGGTAGTGAAGGGTGAGATTTGTGAAGGAAGTAGGTTTAGAAGTGACTTTAGACTGTGGGGTTCAGTTCTGACGAATTAATAAGGTGTTAGGAGCAACCCATTGCCTAAGGACGTCAAATCCCAGGTTGGCAAAAATCCGGGATGTTACAAGTTATCAGAGGTAAAATATGTGATTTTGGGGTAGAACGAGCTACTTTAGCCGACTGCCAAAGATTGATCTGAATAGTCCCGGTCGACGACAACTGATCTAGATAATAGGACCTTAAATCGGGCGTATATAGCAATCCGTAATGACTTATCTGACGAAAACTATATGATTTTGGGGTTGAACGAGCTACTTTAGCCTACCGCCAAAGAAGGTTATGAAAAGACCCGGTAGACGACAAAAGTGATCCAGACCCTCGGCTCTTAAATCGAGCGTATCTCGCAGGCTAGAGTGAGTTATCTGACGTAAAATATATGATTTTGGGGTAAAACGAGCTACTTTAGTCAACCGACAAAGTCTGATCTCAATAGTCCCGGTCGACGGCAAGTGAGCTACTTTAGCCTATCGCCAAAGTTGGATTAGAAAACGCCCGGTCGACGACAGAAGTGATCCAGACCATCAGACCTGAAATCGGGGTTGTCTTTCAATTCGGAATGAGTTATCTGACATAAAATATATGATTTTAGTGTAGAACAAGCTAGTTTAGCCTACCGCCAAAGATGGATCAGAAAAGGCTCGGTCGACGACAGAAGTGATCCAGACCATCGGACCTTAAATCAGGCGCATCCCACAATCCGGAATGAGTTATCTGACTTGAAATATATAATTTTGGGGTAGAACGAGCTACTTTAACCTATCGCCAAAAATGGATCAGAAACGGCCCGGTCGACGACAGAAGTGATCCAGACCATCAGAACTTAAATCGGGCGTATCTCCTAATTCGGAATGAATATTCTGACGTAAAATATTTGATTTTGGGGTAGAACGAGCTACTTCAGCCCACTGCCAAAGATGGTTCAGAAAAGACCCGGTCAACGATAGAAGTGATCCAGACCATTGGCTCTTAAATCGGGCGTATCTAGCAAGCCGGAATGAGTTATCTGACATAACATATATGATTTTGGGGTAGTACGAGATACTTTAGTCGACCGCCAAAGACTGATCTGAATAGTCCGGATCGACGACAAGTGATCCAGTCCATCGGAGCTTAAATCGGGCGTATCTCGCAATTCAGAATGAATTATCTGACGTAAAATATAGGATTTTGGGGTAGAACGATCTACTTTAGCCTACCGCCAAAGATGGATCACAAAAGGCCCGGTCGACGACAGAAGTGATCCAGACCATCGGAACTTAAATCGGGCATATCTCGCAATCCGGAATGAGTTATCTGACGTAAAATATATGATTTTGGGGTAGAACGACCTACTTTGGCCTACCACCAAAGACGGAACTGAAAGGTCCCGGTCGACGACAGAAGTGATCCAGACCATCGGACCTTAAATCGGGCATATCTTGCAATCCGAAAAGAGTTATCTGACGTAAAATATAAGATTTAGGTGTAGAACAAGCTAGTTTAGCCTACAGCCAAGGATGGATCAGAAAACGGTCGGTCAACGGCAGAAGTGATCCAAACCATCGGAACTTAAATCGGGCATATCTCGTAATCCGGAATTAGTTATTTGACATAAAATATATGATTTTGGGGTAGAACGAGCTAGTTTAGCCTACCATCAAAGATGGATATGAAAAGTCTTGGTCGACGACAAAAGTGATCTAGACCATCGGAACTTAAATCGGGCTTATCTCGCAATCTGGCATTAGTTATCTGACGTAAAATATTTGATTTTGGGGTAGTACGAGCTACTTTAGCCTACAGATAAAGATGTATCTAAAAAGGCCCGGTCGACAACAAAAGTGAACTAGACCATCGGACCTTAAATCGGGCGTATCTCGTAATCCGGAATGAGTTTTCTAATGTAAAATATATGATTTTGGGGTAGAACGAGCTACCTAAGCCTATCGCTAAAGATGGATCTAAAAAGGCCCGGTCGACGCTAGAAGTGATGCAGACCATTGGACCTTAAATCGGGCGTATCTCGCAATTCGGAATGAGTTATTTGACGTAAAATATATGATTTTGGGGTAGATCTACATACTTTATCCTACCGCCAAAGATCGATCTTAAAAGGCCCAGTCGACGAAAGAAGTGATCCACACCATTCGACTTTAAATCTAGAGTATCTCCCATTCTGGAATGAGTTATTTGACGTAAAATATATTATTTTGGGGTAGAAGGAGCTATTTTAGCCTACCGCCAATGATGGATCAGAAAAGGCTCAGTCGACAACAGAAGTGATCCAGACCATCGGAACTTAAATCGGGCGTATCTCGCAATTCGGAATTAGTTATCGGACGTTAAATAAATGATTTTAGGGTAGAAAGAGCTACTTTAGCTTACCGTTAAATATGGATCAGAAAAGGCCTGGTCGACTACAGAAGTGATCCAGAGCATTGACTCTTAAATCGGGCTCATCTCTCAAGCCGGAATGAGTTATCTGACGTAAAATATATGATTTTGGGGTAGTACGAGCTACTTTACCCTACCGACTTAGCCTATCGACAAAGATTGATCAGAAAAGGCCCGGTCGACGACAGAAGTGAACCAGACCATCGGACCTTAAATCGTGCATATCTCGCAATCCGGAATGAGTTATCTGACTTAAAATATATGATTTTAGGGAAGAACGAGCTACTTTAGCCTACCGCCAAAGATCGATCTGAAAAGGCCCGGTCGACGATAGAAGTGATACAAACCATCGGACCTTAAATCAGGCGTATCAATTCGGAATGAGTTATCTGACATAAAATATATGATTTTGGGGTAGATCTAATGACTTTAGCCTATCGCTAAAGATGGATCTTAAAAGGCCCGGTCGACAAAAGAAGTGATCCACACCATTGGACCTTAAATGTGGAGTATCTCGCATTCCGGAATGAGTTATCTGACGTAAAATATATGATTTTGGGGTAGAATGAGTTATTTTAGCCTACCGCCAATGATGGATCAGAAAAGGCCCGGTCGACGACAGAAGTGATCCAGACCATCGGAACTTAAATCGGGCATATCTCGCAATCAAGAATTAGTTATCTGACGTACAATATATGATTTTGGGGTAGAACGAGCTACATTAGCCTATCGCCGAAAATGGATCGGAAAAAGCCCGGTCGACGACAGAAGTGATCCAGACCATCGACTCTTAAATCGGGCATATCTCTCAAGCCGGAATGAGTTATTTAATGTAAAATATATTATTTTGGGCTAGAACAAGCTACTTTAGTCGACCGCCAAAGACTAATCTGAATAGTTCCGGTCGACGACAATTGATCCAGACTATCGGACCTTAAATAGGGCGTATCTCGTAATCCGAAATGAGTTAACTGACGTAAAATATTTGATTTTAGGGTAGATCGACCTACTTTAGCCTACCGCCAAAAATGGATCTAAAAAGGGCTGGTCGACAACAGAAGTATCTCGCATTCTAGAATGAGTTATCTGACATAAAATATTTGATTTTTGGGTCGAACGAGCTACTTTAGCCGACCGCCAATGATAGATCATAAAAGGCCCGATCGACGATAGAAGTGATCCAGACCATCGAACCATAAATCGAGGGTATGTCGCAGTCCGTAATGAGTTATTTGACGTAAAATAATTAATTTTGGGGTAGAACGAGCTACTTTAGCCTACCGCCAAAGCTGGATCTGAAAAGTCCTGGTCGACAACAGAAGCAATCTAGACCATCGGACCTTAAATCGGGCGTATCTCGCAATTTAGAATTAGTTATCTAAACTTAAATATAGGATTTTATGGTAGAACGAGCTACTTTAGCCAACCGCCAAAGATGGATTTGAAAAGGCTCGACGACGATAGAAGTGATCCACACCATCAAACCTTAAATCGGGCGTATCTCGCATTTCGAAATGAGTTATCTGACGTAAAATATATGATTTTTGGGTAGAACTAGCTACTTTAGCCTACCGCCAAAGATGGATCTGCAAAGGCCCAGTCGACGACAGAAGTGATCCAGACCATCGGACCTTAAATTGGGCGTATCTCGAAATCCGGAATGAGTTAGCTGACGTAAAATATATGATTTTGGGGTAGAACGAGCTACTTTAGCATATCGTCAAAGATGGATCAGAAAAGGCCCGGTAGACGACAAGAGTAATCCATACCTTCGGCTCTTAAATCGGGCGCATCTCGTTAGCCAGAATGAGTTATCAGAGGTAAAATATGTGATTTTGGGGTAGAACGAGCTACTTTAGTCGACCGCCAATGATTGATCTGAATAGTCCCGGTCGACGACAACTGATCTAGATAATAAGACCTTAAATCGGGCGTATCTAGCAATCCGTAATGACTTATCTGTAAAATATATGATTTTGGGGTTGAACGAGCTACTTTAGCCTACTGCGAAAGAAGGTTATGAAAAGGCCCGGTCGACAACAGAAGTGATCCAAACCCTCGGCTCTTAAATTGAGCGTATCTCGCATGCTAGAATGAGTTATCTAGCGTAAAATATATGATTTTGGGGTAGAACGAGCTACTTTAGTCGACCGACAAAGTCTGATCTAAATAGTCCCGGTCGACGGCAAGTGAGCTAGACCATCGGACCTTAAATCGGGCGTATATTGAAATCCGGAATGAGTTATCTGACGGGAAATATATGATTTTGCGGTAGAACGAGCTACTTTAGCCTACCGCCAAAGTCGGATTAGAAAACGCTCGGTCGACTACAGAAGTGATCCAGACCATCGGACCTGAAATCGGGGGTGTCATTCAATTCGGAATGAGTTATCTGACATAAAATTTATGATTTTAGTGTTGAACGAGCTACTTTAGCCTACCGCCAAAGATGGATCAGAAAAGGCCCGGTCGACGACAGAAGTGATCCAGACCATCGGACCTTAAATCAGGCGTATCTCGCAATTCGGAATGAGTTATCTAACTTAAAATATATGATTTTGGGGTAGAACGAGCTACTTTAACCTACCACCGAAAATGGATCAAAAATGGCCCGGATGACGATAGAAGTGATCCAGACCATTGGAACTTAAATCGTGCGTATCTCCTAATCCGGAATGAATATTCTAACGTAAAATATATGATTTTGGGGTAGAACGAGCTACTTTAGCCCACCGACAAAAATGGATCAGAAAAGACCCGGTCAACGATATTAGTGATCCAGACCATCGGCTCTTAAATCGGGCGTATCTCGCAAGCCGGAATGAGTTATCTGACGTAAAATATATGATTTTGGGATAGAACGACCTACTTTAGCATACTACCAAAGACGGATCTGAAAAGTCCCGGTCGACGACAGAAGTGATCCAGACCATCTGACCTTAAATCGGGCGTATCTCATAATCCAGAATGAGTTATCTTACGTAAAATATAAGATTTTGGGGTTGAACAAGCTACTTTAGCCTACCGCCAAAGATGGATCAGAAAAGGTCCGGTCGACGACAGAAGTGATCCATACCATCGAAACTTAAATCGGGCATACCTCGTAATCTGGAATTAGTTTTCTAACGTAAAATATATGATTTTGGGGTAGAACGAGCTACTTTTTCCTACCACCAAAGATGGATCTAAAAGGGCCCGGTTGACGACAAACGTGATACAGATCATCGGACCTTAAATTGGGGGTATCTCGCAATCCGGAAAGAGTTATCTGATGTAAAATATAAGATTTTGGGGTAGAATGAGCTAGTTTAGCCTACAGCCAAGGATGGATCATAAATGGGTCGGTCGACGACAGAAGTGATCCAGACCATCAGAACTTAAATCGGGCATATCTCTTAATCCGGTTAGTTATTTGATGTAAAATATATGATTTTGGGGTAGAACGAGCTACTTTATCCTACCGTCAAAGACGGATATGAAAAGTCCTGCTCGACGACAGAAGTGATCCAGACCATTGGAACTTAAATCGGGCTTATCTCGCAATCTCGAATTAGTTATCTGACGTAAAATATATGATTTTGGGGTAGTACGAGCTACTTTAGCCTACAGAACAAGATGTATCTAAAAAGGCCTGGTCGACAATAGAAGTGAACCAGACCATCGGACCTTAAATTGGGCGTATCTCACAATCCGGAATGAGTTATCTGACGTAAAATATATGATTTTGGGGTAGAACGAGGTACCTAAGCCTATCGCTAAAGATTGATCTAAAAAGGCCCGGTCGACGCTAGAAGTGATGCAGTCCATCGGACTTTTTATCGGGCGTATCTCGCAATTCGGAATGAGTTATCTGACGTAAAATATATGATTTTGGGGTAGATCTAGCTACTTTATCCTACCGCCAAAGATGGATCTTAAAAAGCCCGGTCGACGAAAGAAGTGACCACACCATTGGAACTTAAATATGGAGTATCTCGCATTCTGGAATGAGTTATCTGTCGTAAAATATATGATTTTGGGGTAGAAGGAGCTATTTTAACGTACCGCCAATGATGGATCAGAAAAGGCCCGGTCGACGACGTAAGTGATCCAGACCATTGGAACTTAAACTGGGTGTATCTCGCAATCCGGAATTAGTTATCTGACGTAAAATATATGATTTTGGGGTAGAAAGAGCTACTTTAGCTTACCACTAAAAATGGATCAGAAAAAGGTCTGGTCGACGACAGAAGTGATCTAGAGTATCAACTCTTAAATCCGGCACATCTCTCAAGATGGAATGAGTTAACTGACGTAAAATATATGATTTTGGGGTAGAACGAGCTACTTTAGTCGACCGCCAAAGACTAATCTGAGTAGACCTAGTCGATGACAATTGATCCAGACTATCGGACCTTAAATCGGGCGTATCTTGCAAGCTGGAATGAGTTATCTGACGTAAAATATATGATTTTGGGGTAGAACGATCTACTTTAGCCTACCGCCAATGATGGATCAAAAAAGGCCCGGTCGACTACAAAAGTTATCCAGACCATCGGAACTTAAATCGTGTATATCTCCCAATCCGGAATTTGTTATCTGACGTAAAATATATGATTTTGGGGTAGAACGAGCTACTTTATCCTACCCACAAAAATGGAACAAAAAAGGCCCGGTCGATGACAGAAGTGATCCAGACCATCGGCTCTTAAATCGGGCGTAGCTCTCAAGCCGGAATGTGTTATCTGACGTAAAATATATGATTTTGGGGTAGAACGAGCTACTTTAGTCGACGGACAAAGACTAATCTGAATAGTCTCGGTCGACGACAATTAATCCGGACTATGGGACCTTATATCGGGCGTATATCGCAATCCGGAATGAGTTATCGGACGTAAAAGAGATGATTTTAGGGTAGATCGACCTACTTTAGCCTACCGCCAAAGATGGATCTAAAAAGGGCCAGTCGGCGACAGAAGTATCTCGCATTCCAGAATGAGTTATCTAACATAAAATATATGATTTTTGGGTAGAACGAGCTACTTTAGCCGACCGCCAATGATGGATCAGAAAAGGCCCGATCGACGACAGAAGTGATCCAGACCATCGGACCATAAATCGAGCATATGTCGCAATCTGGAATGAGTTATCTAACGTAAAATATATAATTTTAGGGTAGAACGAGCTACTTTTGCCTACCGTCAAAGCTGGATCAGAAAAGGCCCGTTCGACAAGAGAAGTGATCTAGACCATCGGACCTTAAATCGGGCGTATGTCTAATTTAAAATTAGTTATCTGACCTAAAATATATGATTTTATGGTAGAATGAGCTACTTTGGCGTACCGCCAAAGATGGATCTGAAAAGGCCCGGCCGACGACAGTAGTGATCCACACCATCAGACCTTAAATCGGGCGTATCTCACATTCCGAAAGGAGTTATCTGACGTAAAATATTTAATTTTTAGGTAGAACTAACTACTTTCGCCTACCGCAAAAGATGGATCAGAAAAGGCCCGGTCGACGATAGAAGTTATACAGACCTTTGGCTCTTAAATTGGGCGTATCTCGTAGCCGGAATGAGTTATCTGATGTAAAATATGTGATTTTGGGGTAGAACGAGCTACTTAAGTCGACCGCCAAAGACTGATCTGAATAGTCCCGGTCGACAACAACTGATCCAGACCATCAAACCTTAAATCGGGGGTATCTCGCAATCCGTAATTAGTTATCTGACGTAAAGTATATGATTTTGGGGTAGAACGAGCGACTTTAGCCTACCGCCAAAGATGGATCAGAAAAGGCCCGGACGACGATAGAAGTGATCGAGACCATCGGACCTTAAATTGGGTGTATCTCGCATTTGGGAATGAGTTATCTGATGTAAATTATATGATTTTGAGGTTGAACGAGCTACTTTAGCCTCACGCCAAAGGTGGATCTGAAAGGGCTCGGTCGACGACAGAAGTGATCCAGACCATCGGACCTTAAATCGGGTGTATCTCGTAATCTGGAATGAGTTATCTGACGTAAAATATATGATTTTGGGGTTGAATGAGCTACTTTAGCCTACCGTCAAAGAAGGATCTGAAAAGGCTCGGTCGACGACAAAAGTGATCCAGACCATCGGATCATAAATCGGGCGTATCTCGCAATTTGGAATGAGTTATCTGACGTAAAATATATGATTTCTGGGTAAAACGAGCTACTTTACCCTACTGCCAAAAATGGATCAGAAAAGACTAGGTCGACGACAGAAGTGATCCAGACCCTCGGCTCTTAAATTGAGCGTATCTCGCAGGACAGAATGAGTTATCTGACGTAAAAATATATGATTTTATTGTAGAACGAGCTACTTTAGTCGACCGACAAAGTCTGATCTGAATAGTCCCGGCCGACGGCAAGTGATCTAGACCATCGGACCTTAAATCGGGCGTATCTTGAAATCTGGAATGAGTTATCTGACGGGAAATATATGATTTTGGGGTAAAACAAGCTACTTTAGCCTACTGCCAAAGTTGGATTAAAAAACGCCCGATCGACGACAAAAGTGATCCATACCTTTAGACCTGAAATCGGGCGCGTCTTTCAATTCAGAATGAGTTATCTGACGTAAAATATATGATTTTAGTGTAGAACGAGCTACTTTAGCCTACTGCCAAAGATGGATCAGAAAAGGCCCGGTCGACGACAAAAGTGATCCAGACCATCGGACCTTAAATCAGGCGCATCTCGCAATCCGGAATGAGTTATCTGATGTAAAATATATGATTTTAGGGTAGAACGAGCTACTTTAGCCTACTGCAAAAAATGGATCAGAAAAGGCCTGGTCGACAACAGAAGTGATGCAGACCATCGGAACTTAAAATCGAGCGTATCTCCTAATCCGGAATGAGTATTCTGACGTAAAATATATGATTTTGGGGTAGAACGAGCTACTTTTGCCCACCATAAAAAATGGATCAGAAAAGACCCGGTCGACGACAGAAGTTATACAGACCATCGGCTCTTAAATCAGGCGTATCTCGCAAGCCGGAAAGAGTTATCTGACGTAAAATATATGATTTTGGGGTAGATCGAGCTACTTTAGTCGACTGCCAAAGACTGATCTAAATAGTCCCAGTCGACGATAAGTGATCCAGTCCATCGGACCTTAAATTGGGCATATCTCGCAATTCGGAATGACTTATCTGATGTAAAATATATGATTTTAGGGTAGAACGATCTACTTTAGCATGAAATGGCAGTAAAGACCGCACTAGTTGAAGATGGAATATGCCAATTTGTCCTAGAGGGGGGCGAATAAGACTTTTTAAAGTTTTATGATTTATTTAAAAATCCTACTTCACTAATCCTGTGATCATGCAGTTATCAGGATTACTCAAAAGTAACTCTACTGGCTTCCAAGCCTAGTAGAGGATCCAATTTCAAACTATTTTTAAGATAAGCAGTATGCACATTAGCCTATGATGGATATGACTATGTAGGTGTGTGTGATGTGATCAAATATTCAGATATGGAAGTATTAAAGCAAATCACACAATCATAACAATTTCAAACACAGTCATTTTTATAGTGGTTCGACGATAATCTACTCCACTCCCGGTAACCACACTCAACCCTTGAGTGTACCGGATTTCACTAAGGAGGTTTCACATGGTTCACCTCTAACCTAAGGTTTTAAATTAGGTTCACCTTCAACCTTTACAACCTACACTGAGACTGACTGTTTATGCTCTCACGAGCAAGGGTCAACACAACGCATCCACTTTTAGGCACACTGGCCAAGGATCTTCCATAAGACCCTACTGGAGGTTTCTACACGGTTGACCTCAAACCCTAAGGTTTTACCCGGTTCACCTAAAACCCAGAGTTTTACTGGTTCACTCCAAACCAGATGTTTATGCTCTCCACAGAGCAAGGGTCCACACAACGCACCCCCACGTACACTCCCGCCGGAGGCCTCTTTGAGGACTTCAAAGGGTGAGAACCACTTAGGACCTAATCCTAGAAAGGAATGATCACAAGTGTCCTCTTGGACTCTTGATACTTACAAATAAGCTGATGAGTCCCGATTAGCACAATGTCGAAGATCTACTCCTCCTTGTTGATGAAGAGTCTTCTGCTCCCTTGATCCGCAACACAAGATAATATACCAATACTTAGCTTAGGGTTGGGTCAAGGTTATGATGGAATCCTATTCTCTAAAGGTTTTCCTATAAAGAAGATAGAATAGTTCCAATCTTATGCATTCAAGGCATCCCAGCTTAATGATTTGCCATTAAGGTAGTAGCTGGAGGATCCTTAAATGCAGAAGTTCATTCCCCAATCTACTCTATTGAATGCCAATGGTGAGGGTGGATTGGAGGATGAACTCCCTTGAGAGAAATGGCTTTGGATATAAGATATAAGTTGAAACACACAAAAGCTCTCTCTTATTTCTCTCTCAGCAACAAAAGACAAGTCCTCTATATATAGGCAAAAAGTTCCAACGGATATAAAACGGTCACATTTATGACAAAGTTCGATATCATCGAGCAGGTTCGATATCATCGAGTGTATACTCTCGATAGCATCGATGGTCTGCTCGATGACTCGGACTCGATGTCATACGCTTTTGAAACTTTTTGCCAATTGGTCGATGAATCGAAACCATTGTCGATGTCATCGGATTTCGAACTCCGATTCCATCGATGACAGGATCGATCCATCGACATATGAAAAATGAGAGAGACTTGACTTTGAAATATTTCAGGATTTCAAGATTGATCGGGGAACCATCAAGATCTTCGGAATTTGAATGTCGATGATATCAAGATCAGAGTCAAGGCATCGATAATTCCAGCGGGTTTTTCTTTAAGCTGCTGGACAGATTATAACCTTGATTGATGCAATCGACCTGGTGTCGATATCATTGATATTTGAATATTGATTCTATCGAAGGGCCTCCAATCATAGTTAAAAGTAACCTGAAATATCATTGATGGACTTCCAATGTTATCGATATTTGATTTCAGATCATATCAGAAGAGCATTGATGTATCGAAGGATTTGAGATTTTCATTAAAAAAACAGGGGCGCTGAAAATCTATCTGTCGATCTTATCGACCCACTCTCGATGGTCTCGAGATTTGAATATCGATGATATCGATAGGTGTATCGATACATCGATAATTCGTCCAGATATGTTATGAAGTTGCTTGACATATTTAGTGCTTATATCGATGATATCGATATGTGTATCGATACATCGATAAATCCGTCCATATGAATATTTGGTTGCTGGACACTTTTGGTCCTCTCATCAATAATATCGTTAAGGTATCGAGGACATCGACGGAGCAGGTTGATCATATCGAGGGTGTTTCGATAAAATCGACAAGGCGAGAAAAACTTAGTGATTTTCCTATTTTGAAAAAGGTTTTCTCACCTTAAATTTCTAACTTGTTTTTAAGGGTTTTCTTCACTTAGTGTTTTGCGTCATGGGATGTGAGACTTTTGATTTACCTGTGACGAGCTTGCACACATCCGGTTGATGCAGACGCTTGAATTGATCTTTCTATTAGGCTCTGTAGACAATCTGACTCAACACTCACGTAACTTGACAAACCAGGGCACTTTCAATCTCCCACATTGTCAATTATGTGACAAAATCCCCAAAACACCCTAGTGTTTTGGGTCATGGGATGTGAGGCTTTTGATTTACCTGTGACGACCTTGCACACATCCGGTTGAGGCAGACGCTTAAATTGATCTTTCTATCAGGCTCTGTAGACAATCTAACTCAACAGTCACATAACTTGACAAACCAGGGCACTTTCATAGCCTACCGCCAAAGATGGATCAAAAAAGGCCCGGTCGTTGACAGAAGTGATCCAGACCATCGGAACTTAAATTAGACGTATCTCGCAATCTGAAATGAGTTATCTGGCGTAAAATATATTATTTTGGGGTAGAACGAGCTACTTTAACCTACCACCAAAGACGGATCTGAAAAGTCCCGGTTGACGACAGAAGTGATTCAAACCATCTGACCTTAAATCGGGCGTATCTCGCAATCCGGTATGAGTTATCTAACGTAAAATATCAGATTTTGGGGTTGAACGAGCTACTTTAGCCTACCGCCAAAGATGGATCAGAAAAGGCCCGGTCGACGATAGAAGTGATCTAGAGCATCGGCTATTAAATCGGGCGTATCTCGCAAGACGGAATGGGTTATCTGACGTAAAATATATGATTTCGGGGTAGACCGAGCTACTTTAGTCGACCCCAAAACTGATACGAACAGTCCCGGTCGACGACATGTGATCCATACCATTGGACCTTAAATCGAGAGTATCTCGCAATCCGAAATGAGTTATCTGACGTAAAATATATGATTTTGGGGTAGAACGAGCTACTTTAGCCTACAGCCAAAGGTGCATCTGAAAAGGCCCAGTCGACGACAGAACTGATATAGACCATCGGACCTTAAATCCGGCATATCTCGCAATCCGGAATGTGTTATCTGACGTAAAATATATGATTTTGGGGTAGAACGAGCTACTTTTGCCTACCGCCAAAGATGAATTTGAAAAGAGCCGGTCGACGACAGAAGTGATACAGACCATTGGAGCCTAAATCAGGTGTATCTCGTAATCTGGAATGAGTTTATCTGACGTAAAATATATGATTATAGGTAGATCGAGCTACTTTAGCCTACCGCCAAAGATGGATCTAAAAAGGCCCGGTCGACGACTAAAGTGATCCACACCATCGGACCTTAAATCGGGAGTATCTCGCATTCCGGAATGAGTTGTCTGACGTAAAATATATGATTTTGGGGTAGAATAAGCTACTTTAGCCTACCGCCAAAAATGGATCAGAAAAGGCTCTGTCGACGACAGAAGTGATCCTGAGCATCGGCTTTTAAATCAGGCGTATCTCGCAAGCCGGAATGAGTTATCTGACGTAAAATCAATGATTTTTGGGGTAGAACGAGCTACTTTAGTCGACCACCAAAGACAATCTGAATAGTCCCTGTCGACGACAAGTGATCTAGACCATCACACCTTAAATCGGGCATATGTCGCAATCTGGATTGAGTTATCTGATGTAAAGTATATAATTTTGGGGTAGAACGAGATACTTTAGCCTACCGCCAAAGCTGGATCTGAAAAGGCCCGGTCGACAATAGAAGTGATCCAGACCATCGAACCTCAAATCGGGCGTATCTCACAATCCGGAATTAGTTATCTGACATAAAATATATGATTTGTGGTAGAACGAGCCACTTTATCCTATCGCCAAAGATGGATCTGGAAAGGCCCGGTTGACGATAGAAGTGATCCACACCATCGGACCTTAAATCGGGCGTATCTCGCATTCCGAAATGAGTTATCTGATGTAAAATATATGATTTTTGGGTAGAACGAGCTACTTTAGCCTACAGCAAAAGATAGATCTAAAAAGGCCCGATAGACGACATACGTGACCCAGACCATCGGACCTTAAATTGGGCGTATCTCGTATTTTGGAATGAGTTATCTGACGTAAATTATATGATTTTTTGGTAGAACGAGCTACTTTAGCCTAACGCCAAAGATGGATCTGAAAGGCCTGGTCGACGACAGAAGTGATCCAGACCATCGAATCTTAAATCGGGCATATCTCGCAATCCGGTATGAGTTATCTGATGTAAAATATATGATTTTGGGGTAGAACAAGCTACTTTAGCCTACCGCCAAAGATGGATCTAAAACGGCCCGATCGACGACTGATGTGATCCACACCAACGGACCTTAAATCGGGAGTATCTCGCATTCTGGAATGAGTTATCTGACGTAAAATATATGATTTTAGGGTAGATCGAGCTACTTTAACCTACTGCCAAAGATGGATCTAAAAAGGCTCAGTCGACGACAGAAGTGATCCACACCATCGGACCTTAAATCTGGCGTATCTCGCAATCCGAAATGAGTTATCTAACATGAAATATATCATTTTGGGGTAGAACGAGCTACTTTATCCTACCACCAAAGATGGATCAGAAAAGGCCCGGTCGACGACAGAAGTGATCCAGACCATTGGAACTTAAATAGGGAGTAGCCCACAATCCGTAATTAGTTATCTGAAGTAAAATATATGATTTTGGGGTAGAATGAGCTATTTTAGCCAACCGCTAAAGATAGATCTGAAAAGTCCCGGTCGATGACAAAAGTCATCCAGACCATCGAACCTTAAATCCAGCGTATGTCGCAATCCGGAATGAGTTATCTTACGTAAAATATATGATTTTGGGGGTAGAACGAGCTACTTTAGCCTACCCTAAAAAATGGATCAGAAGTGGCCCGGTCGATGATAGAAGTGATCCACACCATCGACTCTTAAATCGGCCATATCTTGTAAGCAGGAATGAGTTATCTGACGTAAAATATATGATTTTGGTGTAGAACGAGCTACTTTAGTCAACCGCAAAAGACTGATTTGAAAAGTCCTGATCTGAAAAGTAAGAATGAGTTATCTGACGTAAAATACATGATTTTGGGGTAGAACGAGCTACTTTAGCCTACCGCCAATGATGGATCAGAAAAGGCCCGGTCGACGACAAGTGATCCAGACCATCAGATCTTAAATCGGGCGTATATCGAAATTCGGAATGAGTTATCGGACATAAAATATATGATTTTTGGGTAGATCGAACTACTTTAACCTACCGCCAAAGATGGATCTAAAATGGCCTGGTCAACGACAGAAGTGATCCACACCATCGGACCTTAAATCGGGAGTAACTTGCATTCCGGAATGATTTATCTGACGTAAAATATATGATTTTTGGGTAGAATGAGCTACTTTAGCCTACCGCCAATGATGCATCAGAAAAGGCCTAGTCTACGACAGAAGTGATCCAGACCATCGGACCTTAAATTGGGCGTATGGCGCAATCCAGAATGAGTTTTCTAACATAAAATATATAATTTGGGGTAAAACGAGCTACTTTAGCCTACCGCCAAAGCTGAATTTGAAAAGGCCCGGTCGACAACAGAAGTGATCCAGACCATCGAAACATAAATCGGGCGTATCTCGTAATTCAAAATGAGTTATCTAATGCAAAATATATGATTTTAGGGAAGAACGAGCTAATTTACCCTATCGCAAAAAATGGAACAAAAAAGGCCCGGTCGACGACAGAAGTGATCCAGACCATCGGAATTTAGATCGAACGTATCTCGTAAACCGAAATGAGTTATCTAACGTAAAATATATAATTTTGGGGTAGAACGAGCTACTTTAGCCCACCGCTACAAATGGATCAGAAAAGACTCGGTCAATGACAGAAGTGATCCAGACCATCAGCTCTTATATCGGGCGTAACTCGCAAGCCAGAATGAGTTATCTAACGTAAAATATATGATTTTGGAGTAGAACAAGCTACATTAGTCGACCGCCAAAGACTGATCTGAATAGTCCCGGTCGACGACAAGTGATTCAGACCATCAGACCTTAAATCAGGCGTATCTCGCAATTCAGAATGAGTTATCTGATGTAAAATATATGATTTTGTGGTAGAACGATCTACTTTAGCATACCGCCAAAGATGGATCAGAAAAGGCCTGGACAACGACAGAAGTGATCCAGACCATCGGAACTTAAATCGGGCGTATCTCGCAATCCGGAATGAGTTATCTGACGTAAAATATATGATTTTGGGGTACAACGAGCTACTTTAGCCTTGCACCAAAGACGGATCTGAAAAGTCCTAGTCGACAACAGAAGTGATCCAGACTATTTGACATTAAATGGGGCATATCTCGCAATCCGGAATGAGTTATCTGATGTAAAATATAAGATTTTGGGGTTGAACAAACTACTTTAGCCTACCGCCAAAGCTGGATCTAAAAAAGCCCAGTCAACGACAGAAGTAATCCAGACCATCAGAACTTAAATCGGGCATATCTCGCAATCCGGAATGAGGTATCTGACGAAAAATATGTGATTTTGGGGTAGAATGAGCTACTTTAGCCTACCGCCAAAAATGGATCAGAAATGGCCTAGTCGAAGACAGAAGTCATCCAGACCATCGGCTCTTAAATCGGGCATATCTCGTAAGCCGGAATGATTTATCTGATGTAAAATATATGATTTTGGGGTAGAACAAGCTACTTTAGTCGACCCCCAAAGACTGTTCTAAATAGTCCCGGTCGACGACAAGTGATTTAGACCATCGGACTTTAAGTCAGGCATATCTTGCAATTCGGAATGAGTCATCTGATGTAAAATATACGATTTTGGGGTAGAACAAGCTTCTTTAGCCTATCGCCAAAGATTGATCTGAAAAGGCTTGTCGATGACAGAAGAGATATAGACCATCAGACCTTAGATCGGGCGTATCTCGCAATCCGGAATGAGTTATCTGACATAAAATATATGATTTTGGGGTAGATCAAGCTACTTTATCCTACCGCCAAAGATGGATCAGAAAAGGACCGGTCAATGACAGAAGTGATCCACACCATCAGAACTTAAATCGAGCGTATCTCGCAATTCGGAATTAGTTATCTGATGTAAAATATATGATTTTGGGGTAGAACGAGCTATTTAACCGACCGCCAAAGACAGATCTGAAAAGTCTCGATCAGTGACAGAAGTGATCCACAGCATCGAACCTTAAATCCGGTGTATCTCGCAATCTGGAATGAGTTATCTGACGTAAAATATATGATTTTCGGGTAGAACGAGCTACTTTAGCCTACCGCCAAAAATGGATCATAAAACGCCCGGTCGACGACAGAAGTGATCCAGACCATCGACTCTTAAATCGGTCGTATCTCACAAGCAGGAATGAGTTATTTGACGTAAAATATATGATTTTGGGGTAAAACAAGCTACTTTAGTCGTCAGCAAAAGACTGATCTGAAAAGTCCTGATCTGAAAGCAGGAATGAGTTATCTGACATAAAATATATGATTGTGGGGTAGAAGGAGCTACTTTAGTCGACCGCAAAAGACTGATCTGAAAAGTCCTGATCTGAAAAGACTGATCTGAACAGCGGGAATGAGTTATTTGACGTAAAATACATGATTTTGGGGTAGAACGAGCTACTTTAGCCTACTGCCAATGATGAATCAGAAAAGGCCCGGTCGACGACAGAAGTGATCCAGACCATCTGACCTTAAATCGGGCATATCTCGCAATCCGGAATGAGTTAACTGACTTAAAATATAAGATTTTGGTGTTGAACGTGCTACTTTAGCCTACCGCCAAAGATAGATCAGAAAAGGCCCGATCGACGACCGAATTGATCCATACCATCAGAACTTAAATCGGGCATATTTCGTAATCCAGAATTTGTTATCTGACATAAAATATAAGATTTTTGGGTAGAACGAGCTAATTTAGCCTACCGCCAAAGATGGATCTGAAAAGGCCCGGTCGACGACAGAATTGATACAGACCATCGGACCTTAAATTGGGCGTATCTCGCAATCCGGAATGAGTTATCTGACGTAAAATATATGATTTTGGCATAGAAAGTGCTACTTTAGCCTACCGTAGAAAATGGCTCAGAAAAGGCCTGGTCAACGACAGAAGTGATCCAGACCATCGTCTCTTAAATCGAGCGTATCTAGCAAGCCGGAATGATTTATTTGATGTAAAATATATAATTTTGGGGTAGAACGAGCTACTTTAGCCTACCACCAATGACGAATAAGAAAAGTCCCGGTCAACGACAGAAGTGATCATACCATCGGACCTTAAATCGGCAGAAATGAGTTATCAGACGTAAAATATAAGATTTTCACATTGAACGAGCTACTTTAGCATACCGCCAAAGATGGATCAAAAAAGGCCCGGTCGACGACAGAAGTGATCCAGACCATCGGAACTTAAATCGGGCGTATCTCGCAATCCAGAATGAGTTATCTGACGTAAAATATATGATTTTGGGGTAGAATGAGCTACTTTAGCCTACCACCAAAGATGGATCTGAAAAGTCCCGGTCGACGACAGAAGTGATCCAGACCATCTGACCTTAAATCGGGCGTATCTCGCAATCCGGAAAGAGTTATCTGACTTAAAATATAAGATTTTGGGGTTGAACGAGCTACTTTAGCCTACTGCCAAAGATGGATCAGAAAAGGCCGGGTCGACGGTAAAAGTGATCCATACCTTCAGAACTTAAATCGGGCGTATCTCGTAATCCGAAATTAGTTATTTGACGTAAAATATAAGATTTTTGGGTAGAACGAGCTACTTTAGCCTACCGCCAAAGACGGATCTGAAAAGGCCCGGCTGACGACAAAAGTGATACGAACCATCGGAACCTAAATCGACCATGTCTCGCAATCCAGAATGATTTATCTGACGTAAAATATATGATTTTAGGTTAGAAAGAGTTACTTTAGCCTACTGTAAAAAATGGATCAGAAAAGGTCTAGTCGGCGACAGAGGTGATCCACACTATAGGCTCTTAAATCGGGCGTATCTCGGAAGCCGAAAAGATTTATCTGACGTAAAATATATGATTTCGGGGTAGAATGAGCTACTTTAGCCTACCACCAAAGATGGAGAAGAAAAGTCCCGGTCGACGACAGAAGTTATCCATACCATCAGACCTTAAACCGGCCGGAATGAGTTATCTGACGTAAAATATAAGATTTTCGGGTTGAACGAGCTACTTTAGCATACCGCCAAAGATGGATCAGAAAAGGCCTGGTCGACGACAGAAGTGTTCCAGACCATCGGAACTTAAATCGGGCGTATCTCGTAATCCGGAATGAGTTATCTTACGTAAAATATATGATTTTGGGGTAGAACGAGCTACTTTAGTCTACTGCCAAAAATGGATCAGAATTTGCGGGGTCGACGACAGAAGTGATCCAAACCATCGGCTCTTAAATCGGGAGTATCTCACAAGCTGGAATGATAGATCAGACATAAAATATATGATTTTGGGCCAGAACGAGCTACTTTAGTCGACCCCCAAAGACTGATCTAAATAGTCCCGGTCGACGAAAAGTGATCTAGACCATCGGACCTTAAATCGGGCTTATCTTGCAATCCGGAATTAGTTATCTGACGTAAAATAGATGATTTTCTGGTAGAACAAGGTACTTTAGCCGATCGCCAATGATTGAACTGAAACGGCACGTCGACGACAGAAGAGATACAGACCATCGGACCTTAAATCGGGCGTATCTCGCAATCCAGAATGAGTTATCTGAATAAAATATTTGATTTTAGGGTAGATCGAGCTACTTTATCCTACCGCCAAAGATGGATCAGAAAAGGACTGGTCGACGACAGAAGTGATCCACACCATCGGAACTTAAATCGGGCGTATCTTGCAATCCGGAATTAGTTATCTGAAGAAAAATATATGATTTTGGGGTAGAACGAGCTACTTTAACCGACCGCCAAAGATGGATCTAAAAAGTCCCAGTCGATGATAGAAGTGATCCAGACCGTCGAACAATAAATCCGACGTATCTCGCAATCCGGAATGAGTTATCTGACTTAAAATATATGATTTTGGGGTAGAATGAGGTACTTTAGCTTACTGCCAAAAATGGGTCATAAAAGGCCCGGTCGACGATAGAAGTGATCCAGACCATCGACTCTTAAATCGGCCGTATGAGTTATCTGACGTAAAATATATGATTTTGGGGTAGAACGAGCTACTTTAGTCTTCCGCAAAAGACTAATCTGAAAAGTCCTGATTTGAAAAGCAGGAATGAGTTATTTGACGTAAAATATATGATTTTGGGGTAGAACGAGCTACTTTAGTCGAACACAAAAAGGCTGATCTGGAAAGACTGATCTGAAAAGCAGGAATGAGTTATCTAACGTAAAATACATGATTTTGGGGTAGAACGAGCTACTTTAGCCTACCGCCAATGATGGATCAGAAAAGGCCCGGTCGATGACAGAAGTGATCCAGACGATCAGACCTTAAATCGAGCATATCTCGCAATCCGGAATGAGTTGTCTGACGTAAAATATATGATTTTGGGGTAGAACGAGCTACTTTAGCCTACCACCAAAAATGGATCAGAAATGGCCTGGTTGACGACAGAAGTCATTCAGACCATCGACTTTAAATCGGGCGTATCTCGCAATCCGAAATGAGTTATCTGACGTAAAATGTATGATTTTGGGGTAGAACGAGCTAGTTTAGCCTATCGTCAAAGTTTGATCTGAAATGGCCTGTCGACGACAGAAGAGATACAGACTATTGGACCTTAAATCGGGCGTATCTCACAATCCGGAATGATTTATCTGGCATAAAATATATGATTTTGGGGTAGATCGAGCTACTTTATCCTACCGCCAAAGATGGATCAGAAAAGGACCAGTCGACGACAGAAGTGATCCACACCATCGGAACTTAAATCGGGCGTATCTCGCAATCCGAAATTAGTTATCTGACGTAAAATATATGATTTTGGGGTAGAACGAGCTACTTTAGCCGACCCCCAAAGACGGATCTGAAAAGTTCTGATCTGAAAGTCTTGATCTGAAAAGCAGGAATGAGTTATCTGACGTAAAATACATGATTTTGGGGTAGAACGAGCCACTTTAGCCTACCGCCAATGATGGATCAGAAAAGGCCCGGTCGACGACAGAAGTGATCCAGACCATCAGACCTTAAATCGGGCGTATCTTGCAATCCGGAATGAGTCGTCTGACGTAAAATATATGATTTTGGGGTAGAACGAGCTACTTTAGCCTACCGCCAAAAATGGATCAGAAATGGCCTGGTTGACGACAGAAGTCATTCAGACCATCGACTTTAAATCGGGCGTATCTCGCAATCCGAAATGAGTTATCTGACGTAAAATGTATGATTTTGGGGTAGAACGAGCTAGTTTAGCCTATCGTCAAAGTTTGATCTGAAATGGCCTGTCGACGACAGAAGAGATACAGACTATTGGACCTTAAATCGGGCGTATCTCACAATCCGGAATGATTTATCTGGCATAAAATATATGATTTTGGGGTAGATCGAGCTACTTTATCCTACCGCCAAAGATGGATCAGAAAAGGACCAGTCGACGACAGAAGTGATCCACACCATCGGAACTTAAATCGGGCGTATCTCGCAATCCGAAATTAGTTATCTGACGTAAAATATATGATTTTGGGGTAGAACGAGCTACTTTAGCCGACCCCCAAAGACGGATCTGAAAAGTTCTGATCTGAAAGTCTTGATCTGAAAAGCAGGAAGGAATGAGTTATCTGACGTAAAATACATGATTTTGGGGTAGAACGAGCCACTTTAGCCTACCGCCAATGATGGATCAGAAAAGGCCCGGTCGACGACAGAAGTGATCCAGACCATCAGACCTTAAATCGGGCGTATCTTGCAATCCGGAATGAGTCGTCTGACGTAAAATATATGATTTTGGGGTAGAACGAGCTACTTTAGCCTACCGCCAAAAATGGATCAGAAATGGCCTGGTCGACGACAGAAGTCATCCAGACCATCGGCTCTTACATCGGTCGTATCTCACTAGCCGGAATGATTTATCTGACATAAAATGTATGATTTTGGGGGTAGAACGAGCTACTTTAGTCGACCCCCAAAGACTGATCTAAACAGTCCCGGTCGACGACAAGTGATCTAGACCATCAGACCTTAAATCGGGCATATCTCGCAATCCGGAATGAGTTATCTGACGTAAAATATATGATTTTGGGGTAGAACGAGCTACTTTAGCCTATTGCCAAAGATTGATCTGAAATGGCCTGTCGACGACAGAAGAGATACAGACCATCGAACCTTAAATCGGGAGTATCTCGCAATCCGGAATGAGTTATCTGACATAAAATATATGATTTTGGGGTAGATCGAGCTACTTTATCCTACCGCCAAAGATGGATCAGAAAAGGACCGGTCGATGATAGAAGTGAGCCACACCATCGGAACTTAAATCGGGCGTATCTCGCAATCCGGAATTAGTTATCTGACGTAAAATATATGATTTTGGGGTAGAACGAGCTACTTTAGCCGACTGCCAAAGACGGATCTGAAAAGTCCCAGTCGATGACAGAAGTGATCTAGAGCATCGAACCTTAAATCCGTCGTAGCAATCCGGAATGAGTTATCTGACGTAAAATATATGAGTTTGGGGTAGAATGAGCTGCTTTAGCCTACGACCAAAAATGGATCATAAAAGGCCCGGTCTACGATAGAAGTGATCCAGACCATCGACTCTTAAATCAGCCGTATCTCTCAAGCAGGAATGAGTTATCTGACGTAAAATATATGATTTTGGGGTAGAACAACCTACTTTAGCCTATTGCCAAAGATTGATCTGAAATGGCCTGTCGACGACAGAAGAGATACAGACCATCGGACCTTAAATCGGGCGTATCTCGCAATCCGGAATGAGTTATCTGACATAAAATATATGATTTTAGTGTAGATCGAGCTACTTTATCCTACCGCCAAAGATGGATCAGAAAAGGACCGGTCGATGATAGAAGTGAGCCACACCATCGGAACTTAAATCGGGCGTATCTCGCAATCCGGAATTAGTTATCTGACGTAAAATATATGATTTTAGGGTAGAACGAGCTACTTTAGCAGACCGCCAAAGACGGATCTGAAAAGTCCCGGTCGGTGACAGAAGTGATCTAGAGCATCGAACCTTAAATCTGTCGTAGCAATCCGGAATGAGTTATCTGACGTAAAATATATGAGTTTGGGTAGAATGAGCTACTTTAGCCTACCACCAAAAATGGATCATAAAAGGCCCGGTCGACGATAGAAGTGATCCAGACCATCGACTCTTAAATCAGCCGTATCTCGCAAGCAGGAATGAGTTATCTGACGTAAAATATATGATTTTGGGGTAGAACGAGCTACTTTAGCCTATTGCCAAAGATTGATCTGAAATGGCCTGTCGACGACAGAAGAGATACAGACCATCGGACCTTAAATCGGGCATATCTCACAATCCGGAATGAGTTATCTGACATAAAATATATGATTTTGGGGTAGATTGAGCTACTTTATCCTACCGCCAAATGTTTCGACAAGGAAACAAATGTATTTAATTTGGGAGCATTATCTTATTCAAACATAATAATGGAACAGTTACAAAGACAATCGTCACATTTTATTGATTCTGAATTCATTTACATCCTCTGATATCCCTTGATTCTAAGATAGTTTACAAAGAATTCCTTATAAGTTACAATTATCGTAGTTAAATATGAATTTCGATAGCATAACGGCAATGATTTCAATCATCTCCTATGACTTAGGAGGAATAGACAAGTCGACCAATCGTCTTCAAGAGAATAGAGAATTCGGCAGCATTTCAGTGCTATTCTGGTCATCTCCTGAGACTTAGGAGGAATACGCCTTTTCGTCGATGATTCTTTCCTTCCTCCTGAACAAGAAGAACTTGAAGATTTGAAGACTCTAGCCATTCCAGCAGCATATCAGCCCATTGCTGTTATAGACTGTCCAGCAGTCGGTTTGCGCGGGTCCGTGCAAACGACATGCTTTGCGTGGGTCCGCGTAAACTACAGGAGCCCAATGCTCCTTTGCGCGAGTCCGCGCAAACTATATGAGCCCAATGCTCCTTTGCACCTTCTATCTTCTTCTTCATCTTTCTTCCACTCTGAAATCTTCCAACCCCTTTTGAGAGAAAGAACGGGGTATTTGTAGACATTTTTACTGGTGTAAATCTCTGTTCTGGTTGATGTGGGACAAAATAACATCCAACCATTTTTATACCACCGCAAAATACTTTGCGCGGACACGCGTAATTGACATGCTTTGCGCGGTCTCGCGCAATCTATAAGTCCCGCGCAATCTGTCTTCCTTGATCAACCCGCACAACCCTTTTACTTTGCGTGGTCCAGCGCAATCTATTCACTTTGCGCGAACCCGCGCAAAGTAGTCTTTACACCTGATTTCTTTATCTTCAAACTGATTTTCTTGATCTTTCTCTTCTTCACTTCTTTGCTTATTTTTATGCCTCAACAGATGCCCCCTTGATCCGTTCTTTATTTTTTCAGAAAATCAAAGAAAAAGGATCAAATCACTCATTTTCTGTAAGGTTTGCGCGACCCCGCGCAAAGCTCGGTCGAGTACCGTGCTCGGCCATGAATCCTATAAATAGTCCAACAACTTAGTCATTTGCACGAACCCTTTCCGCTCTGGCGAAACTTTGCTTCTGCGACTTTCCTCCGCACAAACCATATACTTTGCGCGGCCCCGCGCAAACCCTTGCTGTTTGCGCGAGTTCCTTTCGAAGTCCAAAATGTTCCGCGCAATCCATATACTTTGCGCGGACCCGCGCAAAGTGTTCCACATTTAGCCAATTTTCTCTCCTTTTGACAATTTCCAGCACTTAGCCATTTTCTCCTTTCTATTCTCATTCCAATATTCATCTTCTTTTCTTAACTCCTTACATTATTATGGCCTGTATAAAGCAAACAGCCCATCCTGTGACTCCTTCTGATCAACCTTCTTCCGATCAACCACCTGCCAAGCGAACAAAGACTACCTCCAGGACTCCTTATTTTAAAGAGCCTGTTCTTCCAACTTTTGACTTTTCCTACCGCATTAAATCTCTTCCATCCCCCATTCATAGATCCATATCTTTAGGAGATATCAAATGTCCGCCGAAGCACGGCAGAGAGTACGATTGGGACGAGTGGTTAAAGACTACAGCTCACATTCGTACTGATAGTGAAAGACCCCCTCTTCGTGAAGACACTCCTCCTGCCTCTCGTTCGAAGAAAACTCGCCGGAATAAAGCGAAAGAGTTTGCCGAGAAGATTAAGGAACACAAGAAGAAGAGACTTCAAAATTCATGGGATTCAATACAGGTTGTTGAAGGCGTCATGAAGTTTGACAACCCTCATGCAGAAGGCATGACAATAATTCTCATCAATGTTTATCGCCATCAGTCCATGCTTGACTGTGAACCCAAGGATTGCGTTCATGGCAAAAGGTTGATGTATACTGAATCATGGGCCACAAGAGAACCCAGGATCCTAGAAGGAGTCATTCAAACGCAGAAGCCGCGACAAAGGATAGGAGAAATTCATCCCATGATCTTCTTAGCTCCTTTCCATAGCCCTCACGACCTCTTTCCTTCACATTTTTATGAGACAGTCCGGCAACGTTTTCGAGATCGGGAACCACTCTGGGGACAAGCAGAATTTCGCATCAGAGGCCTGTTAACTGCTCGACGCTATTACTCTGATTGGATGGAAGCTATTTTACTGAAGCATACTAGCACACTTGCAAAAGTCAGTCTTTATGATGCTATAGAAGTGACTTCTAAATACTTCTGTAGGGAACCTACTGTACTGAAAGGTTTCCTTGAGTACTGGTCGCCCACAACCAACTCCTTCCACTTGCCCTATGGTGAATTGAGCATAACACTTTGGGATCTTCACCGCATAGCCGGTCTCCCAATAACAGGTAAATTCTACGACGAATTTATTCCAACCAATAGGGAACTGGACTTTGTATCCTCTCCTGATCGCAAACCTTCGATCTCTGAAACCACTATCGAACTGTTCAAGGATATGAGCAAATTTCCCAGTTTTCACAAGATCCCCCCTTTGCAGTGGCTGGCACATTTTTCCGGAGGCCTCAGGTATTTATCAGTCTGATAATCAACTTTCTCCTTATATTGGCGATTTCTGCATATTCACCCTCTCTCTTTATTTTTTCTTTGAAGATTTCGTGACTGTCACTCCAAGGAACTGACAAAGCTTCGAGACGTAATGAAGGGGAGACCGGAATATAGCTCCTTCAGAGAACTTGCAGCTTTCTTACCCTATTGGCTGAGTTTGGTCGTATTGCCTAGCTCTAAATGGGCAGATGTTGTTCGTCCCACTGTCTTCACTGTAGCTGGCGCTTTGGTGGAAGGCCACAAATACTCCATTGCTCCCCCAGTATTATGCTCTATTTATAAGGCCCTTGGAGAGGTAGCTACCCACGTGAAAGATCCTATTTTTGGAGCCTCGTCTGCACATACTTCTTGGCATTACATCACAGGGTGGCTAGGGGTCTATTTTCCTTGGACTTTTGAGGCTCCAGAGCAAGCATATACTCATCCTTCTCACATTCCACTCCGGTTCTTTCAGTAAAGAGCGATGGCAAAAAGAGCGTATGAGTGGGTTGCCAATAAAATTTGACATGATGACCAGATAAACTTCTTTCAGTTCCGCCTTTATCGCCACACTGAAGATACAGATATGGTGGACCAAGAAACGCTTACTGCAACAGAGAGAGCTTTCTTCTTTTCTATTCGCTCATGCAGTTTACCTCTTCGGGAAGGAACATAATTTTGGAGAGAACCTTACTACCCCAGTCGCTTTGCTCGTCAATTTGGTTATGATCAAACCGTGCCTCAAGACTGCAGGCTGGTTACTAGAAAAATGCGCTGTTATGGAACTGGTTCTCTTAATTGGGCCATGATATGGAAACAACTGCTGATTGGTTGCGGTGGATCTCTTTTCATAATTCCAGGCTGTAATCGCATAGTCCGTACATCATATCGCTGGATGCGATGGTGGGATCACCAATCATACTTGGTCACTAAATGCTTGCCAGTGGGTTCTTCTATCTTTCTCATCCGCCCAGGCTGAAGGGCAGAAATTTAGAGAGTGGAATCGGTTATATTCCAGAAAAGAGCCATGCATATCATCCTGGAGAAATTTGTAGGAAGATATCAATGGAAGACCCTATCCGTGAAATCAAGCCTATCAACACTTTGGATGGCTGGTTTGCTCATGGAGTTCTGAGAGAATTTGAGAAATCTCGTCGGAACTTCTCAAATCAAGCCGCAAACGATGCTGAAGGTACATCTTCTCCAATTCCTGCAGAGACTGCAGTGGTTCAAGAAGGACCAGCTATTGGTACTTCCATATCTCCTCCACAACCCCTTGGTCCTAGTCCATCTTCCCCAATGACTAGATCAAAAACGCGTTTGTAAACATCATCCCCTATTCTTCCAGAAAGGACCCGCCAAGCATCCGTTTCCCCTATAGTTCAAGAGCCTGCACCGGAGAGCAGCCAACCCGTTTCTTACAAAGGGAAGCAAGTTATCATTGAAGAAGTTGACGAAGAAATTTTGGAAGATGAAAATTCAGCTTCATCGTCAGATACTACTGAATCTTCACAATATGAAAATAGCAGAGATAGCGACAGCTGTGAAGATAAAGATGATGACTTTGAAGAAGGTGAAGTTGACATCGACGGGGATGAGGAAACAATCGCGAAAGAAGTTGAGATGGAATCTTCCCCTGCAACCGCTAAGACTCTTCCTGGTGTAAATGTTCCTGCTAAATCTTCTGCAGCTGAGGAAAATGAAGAGGAACTTTTAGATTATGGCGAATATGGGTATCCATCAGGTAAAGGAGATTTAATTTTCATATGCATATATCTATCTATATTTTAACAACTATTATATATATATTTTTAAATTATTGTGTCTCCCTTTTTTAGGTGCCCAAGTTGCAGAAATAGGTGCTATCTCTTCAGTGAGCCCTCTCGTGGTAACTTCACCAAGAGCACCTGTAGTTCCATTGGTAGTACATAGAGTAGTGGCTCGTGAAATCATATTTCCAACAGAAACTACAGACTTGCCAACTCCAGCTACCAGAGATTTAAGCACGGAAACTAGAGCACCATCTTTTGCTGATACGGTGGAACTTGGTCTTTCCATGACTTAGAGAGCTTCTCCTTCTGTTAGTCATATTCCAGTGACAGGTACATATATATGCACTGATTATCTTTACTCATGACTACATATTTCATAATAATATTTTGAATATCTTTCTTCTTTTGCTATAGGAACTCATTCTTGCAGTGGTACGGCCAGTTCTGATTCTGTGACCACTACTTCTGAATTGTCGTCCTTTGCGAAAATCCCTGTTCATAAAATGCTTATGGTGAAACATTCCTTGTTAGCAATAATCCATATCTTCAGAAATCCTGATCAATGGTTGGACTTGGATGTTGCTATAGAGATTTTGGAGAGCTCTGCCAAGATGGCTAGAATCAACATATCTCCTTTGCGTGATTCACTCCTCAAATTTCGTGATTCAGTAATTTCTTTGGCGTCGGTAGAGAATGTTACAATTGCCCCTGAGATTTTAGAGTACAAGAAGCAGCTGGCTGCATCTCAAGAACAAGCCTTTCTGATAGCTTCATCAATTTCTAAACTTAAACAAGAGCATATGATTCTTCAAGATCAATTAAAGATTCATATTGATGAAAATATGACTATCCAAGATCGTATTGCAGCCCTGAAGGAAGAAATCTCTCAACTGGAGAGAAGGAATCATGAACAAGCCTTAATCATTCAAGATGTTGAAGAGAAGATACAGGCGAATGTTCAATCCATTAATATTGAAAAATCCGCGCAACTTCAAGGTAAAGAAATGATTGCTTCTCTGGAGAATAAACTTGCTGGCGTTCCTGATCAGGCAAGACTTATTCTTGAAGAAAAATCTAAACATGATGTAGCTCAGGCACAATTGAAAGAAGATTTGCGCAGATACTCAGAAGCAGTGGGGATTACAGAAGATCTTTAAACATGTAATTTTGAACATGTGATTTTTGCTTTCATGTTTCTTGGACATAATTTATTTGGCTTCACATATATTTTTATGAAAGCATTTTGAGATGTTTATAATAGCATTTTCTTATTGCATGTTGATGACATTTATACTAATATTATCAAATTATATTTATACTTTATATAATAATTTCATTACATCTTTTACAATTTCTAAACCTTTTATGCTTTGTTAGTGCGGGATTCTCTATGTGAGTATTTAGATTGGCGGTACTAAGTTTCAATTTAATTAGCCACACACAGTTTAAGCTCATGAGTAGTGGAGCGTGTGCACACACACAGTTTAAGCTCATGAGTAGTGGAGCATTTATGGGTCTTATGTGATGGCCACTGTAACTCTCTAGAGTTCGCTTTTGGGCTTTTCACTGCCTTGAGCTCACGGCCAAGGTCCATTAGAGGGGCCCATTGACGCTATCGGGCGGTGAACTATTGGTTTTACGCACAGGGTTGGCCACGGTAACTCTCTAGAGTTCGCAGGGCTCGCAAGGCTACCTTTGGGCACCAAATCTAGGGTCGCCAGTCCATCAATGAGTAGGTTTAAGCCCTTCCTCACGAGTTACTACTGAAATCAAACCCTAGATCTGGAGGGTCTTACGCACCTTTGGCATAAAGCTCGCACTGCAGCCCCTGTTTTCTTCGTCTGCAAGGTCGAGCCCATTCACAGGAGGGCATTTTCATCTGTTCCTCGTGGCGCTGCCGGAAGCTATACAGACGGCATGGGAGTTACGGTGACTAGTCTTCGCGGATTTATGGCCTTTTAGGCTTTGAATCCTTGACTTCGTCAGCTGCCCGCATGGGTGCGCACGATGGTCTTCGCAGGCTTTTTAGGGTCACTGACTCCTCGCCGCTGCCCGAATGGCGATCTTCATAGGTCTTACGTATAGTTGGCCGGCTCTTTTAGAGCTTGATCCTTTGACAGCAATTTTTTTTTTTACAGAGCTTGATCCTTTTGATTTAGCTCAATTTGGCTCTTTTAGGATTTGGCTTAGCTATACTGCCTCTTTAATTGAGATTGATGTATCCTTGCTTTTGATAATATCTTTAGGAAGACCCGTGCCTTGTAAGGCAATAATATCTATGATCATCATCATTGCCAGTATAGTAGATATTTCCAACTGAGATAATATCTTCAAGAAGATCCATGCCTTGTAAGACAATATATCAATCTTGTCAGTATCTTCAAGAGAATCCATGCCTTGTAAGGCAATATATCAATTTTGTCAATATCTTCAAGAGAATCTTCAAGATGATATTGATTTTGTCAAACTTATTTGGTGATGATGATCATATATATATTTTTGGATTTGATGCTTGATAATTGACATGCTTGTGAATTTCTTCTCCACAACTTCTTTTGTTGACATATAAACATGATCTTATTCATCCTTGCCCCCTTTTGATACAGATTCATTATGCCGATAATATTCTGAATCAAAATCCACATGTCTATCTTTAGGGATAATATCTTTTGATGAAACGGGAGTTGACAAGTATACTGATACCCTGTTGTCACGCCCCAAATCCGGAAATCGGATTCACAGAAATCCCAATTGCCGAATCCAGTGCCGACAGCCTCCGTAGTACCCCATTCTCGGCTCCTAGCATCCAAATGCCAGATTCCGATCCTGGGATCCTACAAGGAGGATTTTTTTTTTTCAATATATATTTAACTCGTAAAAAGCATAACGACAAGATTACCCAATTCACAAAGGCAACATCATCATCACATATCCACTTATATAATCATTTGAGTACAATGCTGAAAGGGGAAATACATAAATTAAAAAATCAAGCTCCAGAGGACCGCTGCATGCTCCAAGCTCAACACTGCTGCAACCTAACATTACCTGCACGCATCTATCGTGCATAAGCTTATAGAAAGCTTAGAGGGTGGTGTAAGTGTGTGCACAAGGTAAGTGCCAAGTATTCAATACAATGCCATCATCATATAGTACAAAAAATATTGGTAATCCATAAATCGTACAATATCGGAATAATCAGAATTACTAACAAAATCATGAATTACCAGAGTAATCAGAATATTGACGAGAGCAGGAATTAGCAGAGTAAACAAGAATACTGGCAAGATCATAAATTATACGATAACAGAGTAAGTGGAAATACAAACAAGTCCATGAGTCAATCAATATCAGAATACGCAATATAGGACAGCTATGCAAATGAGAAGTCATAAAGAGCCAAATATCACATGCCGGGGATGCGATGCAGTATGTAATTCCTGATGAGTCCATGAATAGCGTCAATCGTATCTAGACCGTATAAATGCAGAAACACAGTAACCCAAAATACCATATGCCACGGATGCAATGCAATATGCGGTGCGAATGGAATGACCATGCTGGAGTGTGAAGTCGGGATGATAGTACGTAGTATCGCAGGCTATGGGGCCCATCACAAGGGACTTCTATCCAAACCAGTCCCATACCTAAATTTGGATAGTCAGACTCAATGTGGTAAACTCCTGATCTCAGGTTAGTCGTACGCCCCAACCGAAATCCTGGCCATTGCGAAGGTACGCGTAACAAATAGTTGCGCACCACCAGCTCGAGTGGATAGTGAATGAATGAATGAATGAGTATGCAACTGTTGCTCAATAAGTCCACATATCAGTACGGTTCCTCTCTGGGATCATCACCGGGGTCTATTACACTCCAAATGGCACTGCCGCTCTCCAAGCCGCACAGTCCAAGTGAGCGTAAGAAACCTCACTATCCGCCTGGCCAATAGTCTGCCAATACCTATTCGGCACGTCGATAGCGGACTCATTCCTCGAGCTGGTCAAACTCAGCCTAGCAATGCCCCCTACGCTCGGGCGGGTAAGGCCACACCCCCTCCCAACCGACCACGACACAGTGGGAGACGCGGCCTCCTGGTATTCGGCACTCGGGCGCTAATGTATCCACTCGGTCTCGACGTTGGGGCGTCTCCTGGCCACGGAGGTTTAGAGATTTTCACCCAGGGACATCTATGGCGCCCGTATGCTAGAACCAAATATTTCCGGTGTTCCCTCTGGCCATCCACGATATGCCTGTGGAGGCTACGACCCTGATGTCGCTAGGGCATATAGAAATCACAATGCAAGATGCATGAGTCATACAATCCAGACATGCATCAATCATGCGCATACCGTGCGCTCATGTGAAATAACCTCCGCCTATCAGGGAGTCTCATAAAAACACGCTCAATGATATACGCAATGATCAACCACATCTCATAACAAACATGCAGATGATGCGTATGGGCATGTATCATGATGCTATGCTGTCAAATACTCATAATCAGTATAAATAACGAGCATCAACAATCAACCTGACAATGTGGACATTTAACCAACATTGTCCCCAAGGAACGGCCCTCATAGATCTTAACATATGATGGACCCACGACCTCACACAACGGCCTAATATACAACACAATGGGCCTTACTCAAGGGCCACATATACACAACATGTGGATCCTACTCATGGGCCTCACAATGGGCCTTGCTCATAGGCCATGAATACATCACAATGGGCCTTATCCATGGGCCACGAATACATCATAATGGGCCTTATCCATGGGCCATGAATACATCACAATGGGCCTTGCCCATGGGCCTCAATTACATGACATGTGGGCCCTACACATGGGTCTTGAATACATCAGATGGGCCAGGCCCATGGGCCTAATATATATCACAATAGGCCTTGCCCATAGGCCTTGAATACATCGCAGGTGGGCCTCAAATATACTCACAGGTGGGCCACATACAAGGGCCTAATACACTTCACTATGTGCTACAGCACATGAGCTTAATATACATCACTATGGACCACAACCCATGGGCTTTAAATACACAATAGTTGGGCTCTACACATGGGCCTTATACACTTCAAGTGGCTACATCAATGGGCCTCGATTACATCACAATGGGCCACATCATAAGAGTTTGAAATATATCATAACGGGCCACGACACATGGGTCGAAATTACATTGCAATGGGACTCACTAATGAGCCATAATACACAATAGGTGGGCCCCATCACATGAGCCAAAGATTCAAACTAGTGGGCCCTACACATGGGCCAAAAATACATCAAATGGGTCGTATCACATGGGCCTCATATATATCAAGGTGGGCCTCATGGGTGGCCACAAATATATTAAGGTGGGCCTCAAATACTTGTCATTGATAGTGCCGTGAAGGTGCATGCAATGCACCCACATGTACGGCTAAGCTCTTGTGCAGGCATGCATTCAAATAATATTACTAAGGAGGGCTTACTCGACCTCAAGCCTCGCACGTGCCTTCTTACCATAGTTTAGGTCATACATAGATCAGGTGTCCATCCCACATACGTCACATATGCATTCAACGTAACCCATTACTCATGCATGCATTACTTGCATTCATGCATGTATAATACACAACCCATCACTCATGCATGTATTACTTGCAACCATGCATGTATAACCGACAACGTGGTGTCATGCACCTTATCACACACTCATCATACATGTATGCATGCATACAACTATTACAGGTACTAACTAGACATGCATCTGACGTGTCCATACACATATGCAATGCATTCAAGTCATTCAACATGACATGCATACATGCAATCTGTTATCCAAAAAAAGGCATGGGCCCACATCACTACTAAATGGTGCTCTATGGACCCACGATGTTGCATGTACCTCATCCAAGTGGACGGTATAGATATAGTACATACATCATGGCTGGTCTACGTCCTCAAATGGACGGTTGGTATAAATCACATACCTCTGATCAAACCCACATGACTGGCTGATGTCAAACAGCAGCACTAGCTGCGTGGGACCCACCGTCCCTGGTTTGGACTGTCTAGATGAAATCAAGGTGGGTCCCACGTGTGGATACACATACATTATGCACACTCCACCATCCAGCCTGTCTGGACGGTGTGGAATAAAACACACATCGTGGTTGATGTCAACACTGTCCAGAAGGACGGCTGAATGCAGTACATCCATCAGTGGTGGCCCTGATGCCACCGTCCAGATGGACGGATGGATAAACTCACATACATCTATGGTGGGTCCCACGTCGACCCACCTTACATTTGTATAAAATATTATATTATATTATATAATGATATAAAATATGTTATTATATAATAATATATATTATCATACATATACGTGTACGCGTGTGTGAGAGAGAGTGGGATTGTCAGCGCTGTCAGCGCCGACTGATGATGGTTCACATGTAAGGACGGTTTGGATATACATACATACATGTGTGGGTCCCACGTGGGGCCATCGTAACGTTTATTCTCCACCCAATCTGTTGATAAGGTCACCCAGACCCAGATGAAGAGGAAAACGAATTTCATAATGATCCAGGCCTTCTGGGACAATCCAAAAAGGGTTCCAACGGTAGACACTCAATTCCTACTGTTTCTTGTAATGTGGGTCCCCTGAACCATGTATACGGTTGAATTTTGGGTGTCCCACTTTTCTGAGGGGAGCCCATAAAATGGACGGAGTGGATATGAACACACATCAGGGTGGGGCCCATGGCTGGGCCCATGGTCCCTGCCCGTTCTCTACGTCCTGTGCACGCTGCTGACAGCAGCAGGCCTTCTGTTTATTTATTTTTATTTTTATTTTTTATTTTTGGAGGTTTTTATAAGTGGGGCCCACATCAATGGAATCCAGTCCATCAGATGGATTCCTTAGCTCAAGACGGTTCTGACAAGCTCAATATTGGATAGGTTTGATATATAGAAACATCGCAGTGGGCCGTATCAATTTCTTACTATTAAAATATCTATTTAGACGGTGTGGCCTGGTAGAGTCTCGGATTAGCTCTATTTTTCGGCTCAACGCCTAAAAGGAGCAGGGGAACGGAAAGAACGGCGTGGATTAAGTACACTTATCAAGGTGGCGCTTGCATGAGCAGTCCACACAAACGTTTTCAACCAAACTAATATATATATATATATTTTTTTCGCTGCTGTACACCCCACCGTCAGTGTGGATTCACGTCCACATCCGCTACACCTAACTCTCTGTTCGCACTTTACAAGTCCAGCGTCCAGGACGCTGGACGTGGACATTTATCGAGGTGGGTCCCACGTGGACGTTTTCTCAAGGTGGGTCCCATGTGAACATGGCCCACTTGATTGGGATTAACCTTATACTTGTGTTTTCCCCATCACCAAGGGTAAGACCCACGTGGTTTGGACGGTTGGATAAGATATACATCAAAGTGGGGTACATTTGAGTGGGCCACACATCACACAAAAATGAGAAAAAGAGAGAGAGAGAGAGAGGCACCCACCTTCCTTATTCCTCCTAATGCTCCAAAGCTCCAAGGGGGCTCCTTCAACGGTGGAGATGAGTTTTTGATGGCCGGATATGGGGGATCTAAGATGAGAGAGGGTTGGGAATTTTGGGGAGCTTGGGACGTTCATGGCTCCTCTTGCTAGGGAAGATGAAAATGAAGAGAGAGAGAGAGAGAGAGAGAGAGAGAGAGAGTGATAAGAAAGAGAGATGAGTAATGATGGCTTTAAGAGCCTAGGGAAGAGAAGAAAGCATGCTTGCATTTATTACATGTAAGGCATGCTCATAGTGATGATGTCATCAACTTAGTCTAGATGGGCTAGGCTATAGGTAGCTCTCATGGGAAACGATGAACCAAGGTTGGGTTTACCTAGGAAAATGTGCACGAGCACAAGGTGGGTCTCATATCATGATTAATGGTTCCAATGATGCGCGGCCTACAACTTTTAATCTACAACTCGGATTGACGCCCGAGAAGCGGCGTTGGAGCCGCGGCGATGATGCGGTCGTTATGGTATAAGTCTCAGGTCGTGTCGACTGTAGAATACGGGATATGTCTCGGGATCGCGCGCAAACGTCGATTACAGGTCGCGGGTTGCCGGAATTTGACCGGGAAGACAGCGGAAGCCTACGGAACAGTACGGGCTAGGATACGGGTCTTACACCTGTCCCTCTTGATTTGTGATTCTATATGCCCCATTGGAGTATACTTCTTTTACCACATATGGACCGTCCCATTTAGGCTCGAACTTGCCCCCTGTTCGGCGAGTAATCACTATAGGTCTTTTCAACATTAACACCATATCCCCTTTTTTGAAAGAGCGGTATTTAACCTGTTTATCAAATGCAGCCGATATCCTGGCCTGATATGACTGCAACCGCTGCTGAGCTTCAAGACGTTTCTCATCGAGCAGATCTAATTCTTTCAGCCTTATTTTTGCATTTTCATCATCTGTTATAGACTGATGTACTACTATTATGAGTGATGCCACCTGCATTTCAATTGGGATAACTGCCTCTATACCATAGATTAATGAATACGGTGTCGCCCCTGTTGCTGTACGATGGGTAGTTCTGCAGGCCCATAATGCTTCTTGTAACTTTTCATCCCAATCACACTTATTGCCTGTCACCATTTTTTTTCATTATTTTGATAATTGTTTTGTTAAACGCCTCTACTAATCCATTGGCCGGAGGATAGTAAGGTGTTGAAAAAGAATGCTGGATGCCGAACTTCTGACACAACTTTTCCATGCCTCTATTTTTAAAAGGGGTGCCATTATCAGTGACGATCTTTTTCGGAATACCATGACGGTATATTATAGCATGCCGGATGAAATTGACCACGTCTGTCTCTTTAACACTACGCAAGGCAATTGCTTCAGTCCATTTGGAGAAATAGTCTGTTGCTGCCAGAATATACTATTTTCCTTTAGATGAAGGGGGATTTATAGGACCAATCACATCGAGTCCCCAAGCTGAGAAAGGCCAGGAAGCAACAGACTGATGTAAGTCTTCTGGGGGAACATGTATTACATCTCCGTGTATTTGACATTCATGACACCGCTTTGCGTATTCTATTGCATCTTTGAACATAGTAGGCCAATAATAACCCATTCGATACACTCTATGGCATAAATTTCGGCTGGCTTGATGTGCTCCACATTCACCTGAATGTGCCTCCCGCAGCATTTGGTTTGCTTCTTGCTTGTCTAAGCATCTTAACAGCATTCCATTATAAGATTTTCTATACAATACTTCGCTGCATATGACAAATTTGCCCGATCGCTGTTTAATCTGTGTCTTTGTGCATTATCTTCTGGCAAGATATTATATTTGAGATAATCAACAAAGGGCTGACGTCAATCATCTGTTATTACTTCCAGACAGGATATAGGAAACATCTCAACGGTTTCTTCGATAACTGCTGCAGATGGCAGGAATCTTCTTTCTTCTATAGTTACCTGAAGAGGACTTCGGTTTGTGCAGGATAAAGCTGCTGCCAAACCGGCTAAAGCATCTGCTTTTACATTCTCCAGCCGTAGTATGTGTTTAATTTCCACATGACAAAACTGTTCAAGCAACTGTTGTGCCTTCTAATAATAGGGCAGGAGTTCTTCTTTCCTTACTTCAAATTCCGTTTTCAATTGATGTATAATCAATTTAGAATCTCCGAAGATATGCAATAATTTTATTTCCATTTGCTGGGCTATTTCCATTCCGATGATAAGAGCTTTGTATTCAGCTTCATTGTTTGTGCATGCGGTGCCCAATGTGAAGGAGTATGGTAATAAATCGCCTTGAGGCGTAATGAATATCACTCTTGCCCCCGCTCCCGATATTCGAGCAGCACCATCAAAATACATTTGCCAAAGATTCTGAGATTCAGCCAACATAACCTGTTCATCTGGGAATTTGTCATTGATTTCCTCACTTTCTGCTATAGGATATGCTGCGAGGAAGTCTGCCATAGCTTGTCCTTTTACTGCTTTCGCCGGCTTATACGAAATAGTATATTCTGATAGCAATAACATCCACTTGGCTAGTCTTCCCGACAACATGGGCCTCGTCATCAAAAATTTTATCGGATCTGCTCTTGAGATTAGAGTTATATCATGGGAGAGACAATAATGCCTCAACTTTTGTACAGCGAATATCAGCGCCAAACATTCTTTTTCGATCGAGGAATAATTGCATTCTGCCCCCATCAATGTTCGGCTTAGATAATAAAGAGCAGTCTCTTTTCCGGCTTCGTTTACCTGTGCTAACAAAGCACCCAAAGAATTTGTAGCTACAGATGTATATAAGATAAGTGGCTTACCTTTCACTGGAGCTGTTAACACCGGCGGCTGTTTCAATAATTCCTTAATTGAGTCAAATGCATTTTGACAGGCGTGATCCCATACAAATTCTGTATCTTTCTTCATTAACCGAGAAAATGGCTGAGACCTTCCTGCGAGGTTTGAAATGAAACGACGAATGTATGCCAATTTTCCTTGTAAGCTTTTCAATTCCTTCAACGTCGTTGGTGGCGGCATATTTTGAATAGCCTTAATTTTTTCTGGATCAATCTAGATCCCTCTGTGTCGTACAATAAAGCCGAGGAATTTGCCAGAAGATACTCCAAATGCACACTTAGCAGGGTTCATCTTTAGTTGCTTCTTTCTGAGCCGACGGAAGACTGATGCTAAATGTTCACAGTGTTCTTGATGATCTCCCGACCTGACCACCAAGTCATCAACATAGCATTCAACATGTTTATGCATCATATCTTGAAAAATATTTTTCATCGCCCTTTGATATATTGCCCCAGCATTTTTGAGACCGAAAGGCATAACTTTATAACAATAAATTCCAAGCAGCGTTCTGAAAGCCGTTGCCTCTTCATCTTCGGGTGCCATCCTAATTTGATTATAACCTGCGTATCCGTCCATATCCGTCCATAAAGGACATAATAGCATACTAAATAGTGTTATCAATTAATAATTCTGTTATCGGGAGAGGGAAGTCATCCTTTGGACATGCTTCATTCAGATCTCTGAAGTCAATGCATACTCTAATCTGCCCATTCTTCTTTTTCACCGGAACAATGTTTGATATCCACTTGGGATATTTAACTTCTCTGATGAACCCAACCTTTATTAGTTTATTTATTTCTTTTTCGATTAATGGAATCAGGTCTGGGTGGAATCGCCTTTGTGCTTGTTTTACTGGTTTCTTTTCTTTGGAAATATTTAATCGATGCATTGCTACAGAGGGTTCCAATCCCGGCATTTCTTCATATGTCCAGGCGAAGACGTCTTTATTTTCTTTGAGAAGTTGGCCATATTTCTCAAATTCCTGATCTGAAAGACTGACGCTAATGAATGTGTTCCTTGGCTCTTCTGCTGTTCCCAAATTTATTTCTCGCAAGCCATCTATCGTCGGCTGCCCCCCGTCTTCTATTTGTCTTGGAGCGGTTTCAGGATACTCGACTACCTTAGCATCTTGTTCTGACATTTGTTCGGCTGGAGTCATATTTACTAATACCATATTTACTGATGATTCTGCTCTTAATCCTTGGAATTTTCTCCATTTTTCCTGATTAACTCTGAGAGGGATTTGAATTCCTTTCCCATGATTCAGTCTAGTGGGCTTGTCACAATCAAAACCCATATTTCTCATGATTTTCTTGCTTACTGCACTGTATTTTCTTAAATTCTGCGGTGCTAACTCTCCATGATATATATTGCTTGTGTTTTCATTCTTCACCTCTGCTGTAGCATGAAACTCGATTGCTTCAGGATATTTAGCACTGGCTCTGACTTGAAATGTTCCTGGGGCGGCTGCAAATGGCTTACATCTTTCGATATTGGGTAAGGGCATTGTGTAATTGGACTGTAAGACTTTCAGCTGTTCTGTCGACAACAATGTCAACGGCGGTTGTCCCGATTGTCTCAGGCGCTTTGGTACAAAATAGAACTTTTTTCTTGCTTCTGTAGTCCCAGGAGATTCCTCCCTTTCTTCTCTAACTTTATTTATTTGGACATCTTTTAAGACTCTCTTTCCATCATCATTTCCCACTTCTTTGGAGAAACATTTATAATAGCTAGCATCCGCAAAGAAAGACTCAGCTTTTGTATACGGTTTCGCATCAGCCATTACTTTACACTGCATTCCGTCCTTACAGTATTTGAAACATTGGTGTAGAGTAGAAGGTACAATATTGTACTGATGTATCTACGGCCTTCCCAAGAGAAGGTTATATGTCGTCATAGCATTTATAATGTGACATACAACAGTAGTGATTAATTCTCCCACTTCCAATGTTACTGTAATTTTACCGAGTGCGCGTTGTCCATCTTGATTAAACCCCTGTATCATCATTCCACTGGGGCGCAAATCTGAACGGCGATAACCCAATTTAGTAATCATGGAGAGTGGCAAAAGATTCACTGCGGACCCATTATCTATCATAATCCGTTTTATCTTCCTTTCGCAAATGTACCCTTCTATCATCAATGGCCTGTTATGTTCCATTTCACCAATTAAATCATCATCAGAGAAAGATATTACTGGTAGACAATTCATCTTTTCATTGTTTCTTTCATTCTTCATTTCTGTCAGTAAAGTTTCTCTCACATCGTTATCAGACAGTACTTGAATCAAACTCTGCCGAAATTCTTCTGACAACTTGAGCGCATCATAAATACTTAAACGTGCCGGTATACCCTTCAAGTGGCTAACTACGTCATAAGCCACTTTTGTCGCTGCGTCTCCATTTCTACTTCTATCCTCAGTATTCTATCTTTCAGTCACTTCTTTCCTTATAACTCCTGCCTTTTGCTTTACCGGACTCATTATCTGCTTCCCTGATCGCAACGTAATCATTGTCGCATTTCTTATCGACCTTCGATCTCCCTTCTCTTTTATTCCCCGATTCTTTTCTTGAATTAACAATACATTTACTGTCGCCCTTGTATTCTTTTCTTTGCTTTCGCTGGTTATTATATCACCTCTATTTATCATTCGCTGTATAATGCATTTTAACGTGTAACAATTTTCCGTCGGATGTCCCACTAGGCGATGATAACGGCAAAAGTTTCTTTCTCGAGTCCTCGTCACATCTTCAGGGCGTTTTGGTTCTGGTAATTCCAGGGTACCTGCTTTTAACAATTGTTGCATCATAGGCACTACGTCCTCTTTATCAAACTCAAATCCTTCATGAGAATCGAGCATTCTGAGCTTTTTTCCGCCGTATCTGTCCCTTGATTGATTCCAGCTTTCTTTTCCTTCCGGCCTTTTGTCTCTTGAGCCCCTCACATCTTGATTTTTCTTATCCCGATCGATGGTGTTGACGGTTGTCCTGCCAGGTATTCTTCTGACAGTTTCATGATGAAATGCTGGCATCTTACGAGTCATTAATTCCAATGCAGGGGCTTTGGTAGCCAAATCGCGAAAGGTTCCGATATCAGCGCTGGTGAGTCCGAACGCAATTCCTATCTCCATAGAGTTCAGACACATTTTGACTTGTTCCTTTTCTTTCGGCAACTGCCTACACGATGCCCCCAGTGTCTTCTATCTGTCTATGAATTTTTCAACTGGTTCTCCTTCTCGCTGTCGTACTGAAGCTAATTCTGTGATGCTAATATCGCGCTCTAACGAGAAGAAGTTTGACATGAAAGCATCTTGCATTTCTTCCCATGTGCGTATAGATCCTGGTGCTAAATTTGAATACCACCTGAAAGCTTTACTTGTCAATGATGATCCAAATAAGCGTAAACAGTATTGAGGTATCGTGGAGAAATTCCCCATGCTGGTGATGAAATGCATCAGGTGTTCTTCTGGTGATCCTTCTCCATTAAATTTCTGGAAATCAGGATGCTTAAAATTTGCTGGAAATGGAACATCCTCTACCTCTCTCGGGTAGGGTGTTCGGTATCTGAAACGACCGGTATTCGCGCATTCCCTTTCTATTCTGACTGCTTCTTCGACGACTTGTCTTACATCATCCTGTGTTATAGCTCTTGTCACTGGAACTGATTCTTGCGATCCTATCTCCTGCGGACGGGAGCCTTCAGGTTGGTTCTCTTGTCCATTTGTTGCTCCCATCATGGGTGGAGCCACTATCTGGGCTACATTATGTGCCAGAGTTGTCAGAGCTGCTCTGAGGTTCCGGCATTCATCCATTAGCACTCTTTGTGCCTCTGCCATTTGATCAACACGTTCTTCAGTAGTTGGTATATTTCCTTGACCCGTCTCTGCCATATATACTGCGGCCTCTTGACTGTTTGTCGAAGCTGTTTTTTTAGTAAAACAAGAGTATGTTGACGTAACAGGACTTATAAAGAGGGGAGAAATTGGAGTCTCGTTTGACTCTTGTGTACTTCCCGTGCTTTAAACCGATCGAGGTGATACAGTTATGGGCGAGCTTGTTTGAGGTGACACGGGCATCGGTGATCCTATCATCAGTGCTTTGCCTTTCTGCGATTCAGTCCATTTGGTCTTTGGAGCGACCAAAGCTGGAAAATCGTGCAACGAGAACTGCGAAGCAGCTTGTTCAGGATAAATCGCCGGAGGAGCAAGCTCGGGTTTTGTTCTTGCTATACTATGCGTGATTGGTCCCTCAGCTCTTGGTACAAGCAATTTCGCCCTGCGGTTCTTTAAGGTCTTTGCTTTTGTCTTTTTGGACAAGACCAAAGTCCAGTTCTCATCACTTTCTTGTGGTTGGGGTGAGACGGAAATGACCCCCGCTGTTACTTGAGTCACTTTGCGCTTGCTTGTAGTGCTTGCTTTCGTATGCTCAGGAGTTTGGCTTGGCGCATATTCAATTACAAACCTAGTAGCGGTGAATCGGAAGTTTACTTTTCTCACAACGTTAGCCATTAGCAATGTTATGTGATTAAATTTGGGTACCTTCAATAACGAAACATACATGAAATTAGTATGGGAAAGATTAAGTAAACTATTTTAGAGATGAAGGGGAGGATGTTCCCACTGAGAGTCGCCATTTTGCCGCCTACCAGACCCCAAAAACAGTAATGAGAGTCTCACAACTTTCCCAATGTTAGTGTTAAATAAGATAAAGATCCCCAGCAGAGTCGCCATTTTGTTTCAACAAGGAAACAAATGTATTTAATTTGGGAGCATTATCTTATTCAAACATAATAATGGAACAGTTACAAAGACAATCGTCACATTTTATTGATTCTGAATTCATTTACATCCTCTGATATCCCTTGATTCTAAGATAGTTTACAAAGAATTCCTTGTAAGTTACAATTATCGTAGTTAAATATGAATTTCGACAGCATAACGGCAATGATTTCAATCATCTCCTATGACTTAGGAGGAATAGACAAGTCGACCAATCAGTCTTCAAGAGAATAGAGAATTCGGCAGCATTTCAGTGCTATTCCGGTCATCTCCTGAGACTTAGGAGGAATACGCCTTTTCGTCGATGATTCTTCCCTTCCTCCTGAACAAGAAGAACTTGAAGATTTGAAGACTCTAGCCATTCCAGCAGCATATCAGCCCATTGCTGTTATAGACTGTCTAGCAGTCGGTTTGCGCAGGTCCGCGCAAACTACAGGAGCCCAATGCTCCTTTGCGCGAGTCCGCGCAAACTATATGAGCCCAATGCTCCTTTGCACCTTCTGTCTTCTTCTTCGTCTTTCTTCCACTCTGAAATCTTCCAACCCCTTTTGAGAGAAAGAACGCGGTATTTATAGACATTTTTACTGGTGTAAATCTCTGTTCTGGTCGATGTGGGACAAAATAACATCCAACCATTTTTATACCACCGTAAAATACTTTGCGCGGACACGTGCAAACGACATGCTTTGCGCGGTCTCGCGCAATCTATCAGTCCCGCACAATCTGTCTTCCTTGATCAACCCGCGCAACCCTTTTACTTTGCGCGGTCCAACGCAATCTATTCACTTTACGCGAACCCGCGCAAAGTAGTCTTTACACCTGATTTCTTTATCTTCAAACTGATTTTCTTGATCTTTCTCTTCTTCACTTCTTTGCTTATTTTTATGCCTCAACACCAAAGATGGATCAGAAAAGGACCGGTCGATGACAGAAGTGAGCCACACCATCGGAACTTAAATCGAGCGTATCTCGCAATCTCGAATTAGTTATCTGACGTAAAATATATGATTTTGGGGTAGAACGAGCTACTTTAGCCGACCGCCAAAGACGGATCTGAAAAGTCCCGGTCGGTGACAGAAATGATCTAGAGCATCGAACCTTAAATCGTCGTAACAATTCAGAATGAGTTATCTGACGTAAAATATATGAGTTGGGGGTAGAATGAGCTACTTTAGCCTACCACCAAAAATGGATCATAAATGGCCCGGTCGACGATAGAAGTGATCCAGACCATCGACTCTTAAATCAGCCGTATCTCGCAAGCAGGAATGAGTTATCTGACGTAAAATATATGATTTTGGGTAGAACGAGCTACTTTAGTCGTCCGCAAAAGACTGATCTGAAAAGTCCTGATTTGAAAAGCAGGAATGAGTTATCTGACGTAAAATATATTATTTTGGGGTAAAACGAGCTACTTAAGTCGACCGCAAAAGGCTGATCTGAAAAGAGTGATCTGAACAGCAGGAATGAGTTATCTGACGTAAAATACATGATTTTGGGGTAGAACGAGCTACTTTAGCCAACCGCCAATGATGGATCAGAAAAGCCCCGGTCGACGACAGAAGTGATTTAGACCATCAGACCTTAAATCTGGCGTATCTCGTAATCCAAAATGAGTTGTCTGACGTAAACTATAAGATTTTGGGGTATAACGAGCTACTTTAGCCAACCTCCAAAGATGGAAAAAAAAAGGCTCGGTCGACGACAGAAGTGATCCACACCATCGGACCTTAAATCGGGCGTATCTCGCAATCTGGAACGAGTTATCTGACGTAAAATATATGATTTTGGGGTAGAACGAGATACTTTAGCCTACCGCCAAAGATGGATCAGAAAAGGCCCGGTCGATGATAGAAGTGATCCAGACCATCGAAACTGAAATCGGGCGTATCTCACAATCCAGAATGAGTTATCTGACGTAAAATATATGATTTGGGGCAGAACGAGCTACTTTAGCCTACCACCAAAGACGAATCTGAAAAGTCCCGGTCGACGATAGAAGTGATCCAGACCATCTGGCCTTAAATCGGGCGTATCTCACAATCCGGAATGAGTTATCTGACGTAACATATAAGATTTTGGGGTTGAACAATCTACTTTAGCCTACCGCCAAAGATGGATCAGAAAAGGTCCAGTCAACGATAGAAGTGATCCATACCATCAGAACTTAAATCGGGTGTATCTCGTAATCCGGAATTAGTTATCTGACGTAAAATATATGATTTTGGGGTAGAACGAGCTACGTTTTCCTACCGCCAAAGATGGATTTAAAAAGGCCCGGTCGACGACAGATGTGATACAGACCATCGGACCTTAAATCGGGCGTATCTCGCAATCCGGAATGATTTATCTGACATAAAATATATGATTTTGGGGGTAGAAAGAGCTACTTTAGCCTACCATAAAAAATGGATCAGAAAAGGCCTGATTGACGACAGAAGTGATCCAGACCATTGGCTCTTAAATCGGGCGTATCTCGCAAGCCGGAATGATTTATCTGAAGTAAAATATATGATTTTGGGGTAGAACGAGCTAGTTTAGCCTACCACCAAACACGGATAAGAAAAGTCCCGGTCGACGCCAGAAGTTATCCATACCATCTAACCTTAAATTGGCCAGAATGACTTATCTGACGTAAAATATAAGATTTTCAGGTTGAACGAGCTACTTTGGCATACCGCCAAAGATGGATCAGAAAAGGCCCGGTCGATGACAGAAGTGATCCAGACCATCGAAATTTAAATCAGGCGTATCTCGCAATTCGGAATGAGTTATCTAACGTAAAATATATGATTTTGGGGTAGAACGAGCTACTTTAGCATATCGCCAAAAATGGATCAGAAATGGCCTAGTCGACGACAGAAGTGATCCAAACCATCGGCTTTTAAATCAGGCATATCTCGCAAGCCGGAATGATATATTGGACATAAAATATTGATTGTTCTAAGGACAACCATGCACCATAAAAATGGCAGGGCAACCTTACTAGAACAAATAGAGAAACTGAAGCTCAAACTAATAAAGGAATAGCAAGGGATAAATTGCGGAAATATAAATTTAAACTATTACAACATTCCCCACTGAGCTTGAAATAAAATGATTACAACATTCACATTTAAATACATCCCACAAATGAATAATTAAAGATAGGAAAATGAATCACACATCCACACAACACAAATAGTTATAGTGGTTCACCTGTGTGTACACCAACTGTTCAAAAACAGCCACACAGAATGCTACTCCACTCCTAATATCCTCACACAGGGGATATTAGCATTCACTATCAAATAGGTTTTCACAGGTTCACCCAAAACCTTCATAATTGTGTCTTTTTCAAAGGGCTTACACAATTCAAAAACCCTTACTTCTGAGTTTTCTGGCTCTCATCAGATAACCAACAACTTTGAGATTTTTCTGGCTTAACCTCAAATAAAATCAAATACAGTAAATTACAGAAAATGTAAAATACCTATTTTTCTTCTTTGATGTAGCATCCCGAAAGAGCCAAGTCAGAGTAGAGATTTGAATGTCAAAGTTCAATGTCCAATACTCACTATATAATGGTTCTAAATTCTAATAGATTTTAACTTAAAACAAATGGGCTAGCTTTAATTAATTTTGATTCTAGAAAAAGGAAAACAACACTTCCTCTTTTCAAATCAGATTGGAATACAATAAACAAAATCAATTTAAAAAGCTAAAGAAAGAAAATATTAAATATGCACACTTAGCTTAAATAAAGCACAGACAAATCTCTTAGAAGGCCGAATTAAATTAGCTTGAATTTCATATTTTATTCTCAGATCCGTGCTCTATTTATAGGTGAGCAAATCACGTCTTCGACTGGTCTTAAGTCACTACGACTGGTCGTATGACCAACAGATATTTGAAAATTCGAGCGCGATAAGATAAGGCAGTTTCACGACTGGTCGTAGGTAGTCTACGACTGGTCGAATGACACCTTCGTCTAGTCGAAGGTTGTTCACGACTTGTCGAAGCTAGTCGAATATCAATGTTGTAGTTTGAGTCGTAGGTCTACGACAGGACGAACAATCAGTCGACACTGTTCATTCGACTAGTCGAGCAAACTCCAGGACTGGTCGAAGCTTAACTAAAAATTCTGAATTTTTTCAACAAACTTACGACCGGTCCAGGCAAATCTTAGACAGGTCAAAGCATTGCTAGGACTAGTCGAACAAAGTCCAGGACTAGTCGTAGAACAGACCAAACTCACTTATATAAAACATATGGGTTATGTATCCAAAATGGCCTACTCTAATGGTCAACCTAAGGTCAGTCATACCTCAATAGTGAAGTAAGGACATTGAAACTTAAAGATGAGTGACCTTGAGCATAATGAAACTTGAGATCTTGGTGTAGCTTGAACTTGAAAGCTTCTTGAAATCTTGAGTCTTAAACTAAGTTGAACATTCTCACATTCTCGAGTCTTCTTGACTTGTGTGCATTTCTTGACTATCGAAGCTGTTCTTGTGAACTTTTGTCTTGACTTGACATATCATGTGTAGAGATTTGTTCTTCACATATGCAAGCTTCATAGCAAGATACATATAGTGTCTTTTGGCACCTCAAATTTGACAATATAGTGTAGCTATCAACTATAGCACTTACAATCTCCCCCTTTGTCAAATTAGTGACAAAACACACTTACAAGATATACAAGATATATTTCATAAAACATAATATCTGGTTAACGAATCATGCACCAGTTAATATCAACTGGCGCATATACATAAGCATGAACCTTAATATCAACTATCACATATACATAAGCATGAACTTGCAAATCAATTCAATATATGTTTCACCTCACCTCAACACACATATATGTTTCACCTTACCTCAACACACATACTCCCCTTGAATCAATACATCTATTAAAACATTTCACCATTCTCCCCCTTTTTGTCACAAGAGGACAAAGGAAGCAATGAATAAATAGCTGAGTTAAAAAGAGATAAGTCACATAATTCATAAATAGAGATAAGTCAAAAGTAGCAACAAGCTCACTAACAGAGAGAGAGAGAGAGTAGAGATATAAAGTTATTACAGTCCAATAAAAAAATGAACTAATCTGAGCAGATGAAGGAGCAGGGATGGAATTATCAAGTTAATGCAAACCTTGTTCAAGTGCCTAAGATATTTGCGCATATATTTGAACTGTAAATCATGGGCAACATTCATGTTATCTATCTTAACATTCATATTTTCAACCTTCTCCTCCAAATCACGCAAACGCGCATCAAAGTCAGATGGTGCATAATCAAGATCATTTGCAGAATCAGAATCAAGTTCTTCAAAAATATCATCCATGTTAATATCATCAGGTGGAAGATCATCAGCTTCTTCCTCATGTCTAGCTTCGGCACCAGCATTACCATCACCTTCACTAGGAAGTATATCCAGCTTCATCTTATTAAGATTAGAATTGTTAAATATCAGATGATGGATATGGGCTTCTTCAACAGGCATGTCGACTAACATATGTTTAGCCAACATAGTCATCAAATAAGCAAAAGGGATGTCACTGTGACCTGGATGGAGTCGAAATTGAATAATGTGGTGACAAATCAAGGATGGTAAACAAATATTAGCACCTCTGGCAACAACATGAAGAACACGAACCATGAAGGACGTCAATTCGGATTTATTGCCAGATCGAGGATACAAGTTAGACATAAAGATCTTGTGAAAAATTCTGTATTTGGGTAACATAAACTTGGAGGGAAGCGCATTCCCTTTATGAGTCCATTGAACATCCAAATTGCATAAATCTCTAGTAAGCATGCATTTTTCAGTTATTGAGGGTTTGTCAGATAAGGTATGGATAGGAATGCCCTCATCATTCACAGGAATTTTCATAAGAGCTGAAATCAAATGACGATCAACATTAAATAATCCTTCTCTTGTGGCTATATTAAAAGTTAAATTCTCCAATGAAAAAGTACTTATGCATGCGAACATGGACTAGGCAATGGACCGGTATGCAGGCCCACCCCAATGCAATAAGTTATCCCAACCTACAGGCTGAAGAATAGGGAGGATATCAAATGGAGCAACATGATTGACAGAAACTGGATGTTCAACAATAACATTACGCAATCTGATGTCCCGAACATAAGACGGATCATCGTCGGGGCCCGAAGATGACGCTTAGTAAGAGGAGTAGATCTAGATGAGGATGGACCATGGGATGTTATCTTTTTACCTCTAGAAGTCATTTGCAACAAGGATTCCAAGGAAACAAAGAGTTGCAAAGGATTGAGAAGTAGGTTTTCTCAAATCAGATTTTGGAGAAGAAAAACCCCAAATCTCAACAAAACTAGAAATAGACAACTTTAAGAAAGAAATAGAAGCATACTTGACACAAATCCATAAAAAATAATCAAATGGAACACTAACCTCGAAGGATTTGGAAGGTGGGTTCGACTGGTCGAGCGTCAGCTAGTCGGAGAGGAAAGATGAAATAAGGAAGAAAATAAATTTTCTCCAATATAAGTTAATCACCACGATTTACGACTAGTCGTGGGTTATCTTCGACCGGTCGTGCCACGATAGGTCAAGGAAATCTACGACTAGTCGAACATCACAAAAAATCTGATTTCATGCATATTTCACAAAAAAATGAAATTTAACCTAGCAAATATATACAATATGATACAAAAAGGCATATGTAATCATTTTAGAATGCACATGCCAAGATCAAATTTCACTTTGTTAAACTTTCTTTTGTCGAGCGGTTTAGTAAAAATGTCAGCACGTTGATTCTCAGTAGGGATATATTCCAAAGATATAACCTTTTTTCTACTAATTCACGAATATAATGAAATCTAATGTCAATGTATTTAGTACAAGGATGCTGAATTGGATTTTTCAAAATATTTATGGCACTGGTATTATCTCAATATAATAACATAGAATCCTATTTAATTCCATAATCACTTAGCATACGATTCATCCAAACAAGTTGTGTGCACGCATTACCAGCTGCGATATATTCAGCTTCAGCAGTTGAAAGTTATATACAACTTTGTTTCTTGCTAAGCCAAGAAACTAAACAGTTTCTAATATAAAAGCAACCACCACTGGTAGATTTTCTATTATCAAGATTACCAGCCCAGTCAGCATTCGAGTACCCAGCTAATTGAACACTAGCGTCATGAGGATACTAGAGACCGAGATTAACAGTACTTGCGACATATCGCATAATTCGTTTAACAACAATTAAATGAGATTCTTTAGGATTATACTGATATCTAGCACAAACACCAACACTTAAAGCAATATCAGGTCTACTAGCAGTTAAGTACAGTAAACTACCAATCATACTCCGATATAATTTCGGATCCATATTTTTTCCTGCAGAATTTATTGAGAGTTTTAAGGTTGTACTCATAGGAGTATCAAAATTCTTACCATTCTCAAATCTAGATCTCTTAATCAAATTCATAGAATATTTAGATTGGAAGATGAACATTCCATCAGGTTGTTGTTTTACTTGTAACCCATGGAAATAATTCAATTCCCCAACCATGCTCATTTCAAACTCAGATTTCATCAAATCTGCAAACTTAATAGTCATGTCAGTACAGGTAGATCCATAAATAATATCATCAACGTAGATTTGAACCATTAAGATATCTTCGTTATGCTTCTTAACAAACAATGTTTTATCAACACTTCCCATTTGAAAGTCATGACTGAGTAAAAACTTAGTCAATTTCTCGTACCATGCTCTGGGAGCTTATTTTAGACCATAAAGAGCTTTTTTGAGACGGTATACATGATCAGTAAACTTAGGGTCTTTAAACCCTGTAGGTTGTTTAACATATACTTCTTCATGTAAATCGCCATTTAAAAAAGCACTCTTTACATCCATTTGAAAATTTTTAAACTTTCTAAAGCATGCAATGGATGTGAAAAGTTTGATTGATTCAAGACGGGCAACTGGGGCAAAGGTTTTATCGTAATCAATACCTTCAATTTGAGTGTACCCTTGTACAACTAATTTGCCTTATTTCGAATAATATTCCCAAGCTCGTCAGACTTATTTTTAAAAATCCACTTTGTTCCGATAATATGTTTATCTTTAGGTCTAGGAACAAGATACCAGATATCATTTCGAACAAATTGATTAAGTTCTTCTTGTATAGCAACTATCCAGTTTTCATCAGCAAGAGCTTCTTTTTAGGTGGTTCTATCTGGGATGCAAAACATACAAAATTACATATATCCTCAAGTTGTTTATGGGTACGAACACCAGTGAGAGGGTTTCCAAGAATCTGTGTGGTTGGATGATCTTTAACAGTCCTCAATTCAGAATTGGTCTGATTAGATGGAGTATCAGGTTTATCAATTACAAGAACTTCATCATTATCTGGGCTTGAGGTAGGTGTATTCAAATGATCGTCTATGACTACATTAATGGACTCTTAAATCACACCGGTCCTTTTGTTCAGAACCCTATAAGCTCGACTGTTTAAAGAATATCATAAAAAGATCCATTCATCACTCTTCGTATCAAACTTTCTTAGATTTTTACAATCTTGTAAAATGTAGCACTTGCTGCCAAAAACTCAAAAGTATTTGACAGTAGGCTTTTTATCGAACCACATTTCGTAAGCCGTTTTATTATTACCTTTACAAGTGTAAACCCGGTTAATGATATAACAAGCTGTATTGACAGCTTCAGCCCAAAGATTCTTAGAGAGCTTCATGCTATTCAACATAACATTAGCCATTTCTTGAAGCACTCTGTTTTTCCTTTCAATTATACCATTTTGTTGTGGAGTTTTGGGGGCTGAGAATTCATGTAATATTCCCTGGTCACAACAGAACTTCTCAAAATCGATATTCTCAAATTCAGATCCATGATCACTACGAATCTTACTGATTTGAGAACCTTTTTCCATTTGAATCCTTTTGAGAATTTTTCTTCCCTCTTCAAGGGTTTCAGATTTGTCCCTTAAGAAGACTACCCATGTATATCTGGTAAAATCATCTACAATTACCAAGATATATCTTTTGCCACCTTGACTTTCCGTCCTTGTTGGTCCTACAAGATCCATATGGAGAAGCTCAAGTGGTCTTGATGTGGTATTGGAATTCACCTTTTTGTGTGAGTTCCTTTTTTGTTTGTCAATCTGGCATTCACCACATATTTTATCCAATATTTGTAGTTTGGGTAGACCTCTTATAAGTTCTCATTTGCTCAATCTATAAGGTTTTCGGTAGTGTACATGCCCAAGACGTTTATGCCATAGATCAGTCTTATCTGTATGGACCATGTAACAAGATTGACTAGTGAGCTGGATTCAGTTACAATATAGCAGTTTTCAGACGTTCTACGTCCAGTTAATATTACCAAACCCTTGTTATTTAGAATCTCACAACTTTGATTAGAAAATCTTACACTATGGTTATTATCGCATATTTGAGATATGCTAAGCAAGTTATGTTTTAGGCCTTCAACATATAAGACATTCTTAAACAAAGGAAGGTTATGAAGTTGAATCGTACCTTGGCCCATAATCTTGCAGTTGCTTCCATCACCAAATGTGACTGACCCATCAGTCATATCATTAAGATCGGTGAATAAAGCCTTGTCGCCTGTCACATGCCTTGAGCATCCACTGTCTAAGTACTACTTCAAATGGCTTGTAGCTTTCAAAGCAGTGTGGGCAACCAAGCAAGTAACTTTAGGAACCCATTTCATTACTGTTTTGGGTTTAGGAGTATAGTTGGTCTTCTTGTATTTGTGATTTTTGTACGAATGACCCACTGAGTTAGATTTTAAGAGCTCTTTAAGCAAATCAACTATTTTTTCAGCTAAAGGGTTTTGGTTTTGATTTTTGTAATTAATATGGTTACCTCTGGTTTTGAAAGATTGAAAAGTTTTAGAAAAATTTTGACTTGAACTTTTCTCTTTTGAGTTAGAGGATTCTCCTTTTACAAACTTAGGAGTATTCTTCAGTTTAAAAGGAATATTTTTGTCGTAGCCCAAACTGGATCAGTCACCACATTTTCTTGATCTAGTTAAAAAGTTTTTCTAATTTTTGATCACCTTGGGCATACCTCCATGTATCTTTTAAACTCAAAAGGGAAGAGACTTCAAGTTTAAGTTTATCATTTTTAGATTTCAGATTTTCAATAAGGGTTTGAAATCTAGATCACATTTGCATTTTTTAAAATAGTCTGAAAGATGAAATTTTTCAAAAACAAGAGACTCAAATCTTTCTCTAAGCCCTGAAAACCTTTCTTTTTGAAGTTTTAATTTTATATTAATTTTACAACTTTCCATATATAGGGCATTATAGGCATCTTGAAGATTTTCTTCATTTTCATGATCACTATTCATATTTTCTTCACTAGTTGAATCATCATGATCTGAAAAAGTGAACTTGGCTAGAGTCATAAGGGCCTTAACTTCATTGCCCGACTTGGTTTCAGAATCTTCTGATTCAGAAGAGGCTTCAGTGCCAAAAGATTCATTCTAAGTAGCCAACATTCCTTTCTTTTTAGGTTTGTCCTTTTTAGGACACTTGTTTACTAAATGCCCATATTCTTGGCAGTTGTAACATTGACTATCTTTCAAAGATTTTCAAGATTTAGATCTAGATTTAGATCTTTTCATTTCATTCGATTTTTGAAAATCAACCTTCTTTGTACTTTTGAAAATCTTGCAAAACTTTTTTGCTAAAAGAGTCATATCGTCTTCAGAAATTTCTAAATCAGAATTTTCTTGAGAAATACATTTAGAAGACTTAAGGGCTATTAATTTACCTTTAAGAGCTTTAAAATTTAATTCATAGGTTTGTAATGAACCAACTAGTTCTTCTACCCTCATATTGTCAATATCACGAAGTTCCTGGATCGCGGTTACCTTTGAATTGAACCGTTCAGGAAGTGAGCGTAGTATCTTTGCACATACTTTAATTTTTGGAATTTTATCGCCAAGACCCCACATAGAGTTCACAATGTCATTTAATCTAGTGTAGAAGTCCATAAACATTTCATTTTCATCCATATGAATTTCTTCAAATTTGGTTGTGAAGAGTTGGACTTTAGAGTTTTTGACAATTGAAGTACCCTCGTGTGTCGTTTCTAATGTATCCCAAGCTTACTTTGTAGTATCATATGATATAATTCTTTTGAACTCATCCGGTGATAGTGCGCAAGTGATTGCATTTGGTGCTTTTGCATTGGCACTACTCTCACTTTTCTAAAGAGTGGTCCATGAGAAAAATGGTGTTACTCTCATTGATTTTGAACCATCGATACCAGTCACTTTAGTGGTAGGTGGGTTCCATTCAGTCACTGTGGCAAGCCACACATTCTCATCCAATGATTTGAGGAAAATCCTCATCCTGGCTTTCCAATAGGCATAGTTGGAGCCATCAAAGGATGGAGGCCTAGTGACTGAAAGGCTATCAAAATTTGACATCTTATATATAGCTTAGATCATTAGCTCAGGAATTGAATCCAAGAATAATAAATAAAAATGGGCTATTTAGCTTTGATACCACTTGAAATGGCCAAGCTATATGTCCTAGAGAGGGGGGGGGGGGGGGGGGGGGGGAATAGGACAACGACAAATTTAAAATAATTACAGCGAAATTAAATAAAGGGATAGCCAAATAAAGTAAATCAATTTACAATGCTGAAATGAAAAGCAACCTCAATAATCAAGTATTGAGAGGTTGATACAAAAGTTGTTCTAAGTACAACCTTACACCAAAAACCAAAGTTCATGGTAGGACAACCTTATTTCTAGAAAGGTCTTTGTATCAAGAACTCAAACCGAAGAGGAATAAATATATTCAAACTATACTGAGAAATAAAATGCAATCTCAAATATTGATTGTTCTAAGGACAACCATGCACCATAAAAATGGCAGGACAACCTTACTAGAACAAATAGAGAAACTGAAGCTCAAACTAATAAAGGAATAGCAAGGGATAAATTACAGAAATATAAATTTAAACTATTACAACATTCCTCACTGAACTTGAAATAAAATGATTACAACATTCACATTCAAATACATCCCACAAATGAATAATTAAAGATAGGAAAATGAATCACACATCCACACAACACAAAGAGTTATAGTGGTTCGCCTGTGTGTACACCAACTGTTTAAAAATAGCCACACAGAATGCTACTCCACTCCTAATATCCTCACACAGGGGATATTAGCGTTCACTATCAAATAGGTTTTCATAGGTTCACCCAAAACCTTCACAATTGTGTCTTTTTCAAAGGGCTTACACAATTCAAAAACCCTTACTTCTGAGTTTTCTGGCTCTCGTCAGATAACCAACAACTTTGAGATTTTTCTGGCTTAACCTCAAATAAAACCAAATACAGTAAATTACAGAAAATGTAAAATACCTATTTTTCTTCTTTGATGTAGCAGCCCGGAAGAACCAAGTCGGAGTAGAGATTTGAATGTCAAAGTTCAATGTCCAATACTCACGATATAATGGCTCTAAATTCTAATAGATTTTAACTTAAAACAAATGGGCTAGCTTTAATTGATTTTGATTCTAGAAAAAGGAAAACAACACTTCCTCTTTTCAAATCAGATTGGAATACAAGAAACAAAATCGATTTAAAAAGCTAAAGAAAGAAAATGTTAAATATGCACACTTAGCTTAAATAGAGCGCAGATAAATCTCTCAGAAGGCCAAATTAAATTAGCTTGAATTTTATATTTTATTCTGAGATTCGTGCTCTATTTATAGGTGAGCAAATCACGTCTTCGACTAGTCTTAAGTCACTACGACTGGTCGTAGGACCAACAGATATTTGAAAATTCGAGCGTGATAAGATAAGACAGTTTCACGACTGGTCGTATGTATGACCTGTATTCTAGCCCGTACTGTTCTGTCAATTCCCGCGATCCTTTCCAGTGGATTCAGGCAACCTGCAACGTATAATCAAAGTTTACGGTCGACCCTAAGTCGTATTCCGTAAATTTGAGTCAGCTTAATCTGAGACTTGTACCATTGTGACCACACTGTCGCCGCAGTTCCAACACTGCATCTTGCATACCGATCCGATACCCAGGCAGGGAGATGTGGGTCGGCGTTTATTTCAAAGAAAATGTTATACGTTTGCAATCCCAAGAGAATCTCTACAGCATGTCCCATCAATCAATAAATCTATCACTTCATGTCAAGTACACAAACCCATGCTTTCTTTCTCCACAAGTTCAGCAACCACCAAGTCAACCCATCACTCACCTTGCCCATCACTCACCTCACCCATCACTCACATCCATCACTCTCTCTCCTTAAAACCCTCTCTCTCTCTCTCTCTCTCTCTCTCTCTTTCTCTTCACACATTTTCCAAGCACCAAAGAAGTGCAAGTCCATGCATTCCAAGTGTGAGAAAAAGTGATTTTTGTGTGGCCCATTTCCCATCCTAAAATCCTTCATCTAACCATCCATTTCTCATCCTCTCAATCGAAGTGAAGCACAAGGAGATTGGCTTTCCAACGGACCGAGAAGATCAAACGGTGGGTGCTTCTATAGGCTAGATTTCCATGTTTTGATGATGGGCCAAGTGAGGCCTACAGATTGATGGTATGGATCTCACTTTAGACCCTAAGATGTGGCCGATGACCCACCTTAATCCTCATGATCATTCCATGATGGGGTCATTCTCCATGGACCCCATCACGATGTTTACTTTTCTAGCATGGATAGAGGTCATCTAGACCTTTCATTTTGGTGGAGAAGGAATCTCCACCGTTGATTTTTGATTTGGTGGGCCCACATGTATTGGTACCCACTTGTTGTATGGTTGAATGCAAGGGAGGGCTCATAGTGGCGGAGCCTTCCATCACACGTGTCCCTCTTTCTCTCTCTCTCTCCCTCTCTATTTCATTTTCTTTTTCCTATCATATGTGATGATGTGGCCGTGTGGCCCACCTGGATGGACCCCACCATGAAGCATGTTTTTCATCCAAGCCATCTATGGGTGGGGCCCACTTTTTATGTGTTGTTCCACACCACCCAGCCATGTGGTGGCCCACCTAAGCAGGGCCCACCTTAAATGCACTTGTGAAGCCCGGACCCGTCCAACGCCTGGACGTGAACTGGGAAAAACAAAAATATTAGCTTGGTTCTCAAGCCTTGGAGACGGCGGTCCATGTAGGCCCCACCTTGACGTATGTTTTTAATCCAAGCCGTCTATTCTATTCCTTAGATCATTTTAGGTGTTGAGCCGAAAAATGAAGCTGATCCAACTAACTGGTGGGTCGTACCTTGACAAATAGTGATTTTCATCGTTTAAATTCACTCAAAATTTTCTACACGTTGAAAGATGGCTAATATTGGGCTTGATGGATTTATGATGGGCTGTAGAAACCGGTGAGCGGGGTGGATTCTTCAGATGAGGGCCCCATGTATGAAAAACCTCAAAAAAATGAGATTTCAAAATAAAAATAAAAATAAACATTTTTAGGTGCAGTGCCTGCTGCTGCTGTGCAGCAGGACGCTGCTGGCGTCACCGTGAAACGGGCTGGGACCCACGGTCCCAGCCGTGGGCCACACCATGATGTTGTTCGTCATCCCAACCGTTCATTAGGTGGGCCCCTCCCTGAAGTGGGCCCCCTCCAAAGATCAGGCCGATCTGACGCTCAGGTGGCCCACATCATAGGAAACAATAGAGATTTAACGTCTGCTATTGGAAACCTTTTGGGTCAGCACAGAAGTTTTAGATCAAAATGAAATTTGTTTTTCCTATTCATCCAGGTACGTCCGACCTCATCAATGGGTTGGATTGTAGATAAATACTATGGTGGGCCCAACGTGGGACCCACAGTGATGTATGTGTTTCATTCTCACCGTCCACTGACGGTGGACGATGAAACCCAAACCCCCCTCCCCCCGCATGATTTATGTGTTCTATCCACACCGTCTAAGGGACGGTGTGTGTGTGTGCGTGTATATATATATATATATATATATATATATGTACATATATATATATACATATATATATATATAATATTGCATATATATACTATATATAAATTATATATTATATTATATATAATATACAGGATGGTGGGCCTTCATGTGGACCCCCACCATGATGCATGTGTTGCATCCCAACCACCCACCATTTGGCAAGTTTGTCTTACAGGCTTGAGACTATGAATGAGTCAGATCTAAGGTTCAAGTGGACCCCACCAATGAAAATAGTGGAGACAGTGACATCCACCGTTCAAACTTCTTAGGAGCAACATTAGCTTCCAATTAAGCTTATATTTTACGTTCACTTCATCTAGCTCTATGTTAACTTATGAATTGGTTGGATCTCAAACACATCACGGCGGGCCACTCCGTGATATGATCATCCATTGAGGCCCACTTTGATGTGTTTTGTGGCCATCTGTGGGGTTCACCTTGATGAACCTCATGGTCCATCCGTTGGGCCCACTTTGATGTATTTTGTGGCCCAATCGAGAGGCCCACTTTGATATACATGTGGCTCATCATGATGTATCTTTGACCCATGAGCGGGGCCCACCTGTTGCGTGTTTTGAGGCCCAAGTGTAGGGCCCACCTGTTATGTATTTGAGTCCATGTGATTAGGCCCACCCTGATGTATTTGAGGCCCATGTTGTAGGCCCATTGTAATGTATTTGGGGCCCATGGGTTGAGACCCATTGTGATGTATTAAGGCCCGTGGGTTGAGGCCCATTATGATGTATTTGGGGCCCATGGGTTAAGGCCCATTGTGATGTATTACGGCCGTGGGTTGAGGCTCATTGTGATGTATTCAAGGCCCATGGGATATGGCCCATTGAAATGTACATAAGGCCCATTGGTGCAGCCCATTTGATATGCATATGACCCATGTGGTGAGGCTCACATTGATGTACTTGTGGCCATCCATTAAGGCCCATTTGAGGAGGCCTATCTTGATGTAGTTATGGCCCATCTATTTATGCCCACATTGATATACATGAGGCCCATGCTGTGAGGCCCACTGTGATGTATTAGAGCCCATGGGTTGAGGCCCATTATGATGTATTTAGGGCCCATGGGTTGAGGCCCATTGTGACGTCTTTCCAGATCATATGTTATGGCCCATTGTGATATATTCTCAGCCCATGTGATGAGGCCCATCTTGACGTATTTGTGGCCCGCATGGTTAGGCCCAATGTGGTGTATATGTGGCTCAATGCGAGGAATGTGCACCCGATGTAATGTGTGATTTCACTATAATGCAGGTAATGATGTTATGGCGGGCCATGCCTTGGGAGTAATGATGGTTTGATGTCCACATTGTAAGAATAATGTTGGTTAAATGTCCGCATTATGACTCTCCTTAGGGCCTATTAACAAGCACATACTGGTTGATACTTCATCATTCTATAACATGCTTAGTATAATTCCATGATTCATGCCCATACGCATCATATGTATGCTTGATATGAGGAATGTTTGATCATAGCATAAGCCGTTGGGCTGAGACATTTACAGGACTCCTTATGAGACGGAGTGCCCCACATGATCATGCGGTATGCGCAAAATTTCTGCATGACTGGATTGTGTGACTCATGCATCTCACATATATGTGACTTGATCATTGTATGCCCTAGCGACATTAGGGTCGTGGCCTCCACAGACACATCATGGATCCCCACAGACACATCAAGGAGCAACTCCATGATTCATGCCCATACGCATCATATGTATGCCTGATAAGAGGAATGTTTGATCATAGGATAGCCATTGGGCAAACTATTTATGGGACACCGTATGAGACAAAGTACCCACATTATCGCGCCGTACGCGAAGGATTGCTGCATGACTGGATAGTGTGACTCATCATCTCGTATATATGTGACTTACTCATTGTACGCCCTAGCGATATCAGGGCCGTGGCCTCCACAAACACATCGTGGATGGCCGGATGGGACACCGAAAATGCTTGGTTCTAGCACTGTGGGCACGTAGGATATCCTTGGGTAAAAATCCCAGAACCTCCTTGGTACCAGGAGTTGTTCCAACATCTAGACCGAGTGGAATATGAGCGTCGGTGCCTATACCATGAGGTCGTGTCTCCCACTGTGTCGTAGTCGGTTGGAAGGGGGTATGGCCTTATCCGCCCTAGTGAGGGGGCTATAAGCTAGGCTGAGTATGACCAGCTCGTAAATGGGTCCACTATCGATGAGCTGGATAGGTATTGGCAGACTACTGGTCAGGCGGATAGTGAGGTCTGTTCCGCTCGCCGAACTGTGCAACTAGGGTGGAGGCAGTCGGTGTCGAGTGTAATAGACCCTGGTGATTTTCCCAGAGAGCAACCGTACTGATATGTGGACTTATTGAGCAGGAATTGCATATTCATTCATTCACTATCCACTTGGGCTGGTGGTGCGTAACTATTTGTTACGTATACCATCACATGGCCAGGATTTCGGTTGGGCGCGCAACTAACCTAAGATCAGGAGTTTACCACATTGTGTCTGACTATCCAAATTTAGGTATGGGACTGGTTTGGATACAAGTCCCTTGTGATGGACCCCATAGCCTGTGATACTTCGTACTATCATCCCGACTTCACGTTCCTGCATGGTCATTTCATTCGCACCGCATATTACATTGCATCCGAAGTACTTAGCATTTTGGGTTACTATGTTTTTGCACTTATATGGTCTAGATGAGTTTGATGGTATTCGTGGCTCGTCAGGATTTGCATATTGCATTGCATCCTCAGCATCTATTATTGTCTTATTATGTTTTGCATCGTATAGCCTTGGTACGACTGATACCACTCATGGACTTACCAGTATATTTCCGCTTACTCTGATATCGTATGATTCATGATCCTGTCAGTATTTTCGCTGAATCCAATGATGTATGGTTTATGGACTTTATGGTATACTTGACACTTATTTTGTGCACACACTTTCACCACCCTCTAAGCTTTTGTAAGCTTATGCACGATAGATGCGTATAGGTGGCATTAGGTTGCAGCAGCGTTGAGCTTGGAGCGTGCAGCTGTCCTCCGGAGCTTTGATTTCGATATATGTATTTCCCTTTCAGCATTGTATCCAAATGATTATATTAGTCGATATGTGATGATGATGTTGCCTTTATGACTTGGTTATGCTTGTGGTTATGCTCCATTACAAAAAAAAAAAAAAAAAAATCATACTGAAAATCCTCCTTGTAGGATCCTAAGATCGGAATCTTACGTATGGGCACTGGGAGCCAAGAATGGGGTACTACGGAGGCTGTCGGCACCGGATTCGGTGATCGAAAATTTTGTGAGCCCATTTTTCGAGTTTGGGGTGTGATATCGTAGGTAGTCTACGACTAGTCGAAGGACACCTTCGAATGGTCGAAGGTTGCTCATGACTAGTTAAAGCTAGTCGAATATCAACGCTGTAGTTTGAGTCGTAGGTCTACGATAGGTTGAACAATCAGTCGACACTGTTCATACGACAAGTCGAACAGACTTCAAGACTGGTCGAAGCTTAACTAAAAATTCTGAATTTTTTCAACAAACTTACGACTGGTCCAGGTAAATCTTAGACAGGTCAAAGCAGTGCTAGGACTAGTCGAACAAAGTCCAGGACTAGTCTTAGAATAGACCAAACTCACTTATATAAAACATATGGATTATGTATCCAAAATGGCCTACTCTAAAAGTCAACCTAAGGTCAGTCATACCTCAATAGTGAAGTAAGGACATTGAAACTTAAAGATGAGTGACCTTGAGCATAATGAAACTTGAGATCTTGGTGTAGCTTGAAAGCTTCTTGAAATCTTGAGTCTTAAACTAAGTTGAACATTCTCACATTCTCGAGTCTTCTTGACTTGTGTGCATTTCTTGACTATCGAAGCTGATCTTGTGAGACTTTTATCTTGACTTGACATATCATGTGTAGAGCTTTGTTCTTCACATATGCAAGCTTCATAGCAAGATACATACAGTGTCTTTTGCAACATCAAATTTGACAATATAGTGAAGCTATCAACTATAACACATACAATAACTCATTCCGGATTGTGAGATACATCCGATTTAAGGTCTGATGGTCTAGATCACTTCTCTCATCAACTCGACCTTTTCTGATCCATCTTTAGCGTTAGGCTAAAGTAGCTTGTTCCACCCCAAAATCATATATTTTACGTCAGGTAACACATTCGGGATTACGAGATACCCCCCATTTAAGGTCCGATCGTCTGGATCACTTCTGTCATCGACCGGGCCTTTTTAGATTCATCTTTGGCGGTACACTAAAGTAGCTCGTTCTACCCCAAAATCATATATTTTATGTCAGGTAACACATTCCGGATTGAGAGATATGCCCCATTTAAGGTCCGATGGTCTGGATCACTTCTGTCATCGACCAGGCCTTTTTAGATTCATCTTCGGCGATATGCTAAAGTAGCTCGTTCTACCCCAAAATCATATATTTTATGTCAGGTAACACATTCCGGATTGAGAGATATGCCCCATTTAAGGTCCGATGGTCTGGATCACTTCTGTCATCGACCAGGCCTTTTTAGATTCATCTTCGGCGATATGCTAAAGTAGCTCGTTCTACCCCAAAATCATATGTTTTACATCAGATTACTCATTCCAAATTGTGAGATACGCTCGATTTAAGGTCGGATGGTCTGGATCACTTCTGTCGTCAACCGGCCTTTTCTGATCCATCTTTGGCGGAAAGCTAAAGTAGCTCGTTCTACCCCAAAATCATACATTTTACGTCAGCTAACTCATTCTGAATTGCGAGATTCGCCCAATTTAAGGTCTGATTGTCTAGATCACTTCTGTCGTCGGCTAGGCCTATTTAGAACCATCTTTGGCGGTAGGCTAAAGTAGGTCATTCTACCCCAAAATCATAGATTTTACGTCAGATAACTCATTCTGCATTGCGAGATATGCCGGATTTAAGGTTCGATTCTCAAGATCACTTCTGTCGTCGGCCAGGCCTATTTAGATCCATCTTTGACGGTAGGCTAAAGTAGGTCGTTCTACCCCAAAATCATAGAATTTATGTCAGATAACTCGATCTGGATTGCGAGATACGCTCGATTTAAGGTCGGATGGTCTGTATCACTTCTATCCTCGACGGGGTCTTTTCATATCCATCTTTAGCGGTAGCCTAAAGTAGGCCGTTCTACCCCAAAATCATATATTTTACGTTAGATAACTCATTCCGGATTGTGAGATACGCCCGATTTAAGGTTCGATGGTCTAGATCACTTCTGTCGCTGACCGAGCCTTTTTAGATCCATCTTTGGCGGTAGGCAAAAGTAGCTCGTTCTACCCCAAAAACATATATTTTACATCAGATAACTCATTCCGTATTATAAGATACACCCGATTTAAGGTCCAATGGTCTGGATCACTTCTGTCATCGACCGTGCCTTTTCACATCCATCTTTGGCGGTACGCTAAAGTAGCTCGTTCTACCCCAAAATCATATATTTTATATCAGATGACTCATTCCGGATTGCCAGATATGCCCGATTTAAGGTCCGATGGTCTGGATCACTTCTGTCGTCGACTGGGCGTTTTTAGATCCATCTTTGTTGGTAGACTAAAGTAGCTCATTCTAACCCAAAATCATATGTTTTATGTTAGATAACTCATTCCAGATTGGGAGATACGCCCGATGGTCTGGATCACTTCTGTTGTCGATCGGGCCTTTTCAGATCCGTCTTTGGTGGTCGGCTAAAGTAGCTCGTTCTACCCCAAAATCATATATTTTATGTCTCATAACTCATTCCAGATTGTGAGATACGCCCGATTTAAGGTCTGATGGTCTAGATCACTTCTGTTGTCGACCGGGCCTTTTCTCATTTATCTTTCGCGTTATGATAAATTAGCTTGTTCTACCTCAAAATCATATATTTTACGTTAGATAAATCATTCCGGATTGCGAGATACGCCCGATTTAAGTTTCGATGGTCTGGATCACTTTTGTTGACTATCGGGCCTTTTCACATCCATCTTTGGCGGTACGCTAAAGTAGCTCATTCTAACCCAAAATCATATATTTTACGTCAGATAACTAATTCCAGATTTTAAGATACACCCAATTTAAGGTTTGATGGTCTGGATCACTTCTGTCGTCGACTGGGCCTTTTCTGATCTGTCTTTGGCAGTGGGCTAAAGTAGCTCATTCTACCCCAAAATCGTATATTTTATGTCAGATAACTCATTATGGATTGCTAGATACAACCGATTTAAGGTCTGATGGTCTGGATCACTTCTGTCATCGATCGTGCCTTCTCAGATCCATCTTGGCGATAGGCTAAAGTAGCTCATTCTACTCCAAAATCATATATTTTGGGTCGGATAACTCATTTCGAATTGCAAGATACGCTTGATTTTCAGTCCGATGGTCTGGATCACTTCTATTGTCAACTGGGCCTTTTCCGATCCATCTTTGGTGGAACGCTAAAGTAGCTCGTTCTACTCCAAAATCATATATTTTACATCAGATAACTCATTTTGGATTGCGAGATACGACCGATTTATGGTGCATGGTATGGATCACTTCTGTCTTCGACCGGGCCTCTTTAGATACATCTTTGGATGTAGGCTAAAGTAGCTCGTTCTACTCCCAAAATCATATATTTTATGTCTCATAACTCATTCCAGATTGTGAGATACGCCCGATTTAAGGTCTGATGGTCTAGATCACTTCTGTTGTCGACCGGGCCTTTTCTCATTTATCTTTCGCGTTATGATAAATTAGCTTGTTCTACCTCAAAATCATATATTTTACGTTAGATAAATCATTCCGGATTGCGAGATACGCCCGATTTAAGTTTCGATGGTCTGGATCACTTTTGTTGACTATCGGGCCTTTTCACATCCATCTTTGGCGGTACGCTAAAGTAGCTCATTCTAACCCAAAATCATATATTTTACGTCAGATAACTAATTCCAGATTTTAAGATACACCCATTTAAGGTTTGATGGTCTGGATCACTTCTGTCGTCGACTGGGCCTTTTCTGATCTGTCTTTGGCAGTGGGCTAAAGTAGCTCATTCTACCCCAAAATCGTATATTTTATGTCAGATAACTCATTATGGATTGCTAGATACAACCGATTTAAGGTCTGATGGTCTGGATCACTTCTGTCATCGATCGTGCCTTCTCAGATCCATCTTGGCGATAGGCTAAAGTAGCTCATTCTACTCCAAAATCATATATTTTGGGTCGGATAACTCATTTCGAATTGCAAGATACGCTTGATTTTCAGTCCGATGGTCTGGATCACTTCTATTGTCAACTGGGCCTTTTCCGATCCATCTTTGGTGGAACGCTAAAGTAGCTCGTTCTACTCCAAAATCATATATTTTACATCAGATAACTCATTTTGGATTGCGAGATACGACCGATTTATGGTGCATGGTATGGATCACTTCTGTCTTCGACCGGGCCTCTTTAGATACATCTTTGGATGTAGGCTAAAGTAGCTCGTTCTACTCCCAAAATCATATATTTTACGTCAAATAACTCATTACGGATTGCGAGATACAATGATTTATGGTCCGATGGTCTGGATCACTTCTGTCGTCGATCGTACCTTCTCACATCCATTTTGGCGATAGGCTAAAGTAGCTCGTTCTACTCCAAAATCATATATTTTGATTCAGATAACTCATTCTGAATTGCGAGATATGCCCGATTTTAGGTCTAATGGTCTGGATCACTTTTGTCGTCGACCGAGCCTTTTCCGATCCATCGTTGGCGGTATGCTAAAGTAGCTCGTTTTACCCCAAAATCATATATTTTATGTCAGATAACTCATTTTGGATTGCAAGATACGACCGATTTATGGTCCGATGGTCTGGATCACTTCTATCATCGACCGAGCCTTTTTACATCCATCTTTGGCGGTAGGCTAAAGTAATTCGTTCTACCCCAACATCATATATTTCACGTCAGATAACTCATTCCGGTTTGCGAGATACACCCGATTTAAGGTCTGATGGTCTAGATCACTTCTGTCGTCGACCAGGCCTTTTCTCATCCATCTTTGGCATTAGGCTAAAGTAGGTCGTTCCACCCCAAAATTATATAATTTACTTCAGGTAACTCGTTACGGATGGCGAGATACGTCCCATTTAAGGTTCGATGATCTGGATCACTTCTGTCGTCCGGGCCTTTTTAGATTCATCTTTGGCGGTACGCTAAAGTAGCTCGTTCTACCCCAAAATCATATATTTTACGTCAGATAACTCATTTCGGATTGCTAGATACGCCCGATTTAAGGTCCATAGGTCTGGATCACTTCTGTCGTCGACCGTGCCTTTTCATATCCATCCTTGGTGGTATGCTAAAGTAGCTCGTTCTACTCGAAAATCATATATTTTACATCAGATAACTCATTCTGGATTGCGAGATACCCCCGATTTAATGTCCGATGGTCTGGATCACTTCTGTTGTCGAAGGGGCCTTTTCGATCCATCTTTGGCGGCAGTATAAAGTAGCTCGTTCTACCCCAAAATCATATAATTTAAGTCAAATAAATAAATCCAAATTTCCAGATATGCCCAATTTAAGGTCCAATGGTCTGGATCACTTTTGTCGTCGACCAGGCCTTTTCTGATTTGTCTTTAGTGGTGGGCTAAAGTAGCTCGTTCTACCCCAAAATCATATATTTTACGTCAGAGAACTCATTACGGATTGCGAGCTACGACTGATTTAAGGTCCGATGGTCTGGATCACTTCTGTGGTCGACCGGGCCTTCTTAGATCCATCTTGGCGATAGGCTAAAGTAGCTCCAAAATCATATATTTTGGGTCAGAAACTCATTCCAAATTGCGAGATACGCCCGATTTTCGGTCCAAAGGTTTGGATCACTTTTGTCGTCGACCGGGCCTTTTCCGATCCATCTTTGGCGGTACACTAAAGTAGTTTGTTCTACCCCAAAATCATATATTTTATGTCAGATAACTCATTCCGGATTGCGAGATACAACCGATTTATGGTCCGATGGTCTGGATCACTTCTGTCGTCAACCGAGCCTTTTCTGATCCATCTTGGGCGATAGGATAAAGTAGCTCGTTCAACCCCAAAATCATATATTTTGCGTCAGATAACTCATTCCGGATTGCGAGATACGCCCAATTTAAGGTCCGATGGTCTGGATCACTTCTGTCGACGACCCGGCCTTTTCAGATCCATCTTTGGAGGTAGGCTAAAGTAGCTTGTTATACCCCAAAATCATATATTTTGTATCAGATAACTCATTCCATATTGCGAGATACACCCGATTTAAGGTTCGATGGTCTGGATAACTTCTGTCGTCGACCGGGACTTTTCAGATCCGTCTTTGGCGGTAGGCTAAAGTAACTCGTTCTCCCCCAAAATCATATATTCTACGGTAGATAACTCATTCTCGATTGCAAGATATGCCCGATTTATGGTCCGATGGTCTGGATCACTTCTGTCATTGACCAGGCCTATTTAGATCTGTCTTTGGCGGTAGGATAAAGTAGGTCATTCTACCCCAAAATCTTATATTTTACGTCAGATAACTCATTTCGGATTGCGAGATACGCCCGATTTAAGGTCAATGGTCTGGATCACTTCTCTCGTCGATAGGGCCTTTTCAGATCCATCTTTGGCGATAACCTAAAGTAGTTCGTTCTACCCCAAAATCATAAATTTTACGTCAGATAAATCATTCTGGATTGCGAGATATGCCCGACTTAAGGTCCGATGATCTGGATCACTTCTGTCGTTGACCAGGCCTTTTTAGATCCATCTTTGGTGGTAAGCTAAAGTAGCTGGTTCTACCCTAAAATCATATATTTTACATCAGATAACTCATTCCGGATTGCGAGATACTTCCGATTTAAGGTCCATTGGTCTGGATCACTTTCGTCGTCGACCGTGCCTTTTCAAATCCATCTTTGGTGGTATGCTAAAGTAGCTTGTTTTACCCCAAAAATAATATATTTTACGTCAGAAAACTCATTCTGAATTGCGAGATACGCCCGATTTAAAGTCTGATGGTCTGGATCACTTCTGTAGTCGACCAGGCCATTTTAGATAGGTCTTTGACGGTAGGCTAAAGTAGCTCGTTCTCCCCCAAAATCATATATTTTACGTCAGATAACTCATTCCGGATTGCGAGATACGCCCGATTTAAGGTCCGATGGTCTAGATCACTTCCGTTGTCAATGGGGCCTTTTCATATCTATCTTTGGCAGCAGGATAAAGTAACACGTTCTACCCCAAAATCATATATTTTAAGTCAGATAACTAATTCTGGATTTCGAGATACGCCCAATTTAAGGTCCGATGGTCTGGATCACTTCTGTCGTCGACCGGGCCTTTTCTGATCCGTCTTTGGCAGTGGGCTAAAGTAGCGCGTTCTACCCCAAAATCATATATTTTAAGTCCGATAACTCATTATGGATTGCGAGTTACGACCGATTTAAGGTCCGATGGTCTGGATCACTTTTGTCGTCGACCGAGCCTTCTTAGATCCATCTTGGCGATAGGCTAAAGTAGCTCGTTCTACTCTAAAATCATATATTTTGGGTCAGATAACTCATTCCAAATTGTGAGATACGCCAGATTTTCGGTCCGATGGTCTAGATCACTTTTGTCGTCGACCGGGCCTTTTCTAATCCATCTTTGGCGGTACGCTAAAGTAGCTCGTTCTACCCCAAAATCATATATTTTACGTCAGATAACTCATTTTGGATTGCAAGATATGACCGATTTATGGTCCAGTGGTCTGGATCACTTCTGTCGTCGACCCAGCATTTTCAGATCCATCTGTAGTGGTAGGCTAAAGTAACTCGTTCTACCACAAAATCATCTATTTCATGTCAGAAAACTCATTCCGGATTGCGAGATACGCCCGATTTAAGGTCTGATGGTCTAGATCACTTCTGTCGTCGACCGGGCCTTTTCTGATCCAACTTTGGTGTTAGGCTAAAGTAGATCGTTCCACCCCAAAATCATATATTTTACGTCAGGTAATACATTCGGGATTGCGAGATATGCCCCATTTAACGTCTGATGGTCTGGATCACTTCTGTCGTCGATCGGGCCTTTTTAGATTCATCTTTGGCGGTACGCTAAAGTAGATCGTTATATCCTAAAATCATATATTTTACCTCAGATTACTCATTCCGGATTGCGAGATACGACTGATTTATGGTCCGATGGTTTGGATCACTTCTGTGATCGACCTGGCCTTTTAAGATCCATCTTTGGCGGTAGGCTAAAGTAACTCGTTCTACCCCAAAATCATATATTTTACGTCAGATAACTCATTCCGAATTGCAAGATACGTCCGATTTAAGGACCGATGGTCTGGATCACTTCTGTTATCGACTGGGCCTTTCCTAATCCATCTTTGGTGATATGCATCTCGTTCTACCCCAAAATCATATATTTTACGTCACGTAACTCATTCCGGATTGCAAGATTCGCTCGATTTAAGGTCCGATTGTCTAGATCACTTCTATTGTTGGCAAGGCCTATTTTGATCCATCTTTGGCAGTTGGCTAAAGTAGGTCGTTTTACTCCAAAATCATAGATTTTACATCAGATAACTCATTCCCGATTGCGAGATACGCTCGATTTAAGGTCCGTTGGTTTGGATCACTTCGGTCGTCGACCGGGCCTTTTCAGATCCATTTTGGCGGTAGCCTAAAGTAGGTCGTTCTACACCAAAATCATATATTTTACGTCAGATAACTCATTCCGGATTGTGAGATACACCCGATTTAAGGTCCAATGGTCTGGATCACTTCTGTCGTCGACCGGGGCTTTTATGATCCATCTTTGGCGGTAGACTAAATGTCACGTCCCAAACTCGGAAACCGGGCTCACAAAATTCCCGATCGCCGAATCCAGCGCCGACAGCCTCCGTAGTACCCCATTCTCGGCTTCCAGCGCCCATACGCCAGATTTCCGATCCTGGGATCCTACAAGGAGGATTTTCAGTATGATTTTTTTTTTGTGATGGAGCATAACCACAAGCATAACCAAGTCACAAAACAACAACACCACATATCCACTATAACAAAAACTTTTAAGTACAATGCGGGAAGGGAAATACAGTATAGTCAAAAGGCTCCAAAATGATCTGATCCACACTCCTGCCTCAGCACTGCTGCTGTCCAACGCTACCTGCACGCAACGGTCCTGCATAAGCTTACAAAAGCTTAGAGGGTGGTGTAAGTGTGTGCACAAGGCAAATGCCAAGTGTACAATATCAGAGTAATGCGGAAATATGCGGTAAGTCCATGAATACAACCAGAGCTATGTAGTGTAAGGCATGAATGATATCGGCCATACCAAGGCCATGCGATGCGAAACATGAATGCTATCGGCCATACCGACGCAATGCAAGGCCTACGTAGCCGAATGCCATATACGAGATGCAATACAAGCATGTCATTCCTCATCATGTACACATATCAGTACAATTCCTCTCTGGATATCACCGGGGTCTAATACACCTCACACTGACTGCCTCCTCCCTAGCTGCACAGTCAAGCAAGTGGAAGAGACCACACTATCCGCCTGACCAGTAGTCTGCCAATACCTACCCGGCTCGTTAATAGCGGACACATTTGCGAGCTGGTCAAAGTCAGCCTAGCTTATAGCCCCCTCACTCAGGCGGATAAGGCCACACCCCTTTCCAACTGACCACGACACAGTGGGAGACGCGGCCTACTGGTATTCGGCACTCGGGCGCTCGTGTATCCACTCGGTCTAGACGTTGGAGCATCTCCTGGTACCAAAAAGGTTCTGGGACTCTCACCCAAGGACATCCTAAGTGCCCACAGTGCTAGAACAAAGTATTTCCGGTATCCGATACGGCCATCCATGATGTGCCTGTGGAGCCACAGCCCTGATGTCGCTAGGGCGTGCAGTGATCAAGTCACACATATGCGAGATGCATAATTCACACCGTACAATCATACAGCAATCTCACACATACCACGCGATCATGTGGGGCACTCCGTCTCATAAGGAGTCCCGTAAATGTCTTAGCCCAACGGCTTATGCTATGATCAAGCATTCCTCATATCAAGCATACAAGTGATGCGTATGGGTATGAATCATAGAGCTATACTAAGCATGTTATAAAGTGGTGAACTATCAACAAATGTGGGCCTACTAATGGGCCCTAGGGAGAGTTATAATGCGGACATTTAACCAACATTATTCTTACAACATGGACGTCAAACCAACATTTCTCCCAAGGCATAACCTGTCATCAAACATTATTACACACACTATGGAGGAATCCCTCATTGCAATGGACCCTAAGGACGTCCTATTGGGCCTCGACCCATGGGCCTTATATTCATCAAATGGGCCACATCATATGGGCCTTTTATAAATCAAGTGGGCCACATAAAAGGGGCCTTATGTACATTGCAATGGGTCATATCCCATGGGCCTTTGAATACATCACAATGGGCCTTGTAACATGGGCCTCAAATACATTGAATGGGCCCCATCACATGGGCCTTATAATTATCAAGGTGGCCTCAACAACGGGCCACAAATACATCAAATGTGGGCCTCAACAAACGGGCCACAAATACATCCAGATGGGCCTAATCACATGGGCCTTACATGTATATCAAGGTGGACCTCAGCAATGGCCACAAATACACATCAAGGTGGGCCTCAAACGACCACAAATAGTTGAACGACTTGGATGCAACACATGCATCATGGTGGGGCCCATAAAGGCCCACCAAATGCTATATACAATATATATATATATATATATATATATATATATATATATATATATATATATATATATATATATATATAGATACACACACATGCACATACCCACACACACGCACACACACGTGCACACACACGGTACACACACACAGCCGCACCCACCGTCCCCTGGACGGTGGGAATACAACACATATATCATGGTTGGCTCCACCGTCCAGGCAGACGGTGGAGGAAAAATACATACATCATTGTGGGTCCCAAGTGGGGCCCACCATAGCGATTATCTTCCATCCAGTCCGTTCATAAGGTCGGACAGGCCTGGACGAAGGGGAGAAATAATTTTCAGCTTGATCCAGAACTTCTACTATCCCAAAAAGGGTTTCAATGGTAAACGTTCATTCCCACTGTTTCCTATGATGTGGGCCGCCCGAGTACTGGATTGGCCTGATTTTTGGAGGGGACCCACTTCATGCAGTGGCCCACCAAATGGGTTGCGTGGATACAAAATATACATCATGGTGGGGCCCACATGAGGGGCCGTGGTCCCTGGCCTCTCTTACCGCCAGCAGCAGCGCAGGACGTTGCTGCGCGTCAGCAGCAGTAGCGCCTGTGCTGCCTTATATATATATATATATATATTTCATTTTTTTGAAAAACATGTTTTTGTGTGGTTTTTTGTATGTAGGGCCTGCATCAGGCAGATCCACACCACCCATTGGTCGCTAGGGCTCGAGACAAGCCATACGAGCCCAATATTGAGCATATTTCAGAGTACAAAAATATTAGAGTGAATTTCAACGGTACAGTCACTATCTTCTATGCTATGGGCCACCAAATGATCGTATTAGCTTCATTTTTTGGCTCAACGCCTAAAATGAGCTAAGAAAAGGGATGGACGGTTCAGATTAAAAACATACATCAGGGTGGAGCCTACATGGGCAGCCCTTCCCAAAACCACTTTTTTTTTCTGCTACTAACGTTAGTACACCCACTGCCCTCATGCTGTATTGACGTCCAGCGTCTCTGGACAGTTTTGGATACAACATGTAAATATTAAGGTGGGCTTGCTCAGGTGGGCCACCACATGATGTATGGTGTGGTACAACACATATAAGGTGGTCCCCACTCATAGACAACCCGGATAAACTACTTACTTCATGGTGGGGTCCATCCGAGTGGGCCAATCAACCACATCATCATAAGAAAAGAAAAATGAAAAGAGACAGGGAGAGGGAGAGAGAAAAGAGTGGGACACGCGTGATGGAGGGGCCCCGACACTACGGGCCCTCCTTTGCAACCAATCATACATCAACTGGGTCCCATTACACATGGGCCCATTAAATCAAAAATCCAACGGTAGAGGTCCCTTCTCCACTCAAATGAACGGTCTAGATGACCCTAAGTATAAAAGAAAATAAACATCATGATGGGGTCCATGGAGAATGGCCCCATCGTGGAATGATCATGATGATCCTAGTGGGCTATCGGCCACATCTTAAGGTCCCAAGTGAGATCCAAACCATTGATCGGTTGGCCTCACTTGGCCCATCTTAAAAATATGAAAAACTACTCTTATCAAGCACCCACCGGTTGATCTCTTCGGTCCGTTGGAACGCCACCCTCCTTGTGCTCCTCTTTGATGGTGGAGATGGGAAATGGATGGCTAGGATGAAGGGTTTTGGAATGGAAAAGGTGGGCCTCACACTTGCTTGTTTTCTCTCATGGAAGAGCTCCCAACGTGGGATTTTTTGGTTGGTTAGGATTGTGGTGAGAAATGAGAAAGAGAGAGAGAGAGGGTTGTAAGGAGAGGTGATGGGAGATGGATGATGGATGTGAGTGATGGGTGAGGTGATGGATTGGTTGACTTTGGTGGTTACTTTACTTGTGGAGAAAGGTAGCATGGGTTGCTTGTACTTGACATTGAATGATTGATTGATTGATGTGATTGATTGATTGATGGGATTGATTTGACATGGTGTAGAGATTCTCTTGGGATCGAGAAAGCGCGGCGTTTCTTCGAAATAAACGCCGACTCACGTCTTCTGGTCAGGGTATCGGATCGGTGCGTGAGTCACGGCGTTAGAACCGCGGCGACGGTGCGGTCGCAATGATACAGGTCTCGGATTAAACTAACTCGAATCCAAAGAAAGCGACTTACGGTCGTGCGCAACGTCGGTTATCAGTCGCGGATTGCCGGACTTCGACGGAAAAGATCGCAGGATTCATCGGAACAGAACGAACTAGGATACGGGTCTTACACTAAAGTAGCTCATCCTACCCTAAAATCATATATTTCACATCAGATAACACATTCTAGATTGCGAGAAACGCTTGATTTAAGGTCCGATGGTCTGGATCACTTCTGTCGTCGACCGGGCCCTTTCCGATCCATCTTTGGCGGTATGCTAAAGTAGCTCGTTCTACCCCAAAATCAAATATTTTACGTCAGATAAGTCATTCCGGATTGCGAGGAACGATTGATTTTTGGTCTGATGGTCTGGATCACTTCTGTCGTCAACTGGGCCTTTTGAGATCCATCTTTGGCAGTGGGCTAATGTAACTCATTCTACCCCCAAATAATATATTTCACGTCAGATAACTCATTTCGGATTGGGAGATACGCCCGATTTAAAGTCTGATGGTCTATATCACTTTTGTCGTCGACCGAGAGTTTTCTGATCCATCTTTGGCGTTATGCTAAAGTATATCATTCCACCCCAAAATCATATATTTTATGTCAGGGAACTCATTCCGGATTGCGAGATATGCCCGATTTTAAGGTCTAATGGTTTGGATCACTTCTGTCGACGACCGGGCCTTTTTAGAATCATCTTTGGCGGTACGCTAAAGTAGCTCGTTCTACCCCAAAATCACATATTTTACGTTAGATAACTCATTCCGGATTGCGAGATACACCCGATTTAAGGTCCGATGGTCTAGATCACTTCTGTCACCGACCAGGCATTTTTCGATCCATCTTTGGCTATAGGCAAAAGTAGCTCGTTCTGCCCTGAAATCATATATTTTACATCAGATAACTCATTCCGATTTGCAAGATACGCCCGATTTAAGGTCCAATGGTCTGGATCACTTCTGTTGTCGACCGGGCCTTTTTAGATCCATTTTTGCTGGTAGACTAATGTAGCTCGTTCTACCCCAAAATCATATATTTTATGTCAGATAACTCATCCAGATTGCGAGATACGCCCGATATAAGGTCCAATGGTCTGGATCACTTCCGTCGTCGACTGGGACTTTTCATATCCGTCTTTGGCGGTAGGCTAAAGTTGTTCCTTGTACCCCAAAAATATAAATTTTACGTCTCATAACTCATTCCGGATTGTGAGATACGCCCGATTTAAGGTTCGATGCTCTACATCACTTTTGTCGTCAACCGGGCCTGTTCTCAACCATCTTTCGCGTTAGGCTAAATTAGCTCGTTCTACTCCAAAATCATATATTTTGGGTCAGATAACTCATTCCAAATTGCGAGATACGCCCGATTTTCGGTCCGATGGTCTGGGTCACTTTTGTCGTCAACCGGGCCTTTTTCGATCCATCTTTAGTGGTACGCGAAAGTAGCTCGTTCTACCCCAAAATCATATATTTTACGTCAGATAACTCATTCCGGATCGCGAGATACGCCCGATTTATGGTCTAATGGTCTAGATCACTTCGGTCGTCGACCGGGCCTTTTCTGATCCATCTTTGGCGTTAGGCAAAAGTAGCTCGTTCCACCCCAAAATCATATATTTTATGTCAGGTAACACATTCGGGATTGCGAGATACGCCCCATTTAAGGTCCAATGGTCTGGATCACTTCTGTCATCGACCTGGCCTTTTTAGATTCATCTTTGGCGGTACGCTAATGTAGCTCGTTCTACCCCAAAATCATATATTTTACATCAGATTACTCATTCTGGAATGTGAGATACGCTCGATTTAAGGTCGGATGGTCTGGATCACTTCTGTCGTCGGCCGACCTTTTCTGATCCTTCTTTGGCGGAAGGCTAAAGTAGCTCGTTCTACCCAAAATCATATATTTTACGTCAGATAACTCATTTCGAATTGCGAGCTACACCCGATTTAAGGACTGATGGTCTGGATCACTTCTGTCGTCGACCGGGCCTTTCCTAATCCATCTTTGGCAGTAGGCTAAAGATCTCGTTCTACCCCAAAATCATATATTTTACGTCAGGTAACTCATTCTGGATTACGAGATTCGCCTGATTTAAGGTCCGATTGTCTATATCACTTCTGTCATCGGCCATGCCTATTTAGATCCATCTTTGGCGGTAGGCTAAAGTAGGCCGTTCTACCCCAAAATCATAGCTTTTACGTCAGATAACTCATTCCGGATTGCGAGATAGGCCCGATTTAAGGTCAGATGATCTAGATCACTTCTGTCGTCGACGAGTCCTTTTCAGATCCATCTTTGACAGTAGCCTAAAGTAGGTCGTTCTACCCCCAAAATCATATACTTTACGTCGGATAACTCATTCCGGATTGCGAGATACACCCGATTTAAGGTCTGATGGTCTAGATCACTTCTGTCGCTGACCGGGCCTTTTTAGATCCATCTTTGGCGATAGGCAAAAGTAGCTTGTTCTACCCCAAAATCATATATTTTACATCAGATAACTCATTCCGAATTGCAACATACGCCCGATTTAAGGTCCAATGGTCTGGATTACTTCTGTCGTCGACCGTGCCTTTTCACATCCATCTTTGGCGGTACGCTAAAGTAGCTCGTTCTACCCCAAAATCATATATTTTACGTCAGACAACTCATTCCGGATTGCAAGATACGACCAATTTAAGGTCTGATGGTCTGGATCACTTCTGTCGTCGACCAAGCCTTTTTAGATCCATCTTTGCCGGTAGACTAAAGTTGCTCGTTCTGCCCCAAAATCATATATTTTATGTCAGATAAACTCATTCTAGATTGTGAGATACGCCCGATATAAGGTCCGATGGTCTGGATCACTTATGTCGTCGACCGGGCCATAACAAAATCAGGTGGGAATATCTGAAAAAGCAGCTGATTCTGGGAGTAAAACCAGAACAACTCTAGTGTGTCATTTGTGTGGTGATTCAGGTCATTATAAGGATGAATGCATAACACCTAGGAGGACTAAACCTAACTCTGGTCAGAATCATGTTAACGAATTATCAACCAGAGAAATACAAAACTTCAAAAATTCTCTTAAGGATATGGATAGAAGCAATGCCCCTGCACCACCACTCAAATTGATCAACAAAATGAAATGGGTAAGAAAGAATTAGTTCAGATCATGTATTAGAATCTGAACCTGTGCTAAAATGAGGAAATATTTTTGTTGATCTTCAAATGAGATATCTGAGGTGCTTCACCTCCTCTTTTTGTATAAACAATCAAATGTTTATAATTTTGTTGTGTACAGTGTGTGTACATAATTTTTGTTGAGTATACTGTTGATGTGCTAAAATGAGGAAATATTTTTGTTGAACTTCAAATGATATATCTGAGGTGCTTCACCTCCTCTTTTTGTATAAACAATCAAATGTTTATAATTTTGCTGTGTATAGTGTGTGTACATAATTTTTGTTGAGTATACTGTTGATAGAAATATGAAAAGTATATTTAAAGATCTGTCTGAATGCAGAAAACTGAAAATTCTCATCTTCGATATGACTGTCGATATGACATTCTCGATTTATCGATAAAAGGTCAATATTATCGACGCCTCTTTAGGATATGAAAAGTTGGGCGGCCAAGAATGATATCGAAAACAGACTCGATAGAATCGATAAGTAACCTCTCGATATTATCGAAACAATGGTCGATCATATCGACAGATGCCGCCCGATAAAAGCCAGCGACACGAAAAAGGGGGTTATTTTCTCAAGGGTTTCTATGTCACTTTCTTTGCTCAATTCTCTCGACCAAATCAGTTGAAGCCATGTCGGACTACTCAAATTCTTCCACAAATCCGATAATACTCCTCTTAAACATCAAAGAGTCCACCTTCTTTTGGGTACTTTTCGTTGTTGTCAGCCCTTCTTTTTGTCATTTTTCCCAACTTGTCCCCATGGGAAAAGACAAAGGGAAAACATCCACACAGGGGGAATCTTAGAAAACCTCCCGACAAAAGGTGCTTGCGTCTAAGGCTAAAACAAGTGCTTTAGAACGTGGAATCCCCTCAAAGCAACGCTCAAAACATGGTGGGTCCCAGTCAAAAGAGCAGACACCTCCACCAGTGCAAGTAAATCCCGTCTTGACAAGATTTGAAGGAAGGATAGTCATTCACGAAAGGAAAGTCGACAGAAGCTGCTTGATTCCATATAATCTGGAACCTCTATTTGCAGCTATAGATTGGTCACCAGTTCTCGACTTTAGAGGGTCATATCAGCTTGAACAAACTTACCATTTCTTTGCTTTCTGCCATTCTCCGACATCTGATCCTCCATCCATCTCCTTAACTGTAGATGGTGATGATGTGATGATCACTCCAGGGTCTATTGCAGGAATATTCAATCTTATCTTATCTCCTGTAGGAATCCCTGATATGGACATGGAAGATCCTGAAGTTCGGTCCAAGGTCATTAAATTTCTCTGTCATAATCGTGATGTCGAGTGGTACTAAGGGAATGCCCTGAAAGTCAATTTCATGGAACCACGTTATCGAGTCCTGCATGGTATTCTTGCTTCAAATATTTACTCCAGAGGCTCCAACAGAGCTGACCTCACCGGCTACATGACTATGATAATCTATTGAATCGCCGCTGGGGACAAGATCTGTCTGCCTACCCTGATTGTGTACCAGTTGGTGTATGCTTATCATAGGGCTAGGGACATTCTCCTACCATATCCCTAGATCATCAATACAATCTGTAATACCATAGGGTTCCAAACTACAAATGATCCAGTTCTTCCACTCCAATCCTTCAACAAAACCAACATCCAAAGGATGGATCTGAGGTTTCACAAATACCCTGAGGAGTCCCTAGAGGAAGGAATTCAAGTTGAGGAAGAAGGTAGGGCTAGTGACGCTCCCATAGGAGAGACCAGGATGACTGAAGAAGCTGCTTCTAGACCTCAACATGCTCCATCAACATCAACACCTGGGCATGCAAAGAGGTTTAAGCCCCATCTAGATAAGCTTGGCGCCATTCAACATGATGTGTAATACCCCGTGTTTTCAGGACCCAAGTATATGACTCGTTTCCCAAAAACTCGAGTGTTAACCATAAAGGATGGTCAAATTCGAGTGTATTGTTTTTTTCTTTATCAGAGTAAGCAGATAAGCATAGAATGGACAAATCAACATAAAGGAAAGTCTTCATTTACATTTAGGATATACAAGAAGATGCCCATAATGACTTATACAAACCAATGTCTCGATATAACAAATACAAGAATCCACATGATTTAGTACATGAAAAATAACATAAGAATGTAAACATAAGCCGCAAGATCGCGCAGCTCCTCGAGGTAGATACAACCATGGAACCCTGACACTTGTACTCGGTTCCACATCAGCCTGAACATGAAAGTCACTTAAGCCACCTGTGCTACCTGTACGGTTATATATTTGATGGATGAGTGGCCAACTCAGTGTAAACTCCCCTCAAGATTACACACCGCCACATTAGGTAAGAAATAGTATAAAACATCTAGACAATCAAAACAGAGCAAATGCAGTCTTATTATGTGCATGGATGTATGGAATGCGTTCACGCCCCGGGGATGCTCATCCATGCAGACAGGGTCGCCGCCCATGTAATCATCGAACCTGGAAAACATCATCCAGTCGGAAACAATATGTAGCCCACGTATGATAGCAATAGATGTTGGTCTGTGCTATGTATGCATGATTAGCCAAGTCGTTATTAGTCCAATTACAACCAGCCATTTTAAATAAGCTCAAAGGTCACTATGGGGAGCACATGGCCCAACGTAGGCCGACGGCTCGGGTATAGTAACCCATGACTACCATCCCCGACCCATGAGGCTACCATCTTAGGATGTTTAATAGAAACTCATCGACTAGTAGCCAATCATATTACAGTACATCAGGCTTACCATCGCATGGTTGCATGGTATAAAACATCTGACCCATGTAGGGAAAATATCAAATAAAACTACGTAGGGCGAGTATCAAAATATGCCACATAGGGCGAATATCAAAACCATACGATAAAGACCATCTTTAAAAACCATTGGGCACAACAACCCTGGATGGTAGGCCCACATCAATGATCCATCTAGACCACCACTCAATAGCCACCAAGTCGAAGGTCCATTATGATCACAACTAGTCAAGTTACATGCCAAGTATGGGTGCACATTCATATGTGGGAATTTCCCACTAATGTACCAGTTTAAGTTCCGTGAGCAATCCACAAATAATCCATAAGCATGAACAATTATACAGGATAATCATAAAGCATGTAATACAACAATTCAATTTTCGTCAGCTAACACATGTGATTATAAAGGAAGATATCAATTATGAATTTAAATAAAAACTATAACTTAAGCTAATGAGAATATGGAAAGCTCAAGGGGAAGAATCATCACCTCATAGTTTGTATCGCCTACCAGCATCGTTAGGGAATGCGTGTTCTCTTAAAATCAACCCCTATTATCAATCAGGAACTGGTACAATTAGATCCAAGTTCTACACACTACCTAGGGTTTGGATTACTTTTAGGGTTTTGGTATAGAGTTAGGGCTTCATCCTAGGGTTTAATTCTAGGAGTAGTGCTTATGATGTATGTGCAACTTAAATACAATATAATAGTAATATGGTTAGTTACATTTTAACTTTAATGATACAACTATTATTTGTGACCCTATTAATAATTAGCATTAAAATTGTAATAAAATAGTATAACCCATTATTAAAGAAAATATTTTCAAGTGATGGACACCATGCCAATATCGCTAATGGTAGTTTCGTTTATAACAACTAATATTATCGTAACATGTTAATATTAATATTATGATAATATTTAAGAATGGTAAGTAAATTATACTATTCACTAATTTTAACTCCATTTATTATAACTAGTTCTAGCATAAGTTACCCGTCAATAGCTAATCATATATAATATTAGTAATCCTAATAATAAGAGTGTAACAGTGATATTAATACCATGAGGTATGTCTAGTCTAAAAAGGAAACATTAACTCATTGAGTCGACTCAGTTGAGTTGGAAAGGTTACCTGATGACGATGCCTTGCACCAGGATCAGGACTGGGAGCCCCAACGTAGTTGGTCTACTAACCGAGCATGGTCCCTGAATGGCAAGAGATTCGGGTCAGCCCTAACTCAGTGAGTTGACTCGGTTTGAAACCGAGTTGACTCGTTTTCCTTCTCTATTTTCCTCTTCTTCTCTTCTCTCTTTCCCCTCACCATTTTTCTGCTTCTCTCCTTCCTCTCTTTCCTGCTAGAGCGTCCAGTAGCCTCTAACTCGAGCCAGCTGACTTAGCAGCTAGTCAGCCCTCCCTCTCACAAACCCAAGCCCTCTCCTTCTCTAGTTTCTCCTTTCTCTCTTCTCTTCTCTCCATCTGTTCCTTCTTCTCTTTTCACCCTTCTTCCTATCTAAACAGGTCCAGCAATACCTGGACTCAGCCTCTCGCATCAGGCCCAACTCGCAGCCCAGTGAGTCAAGTCGAGTCGAAGTGGTGCAATTGGTAGTGCAGCAACGGTACTGCCGTTTTTCCTCTCTTCCCTTTCTCACTTCTTTTCTCCCTTTTCTCTCCCTTTCCCACAACCAGAAAAATGTCTGGATTTGATCATACTCAACCCAGCTCGGACCTAACTCGGACTGAGTTACCACACCACCTCTTCTTCCTTTCTTCTCCTCTTTCTTTCTATCTGTTTCTCCTCTCTTTTCTTCTCCTTTTTCTTCCTTCTTTCTTTCTTCTCTATCCTTCCCTTCTGCTGAAGATCTAGCAAGGCTCCGACTCAGCTTGGAATCGAATCGAACCAGTGCAGCTCGGTGGAGAAGACGGTCTAGCCATCAATGGCAGACTCCCACCCACTGCTTCTTTCTCCAATCTGAGAGCGTGGGAGGGTTCGAATGGATGTCATGGAGCTTGCAGAGGAGAGATTTCGAAGCTCCATGGGCGTTTGGGTGGTGGGTTTGGAGATAGAAGGAAACGGCTACTTTCTCTCTCTGATTTTCTCCTGTGGCGTGAAATGGTGCTAGGGTTTGTTGAGCTCGATCCCAGCCCTTTTTATTCCTTTACCATCATGTGTTAGAACGGTAGGATCTACAGCCAATGGTTCGGATTTGTTCTGGCAGGACCGACTCCAAAATACTACTATTATCTCAAACCAAGAGTCATTTTGATTTTTCCCATGGGGGAAATCCTCTCCCACGTGGAGAGCCCTTGAGTGGCTGGGATTTGCTTGAAATGGACGGTCGAGATTGGAGAGCGGTGAGAGCACATGGATTGCTGAGCTGGAGTGGCAACAGTTTCCACTTTTGGAAATGACGTGCTTATAGGTCCCGTTTATGTGAAAAATTGTGTGCCTGTACACGTGTGGGATAGTGCGAAACCTTTCGGGTTTTGGTCGCACGTGGGTCTTCTATCTAGTGGACGGTTCATATCATGAATATGGGCCAGCTGGTGGGCCACCGATCAAAAACACGGACGTCGTCCATTCGCTGGCAAAGAAACAGGAGAGAGAGGGAGATTTTCCCATTTGTGGGAAAATGCAGTCAGTGCTCGGTTTGACCGAGCTTGGTGGTCCAGTGCATCTCGAGTGCTCCCCAGAGGTGCACATGCGATGCATGTGTGGGGTCCACCACGATGTTTGTGGAAAATCCACTCCGTCCATTCTACATGGTGGGCCCTGTCATGGCCTCTGCCCAATTATTAGGCAGATCCAATTCTCAGGTGGGCCCCACGACTCGATTTAGATCATACTTGTGGGTTTACCTCGATCCTATGGTTGGATTTCAGCTAGATTCATCATCAACGGTATAAAGGGTCTATGGAATCATTTGTACGTTTAAGTGCACAACCATATGTCACTAATAATTCTATTAATTTCTAATTACCTTATTATAAAATCACGTTACATTCACTTTTCATGTGTTTAGAGTGATAAATTTCAAAACATGAACTTAAATAAACAAATCAAATATTTCAATTAATCTAAGACATGTATTTAAGCCAACTTGCCAGGTATCCAATCACTTCTTAGGTGTCGGTTTAAGTCAACCTATCAAGTATTCTAACTAACCAAGCATCAAAAATTAGCTCTAAGACATGCATTTATGAGAGCTAGTTAGGTGATCTATCCGCTTCTAAGACATGAACTCGAGCAAGCTAACCAATGACTAAATCACTTATAAGATATGTACCCAAGTAAGCTACTGAATGGTCAATCATTTAAGGGTCATCGTTCGTAGTTACAATAAAACCATCCTTAGTCTATTAGTGAATCGGGATCCTAAAAATAACTATCTCTGGTGGTATGGTGATCCATCTTGGAGGTTGACAGATGGATAGCTTAATGTATGGAAGGGGATTGTTTTCTTTCAAGGTTTGGATGTAGACTAAAATGCACGTGGCCGTTTGCTTAGGGTAGACTTGCATTTATTTTTATTTTTTATTTTTTTGGGATATACGGTAACACCTGAGTACTGGAAAGTACGAGGTGTTACAAACTACCCCCCTTAAAGAGAATTTCGCCCCCGAAATTCAGTACTACATCTAGGAATGCGAACAACAATCTATCTTACAGTATCCGTGTGCGTTTGCTAGTTCTCTACACTAAGTTTATTTATATTTGCAAGCGCTCATGTCTTACTATTAGGACAAGGGTCATTATAATCTACCCCCCTTAAAGAAGGTTTTACTATCGGGATTGGGTAACGCACTGTAACGCCCTGAAAATCGGGGGTCGAACATAAACTCAACTCCCGAGTTCCAGAACATCACTTATGCAACAAAATGAATGATGATTGAATGTTGACTGTATTCGTGCATTGAACATGAGTGAGATTAAGCCAAAACAGCATATCATACTCCAGAGACAGTTAAATTTGCAAGCAGAAGACTGTGATAGATAGATAAAATATATAACTTATGATGAGTCTCCAGAGTGTGATAACATTACCAGGTTAAATAAATACAAGTGCATGTAACATCCCAGATTTTGCCAACCTGGGATTAGACGTCCTAGGGCAATGAGTCGATCCTAAGACCTTATCAACTTGTCAAAACTCAATCCCACAGTCTAAAATTGCTCTTTAAACTATTTTTCTCACAAATCCCACCCTTCACTACCTTATGCTTTCAATTTTTCAAAGCACTTTCGCCCTAGACACTAACTTAAACTAGTTAAGTAGTAAAACTTGGATCACTTTATATACAAACTACAAAGGCCTAAGTACCATCTCAACCAGAAAACAATTAGGATTAAATCCTTTAGAAATTTAACAAAGTTAACTAAGTGCAAAACTCGATTAGCCATGAAATCCATTGGGATCGCTTTAAATACGATCTGCAAGACCCAAAACTTGCAAAATCAGTGACTCTAGGTTACCCTAAAGTTTAGAACCAAACTCATTTTCCGGCTGCTCTCGGGAATGAAATGAAACTTCGTATTAGGTCTAGACCGCACGTCGGAAGTCCGATTAACACGAAGTTAAGGAACTAGGACTGCCTCACTGGGCTTGACAACCATCTCAAAAATCAGGTCCAGCCGATGTCCCACGGCCATTCGTTTGGATCCGGAGCGAGGGAGTGTGAAAAACACTATTCCCTTTACAAAATAAATATCTGGAATAGTGATCTGGCACCATTCGCTTGCGCATCAGTATTAAGCAACCAGACCGTCAGAATCAGACTAAATTACACCCTCGGATTAAGAAAAATTTCAGGAACATTTACATGTACTTGGAATTTCGGATCGTGGCCCACTGACCGTTGAACTGAAAGTGTTCTGCCACGTGCGATCTGGGAATCCGATCGAGTCAAAAACGTAATCCCACATAGATCCATGTGTGGTGAGCTTAAGTCTGACGTTTGGCTCAAGGAGGGCCACCAGAACCTCTCTTTTGAGCTGGAAAAGTGACGAAATACCTATATTAGCAGTAATCCTTGAACAGGAGTCTATTTCGGTGAGTTTTGAGACTATATAAGGACCTTAAACCCTCTCTCATGGCAGCCATACGAATTTGGGTTTTGAGAGAGGGAAAAGAGAGAGGAAGTGAGGGAGAAGTGGGAGAATCACCCTGCCGTCGTTCCCTGCCACCACATGGGTTGCACCATCCCTTTCTTGATGATTTTCCAGCGTTTCCGGCGTCGTTTCTAGGTAAGAAACCCTAACCCTAATCTGTTTTGGAGTTTAGACTGTTGTAGGTTGTGAAATAGATAACCTATTTCGTTCTCTAGGTTGCCAAACTGCCGAATACGGAAGCTTAGCAAACCTATCAACTCCGTTACGATTCTACGACAAAAAGTGCGGACTTTAGGTGTATAGGTTAGGGTTTTCAACGCTTTCAATGTCAGATAATGATAGATTCATGATCTGCATGCAATTGCACATGTACAAAGTGCTTTCCGTTTCCTGTTTCGATTAACGTTGTAGAATATGGAATTTCACATACTCTAGGTATACGTAGAAATACCGTATACGTATTTTTTTTGGAGAAATGTTTGACATGTTTATTTAATGTATGATTATACTATATATGGATAAAATACTAGTTTGGCGAAAGGAATCGCCGTAATACATGTTCACTTGTAAATGCTACGTATGTTGAAATTGTGTATTCTATAAATACCGTATATGTGTAAGTTTTGGAAATGTAATTGTCATGATTATTTGTAGTATGATTATGGTATACATGGATAAAATACTCGTTTGGCTAAAGGATAACCCTAATACATGTTTTACTAACATACACCATGTATGTTGTGATAGTGTATTCTAAGTGTTTGTGGAAATGGCTGAATGAGTATAGAATTCTCATTCGTGCTCGCCATGACTAATTGTCATGGATTCATGATTGATGTATTGGCGATACCCCCTTTGACGAAAGGATTTGCCCTAAGTCACGCCACGGCCAATATACACTATATATGCTAAAATGTGTGGCCCAAGTGTTTGTGGAAATGACTGAATGAATATGGAACTTGGATTCCTGCTTGCCATGACTATCCGTCTTGGGTGTACACGTGTTATGATTGGGGCAACTCCCTAGTGAAAGGATTTGGCCTAATGCCTATGTGATCGACATATGTCGTGTATGTTGATGTATGCTTGTTTAAGTGTTTCTTGAAATGTCTGAATGAGTAGTAGTTAGCAAATTGTAAAGTATAAGGGTGTTGAGATATGATTCTCAACCTCTTTTAACTATGTGTACGATCTCCTTTGATAGTTGTGTGATTAGGAATTGAACATGTACAAACTCATGCTTGTGTTGTAATTCATAACATGCTCAACTGCTTTATGATTTCAACTATGTAATGCATATGTTTAAATTTATATTTACGTTGTATGATCCGTCATGGGTGATGGGGGAGCGGAGCAACGAGTGCGTGCAACAGCCCTGGCAGCCCTAAACGGATAATACCAGACCTTGACTGTATGAGTTGAATCTTGATCCATTACTGCTTTATCTATCTGCAACTGATTGTGTTTGGGGCTATGATTATGGCCCAGGCAATCGGTAACGAGATTGAACTCGTGGCTGAGATTCATTTGCCACGTGGGATGTGTTCGACGAACTCGAGTCGTGCGTTGCCTGTCGGCAGTGGCTAGGCTACACGAAGTTGTTTATGCACTTCATGTCGTGCAGCTCAACGGGCGATCGTGCTAGTCGAGCTCGTCAAGTAACCCGATCTGCCTTATGCATGTTCACCCTGTTTGGACGCTACTGCTTGAACCTAGGGTACCAAACTTACCAGTGAAACCCCCTTTTAACCATGGTACCTCGATCCGCTAAGACGCATGAGCCGGGCATGGTGGTATGGGACACCGTGGTCGACCTGTCGGCCTACACTGGGGCCATGTGCCTCCCCGTAGTGACCATTGCGCAACCAACTCGTGAGCCGAATATGGTGGTATGGGACACTGTATTCGAGCTGTCGATACTTACGGCGAGAGCCGAGTACGGTGAGACATGTACTCGTGCTGACGGGCGACGAGTCCTCCGTAGTACCTTCGAGTATACTCCAAGGGTCTGTGATTGGCGACGAGTCTTTCACAGCAACTAGAGTATGAGTGGAGCCGAGTACGGTGAGACCTGTACTCGAGCTGACGGCTAGTGATTGAGCCCAGTACGGTGAGACCTGTACTCGAGCTGACGGTCAGCAATTGAGCCGCATACGGTGAGATCTGTATCCGTGCTGACGGGTGACGAGCCCTTTGTGATGCCTTCGCTAAGCCTCTCAAACCATAATGTCGTATGAGATTAACTAGGATTGATGACCCTAGAATGGATCATGTTTGGGAATGATACAAGGGAGGTACCTTAGTTTCCCAATACTGCTGTTTGAAATGGACTAATAAAAACTTGGTAATCATGAGCATCATCGCACGCATGTGCTTTGTAGATATGGCGCACTGAGGGAGTAAGCATTCGCGAACGTAAGATGATGTCGCTTGAGGGAGGTTTGGCAAGGGCATACAGCATCATGTCATTTCATTTTCGCACTTAACAAGAGTAGTTAGAAATGTTTGATTTGTACTGCTTTATCATTACTGCTTGATTGAATTGATAACATGTTAACCTATGCTTTACTGTTCCACTGAGTTGATCACTCACTCCCACGTTACGGGACGGTGTTGTACACACCAACCAGATTTGTTGAGTTTCAGGTGGTGGCGATGCTTGTGAAGCAGAGCCGGACTACTTCTATGATGATAGGAGGAATTCTCCTATCTGTATCTCTCTGGCAGGTCAATGAAGACCTGATATTGTATTGACGGGGCTATGGTACATGGGATAGGAGGCATTACACTTCCTCACATTTGGTACATTTTAGAACTGCACTTGTATTTATTTAACCTGGTAATGTTATCACACTCTGGAGACTCATCATAAGTTATATATTTTATCTATCTATCACAGTCTTCCGCTTGCAAATTAACTGTCTCTGGAGTATGATATGTTGTTTTGGCTTAATCTCACTCATGTTCAATGCACGAATACAGTCAACATTCAATCATCATTCATTTTGTTGCATAAGTGATGTTCTGGAACTCGGGAGTTGAGTTTATGCTCGACCCCCGATTTTCAGGGCGTTACAAGATGGTATCAGAGCATGATTTTGATTAAACCGGACCTGGGTTATGGTCACACTATGCACTCTGACGCACTCTGACTTAGGAGGGAGCGACGGGATGTAGAAACAGTCATAGGTATCCCGATTTCGCCAATTGGTGAAGTTCATTGAAAACGAACGCCGAAATCGAGTATATATTCAACCATGGTCGCACGGGTCGACCTTAAAAAATTTCTAGGTTGTCTAGTGAAGGGTCTAGATCATAATCCACCTCATCTCAATCATTGAGAATCAGTAAAATGTGCGATAAACGTGATGAGGATAACTACTCCGAATCCTCGGAGCTTCTCTGGACTCCTCATAGAGACTTCCCGAATCCATGAGGAAAGAAAGCAGACAATATAAATAAATTCTAATACATCCGAAATTGATTAATGAATGTTTAAAAAATGAGTTCACAGCCCTTTAAATAGGGATACCAAGTAATGAGAATGAAATCAGAAACAAACTACAACTAAAACTCCTAGAATTTGCGACTTACTATTAGGTCGCGATGTTTACTAGTGTGCAAGGTTCTCAGCCAAAAATAGTAAGTGTCCTATTTGGCTTCACCAAACCGTCCTCCTAATTATTCCAGGCTCTTTTCACAATGAGCGTAACTCCTAAAGCTCGACCGATGAAGAGTAATTAAACTAAAACTACCATTTTTAGCAAAACGAAATTGAAACGGGGAAATGACCGTCAATCGGAGGGTTTTCTCACAATTCCGGGCTGCGTAACCTGGCATAGCAGGATTGGTTGGCTTCATTAGCTCGTTCTACCCCGAATTCATATATTTTACGTCAGATAACTCATTCCGGATTGCAAGTTACGTCCGATTATTCCGAAACTACCCAAAATGGAGCGAATCGGAGTCGGGGGCCTCCCTACTTAAATCCGATGGGACCCAGGGCCGAACCAGGGTGCATTTGGCACCTTGGGACCATGGAGAACATGGCCCCACCGCGGTGGCATGGTTCCGGCCAAGGTGGACCGCGGCGGAGCCGCGGTTCCGGCGGTGGACCGCGGTCCGGTGGCCCATCTGGGGTGGGTCCAGGGCTGTGGTTGGTCGGCCCGACCTCCCCTACCCCCTGGCATGTGCGAAATTGGCTGGAGATTGGGCTTTTTGGGGCTGGAGCACCCCACTCTCTCAGTTCACCCTTCCAAGCCCTCCAACTTGCTGTTTTTCTCTCCAAACTCCCTTACATTCGTCTCATCTCCTATTTTCGACCACAACCTTTCCGTATACACCATCCACAACAAAACATACCTCTCAACCCATCCATTTCTCCCTCTTTCATCTTTATTCCCTGACTGTTAGGCCTCTACAAACCCTGTTGAGGCTCAAGTTCGTGGCGAACCAAAAACTCCAGCCTTTCCTCTCCGTTTCTTTACGTTTCTATGGCCTTATTCGTGGTCATTACGGCTAGTTTCTCGATGTCCACCTTCCTCTCTCATGGGAAAGAGGATTACCACCTTTGGGTGTTTACGTTCTCATGTTCATGGGTGTAGTAGTTGGTACGATGTTCTAGATGTGTGAGGACGTTTAGGGCCCGTTCGGCCAACTGCATTAGGTGGGTAAGGTGGATTGAATTGTAAAAGTAATAATAAATGTATGTGTAAAGTATGGTTCCTAGATTGGTGTATCCCATGTTTTCCAATACCATGTTTGGAGTGTGTGCAATTAAAAGTAAATTTTGAGATTTTCTTTCAAATAACACTTAGTAATTCTGCTTCCTGGGATTTGGAAATCCCATCTCACACTTTCCGACACCAGGCTCATTTTCCAAAGCCTATACCAATAATTTTGATCCCCACCCACCCTCCTACCAACCATGTCACTCCCAATCCCGAGGTAGGATTAGTAATGCGGTCACATTTAATACAACTTAAGAGCACTTGCCAAATAGTGTTGAAGTGATAAAGTCCCTTGATATACATTAACCCACCACACTCTGACAGCTTAAGCTTTTTGAGTACATGGTTGTTTGACAAATAGACCCTCGGAGTTTTGGACCTAGAGCAGTGCTCCTAGATTTCGACAGACCTGACCGTAGAGGGAACCCAACAAATTAATAATGTGAGCCTTAGGATCCTCTTAGCTGGTATGAGCATATGTGAAATGCTCGGGCGTAGTTAAATTCAACTATAGGCAACTCAGTTCCAATTAGACAACTTTGACCCTAAGTGACAAAACCCTTCCTTGTATTAGAAATGAAGTGAAATCATCTAGCGTAGAGGCATAGACTTTGGATCACAACTAGTGGATTACCGCTACGCATATGTTGAGCCTAGGCTGCTGATTAGACTAAGAAATATAAACGACTAACAATACTAAGATAATTGAGTGATGGACGTGGTTAGTTGGCTTGAATAGGTTGGAACGAGACCCCATTCCTTTGTTGAATCCTCTTGATACCCATAGGTATCAATGTCATAGTACACATCATCGATGAAAGGCAGACCAATGTATTTCCCATTACATGTCAAGGATGGGTTATAAATTACACCTTGATCCGACTTACGGATCAGGACATAGCTCTTGAGCCTTAAGGGTGAAAATAAAATTTTAAGGGGGGTAGAACATTATGAGCCCAAGCTAGTTAGGTCACCTAATACACCTCTTTGATCTGGGTGGCGCAGCGGAAACGTGGTGGACCCTACCCCACTAGCCCAGGATCGAAACGGTGCTCGATAAATACGAACAGTATAGAAGCCCTAGTAAGTTCTACTATGAGAAACCGTTTTAGGATGATCTAGTAAGATTTGGTTCACCATTTCCTTGGACATAGATAATAATAAGGACTCTCTTAGACTAAGACTTAAAGGGTAACCTTAGACATAGACCATTTGAGCCTTTCAATGATGGACACTCCCTACATTTCTAGAGTGATCGGACTACGGAGGTACTGAAATATACAACTGCGAAACATTCGCGACTTGACCCAATTCTCAATCCTGGGTGACTACCAATGGACTCACTGCTTGGCCGAGCAGAAGACCAGGATCCACCAGGATTCAGAAGGGATACGATGAGCTTTCTACCCTGGCCCGGTATATGATCGATGTATCAGGATTAAGCCCACCATAAACGTCTCTCCGTGTTGGTCAAACAATGAAAACAACTATCTTACTCTAGATAATTGGGAATTGTCGTCAAGACTCCAAATAGGTACAGAAATAAATTGTAGCAAACCATCAGGGTATGAGAAATGGATAGAGAAATAAGTTTTAAGGGGGGTAGACTAAAATGAATCAGCTGGTATATACCCTACCACGCGTAGAAACTTGGAAATCAATAAGTCTTAGGCAGGTGAAATAATAGGAATCTTCCCTTATTACCCTTAGCCAATTTCGGGGACGAAATTTTGTTTTAAGGGGGGTAGATTGTAACATCCCAGATTTTTGCCAACCTGGGATTAGACGTCCTAGGGCAATGAGTCGATCCTAAGACCTTATCAACTTGTCAAAACTCAATCCCACAGTCTAAAATTGCTCTTTAAACCATTTTCTTCACAAATCCCACCCTTCACTACCTTATGCTTTCAATTTTTCAAAGCACTTTCGCCCTAGACACTAACTTAAACTAGTTAAGTAGTAAAACTTGGATCACTTTATATACAAACTACAAAGGCCTAAGTACCATCTCAACCAGAAAACAATTAGGATTAAATCCTTTAGAAATTTAACAAAGTTAACTAAGTGCAAAACTCGATTAGCCATGAAATCCGTTGGGATCGCTTTAAATACGATCTGCAAGACCCAAAACTTGCAAAATCAGTGACTCTAGGTTACCCTAAAGTTTAGAACCAAACTCATTTCCCGGCTGCTCTCGGGAATGAAATGAAACTTCGTATTAGGTCTAGACCGCACGTCGGAAGTCCGATTAACACGAAGTTAAGGAACTAGGACTGCCTCACTGGGCTTGACAACCATCTCAAAAATCAGGTCCAGCCGATGTCCCACGGCCATTCGTTTGGATCCGGAGCGAGGGAGTGTGAAAAACACTATTCCCTTTACAAAATAAATATCTGGAATAGTGATCTGGCACCATTCGCTTGCGCATCAGTATTAAGCAACCAGACCGTCAGAATCAGACTAAATTACACCCTCGGATTAAGAAAAATTTCAGGAACATTTACATGTACTTGGAATTTCGGATCGTGGCCCACTGACCGTTGAACTGAAAGTGGTCCGCCGCGTGCGATCTGGGAATCCGATCGAGTCGAAAACGTAATCCCACATAGATCCATGTGTGATGAGCTTAAGTCTGACGTTTGGCTCAAGGAGGGCCACCAGAACCTCTCTTTTGAGCTGGAAAAGTGACGAAATACCTATATTAGCAGTAACCCTTGAACAGGAGTCTATTTCGGTGAGTTTTGAGACTATATAAGGACCTTAAACCCTCTCTCATGGCAGCCATACGAATTTGGGTTTTGAGAGAGGGAAAAGAGAGAGGAAGTGAGGGAGAAGTGGGAGAATCTCCCTGCCGTCGTTCCCTGCCACCACACGGGTTGCACCATCCCTTTCTTGACGCTTTTCCAGCGTTTTCGGCGTCGTTTCTAGGTAAGAAACCCTAACCCTAATCTGTTTTGGGGTTTAGACTGTTGTAGGTTGTGAAATAGCTAACCTATTTCGTTCTCTAGGTTGCTAAACTGCCGAATACGGAAGCTTAGCAATCCTATCAACTCCGTTACGATTCTACGACAAAAGGTGCGGACTTTAGGTGTATAGGTTAGGGTTTTCAACGCTTTCAATGTCAGATAATGATAGATTCATGATCTGCATGCAATTGCACATGTACAAAGTGCTTTCCGTTTCCTGTTTCGATTAACGTTGTAGAATATGGAATTTCACATACTCTAGGTATACGTAGAAATACCGTATACGTATTTTTTTTGGAGAAATGTTTGACATGTTTATTTAATGTATGATTATACTATATATGGATAAAATACTAGTTTGGCGAAAGGAATCGCCGTAATACATGTTCACTTGTAAATGCTACGTATGTTGAAATTGTGTATTCTATAAATACCGTATATGTGTAAGTTTTGGAAATGTAATTGTCATGATTATTTGTAGTATGATTATGGTATACATGGATAAAATACTCGTTTGGCTAAAGGATAACCCTAATACATGTTTTACTAACATACACCATGTATGTTGTGATAGTGTATTCTAAGTGTTTGTGGAAATGGCTGAATGAGTATAGAATTCTCATTCGTGCTCGCCATGACTAATTGTCATGGATTCATGATTGATGTATTGGCGATACCCCCTTTGACGAAAGGATTTGCCCTAAGTCACGCCACGGCCAATATACACTATATATGCTAAAATGTGTGGCCCAAGTGTTTGTGGAAATGACTGAATGAATATGGAACTTGGATTCCTGCTTGCCATGACTATCCGTCTTGGGTGTACACGTGTTATGATTGGGGCAACTCCCTAGTGAAAGGATTTGGCCTAATGCCTATGTGATCGACATATGTCGTGTATGTTGATGTATGCTTGTTTAAGTGTTTCTTGAAATGTCTGAATGAGTAGTAGTTAGCAAATTGTAAAGTATAAGGGTGTTGAGATATGATTCTCAACCTCTTTTAACTATGTGTACGATCTCCTTTGATAGTTGTGTGATTAGGAATTGAACATGTACAAACTCATGCTTGTGTTGTGATTCATAACATGCTCAACTGCTTTATGATTTCAACTATGTAATGCATATGTTTAAATTTATATTTACGTTGTATGATCCGTCATGGGTGATGGGGGAGCGGAGCAACGAGTGCGTGCAACAGCCCTGGCAGCCCTAAACGGATAATACCAGACCTTGACTGTATGAGTTGAATCTTGATCCATTACTGCTTTATCTATCTGCAACTGATTGTGTTTGGGGCTATGATTATGGCCCAGGCAATCGGAAACGAGATTGAACTCGTGGCTGAGATTCATTTGCCACGTGGGATGTGTTCGACGAACTCGAGTCGTGCGTTGCCTGTTGGCAGTGGCTAGGCCACACGAAGTTGTTTATGCACTTCATGTCGTGCGGCTCAACGGGCGATCGTGCTAGTCGAGCTCGTCAAGTAACCCGATCTGCCTTATGCATGTTCACCCTGTTTGGACGCTACTGCTTGAACCTAGGGTACCAAACTTACCAGTGAAACCCCCTTTTAACCATGGTACCTCGATCCGCTAAGACGCATGAGCCGGGCATGGTACCTCGATCCGCTAAGACGCATGAGCCGGGCATGGTGCCTTATGCAATTCTAAAATGTACCAAATGTGAGGAAGTGTAATGCCTCCTATCCCATGTACCATAGCCCCGTCAATACAATATCAGGTCTTCATTGACCTGCCAGAGAGATACAGATAGGAGAATTCCTCCTATCATCATAGAAGTAGTCCGGCTCTGCTTCACAAGCATCGCCACCACCTGAAACTCAACAAATCTGGTTGGTGTGTACAACACCGTCCCGTAACGTGGGAGTGAGTGATCAACTCAGTGGAACAGTAAAGCATAGGTTAACATGTTATCAATTCAATCAAGCAGTAATGATAAAGCAGTACAAATCAAACATTTCTAACTACTCTTGTTAAGTGCGAAAATGAAATGACATGATGCTGTATGCCCTTGCCAAACCTCCCTCAAGCGACATCATCTTACGTTCGCGAATGCTTACTCCCTCAGTGCGCTACATCTACAAAGCACATGCGGTACGATGATGCTCATGATTACCAAGTTTTTATTAGTCCATTTCAAACAGCAGTATTGGGAAACTAAGGTACCTCCCTTATATCATTACCAAACATGATTCATTCTAGGGTCGTCAATCCTAGTTAATCTCATACGACATTATGGTTTGAGAGGCTTAGCGATGGCATCACAAAGGGCTCATCACCCGTCAGCACGGATACAGATCTCACTGTATGCGGCTCAATTGCTGACCGTCAGCTCGAGTACAGGTCTTACCGTACTCGGATCAATCACTAGCCGTCAGCTCGAGTACAGGTCTCACCGTACTCGACTCCACTCATACTCTAGTTGCTGTGAAAGACTCGTCGCCAATCACAGACCCTTGGAGTATACTCGAAGATACTACGAAGGACTCGTCGCCTGTCAGCACGAGCACAAGTCTCACCGTACTCGGCTCTCGCCGTAAGTATCGACAGCTAGAATACAGTGTCCCATACCACCATATTCGGCTCACGAGTTGGTTGCTCAATGGTCACTACGGGGAGGCACATGGCCCCAGCGTAGGCCGACATCTCGACCACGGTGTCCCATACCACCATGCCCGGCTCATGCGTCTTAGCGGATCGAGGTACCATGGTTAAAAGGGGTTTCACTGGTAAGTTTGGTACCCTAGGTTCAAGCAGTAGCGTCCAAACAGGGTGAACATGCATAAGGCAGATCGGGTTACTTGACGAGCTCGACTAGCACGATCGCCCGTTGAGCTGCACGACATGAAGTGCATAAACAACTTCGTGTGGCCTAGCCACTGCCGACAGGCAACGTACGACTCGAGTTTGTCGAACACATCCCACATGGCAAATGAATCTCAGCCACGAATTCAATCCCATTACCGATTGCCTGGGCCATAATCATAGCCCCAAACACAATCAATTGCAGATAGATAAAGGAGTAATGGATCAAGATCCAACTCATACAATCAAGGTCTGGTATTATCCGTTTAGGGCTGCCAGGGCTGTTGCACGCACTCGTTGCTCCGCTCCCCCATCACCCATGACGGATCATACAACGTAAATATAAATTTAAGCATATGCATTATATAGTTGAAATCATAAAGCAGTTGAGCATGTTATGAATCACAACACAAGCATGAGTTTGTACATGTTCAATTCCTAATCACACAACTATCAAAGGAGATCATACACATAGTTAAAAAAAGGTTGAGAATCATATCTCAACACCCTTATACATTACAATTTGCTAACTACTACTCATTCAGACATTTCAAGAAACACTTGAACAAACATACATCAACATACATGACATATGTCGATCACATAGGCGTTAGGCCAAATCCTTTTACTAGGGAGTTGCCCCAATCATAACACGCGTACACCCACGACGGATAGTCATGGCAAGCAGGAATCCAAGTTCCATATTCATTCAGTTATTTCCACAAACACTTGGGCCACACATTTTAGCATATATAGTGTATATTGGCCGTGGCGTGATTTAGGGCAAATCCTTTCGTCAAAGGGGCATCGCCAATACATAAATCATGAATCCATGACAATTAGTCATGGCGAGCACGAATTAGGATTCCATACTCATTCAGTCATTTTCACAAACACTTAGAATACACTATTACAACATACATGGTGCATGTTAGCAAAACATGTATTAAGGCTATCCTTTAGCCAAACGAGTATTTTATCCATGTATAATATATTACTACAACAAATAATCATGGTAAATACATCTCCAAAATTTATACGTATACAGTATTTTCTAGAATACGCAATTTCAACATACATAGTATATATAAGTAAAACATGTATTTAGGCGAATCCTTTTGCCAAATAAGTATTTTATCCATATATCGTATATCCATATAACAAATAAACATGTCAAACACATTTCCAAAAAATATACGTATACGGTATTTTCTACAAATACCTAGAATATGTAGAATTCCATATTTAATCGAAACGGAAAACAGACAGCACTTTGTACATGTGCAATTGCATGCAGATCATGAATCTATCATTATCTGACATTGAAAGCGTTGAAAACCATAACCTATACACCTAAAGTCTGCACCTTATGTCGTAGAATCGCAACGGAATCGATAGGTTTGCTAAGCTTCCGTATTCGGCAGTTTGGCAACCTATAGAACGAAATAGGTTAGCTATTTCACAACCTACAACAATCTAAACTCCAAAACAGATCAGGGTTAGGGTTTCTTACCTAGAAACGACGCTGAAAATGCCGGGAAAAGCGTCAAGAAAGGGATGGTGCAGCCCGTGTGGTGGCAGGGAACGACGGCAGGGAGATTCTCCCACTTCTCCCTCACTTTCTCTCTCTTTTCCCTCTCTCAAACCCAAATTCGTATGGCTGCCATGAGAGAGGGTTTAAGGTCCTCATATAGTCTCAAAACTCACCGAAATAGACTCCTGTTCAAGGGTTACTGCTAATATAGGTATTTCGTCACTTTTCCAGCTCAAAAGAGAGGTTCTGGTGGCCCTCCTTGAGCCAAACGTCAGACTTAAGCTCTCAACACATGGATCAACGTGGGATTACATTTTCGACTCGATCAGATTCCCAGATCACACGTGGCGGACCAGTTTCAGTTCAACGGTCAGTGAGTCACGATCCGAAATTCCAAGCACATGTAAATGTTCCTGAAATTTTTCCTGATCCGAGGGTATAATTTGGTCTGATTCTGACGGTCTGGTTGCTTAATACTGATGCGCAAGCGAATGGTGTCAGATCACTATTCCAGATATTTATTTTGAGAAGGGAATAGTGTTTTTCACACTCCCTCGCTCCGGATCCAAACGAATGGCCGTGGGACATCGGCTGAACCTGATTTTTGAGATGATTGTCAAGCCCAGCGAAGCGGTCCTAGTTCCTTAACTTCGTGTTAATCGGACTTCCGATGTGCGGTCTAGACCTAATACGAAGTTTCAAGTCATTCCCGAGAGTAGCCGGGAAAAGAGTTTGGTTCTAAACTTTAGGGTAACCTAGCGTCAATGATGCTGCAAGTTTTGGGTCTTGCAGATCGTATTTAAAGCGATCCCAACGGATTTCATGACTAATCGAGTTTTGCACTTGGTTAACTTTGTTAAATTTCTAAAGGATTTAATCCTAATTGTTTTCTGGTTGAGATGGTACTTAGGCCTTTGTAGTTTGTATATAAAGTGATCCAAGTTTTACTACTTAGCTAGTTTAAGTTAGTGTCTAGAGTGAAAGTGCTTTGAAAAATTGAAAGCACAAGGTAGTGAAGGGTGGGATTTGTGAAGGAAATGGGTTCAGAAGCGATTTTAGACTGTGGGGTTCAGTTCTGACGAAATAATAAGGTGTTAGGAGCAACCCATTGCCTAAGGACATCTAATCCCAGGTTGGCAAAAATCCGGGATGTTACAATCTACCCCCCTTAAAACAAAATTTCGTCCCCGAAATTGGCTAAGGGTAATAAGGGAAAATTTCTATTATTTCATTTGCCTAAGACTTATTGATTTCGAGTTTCTACGCGTGGTAGGGTATATACCAGCTGGTTCATTTTAGTCTACCCCCCTTAAAACTTAATTGTTTATCCATTGCTCATACCCTAATGGTTTGCTACAATTTATTTCTTTACCTATTTGGAGCCTGGACGATAATTCCCACAATTTAGAGTAAGATAGCTATTTTCATTATTTGATCAACACGGAGAGACGATAATAGTGGGCTCGATCCCGATACATCGATCATCTACCTGACCAGGGTAGAAGGCTCATCGTATCACTTCCGAATCCTGGTGGATCCTGGTCTTCTGCTCAGTCAAGCAGTGAGTCCATTGGTAGTCGCCCAGGATTGAGAATTGGGTCAAGCTGCGAAGGTTTCGCAGTTGTATATTTCAGTAACTCCGTAGTCCGATCACTCTAGAAACGTAGGGAATGTCCATCATTGAAAAGCTTAAATTGTCCATGTCTAAGGTTACCCGTTAGGTCTTAGTCTAAGAGAGTCCTCGTTATTATCTATGTCAAAGGAAATGGTGAATCAAGTCTTACTAGATCATCCTAAAACGGTTTCTCATAGTAGAACTTGCTAGGGCTTCTATAATGTGCGTATGTTAACAAGCACCGTTTCGATCCTGGGCCAGTGGAGTAGGGTCCACCACGTTTCCGCTGCGTCACCTAGATCAAAGAGATGTATTAGGTGACCTAACTAGATTGGGCTCATCAGGTTCTACCCCCCTTAAAAATTTTATTTTCACCCTCAAGGCTCAAGAGCTATATCCTGATCCGTAAGTCGGAACAAGGTGTAATTTATAACCTATCCTTGACATGAAATGGGAAATACATTGGTCTGCCTTTCATCGACGATGTGTACTATGACATTGATACCTATGGGTATCGAGAGGATTCAACAAAGGAACGGGGTCTCGTTCCAACCTATTCAAGCCAACTAACCACGTCCATCACTCAATTATCTTAGTATTGTTAGTCGTTTATATTTCTTAGTCTAATCAGCAGCTTAGGCTCAATGTATGCGTAGCGGTAATCCACTAGTGGTGATCCAAAGTTTATGCTTATACGTTAGATGATTTCACTTCATTTTTAATACAAGGAAGGGTTTTATCACTTAGGGTCAAAGTTGTCTAATTGGAATTGAGTTGCCTAAAGTTGAATTTAACTACGCCCGAGCATGTCACACATGCTCAAACCAACCACAAGGGGGGTTCTAGAGTTCACGTTCTTAATTGGTTGGATTTCCTATACTGTCAGGTCTGTTGAAGCACTGCTCTAGGTCCAAAACTCCGAGGGTCTATTTGTCAAACAACCATTTACTCAAAAAGCTTAAGCTATCAGAGTGTGGTAGGTTAATGTATACCAAGGGACTTTATCACTTCAACACTATTTGGCCAGTGGTCTTAAGTTGTATTAAATGGGACTGCATTACTAATTCTACTTAGGGATTGGAAATGGTATGTTTGGTAGGAGGGTGGGAGGGGATTAAAATTAATGGTATAGGCTTTGAAAAATGAGCCATGTGTTAGAAAGTGTGAGGTGGGATTTGTGGGTTTAGAAGGTCAAAAACTACAACACTCGGCCTATCAGTCATGAAAACGAAAAGATCCTAACGAAGCGACAACCAAACACGGACGACTAGGCATCCGAGTCAGGCGACGGAGGAGGGGCACTCTTACTCCTTCCCATGAGAGGAAGAAAGGCGAGGATTGAAAATATGGCCGTATCTAGCTATAAGAAGGCCATTGGAGTGGAATAAGGTGTGGGATTGAGATGGATTGTTATGAGCCACAAAGAGAGGTCGTGATCGCAAGGAAAGTGAAAGGAAAGAGATGGGAGATGCATGTATCTGTAGAGAACAGTTAGGAGCATGAAATGATAGAAAACCAAGTTTTTTTTTTCTAGGAAGAAAAGAATGGGATATGGGGATCCCACGATTTTGAGAGAAAGCGGGGATTTAAAACGTCCAAATGAAAGAAAAGGGGAGGACAGTAGCTGTATGAGGGAGATTTCGAATGGGCAGTGACGGGGGTGCACGAAAATGAGAAAAGAAGTGATGGGAGGGGTGGTTTGTGCAAAATCTGAGATTTTTGTGAAGAAAGGAGAGCTTGGAGGGGTGTTTGAGAGAGAGGGGGGCTCCAGACCTAAAAATTCCAAACCCCAGCCAAAACCGCATGTGCCAAGGGGTAGGGGAGGTCGGGCCGACCCATCCCATGCCCGGCCCCACACCAGAGGGCCCACCTGACCGCGGTCCACCGCCGGAACTGCGGCTCCGCCGCGGTCCGCCTTGGCCGGAACCGCGCCGCCGCGGTGGGGCCGTGTTCTCTGTGGTCCCAAGGTGCCAAATGCACCCTGGTTCGACCCTGGGTCCCGTCGGATTTAAGTGGGGAGGCTCCCGACTCCGATTCGCTCTATTTTGGGTAGTTTCGGGATAATCGGACGTAACTTGCAATCCGGAATGAGTTATCTGACATAAAATATATGAATTTGGGGTAGAACGAGATAATGAAGCCAACCAACCCTACGCCGGGTTGTGCAGCCTGGAATTGTGAGAAAACCCTCCGATTGACGGTTATTTCCCCGTTTCAATTTCGTTTTGCTAAAAATGGTAGTTTTAGTTTAATTACTCTTCATCGGTCGAGCTTTAGGAGTTACGCTCATTGTGAAAAGAGCCTGGAATAATTAGGAGGACGGTTTGGTGAAGCCAAATAGGACACTTACTATTTTTTGGCTGAGAACCTTGCACACTAGTAGACATCGCGACCTAATAGTAAGTCGCAAATTCTAAGAGTTTTAGTTGTAGTTTGTTTCTGATTTCATTCTCATTACTTGGTATCCCTATTTAAAGGGCTGTGAACTCGTTTTTAGTCATTCATTAATCAGTTTCGAATTTCTTAGAATTTATTTCTATTTTCTGCTTTCTTTCCTCGTGGATTTGAGAAGTCTCTGTGAGGAGTACAGAGAAGCTCCGAGGATTCGGAGTAGTTATCTTCATCACATTTATCCCGTATTCTATCTATTTTCAATGGTTAGGGTAATCTAGAATCTTTAATAGACGACCTAGGAATGTTTTAAGGTCGACCCGTGCGACCATGGTTGAATACGGACTTGATTTCGGCGTTCGACTTTAGTGAACTTCGCCGATTGGCGAAATCGGAATACCTATGATTGTTTCTATGTTCCGTCTCTCCCTCCTAAGTCAGAGTGCGTCAGAGTGCCTAGTGTGACCATAACCCAGGTCCGGTTTAATCAAAATCATGCTTTGATACCATCTTGTAACGCCCTGAAAATCGGGGGTCGAACATAAACTCAACTCCCGAGTTCCAGAACATCACTTATGCAACAAAATGAATGATGATTGAATATTGACTGTATTCGTGCATTGAACATGAGTGAGATTAAGCCAAAACAACATATCATACTCCAGAGACAGTTAAATTTGCAAGCGGAAGACTGTGATAGATAGATAAAATATATAACTTATGATGAGTCTCCAGAGTGTGATAACATTACCAGGTTAAATAAATACAAGTGCAGTTCTAAAATTTACCAAATGTGAGGAAGTGTAATGCCTCCTATCCCATGTACTATAGCCCCGTCAATACAATATCAGGTCTTCATTGACCTGCCAGAGAGATACAGATAGGAGAATTCCTCCTATCATCATAGAAGTAGTCCGGCTCTGCTTCACAAGCATCGCCACCACCTGAAACTCAACAAATCTGGTTGGTGTGTACAACACCGTCCCGTAACGTGGGAGTGAGTGATCAACTCAGTGGAACAGTAAAGCATAGGTTAACATGTTATCAATTCAATCAAGCAGTAATGATAAAGCAGTACAAATCAAACATTTCTAACTACTCTTGTTAAGTGCGAAAATGAAATGACATGATGCTGTATGCCCTTGCCAAACCACCCTCAAGCGACATCATCTTACGTTCGCGAATGCTTACTCCCTCAGTGCGCCACATCTACAAAGCACATGCGGTGCGATGATGCTCATGATTACCAAGTTTTTATTAGTCCATTTCAAACAGCAGTATTGGGAAACTAAGGTACCTCCCTTGTATCATTACCAAACATGATCCATTCTAGGGTCGTCAATCCTAGTTAATCTCATACGACATTATGGTTTGAGAGGCTTAGCGAAGGCATCACAAAGGGCTCGTCACCCGTCAGCACGGATACAGATCTCACCGTATGCGGCTCAATTGCGGACCGTCAGCTCGAGTACAGGTCTCACCGTACTCGGCTCAATCACTAGCCGTCAGCTCGAGTACAGGTCTCACCGTACTCGGCTCCACTCATACTCTAGTTGCTGTGAAAGACTCGTCGCCAATCACAGACCCTTGGAGTATACTCGAAGATACTACGGAGGACTCGTCGCCCGTCAGCACGAGCACAGGTCTCACCGTACTCGGCTCTCGCCGTAAGTATCGACAGCTCGAATACAGTGTCCCATACAACCGTATTCGGCTCACGAGTTGGTTGCGCAATGGTCACTATGGAGAGGCACATGGCCCCAGCGTAGGCCGACAGCTCGACCACGGTGTCCCATACCACCATGCCCGGCTCATGCGTCTTAGCAGATCGAGGTACCATGGTTAAAAGGGGTTTCACTGGTAAGTTTGGTACCCTAGGTTCAAGCAGTAACGTCCAAACAGGGTGAACATGCATAAGGCAGATCGGGTTACTTGACGAGCTCGACTAGCACGATCGCCTGTTGAGCTGCACGACATGAAGTGCATAAACAACTTCGTGTGGCCTAGCCACTGCCGACAGGCAACGTACGACTCGAGTTCGTCGAACACATCCCATGTGGCAAATGAATCTCAGCCACGAATTCAATCCCATTACCGATTGCCTGGGCCATAATCATAGCCCCAAACACAATCAATTGCAGATAGATAAAGCAGTAATGGATCAAGATCCAACTCATACAATCAAGGTTTGGTATTATCCGTTTAGGGCTGCCAGGGCTGTTGCATGCACTCGTTGCTCCGCTCCCCCATCACCCATGACGGATCATACAACGTAAATATAAATTTAAGCATATGCATTATATAGTTGAAATCATAAAGCAGTTGAGCATGTTATGAATCACAACACAAGCATGAGTTTGTACATGTTCAATTCCTAATCACACAACTATCAAAGGAGATCATACACATAGTTAAAAAAAGGTTGAGAATCATATCTCAACACCCTTATACATTACAATTTGCTAACTACTACTCATTCAGACATTTCAAGAAACACTTGAACAAACATACATCAACATACATGACATATGTCGATCACATAGGCGTTAGGCCAAATCCTTTTACTAGGGAGTTGCCCCAATCATAACACGCGTACACCCACGACGGATAGTCATGGCAAGCAGGAATCCAAGTTCCATATTCATTCAGTCATTTCCACAAACACTTGGGCCACACATTTTAGCATATATAGTGTATATTGGCCGTGGCGTGATTTAGGGCAAATCCTTTCGTCAAAGGGGCATCGCCAATACATAAATCATGAATCCATGACAATTAGTCATGGCGAGCACGAATTAGGATTCCATACTCATTCAGTCATTTTCACAAACACTTAGAATACACTATTACAACATACATGGTGCATGTTAGCAAAACATGTATTAGGGCTATCGTTTAGCCAAACGAGTATTTTATCTATGTATAATATATTACTACAACAAATAATCATGGTGAATACATCTCCAAAATTTATACGTATACAGTATTTTCTAGAATACGCAATTTCAACATATATAGTATATATAAGTAAAACATGTATTTAGGCGAATCCTTTTGCCAAATAAGTATTTTATCCATATATCGTATATCCATATAACAAATAAACATGTCAAACACATTTCCAAAAAATATACGTATACGGTATTTTCTACAAATACCTAAAATATGTAGAATTCCATATTTTTCATCTTTAATCGAAACGGAAAACAGACAACACTTTGTACATGTGCAATTGCATGCAGATCATGAATCTATCATTATCTGACATTGAAAGCATTGAAAACCATAACCTATACACCTAAAGTCTGCACCTTATGTCGTAGAATCACAACGGAATCGATAGGTTTGCTAAGCTTCCGTATTCGGCAGTTTGGCAACCTATAAAACGAAATAGGTTAGCTATTTCACAACCTACAACAGTCTAAACTCCAAAACAGATTAGGGTTAGGGTTTCTTACCTAGAAACGACGCCGGAAACGCCGGAAAAAGCGTCAAGAAAGGGATGGTGCAGCCCGTGTGGTGGCAAGGAACGACGGCAGGGAGATTCTCCCACTTCTCCCTCACTTTCTCTATCTTTTCCCTCTCTCAAACCCAAATTCGTATGGCTGCCATGGGAGAGGGTTTAAGGTCCTCATATAGTCTCAAAACTCACCGAAATAGACTCATGTTCAAGGGTTACTGCTAATATAGGTATTTCGTCACTTTACCAGCTCAAAAGAGAGGTTCTGGTGGCCCTCCTTGAGCCAAACGTCAGACTTAAGCTCTCCACACATGGATCAATGTGGGATTACATTTTCGACTCGATCGGATTCCCAGATCACACGTGGCGGACCAGTTTCAGTTCAACGGTTAGTGGGCCACGATCCGAAATTCCAAGCACATGTAAATGTTCCTGAAATTTTTCCTGATCCGAGGGTATAATTTGGTCTGATTCTGACGGTCTGGTTGCTTAATACTGATGCGCAAGCGAATGGTGTCAGATCATTATTCCAGATATTTATTTTGAGAAGGGAATAGTGTTTTTCACACTCCCTCGCTCCGGATCCAAACGAATGGCCGTGGGACATCGGCTGGACCTGATTTTTGAGATGATTGTCAAGCCCAGCGAAGCGGTCCTAGTTCCTTAACTTCGTGTTAATCGGACTTCCGATGTGCGGTTTAGACCTAATACGAAGTTTCAAGTCATTCCCGAGAGTAGCCGGGAAAAGAGTTTGGTTCTAAACTTTAGGGTAACCTAGCGTCAATGATGCTGCAAGTTTTGGGTCTTGCAGATCGTATTTAAAGCGATCCCAACGGATTTCATGGCTAATCGAGTTTTGCACTTAGTTAACTTTGTTAAATTTCTAAAGGATTTAATCCTAATTGTTTTTTGGTTGAGATGGTACTTAGGCCTTTGTAGTTTGTATATAAAGTGATCCAAGTTTTACTACTTAGCTAGTTTAAGTTAGTGTCTAGAGCGAAGGTGCTTTGAAAAATTAAAAGCACAAGGTAGTGAAGGGTGGGATTTGTGAAGGAAATGGGTTCAGAAGCGATTTTAGACTGTGGGGTTCAGTTCTGACGAAATAATAAGGTGTTAGGAGCAACCCATTGCCTAAGGACATCTAATCCCAGGTTGGCAAAAATCCGGGATGTTACACGCACGTTCCGATTATCAAACTTGCCAAAACCCTTGAGTGTCTAGCCTAGCATATTGATTTCCACTAAAGGTTTGAAACCATTCTAGTGTTACCCAAAATCAAGAAATTATCCTAATGTTTTTTTTTTTTTTTTAACATCAAAATATCTTATTGCCTTTACCAAGATTACAAGTTCATTTAAGTGACGACTGATAACACTATTATGCCTCTCATTTATGCTTCCTTTCACCTCTAAGGATAGTTTCCCCCTGTCTAGGATACGATGTAATTTTCCACATTCAGTGTTCGAGCTAGCACAGATAGATGGTTGCAGTGGGTTTGAGCTTGATACGTCAGTCATCTGCCTGCAGAGTAGAGGGTTTCGGTATCAATTCACAATCCTGTTAAATCTCGATCATTTGGTTGATCAGGGCACTGAGATTGTTGAGATTTGCTAGGACTTAGAATTCAAGTCAAACCATGTAAACTTTGTTCAAAGATGGTTCCATCATCTTGTGACCCTGATTATTCTGGACTGATGGGGAATGTCAGGTAATCTTATATCCTCATAAGGGACAAGCCTATGTGGCCCATTACGCTTCCGCTGTGCAATCTGATCATCTAAGCACTACTTGGAAATTCCAGGTTCAGGATTCCTACATGAAACATAATTTTAAAATTTTGCTAGATCTATCTGGGGTTTCAAATCAAATCCCAATATACTTAGTCTAGGGTTGAAAATTCACCAAAAATTCTATAATTCTGCTTCTAATAAATTTTACGTCGTGGAATTGGGGGAAATGTTTTCTCTAAGTAAGGAAACGTACTAGGGAATCCAAGCTACAATTCCTAGGGTGATTCTTAAGTTTAGAGAGCACATGTGTCCCAATCAAAATGTACAATATGGTGGCTAAGGAATTCCTACCATTCCAAGTCAGTTTCATTCGTCAATTCTTACAATGATATTACTTCCCATGTTGGGAAATTTTTTGAAAAAGCTCAAATTCTAAGTTTCCTAAAGATTGTGTACTGAGAGTCAAGTTCGAGGGATGCTTATAATAATTCTCATTTGCGTCACAGTGGGCACTTGTTTCCCACAATACCTAAGCTTAGTTTCTAAGTTCAAACAACAGTTTTGGTGGTTTTCATGGGAACTAAATTTTTAAGTTTCTAACTTCTCAACCTCTCCTAATCTCAAGGGAATCTCACATAAGTTTGAATGGTACTCCAACAATTCCAAAGGGAACCTAAGTCCATTTCTAAGTTCCATGGTTATCCAAACAACTGGCCAGAGGCCTAACATTTTGATTTTCTACATTCTCAATTCCTCCAAGCTATAGATGAAGTTCTCATAAGTTCAAATACTTGTTCTAATAATTCTAAGGTAACCTAAGATTTAGGGTTTCTACATTCTCAATCATTCTTCTAAGTCTAAAGGAGATTCACCGAAGTTCAAGTTTCTAATTTCAAATGTTCTAACTGAGACATTTAAGGCTTGTATAAGATCATTCCCCAAGGCCAAGTTTGTCCAAACTATTCTCTGATACCAACTGTAACACCCCGTGTTTTCAGGACCCGAGTATATGACTCGTTTCCCAAAAACCCGAGTGTTAACCTTAAAGGATGGTCAAATTCGAGTGTATTATTTTTTTTTCTTTATCAGAGTAAGCAGATGAGCGTAGAATGGACAAATCAACATAAAGGAAAGTCTTCATTTACATTTAGGATATACAAGAAGATGCCCATAATGACTTATATAAACCAATGTCTCGATATAACAAATACAAGAATCCACATGATTTAGTACATGAAAAATAACATAAGAATGTAAACATAAGCCGCAAGATCGCGCAGCTCCTCGAGGTAAATACAACCATGGAACCCTGGCACTTGTACTCGGCTCCACATCAACCTGAACCTGAAAGTCACTTAAGCCACCTGTGCTACCTGTATGGTTATATATTTGATGCATGAGTGGCCAACTCAGTGTGAACTCTCCTCAAGATTACACACCGCCGCATTAGGTAAGAAATAGTATAAAACATCCAGACAACCAAAACAGAGTAAATGCAGTCTTATTATGTGCATGGATGTATGGAATGCATTCACGCCCCGGGGATGCTCATCCGTGCGGACAGGGCCGCCGCCCATGCAATCATCGAACCTGAGAAACATCATCCAGTCAGAAACAATACATAGCCCATGTACGATAACAATGATGTTGGTCTGTGCTATGTATGCAAGATTAGCTAAGTCATTATTAGTCCAATTACAACCAGCCATTTTAAATAAGCTCAAAGGTCACTACGGGGAGCACATGACCAAGCGTAGGCCGATGGCTCGGGTATAGTATCCCATGACTACCATCCCCGGCCCATGAGGCTACCATCTTAGGATGTTTAATGGAAACCCATTGACTAGTGGCCAACCATATTACAGTATATAGGGCTTACCATTGCATGGTTCCATGGTATAAAACATCGGACCCATGTAGGTAAAATATCAAATAAAACCACGTAGGGCGAGTATCAAAATATGCCACATAGGGCGAATATCAAAACCTTACGATAAAGACCATCCTTAAAAACCATTGGGCACAACAACCCTGGATGGTAGGCCCACATCAATGATCCATCTAGACCACCACTCAATAGCCACCAAGTCGAAGGTCTATTAAGATCACAACTAGTCAAGTTACATCCCAAGTATGAGTGTACATTCATATGTGAAAATTTCTCACTAATGTACTAGTTTAAGTTCCATGAGCAATCCACTAATAATCCTTAAGCATGAACAATTATACAGGATAATTATAAAGCATGTAATACAACAATTCAATTTTCGTCAGCTAACACATGTGGTTATAAAGGAAGATATCAATTATGGATTTAAATAAAAACTATAACTTAAGCTAATGAGAATATGGAAAGCTCAAGGGGAAGAATCATCACCTCATAGTTCGCATCGCCTACCAGCATCGTTAGGGAATGCGTGTTCTTTTAAAATTAGCCCCTATTATCAATCATGAACTGGTACAATTAGATCCAAGTTCTACACACTACCTAGGGTTTGGATTACTTTTAGGGTTTTGGTATAGAGTTAGGGCTTCATCCTAGGGTTTAATTCTAGGAGTAGAGCATATGATGTATGTGCAACTTAAATACAATATAATAGTAATATGGTTAGTTACATTTTAACTTTAATGATACAATTATTATTTGTGACCCTAGTAATAATTAGCATTAAAATTGTAATAAAATAGTACAACCCATTATTAAAGAAAATATTTTCAAGTGATGGACACCATGCCAATATCGCTAATGGTAGTTTCATTTATAACAACTAATATTATCGTAACATGTTAATAGTAATATTATGATAATATTTAAGAATGGTAAGTAAATTACACTATTCACTAATTTTAACTCCATTTATTATAAATAGTTCTAGCATAAGTTACCCGTCAATGGCTAATCATATATAATATTAGTAATCCTAATAATAAGAGTGTAACAGTGATATTAATACCATGAGGTATGTCTAGTCTAAAAAGGAAACATTGACTCATTGAGTCGACTCAGTTGAGTTGGAAAAGTTACCTGATGACGATGCCCTGCACTAGGATCAGGACTAGGAGCCCCAACATAGTTGGTTTATTGACCGAGCATGGTCCCTGAATGGCACGAGATTCGGGTCGGCCCTAACTCAGTGAGTTGACTCGGTTTGAAACCGAGTTGACTCGTTTTCCTTCTTTATTTTCCTCTTCTTCTCTTCTCTCTTTCCCCTCACCATTTTTCTACTTATCTCCTTCCTCTCTTTCCTGCTAGAGCGTCCAGTAGCCTCTAACTCGAGCCAGCTGACTCGACAGCGAGTCAGCCCTCCCTCTCACAAACCCAAGCCCTCTCCTTCTCTAGTTTCTCCTTTCTCTCTTCTCCCCTCCATCTGTTCCATCCTCTCTTTTCCCCCTTCTTCCTATCTAAACAGGTCCAGCAATATCTGGACTCAGCCTCTCGCATCAAGCCCAACTCGCAGCCCAGTGAGTCAAGTCGAGTCGAAGTGGTGCAACTGGTAGTGCAGCAACGGTACTGTTGTTTTTCCTCTCTTCCCTTTCTCACTTCTTTTCTCTCTTTTTTCTCCCTTTCCCACAACCAAAAAAACATCTGGATTTGATCATACTCAACCCAGCTCAGACCCAACTCGGATTGAGTTACCGCACCACCTCTTCTTCCTTTCTTCTCCTCTTTCTTTCTATCTATTTCTCCTCTCTTTTCTTCTCCTTTTTCTTCCTTCTTTATTTCTTCTCTATCCTTCCCTTCTGCTGAAGATCTAGCAAGGCTCCGACTCGGCTTGGAATCAGATCGAACCAGTACAACTCGGTGGAGAAAACGGTTTGGCCGTCAATGGCAGACTCCCACCAACTGCTTCTTTCCCTAGTCTGAGAGCGTGGGAGGGTTCGAATGGATGTCATGGAGCTTGCAGAGGAGAGATTTCGAAGCTCCATGGGCATTTGGGTGGTGGGTTCGAAGATAGAAGGAAACGGCTACTTTCTCTGTCTGATTTTCTCCTGCTGCGTGAAATGGTGCTAGGGTTTGTTGAGCTTGATCCCAGCCCTTTTTATTCCTTTACCCTCATCTGTTAAAACGGTAGGATTGACAGTCAATGGTCCGGATTTGTTCTGGCAGGACCGACTCAAAAATACTGCTATTATCTCAAACCGGTAGTCGTTTTGATTTTTCCCGTGGGCGAAAATCCTCTCCCACGTGGAGAGCCCTTGAGTGGCTGGGATTTGCTTGAAATAGACGGTCGAGATTGGAGAGGGGTGAGACCACATGGATTGCTGAGATGGAGTGGCAACAATTTCCACTTTTGGAAATGGCATGCTTGTAGGTCTCGTTTACATCAAAAATCGTGTGCTTGTACATGTGTGGGATAGTGCGAAACCTTTCAAGTTTTGGTCGCACGTGGGTCTTCTATCCAATGGGCGGTTCAAATCATGAATATAGGCCCCGCTGGTGGGCCACCGATCAAAAACACGGACGTCGTCCGTTCATTGGCAAAGAAACAGGAGAGAGAGGGAGATTTTCCCATTTGCGGGAAATGCGGTCAGCGCTCGGTTTGACCGAGCTTAGTGGTCCAGTGCACCTCGAGTGCTCCCCTGAGGTGCACATGCGACGCATGTGTGGGGACCACCACGATGTTTGTGGAAAATCCACTCCGTCCATTCTACATGGTGGGCCCTGTCATGGCCTCTACCCAATTATCAGGCGGATCCATTCTCAGATGGGCCCCACAACTCGATTTAGATCATACTTGTGGGTTTACCTCGATCCTATGGTTGGATTTCAGCTAGATTCATCATCAACGGTATAAAGGGCCTATGGAATCATTTGTACGTTTAAGTGCACCACCATATGTCACTAATAATTCTATTAATTGTCAATTACCTTATTATAAAATCACCTTACATTCACTTTTCATGTGTTTAGAGTGATAAATTTCAAAACATGAACTTAAATAAACAAATCAAATATTTCAATTAATCTAAGACATGTATTTAAGCCAACTTGCCAGGTATCCAATCACTTCTTAGGCATCGGTTTAAGTCAACCTATCAAGTATTCTAACTAACCAAGCATCATAAATTAGCTCTAAGACATGCATTTAAGAGAGCTAGTTAGGTGATTTATCTGCTTCTAAGACATGAACTGGAGCAAGCTAACCAATGACTAAATCACTTATAAGAGATGTACCCAAGTAAGCTACTGAATGGTCAATCATTTAAGGGTCATCGTTCGTAGTTACAATAAAACCATCCTTAGTCTATTAGTGAATCGGGATCCTAAAAATAACCATCTCTGGTGGTGTGGTGATCCATCTTGGAGGTTGACGGATGGATAGCTTAATGTATGGAAGGGGATTGTTTTCTTTTGAGGGTTGGATCTAGACTGAAATGCATGTGGCCGTTTGCTTAGGGTAGACTTGCATTTATTTTTATTTTTGTTTTTTTTGGGATATACAGTAACACTCAAGTACAGGAAAGTACGGGGTGTTACATGATGTCTCTCAGCTCAGGGAGTCAATGAATGAGAGGTTTACTATCGTGGAACGGATGGTGCTAAGTGTGCAATAAACCGTCCAACAATTGGTGGACGTGATAACTTGTCACCAGGATGACACTACACCATCACACTCCGCACCATGATAATGGTCACTGCACACTATCACATACACTCCACTTATATCTCTGTGTATGAATATTAGTATCTTTTTGAATATTCTACGTCTGTATGAGTGTATGTGATATCTAACCACTCTAGGGATTCTGACGTTTTTTGTATGTCCATGGAAGGATTTGTTGTCTTTTATGTTTGGTTTGGTTTGGATAAATTTTAAATCTACTGTTGTCTGTGGCAGTATATGTGTGGATAGTTGGATAACTTTTGGTTTCATTTTGAATATGGCTGAATGGAATTCATATCTTTAAATACCATGATTATATCTTGAGTTCCCCTGGTTTATCAAGTTCTAGAATGCATGTGATGTCCTTAATGAATATTTTTCACTGCTATATAACTGTTCTATTTTATTCAATATGCATCCACAAGTTCTTGAATTGATGTTTGCTTCAATTGCATTACCTATTATACATCAATTGATCTGACTCGCCTTCTGTTCGGTTCTCCAAAGTATTTCACTCTTCAGTCAATATCAACTGGGATATCTTTGTCAATGACTGATAAAAAGGGGGAGAACATTTGCAAACACCCCGAATGGAAAATTGTATATCTGTTAGATATTGTTGCAGGTGTTAGGGGAAGCAGCTGCATCAAGCAAGGGGGAGTTTACAAGAAATGGGGAGCAACTACTTGGTTGTGTACATGGGTTTGAAAATTGTAAAATTGTGTAAAAGCATGTACACACAATTTAGGGTGTGTTTGTCTAGAAGTGTTCTAGGGTGTTTTGGGGGTTTTGTCACGTAATTGACAAAGGGGGAGATTGAAAGTGCCCTGGTTTGTCAAGTTACGTGAGTGGTAGGTCAGACTGTCTACACAGCTCGATAGGAAAATCAATTCAAACGTCTACCTCAACCGGATGTGTACAAGCTCATCACAGGTGAATCTAAAGCCTCACATCCCATGACCCAAAACACCAGGTAAAGAAAAACCCTTAAAAATAAGTTAGAAATCATAGGGTTTTAGGGTGAGAAAACTTTTTTTCGACAAAGAAAAATCTCTAAGTTTTTCTCGCCTTGTCGATTTTATCGAAGCACCCTCGATATGATCGACCTGCACTGTCAATGTCCTCGATACCTTAACGATATTATCGATGTGAGGACCAAAAGTGTCCAGCAACTAAATATTCATCTGGACTGATTTATCGATGTATCGATACACCTATCGATATCATCGATATAAGCACTAAATATGTCTAACAACTTCACAACATATCTAGACGAATTATCGATGTATCGATACACATATCGATATCATCGATATTCAAATCTTGAGTCCATCGAGAGTGGCTCAATAAGATCGACAGGCAGATTTTCGCCGCCCCTATTTTTTTAATGAAAATCTCGAATTCCTTCGATATATCGATGACCGTCTGATATGATCTGAATTCAAATATCGATAAGATCGGAGGTCCATCAATGATATCGATAGTGGGCGGGCATTTCTCACAACAGATATTTCAGGGAATTTTTAACTATGATCGGGGGCCCTTCGATAGAATCGATATTCAAATATCGATGATATCGGCACCAGGTCGATTGCATCGAACAAGGTCATAATCTATCTAGCAAGCTTAAAGATAAATTAGCTAGATTTATCGATGCCTCGACTCTAATCTCGATATCATCGACATTCAAATTCCGATGATCTCGATGGCTCCCCGATAATTCATGAAAACCTGAAGTATTTCAAAGTCAAGTCTCTCTCATTTTTTCAAGTGTCGATGGATCGAACCTATCATCGATGGAATTGGAGTTCGAAATCCGATGACATCGATAATAGTTTTGATTCATCGACCAATTGGCAAAGAGTTTCAAAAGCGTATGACATTGAGTCTAAGTCATCGAGCAGACCATCGATGCGATCGAGAGTATACACTCGATGATATCGAACCTGCTCGATGATATCGAACTCTGTCATAAATGTGACCGTTTTATATCCGTTGGAACTTTTTGCCCATATATAGAGGACTTGTCTTTTGTTGCTATGAGAGAAAATAGAGGGAGCTTTTGTGTGTTTTAACTTACATCTTATATCCAAAGCCCTTTCTCTCAAGGGAGTTCATCTTCAAATCCACCCTCATCATTGATATCTAATAGAGTGGATTGGGGAATGAACTTCCGCATTCAAGGATCCTCCAGCTACTACCTTAATGGCAAATCATTAAGTTGGGATGCCTTGAATGCCTAGATGATTGGAACTACTCTATCTTCTCTATAGAAAAATCTTTAGAGAGTAGGATTCCATCATAACCTTGACCCAACCCGAAGCCAAGTATTAGTACATCACTCTGTGTTGCGGTTCAAGGGAACAGAAGACTCTTTGTTAACAAGGAGGAGGAGATCTTCGACACTGTGCTAAACAAGACTCATCAGCTTATTTGTAAGTATCCAGAGTCCAAGAGGACACTTGTGATCATTCCTTTGTAAGATTAGGTCTTAAGTAGTTCTCACCCTTTGAAGTTCTTAAGGAGGCCTCCGACGGGAGTGTACGTGGTGGGTGCATTGTGTGGACCCTTGCTCTGTGGAGAGCATAAACATCTGGTTTGGAGTGAACCAGTAAAACTCTGGGTTTTAGGTGAACCGGGTAAAACCTTAGGGTTTGAGGTCAACCGTGTAGAAACCTCCAGTAGGGTCTTATGAAAGATCCTTGGACAGTGTGCCTAAAAGTGGGTGCGTTGTGTTGACCCTTACTCGTGAAAGCATAAACAGTCAGCCTCAGTGTAGGTTGTAAAGGTTGAAGGTGAACCTGATTTAAAACCTTAGGTTAGAGTGAACCATGTGAAACCTCCTTAGTGAAATCTGGTACACTTAAGGGTTGAGTACGGTTACCGGGAGTGGAGTAAACAAGTAGTCGAACCACTATAAAAATGATTGTGTTTGTGATTGTTATTCTTCTATGTGTGTGTTTTATGTCAATGCTTTCATATCCATATATCTGAGATCACACCTCACACACTTACACAGTCATATCCATCATAAACTAGTTTGTATACTGTTTACTTCTTTCATAGTTTGTGATTGACCCTTACTCGTGAAAGCATAAACAGTCAGCCTCAGTGTAGGTTGTAAAGGTTGAAGGTGAACCTGATTTAAAACCTTAGGTTAGAGTGAACCATGTGAAACCTCCTTAGTGAAATCTGGTACACTTAAGGGTTGAGTACGGTTACCGGGAGTGGAGTAAACAAGTAGTCGAACCACTATAAAAATGATTGTGTTTGCGATTGCTATTCTTCTATGTGTGTGTTTTATGTCAATGCTTTCATATCCATATATCTGAGATCACACCTCACACACTTACACAGTCATATCCATCATAAACTAGTTTGTATACTGTTTACTTCTTTCATAGTTTGTGATTGGATCCTCTACCAGGCTTGGAAGCCAGTAGAGTTATTTTTTAAGTAATCCTAATATGTGTCTATTGTTAGGATTAGTGTGATAGGATTTTAAATAAATCATAAAAACTTTTAAAAGTCCTATTCACCCCCCTCTAGGACATATTGGCATATTCTGACTTCAACTAGTGCGGTCTTCACCGCCATTTCATATTCAATGTTGAGGCATAGTCCAAATTATGTTTCAGCTTGGCATCTTGATGCAAACTGAACTGGGCTCAAGATTCATGGGCTAGGCCCAGGCCTATTAGGCCTAAGCCCAAGTCCCACAATTGGCCCATCCATAAGGAGGCCTAAGCCTCCTACATAGGCAGCTAGTTATGCAAAATCAATTAGCCAAATCTTTTTAAATTCATTCTTATCTCTTAAGCATTTTTTAAATTATTTTTTCCATTTTTGTAATAAGTTATTGGTTGCCAATGGCCTTATGAGCTCACCTTCTTTGTACGTGTAAGGAGCTTATTTAAGGGCTTTTCATGAGTAGTTTCAAGGCACCTTTGAATTGAATAAAATTTCTAGTTTGTTTCTTCTACTTTGTTTGTGGTTCTTGTGCTTAGATTAAAGGTGCTTACAGTTGGGTGGATTCTTTCCATTAGCTAGTTGCACCACACCTAAAGCATTTAGCGAATACATATTGCTAACCATCCTCTAAACCCACCCACCCCCTGGATAGCTTCCACTATGTTTGGTCCTCTGACCTAAATCCATCTAATAGCACTTGAGAGTAGTCCATAATCACATATTCAAGGGTATTGCTTGCAAAATGGAGGTGTGAGTGTGATTACATGGGATAATATATCTTTCCAATCCACCCAAGTGTGCTACCTTTTAAAAAAAAAAAAAAAAAAATCAATTTTCCAGGGGCCTCAAGCACCATGAAAAATTGAAATGAAAATTTGAAAAGTAAAAAAAGGTAGTGGGTCGCTTTTGTTGGAGCCCACTAGAAACTCCAAGAAATTCTTTTGGAGAGCCATTAATCACAATAAAAAATTGTTGCAGTCTAGAGTCCCAACGAATAGGATTTCAGCTGACCAAGTGATCAGTAAGTGACTATGTAACGACCTGAAAATTTCCGTACATTGGGCCGAGTACCACCTCGACCAGAAATCACATAGGGTTAAATCCTTTAGAAATTTAACAAAGTTAACTAAGTACTAAACTCGGTTAATCATGAAATCCGTTGGCATCGCTTTAAATACGATCTGCAAGACCCAAAACTTGCAGAATTGGTGACTCTAGGTTACCCTAAAGTCTAGAGCCAAACTCATTACTTGTCTGCTCTCGGGACTGAAACGAAACTTCGTATGAGGTCTAGATCACACATCGGGAGTCCGATTAACACGAAGCTAAGGAACCAGGACCGCCCCACTGGGATTGACAATCATCTCAAAAATCAGATGATTCCGATGTCCCACGGCCATTGTTTTCACTCCGGAGCGAGGGAGTGTGAAAAACACTATTTCCATCCAAATGAAAATATCTGGAATAGTGATCTGGCACCTTTCGGTTGCGCGTCAGTATTAAGCAACCTGACCGTCGGAATCAGACCAAATTACACCCTCGGATTAAGAAAAATTTCAGGAACATTTACATGTACTCAGAAATTCTGATCGTGGCCCACGGACCGTTGAACTGAAAGTGGTCCGCCACGTGCGATCTGGGAATCCGATCGATCCGAAAACGTAATCCCACGTAGATCCGCAGAGGGTGAGCTTAAGTCTGACGTTTGGCTCAAAGAGGGCTACCAGAACACCCCTTTTGAGCTTGGAAAGTGGCGAACTGCCTATATATGCAGCCACCCTTGAACTTGAGTCTATTTTGGATATGTTCTAGGCTATAAAAGGGGCTTAGAACAGCCCCTCTCACAGCCATACGAATTTGGGTCCAAACCCTAAGAGAGAAAGAGAGAAAAGAGAGAGAAACTTGTGGAGATCGAGGCCGATCTTCCTCCTGCTGCTTCCACCTCTCCCACGGCCTACACCGCTCTATTCCAGGGGATTTCTCGGCGGTTTCCACCCCATTTGAAGGTAAGAAACCCTAACCCTAGGTCTGATTTGAGCTTGATTAGTGATAGGTGTCACGCCCCCAAACCCGGAGATCGGATTCACAGGAATCCCGATCGCCGAATCTGATGCCGACAGCCTCCATAGTACCCCATTCTCGACTCCTAGCGTCCATACGCCAGATTCCGATCCTGGGATCCTATAAGGAGGATTTTCCAATGTACATTTAACTCATAATAAGCATAAACACAAGATTACCCAATTCACAAAGGCAACATCATCATCACATATCCACTAATATAATCATTTGAATACAATGCCAAAAGGAAAAATACATATGTCGAAATTAAGACTCCATAAGTCCGCTGCACGCTCCAAGCTCAATGCTGCTGCAACCTAACGTCACCTGCACGCATCTATCGTGCATAAGCTTATAGAAAGCTTAGTGGGTGGTGTAAGTGTGTGCACAAGGTAAGTGTCAAGGTAAGTGTCAAGTATCCAATACAATGTCATCATCATACAATACCGAAATTACTGGTAATCTATAAATTGTACATTATCGGAATAAGCATAAGCACTGACAAGATCATGAATTATCAGAGTGAGCAGAAATACTAACAAGATCATAAATCATGCGATAACAGAGTAAGCGAAAGTATGGACAAGTCCATAAGTCAATTAATATTAGAATACGCAATATAGAACAACTATGCAATAAGGAGTCATAAAGAGCCAAATATCAGATACCAAAGATGTAATGCAATATACAAATCCTGCTAAGTCTGTCTAGGCCATATAAGTACAGAAACATAGCAACCCAAAATGTCATATGCCTGTAGATGTAATGTAATATGCGATGCGAATGAAATGATCATGCTGGAGTGTGAAGTCGGGATGATAGTACGTAGTATCGCAGGCTACGGGGTCCACCACAAGGGACTTCTATCCAAACCAGTCCCATACCTAAATTTGGATAGTCAGTCTCAACGTGGTAAACTCCTGACCTCAGGTTAGTCGCGCGCCCAACCGAAATCCTTGCCATAACGAAGGTACACAACAATTAGTTGCGCACCACCAGCCCGAGTGGATAGTGAATGAATGAATGAATGAGCATGCAACTCCTACTCAATAAGTCCACATATCAGTACGGTTCCTCTTTGGGAAATCACCGGGGTCTATTACACTCCAAACCAGATTGCCGCCCCATCGCGCGCAACAAGGTGAGTGGAAGAGACCTCACTATCCGCCTGCCAATATCGGGCCCGGCTCGTCGATAGCGGACCCATTCCTCGAGCTGGTCAGACTCAGCCTAGCATTGCCCCCTCCTCTCGGGCAGGTAAGGCCGTACCCCCTTCCAACCGACCACGACACAGTGGGAGACGCGGCCTAATGGTATATGGCCCTCATGCGCTCATGCATCCACTCGGTCTAGACGTTGGAGCAACCTCTGGAACCAAGAGGGTTTAGGGACTTTCACCCAGGGATATCTATAGCACCCCATGTAGAACAGATTTCCGGTGTCCCATCTGGCCATCCACGAACTACCTGTGGAGGCTACGACCCTGATGATGCTAGGGCATATAGTAATCACAGCACACAATGCAAGATGCATGAGTCATACAATCCAGTCATGCATCAATCCTACGCATACCATGCGCTCATGTGAGATAACCTCCGCCTATCAGGGAGTCTCATAACAACACACTCAATAATATATGCAATGATCAACCACATCTCATAATAAACATGCAGATGATGCGTATGGGCATGTATCATGATGCTATGCTATCACATACTCCTAATCAGTATCAATAATCGGCATCAGCAATCGGCCTCAAAAATGTGGACATCTAACCAACATTGTCCCAAGGAATGGCCTACATAGAGCCAAACATATAGTGGGCCCACGGCTTCACACAAAGGCCTAATATACAATATAGTGGGCCTTACCCGAGGGTCACATATATACAATAGGTGGGCCCTGCTCATGGGCCTTAAATACCTGACATGTGGGCCCTACTCATGGGTCTCAAATACGTCAAATGGGCCATGCATCATGGGTCTAATGCATATCACAATGGGCCTTGCCCACAGGCCACGAATACATCACAATGGGCCCCAACTACGGGTCGCATATACATCTTATAAGTCTCGACAATCGGCCTCGGCCTCAACAATCGAATTGACACTCGGAATCGGTCTCGATATGCAACCTCGACAATCGGAATCAGTCTCGATACTTAGTTTCGACAATCAGAATCAGCCTATACAATCGGCCTCGACAAATCAGAATCGGCCTCGATAATCAGAATCGGAATCAGCCTCAATCGGCTTCGATACATGGCCTCGACAATCGGAATCGACCATGGTACTCGGTCTTCGACAGATCAGAATTAGCCTCGATACTTAGCCTCGACAATCAGAATCGGCATATACAATCGGCCTCGACAAATCGAAATCATCGGAATTGACATTGATACTCGAAATCGATCGATAATCAGAATCGGTAAATCGGTCACGTCAATCGGAATCGGCAATCGGTCACGACAATCGCACGATCAACAGTCAGAATCGGCAAATCGGTCATGTCAATCGAAATCGGCAAGCGGTCAAGGTAATCGGAATTAGCAAATTGGTCACGACAATCGCACCGATCGATAGCCGGAATCGGCAAATCGGTCATGTTAATCGAAATCGGTAATCGGCCAAGGTAATCAGAATCAGCAAATCGGTCACGACAATCGCACTGATCGATGTCAGAGTCGGTAATCGGTCACGTCAATCGGAGTCGGTAATCGGTCACGACAATCGAAATCGATCGATAATCAGAGTCGGTAATCGGTCACGTCAATTGGAGTCGGTAATCGGTCACGACAATCGAAATCGATCGATAATCAGAGTTGGTAAATCGGTCAGAATGGGCCTAACAAGGCCCAAGGAAAGGTCACAATGAGGACATCTAACCATCATTGCCCATCAATGTGAACATCTAACTAACATTGCTCCCAAGGAGTGGCCCATATAAGGGATTCATACGCATCGTAACGGCCACACATACATCACATCGGGCCTCGCCCATGGCCTCGAATACATCAAATGAGCCATGCGTCATGGGCCTAATACACGTCACAATGGGCCGCACGATAAGGGCCTAATACGCATCATAATGGGCCTCGTGCACATTAAGTCGGGCCGCATCATATGGGCCTCATATACTCCTAGTGGGCTGCATCAATGGGCCGCACTAATGAATCTCATACATATCAAGTGGGCTACACAAATGGACGGACGATGTGTATAATACACCTACACCATGATCGGCCCACACATACATACATTGTGGTGGGTCCCGCCTGTCTAAAACGGACGGACGACATGGATCTAAGCCACATACATCACGGTCGACTCTAAATGGACGGTGTGAATATAAACACATACATATTGGTGCGTCCCACACCACCGGTAGGATGTCCATGCAGATGGACGGTGGAAATATAACACATATATCACAAGGGCCCCACAGATAGACGGTGCTTGATAAGACACCGGTAGGATGTCCATGCAGATGGACGGTGGAAATATAACACATATATCACAAGGGCCCCACAGATAGACGGTGCTTGATAAGACACATGCATCTCGGTGCACCCCACCGTCCAGTGATCTGGACGGTGGAAATAAAAACACATAAGTCATGGTATGACCCACACACCACACGTGTACAATGTGCTGGGTGGGTCCCACCTGCTGGCAAAACAGGCAGACGGTCTGGATCAAAACACATCAAAGGTAGGTTATATGAACGGACAGATTGGATATAACAAATACATCCAGGTGGGTCCCACATGGGGCCCACCACTCACCTGCATATCCATATATGTATAACATATATATCTATGTGTGTATATACAATACAATGGTGTATATACATATATATATATATATATAATAATTTTTTTGAAAACGTCCAGTCACTGTCCTGGACATTATATGCACATGCAAGGCGGGTTTCCACTGTGTAGGAGATATGGACGGTGTAGATATGATAAATACATCAATGTGGGTCCCACCTATCCACACGTGTCACGCGTGTGAGGTGGGCCCACATGATTCAAAACGGATGAATGGTGCGTGTAAAACACACACATCACTGTGGGATCCACCATCCTGGACAAGGACGGAGTGGATATATGACAAATACATCATGGTGGGTCCACCGTCCCAGCTGGACGGCTGGACGAAACACATTGATCAGGTGGGTCCACGCATGTGGCCACCTGCTAAATGAAGTTGCTATTTGTATTTTCCATCCAGCGCCCAGGTAGGACGGACGGTCTGGATATCGTGTACGTGGCATGTGGGCCCCATAGCCACAGGCCATAAAATGATCTGGAATGATAGATGGACGGTGTAGATATAATGCATATGTGTAGGTGGGGTTCACGTGTTGGATGCAGCACTGCATCAGGTGGGTACCACCGTCCAGGGCCTAGACTGTGTGGATATAGATACATCAAGGTGGGCTCCACCAGCCACTGTCCTGATGGACGGACACATACATCATTTGGTGGGTCCCACCCAGCGTATTGCGTTGATACAGTAGCTGGTGCTGCGTCAGTACAGTATACCTCGTGATGGGGCTCACAGTGCTTGCTGGCGTCCATCCAGCAGTCGTTGCTGCCGGCACCTCTCAATACATAACAGAAGGTGGGCCCCCCCTCACACGTGTAGCACGTGTGAGGTGGTCCCACACCCAGAAAATAGATGGGCAGAGAGGATAAAATACGTAAATCATGGTGGATTCACCCAACACCGTCCAAACAGATGGACGGCTGGGAGTAAAAACGGATGGACAGTATTGATACAAGGCAGTACCACATGCACATGCCACACACACACGTGGGTCCCACAGCTGCTGTTGCAGCAGGTTAAAACACATATATCATGAATGGGGTCCATAGGACCGTCCCACCTATCCAGCACCGTCTAGATGGATTGGACGATGTGGATATACAAATACATCATTGTGTGGCCCAACAGAGACGGTTTGGATAATGCCCATTCCTCAGTGGCCAGTCCAGCAGGAGTGTGACACGTGTCCAGGTGGGCCACGGAATGGGGGTGGAATGGATGTAATACAAACATCACCGCAGGGTGGGCCCCTGCTGGACGATCAGCCCACCCAACGCCCCTGCCCTGTTGGGCGTTGAATAGATGGACGGTTTAGATGAATCACATACTCACGGTGGGTCCCACTTATTCTATCATAAAAAATAAAAAAAAATAAAACTTAAGCCTATAAAACACCCACCTTTGATCTCTTTGTCCTTCTTCCGCCAATGCAATCTAGAGCTCGAATGGGTGTGATTCAACGGTTGAGATCGTCTTTGAAGGATTAGATTGGATGGTAGGGAGTGGGCCACACAATGCTCCTCCCATGGAGAGCCATGGACGTGGGTTGCTTGGGGAGGTGAAGTTTGAAAATGAGAAAGAGATGAGAGAGAGGGGTAAGAGAGAGAGAGAGAGAGAGAGAGAGAGAGAGAGATGGGTGTGATGGGTGTGAGTGAGTGATGTGTACTTGTGTAAGAGAGATGTTGACTTTGGGGTTGCTTGGGGATGGGGTTGTACTTGACATGTGAGGTGATGTGTACTTGACCTTTGATGGGATTGATGGATGTGACATTCGGTAGAGATTCTCTTGGGTTTTGCAACGCGCGGCGTTTTCCTCGAACTGAACGCGGGCCAACATCTCCTGGTCTGGGTATCGCCTTGGCGCGCGAGATGCGGCATCGGAACCGCGGCGACGGCGCGGTCGCATTGGTACTAGTCTTAGGTTGAGTCGACTCGGGTTGACGGTGTGTGAATCAGGGTGACGCGCAACGCCAGTTAAGGGTCAAAGGTTGCCGGAATTCGACCGGGAAGGCCGCGGAAGCCTATGGAAAGTACGGTCTAGGATACGGGGCTTACAATAGGTTACGGAAAGACTAATTGAATGCGCTCTTTAGGCTAGGAAACTCCCGTATACGGAAGCACCAACCCTCTTGCTGATTCATTGGAATTCCAAGGGCTGAGGTGAGGACTTTAAGCGTATAAGTTACGGTTTTCAACGCTTTCAATGTCAGATAATGATAGATTCATGATCTGCATGCAAATGCACATGTACAAAGTGCTTTCCGTTTCCTGTTTCGATTAGCGATAAAGAATATGGAATTTTACATACTCTTGATATACGTAGAAATACCGTATACGTATTTTTGTTGAGAAAATGTTTAACATGTTTATTTAATGTTTGATTATATCATGTGTGGATAAAATGCTAGTTTGGCGAAAGGGATCGCAAAAATACATGTTCATGTGTAAATGTCATATATGTGGAAATTGTGTATTCCAGAAATTCCGCATACGTGCGGATTTTGGAAATATAATTGTGATGATTATTTGCCGTATGATTATGATATACACGGGAAAAATACTCTCGAGTCTTAGGGACAGCCCAATCACGAACTTGCCTAACATACGTCATGTATGTTGGAAAGGTGTATTCTAAGTGTTTGTATAAGTGCATGTATGTGTACATGTGTATGTACTAGTGCCTTAGATAGGCGCTGATATGGGTTTTCCAACTCCCTTAGAGACATGTAGGATCCCCTCCATGCGGTGGTTCACCGCAACCACTTAATTGTATTGCACACACAATTGTATCCCTATGGGGATAGTGCTTTATTACATGCATTACAACATGCTTTGCAACATGCTTGACTTCATGTTTTACTTCATGCTTTATAACATGCCTACTAACATGCTTGTATTGCTTGTTTATCATGCTTTATCATGCTTTATTTCACATGCTAACGATGAAAACTGTTTGAGTTTGGGACTATGAATATAGTCCAAACACTCGGTACCAGACTTGTGATTGTGGCTGAGATTCATGTCGCCACAAAGGACGGGTCCGGCGAATCCGAGTCGTACTTCGGTTGGCGATAGTGGTTGGCCACGCGGAGTGCTTTTGCGCTCCATATCGCTCAACTTATGGTGCGCTCGAGCTAGTCAGGCTCGCCAATGAAACCGAAGTGTAGTTGTGTGTTCATCCTGTTTGGTCGCTACTGCTTGAACCTAGGGTACCAAACTTACCAGTGGTGATTCCTGTTTAACCATGGTACCTAGATCCGCTAAGACGCATGAGCCGGGCATGGTGGTATGGGACACCGTGGTCGAGCTGTCGGCCTATGCTGGGGCCATGTGCCTCCCCGTAGTGACCATTGCGCAACTATCTCGTGAGCCGAATACGGTGGTATGGGACACTGTATTCGAGCTGTCGATACTTCGGCGAGAGCCGAGTACGGTGAGATCTGTGCTCGTGCTGACGGGGGATGAGTCCTCCGTGGTATCATCGAGTACACTCCAAGGGTCTGTGATTGGCCGCGTGTCTTTCACAGCAACTAGAGTGTGAGTTGAGCCGAGTATGGTGAGACCTGTACTTGAGCTGACGGCTAGTGATTGAGCCGAGTACGGTGAGACCTGTACTCGAGCTGACGGCCAGCAATTGAGCCGCATACGGTGAGATCTGTATCCGCGCTGACGGGTGACGAGCCCTTTGCGATGCCATCACTAAGCTTCTCAAACCATAACATCGTATGAGAATAACTAGGATTGACGACCCTAGAATGGATCATGTTGGGAATGATACAAGGGAGGTACCTTAGTTTCCCAATACTGCTGTTTGAAATGGACTAATAAAAACTTGGTAATCATGAGCATCATCGCACCGCATGTGCTTTGTAGATGTGGCGCACTGAGGGAGTAAGCATTCGCGAACGTAAGATGATGTCGCTTGAGGGTGGTTTGGTAAGGGCATACAGCATCATGGCATATCATTTTTGCATTTAACAAGAGTAGTTAGAAATGTTTGATTTGTACTGCTTTATCATTACTGCTTGGTTGATTTGATAACATGTTAATTTATGCATTATTGTTCCACTGAGTTAGCTACTCACTCCCACGTTACGGGACGGTGTTGTACACACCAACCAGACTCTGTCGCAGGTTTAGAGGGCGCCTTGGTTCAGGAGCCAGAGCCCGACGTTGATGAGGACCAGGAGGAGTTCTCCTTCATGCAGTACTCTGACGGCTACGCTTAGGCCAGCTGCATCGCGGGATTCTCGGGGCCTCTTTTGAGGATGTATTTTGGGTTTTTGACTTACAGACAGTACATGTATATTGGTGCTCAGCTAGTACTCATACTCTGGAGTTCAGAAAATTTTGTTACTTTACATATTTGAATATAAAATTTCAGTCTTCCGCTGCTTTCAAATGCATTGAACTGGAGTATGAATTACTGTTTTGGTTTAATCTCATTCATGTTTATTGCGCTAACTCAGACAACATTTAACCGGCATTGTGTATGTTGCATAAGTGATGCGTTGGAACTCGGGTGTTGAGTTCATTCTCGACCCCCGAATTTCAGGGCGTTACAGACTAGGTCAAGTCAACTTGGGCGAGTTTTGGGTCAACCAACTAGGTTTCCAAACTATAGCCATGGCTCTTTAGAAACCATCCTCTGTACCATGTCTCCAACGCTAGATTGAACTTCAAATTTCCAAGTATAATTATATGAATATTTAGGTGAAGGTGAGGTTAGGATGTATATCCTGTTCAATGCATGGTAATCATGCATGTCACCATGAAAGAGGTGTATGCATCATGACTAGAATAAATTGAAAAGTATCAATGATGGAGTATTGTCATATATTTGTGGGGCAAGGGACTTTCCATTTGTGAATTTATATATCATATGAATGACAGCTGATTTATTCTTTTTCTAAATTGATGTATGATAATGACTTCTTACAAAGGATTATTCTGTATTCTTTTCTTTCAGGGAAGAGGCTAAAGATATATAATCACAATTGTAAAGGGGAAAGTTACCTGCTTCTGAGGATATCCCGAAAAAAATCAAAAAGTAAGAAGCATTCCTTAAGTTTGGCAAGTAACATTTTTGCTTTTGAACAAATATATTGCTTGCTTCCTTTCATATTTGAAAAGTAAGAACCTTATTTGGATAGGTGACTATTGGAGAAACTACCCATGGTTTGTTACAACTCACAATCTCTAAAAAGTGCACATAGGAAACACTTTTATCCAATCACATTCCCAATAACGTACATGATAGGACCACACTCGACTTGCCACCAAACCATGTGTTGATGCCCCACGTGTACCTCATGTGCACCATGTGCCACGACACATCCTCAAGTGCCCGACATGTGCCCCGTAAATATTTGATAACCTCAAATTGTAAAATGTGCCATTCTACACATACATGTGCCAATGTCCATCTTCAAGTGCCCCATATGCTCCATGCATGCCACTGTGAATCTTCAAGCACCCCACATTTGTTGCATGTCTGCAGGTATTGCTTGCTCATTTTTTATCCTTTTTTTGAGGAAAGTCCGATCTCACTTTTATACATTTATTATCTTCTTTCTTCTACCTTTTTTTTCTCTCTTTTTCTTTTTCTTTTTTCTTTCTTTCCTTTTTTTCTTCGTAATCTGTAGATGGGAAATGTTGTAGCCATTGCAGCTGCATTTTTGTTACAAAGATGTCAGTTTGTTAATCATGTTGAGATATGTGTTACAGGCCCTCCGTAAATAGCCTTTGACAATTTACGGTGATGGAAAACAAACACAGCTTTCAATATTTTTCTGATATGGTATTTTACTCTTTCTTTTAAGACTTTATGATTGAAAATGTGTTGTGGGCTCACCGTCTTTCCCGAAAATGGCATACCTAGCTCAGTTCCAACTACTGTGATAGAATCCCTTTCTTCAATCCCGTGGTTAATGATTACTTGTATGTCTAGCCATTGCTGATTAATGTCAAATATAATCTTTATATTTAATGATGGAAGTTTGCATAATTCGTTGGCACACTTTGATTTTATTCTTTATTTTTTGTCATTTTGGTCATTTCTTTACCGAGCCTTTAGAGAGCAGCATAAAAAACCTTGGTAATTTTATCTAACTGAATTTGTTGTTGCATATATTGAAACATTCATGTATGCACCATAGTTTTGTTATTGCATATTGTTAAATGAAGATGCTTTCTTGATCATCGATTTGTTTTTTCAATGTGGTTATCACTTATGATTGCATTTGGATGTGCCCCAAATTGCTAGGTGGACCTTTCAGCAGAACATATCAAATTCCTTTATAATAGCAAGGTCAACAATGCGCAGTTGTTCTTTAATACATTTATTTCTTTGTGATGTTTGTTAGGGGCTTGATGCATCAACTAAATTTTGCAGGTTTCAAGACTCTTGGTTTCTCTATAAAATAAGAAGGTAAGTCATTCAGTGGTGAGGATCCATGTGATTTCTTGCTTTACATGTTCTTGGATGCTTCAATATGACTGTAATCTCTTATGGAAGAGCATAACTGCTTTATCTTTCATTATATTTAATTCTTGCACTGTTAGTTCATCGATAAGAACGCTTGAAAAGGTAACACTAATCTGTTTCCTTTTTAAGAGGTAATCTGTTTACAAGTAAACAGATTGTGCATTTGGCTAGCTTGTAAAGTGTTTACAAAGGATAAAGAATTTCATATAGTTGGGAATAACTTGGATGATCTGATTCATGAAAGTTTTTGTGTATGTTTCTTTTATTGTTGAATTCAGAATTTTTAGATGAGCTGATCTATCAAGGCATGCACCAGCAATGGCAAGCCATTATTATTATTATTATTATTTTAAATAGTATCTAGCTACGGCTAATAGCCTTAGCTTTGTATCTAAACACCATAGCCATAGATATTTAGCTACAGTTTTTATTCGTAGCCGTTGCCCCTTTTTCTGGTAGTGATTACTTTTGCTTTATCACCTAAGATTATTATTATTATTATTATTTTACTTTTTACTATTTATTTATTTTTGTTATTTCTTTTGAGGGTTTTAAATAAATGAAGATTGAAAACTCGAAATAGAAAAATAAGCTATAATCTTCGCCAAAATAAACAAACATATCACATTTATAAGTGAAATCACTTCACACTTACACAACCATATCATATCCTTAAGTGTAACCTCATCATATAGTCTATCAATCATATCACATTCTCAAGTGGATCTACCACACCAACTGTTAAACAACCATATCATATCCTCAAGTGCAACCTTATCACACAGTCCATAAAGTGTTTCACATTCTCAAGTGAAACCACATCACACTATCACACAACCATATCATATGCAACCTCATCATATAGTCCATCAACTGTATCATATTCTCAAGTTGAATCACATCACACTATCATCTCAACCATGTCATGCGCTCAAGTGCAACCTAATCACATAGTCTATCAACCATATCATATCCTCAAGTGTAACCACATCATATTATCATACAACCATATCATATCCTCAGGTGCAAACTCATTACGCTGTCCATCAATCGTATCACATTCTCAAGTGGATATATACCTCATCACACTATCACACTACCATACCACATCTGTAAGTACAACTCCATCATTTTGTCCATCAACTGTATCACATTCTCAAGTGGATACATCACACTCACACAACCACATATCATATCCTCAAGTGTAACCTCATCGCATAGTCCTTCAATTTCTTTCATTCTCAAGTGTAACATCATCACGTTGTCGCACTACAATATCATATCCTCAAGCGTAACCTCATCACATAGTCCATCAATTATATCATATTTTCAAGTGTAACATGATCACACTGTCACACAACTTTGGATTATCCAACGTCATGACATAGTCCATCAAGCATATCACATTCCCAAGTGGAGATCATTTATCACACTATAACACCAACATATCATATTCTCAAGCGCAAATAGTCCATCAACTGTATCACATTCTTCAATTTGAAACCACTTCGCAGTGTCACATAATCATATCATATGCATATGTGTAACCTAATCACATGGTATATAAACTATATCATATTCTCAAATGTAACCACATCATACTATCACACAACCATATCATATCCTCCAATGCAACCTCATCACATAGTACGATAACCATATCACACTGTCACACAACCATATCATATCCTCAAGCACAACCTCATCATATAGTCTATCAACCATATTATATTCGCAAGTAGAACCACTTCACACGATCACACAACTATATTATATCCTTAAGGGTAACCTCATCACTTAGTCCATCAACCGTATCACATTCTCAAGTGTAACCCCATCATACCAGGGCAATATTATATCAACGCCTTAAGCATAATCTCATCACGTAGTCCATCAACTGTATCACTTCCACATATGCATGTACCTATTCTGATATAGATTGTACTCTCTTACATGGTGTCTGCCACTTCTTTTATTTATATTTGAAAATTTTCCAACCCTATCAAAAAACACAAAAAATTATTTATCTTACGTGCATTGGGACACCTTCTAATAATCCAAGTCATCAATCTCAGCTAGTTATTAGTTCCGGTACACATTTCATGGGCTGTCATGCAAACATCATACATCTTGCTCCCACAAACACAAAAATAGGCCTTTCGGAAGTGAATTTCTTTTTCTTGCTATGGAGCATTCCCTTAGAATTATAATAGTAGTGCATGGGTAAGGGAGAGTGAGTTAAAAGTAGATCAATTTAAATAGAGAAGAATATTGATAAATATGATAATAATTACTCACCCCAAAATACCCTCTACAAATTAACCTGGAAAAATAAAAGTTTTTATGCACATTTCAAATCCATTTAGCATATTCAAAATTTCAATTCCAGCCCAATTTAGAAATCATTCACCAATTACTAAGGCATTCGGTAAAAGGAGTCACTACAACAAAACTGGTCTTTATAGGTAGTTAAAACCACCGACAAAGGCCTAGAAAACCACAGGTATAGCCTTTCCCGGCGGTTAGGCAAGCGCTGACAAAAGTGTGATATGGTTCAACTTAAGGATATGATATGGTTGTGTGATAATATGATGTGATTATATTTGAGAATATAATATACTTGATAAACCATGTGATTAGGTTGTACATTCGGATATGATATGATTGTGTAACAGTGTGAAGTGGTTCCAGATTGAAGAATGTGATACGGTTGATGGACTATTTGCTCTTAAGAATATGATATGATTGTGTGAGAGTGTGATAAATGATCTCCACTTGAGAATGTGATACGATTGATGGACTATGTCATGACATTGGATAATCTAAGGTTGTGTGACAATGTGATCATGTTACACTTGAAAATATGATACATTTGATCGACTACGTAATGAGGTTACACTTGAGGATATGATATGTGTTTGTGTGAATGTGATGTGTCAACTTAAGAATGCGATACAGTTGATGGACAATGTGATGGAGTTGTGCTTAAGGATGTGGTATGGTAGTTTGATAGTGTGATGAAATATATATCCACTTGAGAATTTGATATGATTGATGGACAGCGTGATGAGTTTGCACCTGAGGATATAATATGGTTGTATGATAATGTGATGCGGTTACACTTAAGGATATGATATGGTTGATAAACTATGTGATTAGGTTGCATTTGAGCGCATGACATGGTTGAGACAATAGTGTCATGTGATTCCACTTGAGAATATGATACAGTTAATGGACTATATGATGAGGTTGCACTTGAGGATGCATATGATATGGTTGTGTGATAGTATGATGTGGTTTCGCTTGAGAATATGAAACACTTTATGGACTGTGTGATGAGGTTGCACTTGAGGATATGAGATGGTTGTGTGATAGTATGGTGTCGTGGATCCACTTAAGAATGTGATATGGTTGATAGACTATATGACGAGGTTGCACTTGAGGATATGATATGGTTGTGTGTGTGTGTGAAGTGATTTCACTTAGAAATGTGATATGGTTGTTTATTTTGGCGAAGATTATAGTTTATTTTTCTATTTCCATATTTCAATCTTCATTCATTAAAAACCCTCAAAAGAAATAACAAAAAAATTTTTAGCAAAAAGTTTTTTTAAAAAATGCTGATTGTTTTTTAAGTTTTTACGGTGTCTATTTTGTTACATTTTTTTCTGAATTAACATATTGGAACTTGCCTGAATTTTTCTATCCCATCCAACTGTTTCCAATATTGGGGCCCACATGCTGATTAAACCTGTTTTTTTTTTTTTTTTTATGCTTGGAAATGTTTTTAAGGCTGGACCAACCTGATGATGGGTTGGGTCCCGGAGTGATGGGCCATGCTAGCAGATGTGTGGCATCTACATCAGCTTTTTTTGAAAGGTGTAGCATCTATATCTATAGAGAAACTGCAAGTTAGGTTCAATTTCACCTTTGCTAATAATGACTTGATGTCTTCCTATTCTATTCTCTCTTTTTAAAGATTCTTTAAGAGCTGAGGAGCAGCTTCGGATCCATTTTAATGTATGATGTTGTGTAAGAGTACATTCTCTTCTGAACCTTGTGAAGAAAAACATGTTTAAATATTTTCCTGTCTTCATCTCTCCTTAACATTTCTCATCTCATCAGTGCTGATGGCCAAGTTGATATCATTCCATGACATGTATTTTATATTCTTGTGCTACAGATTATGGAACTTGGGCTCTTTTGTTATTGTTGGATTTTTCAATGACCTTCAAAATACAACAACAATTGGTAAGATTCTCTTTGATTAGAATTCATTATGGTTGCTAGTCTTTCTTTCATTTTCTAGTTCCAGACATAAGTCAATTGGTAAGCTAGATCTTTATTCTCTTTTTTTCCCAGTTATGCGGCGATGAGAGGCGAGCTTCCATCAAATGAACCTACTGCTTTGCTAGTGAGCTAGATCTCTGTCTGATTCTTCAAGTTTCCCCTCCATTTAAAGGTTTTAGGCATTTGGTTCATCATAAAGAACTTAAACTTTCTATTATTTTCATTAGTCATTTTTTGTTTTCTTTCTATAAACTAGATGTCAGTAAGTGCATTTTATTTTTGTTAAGAAAAATGTTATTAAATCAAATTCAGTAACGATAGTGACAGTGACAATAACCACTACCGTGATTGCCTTCCATATGGACAGTGCAGCTAGGAAAGCATCACATTTTGCCAATCTATCAATGGCCAACTTATGCTTCTACTGTTTGAGGAATTCTATGATCATCAGCCCATGGATATGTATGGGATCCTCAGTATTTGAGTTCATAATGTGGGGTCCATTGTTTTGTGATTCAGACGGTTGATCCAGTGAACCCAATCCCAAATGCTTCATGACCTAAAAATTTCCGTGTCAGAGCAATCCTTGTTGCGCAGCACGCCAACAACGTAGTGAGCCTAGATCCAATCTCAGGCCTCACCCACAAACGATAAACAGGAAGAAATATAAACTAGAAAGGAATAAAAGCATTCAAACAAACCACCAGACAAGATATACGTGGAAAAATCCCAAACTAGGGTAAAAAACCGTGGATGCAAAATTCCACTATGAAGAGAAACGAAGATTACAAGGCAATATACTAACCTCTCCCTTGGAAGTACAAAGAAAATCCCTTACCCACACCTTAGAATAATTTCCTAATATTCACCTTAACCTTAGAATAGCCCTAGGGACCCCAATTTATAATTTTGGCAACTTCCCTTTCGCATCCCAGTTGCGAAAGGACTTTCGACACGAAATCTGCGAAACTCCTTTCGCATCCTAATTACGAAAGGACTTGTGACACGAAATCCGCGAAACTCCTTTCGCATCCCAGTTGCGAAAGGACTTGCGACACGAAATCCGCGCATGTGGCTCCACTTCTCAACAATTTCCACTTGGAGACACATCGCCATAAACCTTTGTCTTCTTCATCCGGAGTGCACCACCTCCCCGTCTTCAAGCCTGAAGACCAATCAAAGCTGAACAAAGCTTCAGCTTCTCCCTTGTGACCGCCTTGGTCAGCATATTCGCAGGATAATCGCTTGTATGAATCTTCTCCAGAGCAATCGATCCATCTTCCAGTAACGAACGTATGAAGTGATATCTGATGGCAATATGCATGGTCCTTTAATGAAAGGCTGAATTCTTAGCCAAGTGTATTGCACTCTGACTGTCACTGTACAACTTGCAATCTGCTTGCTTCTTACCTAATTCTTTCATAAAACCTTGCATCCACACCATCTCCTTGCATGCTTCTATAGCCGCAACATATTCTGCTTCTGTCGTACTGATAGATACTATCTTTTGTAACTGAGAGACCGAACTGATTGCAGCACTACCCAGAGTAAAAACATAACCGATAGTGCTTCTTCTACTGTCGATATCTCCTGCCAAATCTGAATCCATGTAGCCTTGTAACTTGATTTCTGATCCACCATAACATAGCCCTACGTCCTTAATACCTACCAAGTACCTAAGGATCCACTTCACAGCTTCCTAATGTTCCTTCCTGGGTTGTTCATGAACCTGCTAACAACTCCCACTGCTTGAGCAATGTCTGGCCTCGTGCTCACCATAACATACATGAGACTCCCAACAGCTGATGTGTATGGAACTTTAGCCATGTAGTCTGTTCCTCCTATGTCTTTACACCTTGCTCCTTAGATAGCTTGAAGTAGTTGGCTAATGGAGTGTTAACTGGATTAGCACCTCCCATATTGAATCGATCAAGTACCTTGGCTATGTACTCTGCCTGTGACAAAACTAGTTTCTTATTTTCCCTGTCACGTTTTATCGTCATGCCTAGGATTTGTTTTGCAGCTCCTAAATCCTTCATGGCAAATTCTCTAGACAATTGTCTTTTGAGATCTGAGATGTCCTTCATGCTTGAACCGGCCACAAGCATATCATCAACGTACAGAAGAAGGATGATGTAAGACGTATCAAACTTCTTCAAGTAACAACAGTGGTCTGCATGACATCTCCTAAAACCGTTTCCCGACATGAAACTGTCGAACTTCTTGTACCATTGCCTCGGGGCATGCTTCAGGCCATATAGACTCTTCTTCAGTCTGCACACCTTGTTCTCATTACTTAGTGCCATGTATCCTGTCGGCTGATGCATATATATCTCTTCTTCAAGGTCCCCATGAAGAAAGGTTGTCTTAACATCTAGTTGTTCTAGATGTAAGTCCTCTGAAGCCACTATACTCAAGACCATGTGAATCGTAGACATTTTCACTACTGGTGAACATATTTCAATGAAATCGATACCTGCCTTTTGTTGAAACCCTTTCACAACCAATCTGGCCTTATACCGTTTCGAACCATCGTGCTCCTCCTTCAGCCTGTAAACCCACTTGTTATGAAGAGCTTTCTTACCCTTGGGTAGAGTGACTAGCTCCCATGTACGATTAGACTCAAGAGAGTCCATCTCATCATCCATGGCCTGCTCCCACTTAACCTGTATATCTGACTGTAACGCCTCTTCAAAACACTCTGGCTCACCATTATTTGTCAGTAGTAGATAATGTAAGGAGGGTGAGTATCGGACCGTGGGTCTCCTCTCCCGAGTAGACCTCCTCACAACCGGTGTATGCGGCTCTACCTCATCATGTGGCTCTGTAACACCCATGTCTGATAACTCTTCCAACTCTACGAATTCCTTTTTCTCGACCTTATTTTCCTACACACTGTCCTTATGCATCACTTTTTCATTGAAGACTACGTCCTTGCTTCTGATGATTCTCCTGTTTTCTGCATCCCAAAACCTGTAGCCAAAATCATGTTGACCGTAGCCCATAAACGTGCACCTCCTGAACTTCGCATCCAGCTTGTTTTTGTGCTCTGCATCAATGTGAACATATGAAGTGCAACCAAACACTCTGAGATGTGCAAGGTTCACTTCCTTCCCAGTCCATGCTTCTTCTGGTAGCCCACCATCCAATGGCGCTGGGGACTTCTATTAATGAGATATGCGGCAGTATTCACAGCATCTGCCCAAAAGGTCTTGGGCAACCCTGCATGTAACCTCATGCTCCTAGCGCGCTCAAGGATTGTCCTATTAATGTACTCAACCACACCATTCTGCTGTGGTGTCCCTGGAATCATTTTCTGATGTTTGATTCCATTTGTTGCACAATACTCCTCAAACCTCTTCTCACAATACTCTCCCCCATTGTCAGATCTAAGATACTTTACTGTTTTACCTGTCTCATTTTCTACCATAACTTTCCACTTCTTAAATACATCAGATTTATGTTTTAAGAAGTAGACCCATAGTTTACTACTAGCATCATCAATAAAGGTAATAAAATAACGTGAGCCACCAAGAGATAATACCTGTGTCGGTCCCCACACATCAGTGTGTACAAGCTCCAACAGATGTGTCTTTGGAGCGCGTCCCGTCTTCTTGAAGCTTACCCTCTTCTGCTTGTCATACATGCAGTCCTCGTAGAATTCCAAGTCAATAGACTTAAGCCCTGGTAGCTTCCCTTTTGACAATAGCACTTTCATCCCTTTCTCACTCATATGTCCCAGCCTCTGATGCCATAATTGTCCATTCACTCCAGTTGATGCGACTGCGAGTGAACTATACGATCCTGAAGTCACGTACAAAGTACCTTCCTTTTTGCCTCGAGATATTACCAAGGCACCTTTTGTGATCTTCCAGGAGTCACTAGTGAATGTCGTCACATAACCGGTATCGGCCAACTGTCCCACTGAGATCAGATTACGTTTCAAACTCGGTACATGTCTAACATCCTTCAATTTCAAGACCGTTCCGTCTTTCTGATTTACATGAACATCCCCCTTTCCAACAATATTGCACGGCTCATCATCACCCTAGTAGACTCTCCCAAAGTCACCTGACACATAATCAGGCAGAACTTCCTTACACGAAGTGGCATGAAATGAAGCACCCGAGTCTATAACCCAAGACTTATTCCGCACATCAAGAGACAAGATCAACGCCTCTGTGTCACTCTCCTCAGACAGGTTCACTGAATCCTTCCCGCCTTGAGAGCTTCCTTCTTGTTTCTTGAGTGCCGTGCAATCACGTTTCATGTGCCCCTTCTTGCCGCAATGCCAACACCCACCTTTGTCTTTCGGTCCCTTGGACTTTTTCCTCGACTTAGAATGCCCATGTTTTTTGCCTCCTTTGTTCAGCGATCTTCCTCTTCCTTCAACATTTAGAGCATTCCCTGAGTCCCCTAAAACTCCTGATGCCCTCCTTCTAAATTCTTCGTTGAGAATTAGACCGACCACATCATCAAATTTCAACTTTGTCGACCCTGAAGAATTGCTCACAGCAATCACCAAACCATCCCAACTGTCTGGCAAACTGGATAAGATCAATAATGCCCTAACCTCATCCTCAAAAGCAATGCCAACGGATTCCAACTAGCTCGTGACTGTATTGAACTCGTTTAGATGTTCTACCACGCTCCCACCATCCGACATCTTCATGTTGAATAGCTGTTTCATAAGATAAACCTTGTTGGATGCTGAGGGCTTTTCATACATGGTGGCTAGGGCTTCCATTAATTCTTTTGTCATTTTTACTTTGGATATATTGAAGGCGACGCTCTTAGACAAAGAGAGTCGGATCGTTCCTAAAGCCTTCCTATCCAGTAAAAACCATTCATCATATGTCAGCTTTTCTGGTCTCTTCTCTTTTCCTCCTAAAGGAATATAGAGGTCCTTTTGATACAGATAATCCTCCATTTGCATCTTCCAGAAGGCAAAGTTTGAACCATTAAACTTCTCAATTCTAGTTTTCCCATCTTCCGCCTTCCTTGTCAGAGCAATCCTTGTTGCGCAGCACGCCAACAACGCAGTGAGCCTAGATCCAATCTCAGGCCTCACCCACAAACGATAAACAAGAAGAAATATAAACTAGAAAGGAATAAAAGCATTCAAACAAACCACCAGACAAGATATACGTGGAAAAACCCCAAACTAGGGTAAAAAACTGCGGATGCAAAATTCCACTATGAAGAGAAACGAAGATTACAAGGCAATATACTAACCTCTCCCTTGGAAGTACAAAGAAAATCCCTTAACCACACCTTAGAATAATTTCCTAATATTCACCTTAACCCTAGAATAGCCCTAGGGACCCCAATTTATAATTTTGGCAACTTCCCTTTCGCATCCCAGTTGCGAAAGGACTTGCGACACGAAATCTGTGAAACTTCTTTATCATCCTAATTACGAAAGGACTTGTGACACGAAATCCGCGAAACTCCTTTCGCATCCCAGTTGCGAAAGGACTTGCGACACGAAATCCGCGCATGTGGCTCCACTTCTCAACAATTCCCACTTGGAGACATGTAACGCCCTGAAATTCGGGGGTCCAGTATGAACTCAACTCCCGAGTTCCAACGCATCACTTATGCAACATACACAATGATGGTTAAATGTTGTCTGAGTTAGCGCAATAAACATGAATGAGATTATACCGAAACAGTAATTCATACTCCAGTTCAATTGTATAAAGGCAAGCGGAAGACTGAAATTTTATATTCAAAGTATGTAAAGTAACAAAATTTTATGAACTCCAGAGTATGAGTACTAACTGAGTACCAATATACATGTATTGTTTCTAAGTCAAAAAATCAAAATACAACTCCCAAGAGAAGCCCTGAAAATCCCGCGATGCAGCAGGCCTAAGCAAAGCCGTCAGAATACTGCATAAAGGAGAACTCCTCCTGATCCTCATCGAAGTCTGGCTCCGGCTCTTGAACCAAGGCGCCATCTACACCTGCGACAGAGTCTGGTGGGTGTTGCAAACATCGTCCCATAACGTGGGAGTGAGTAGCTAACTCAGTGGAACAATAAAGTATAGGTTAACATGTTATCAATTCAATCAAGCAGTAATCATAAAGCAGTACAAATCAAACATTTCTAACTACTCTTGTTAAGTGCGAAAATGAAATGACATGATGCTGTATACCCTTGCCAAACCACCCTCAAGCGACATCATCTTACGTTCGCGAATGCTTAACTCCCTCAGTGCGCCACATCTACAAAGCACATTCGGTGCGATGATGCTCATGATTACCAAGTTATTATTAGTCCATTTCAACAAGCAGTATTGGGAAACTAAGGTACCTCCCTTGTATCATTCCCAAACATGATCCATTATAGGGTCGTCAATCCTAGTTAATCTCATACGATATTATGGTTTGAGAAGCGTAGTGAAGGCATCGCAAAGGGCTCGTCACCCGTCAGCGCGGATACAAATCTCACCGTATGCGGTTCAATTGCTGGCCGTCAGCTTGAGTACAGGTCTCACCGTACTCGGCTCAATCACTAGCCATCAGCTCGAGTACAGGTCTCACCGTACTCGGCTCAACTCATACTCTAGTTGCTGTGAAAGACTCGTCGCCAATCACAGACACTTGGAGTATACTCGAAGATACTACGGAGGACTCGTCGTCCGTCAGCACGAGCACAGGTCTCACCGTACTCGGCTCTCGCCGTAAGTATCGACAGCTCGAATACAGTGTTCCATACCACCGTATTCGGCTCACGAGTTCGGTTGCGCAATAGTCACTACGGGAAGGCACATGGCCCCAGCGTAGGCCGACAGCTCGACCACGGTGTCCCATACCACCATGCCCGGCTCATGCTACTTAGCGGATCGAGGTACCATGGTTAAACGGGATCGCCACTGGTAAGTTTGGTACCCTAGGTTCAAGCAGTAGCGACCAAACATGGTGAACACACAATACATTTCGGTTTACTTGACGAGCCTGACTAGCTCGAGCGCACCACAAGTTGAGCGATATGGAGTGCAAAAGCACTCCGTGTGGCCAACCACTATCGCCAACCGAAGTACGACTCGGGTTCGCCAGACACGTCCGTTGTGGCGATATGAATCTCAGCCACAACCGCAAGTCTGGTACCGAATGTTTGGACTATAGACATAGTCCCAAACTCAAACAGTTTTCATCAATAGCATGTGGAGTAAAGCATGATAAACAAGCAAACAAGCATGTTAGCAGGCATGTTATAAGCATGAAGTAAAACATGATGTAAAGCATGTTGTAAAGCATGTTGTGAAGCATGTAGTAAAGCACTATCCACATAGGGATACAATTACATACACATTACAAGTGAGTGGTTCTAGCGAACCACCGCATGGAGGGGATCCTACATGTCTCTAAGGGAGTCGGGAATTCCATATCAGCACCTCTCTAAGGCACTAATACACAAGCATTTACACACACAAGCAATTACACAAACACTTAGAGTACGTCATTCCAACATACATGACGTATGTTAGCAAATCCCGTATTAGGGCTATTCTTTCGCCAAGCAGCTATTTTATCCGCGTATACCGTATTCATACAACAAATAATCATGACAATTATATCTCCAAAATTTGCATATACAAGGTATTTCTAGAATACACAATTTCAACATACTTGACATTTACAAGGGAACATGTATTTTGGCGATTCCTTTTGCCAAACTAGTATTTTATCCATATATTATATAATCATACATTAAATAAACATGTCCAACATTTTCCCAAAAAAAATACGTATACGGTATTTCTACGTATATCTAGAGTATGTGAAATTCTATATTCTACAACGTTAATCGAAACAGGAAACGGAAAGCACTTTGTACATGTGCATTTACATGCAGATCATGAATTTATCATTATCTGACATTGAAAGCATTGAAAACCGTAACTTATACACTTAAAGTCCTCACCTTTGCCCTCGGAATTCCAACGAATCAGCAAGGGTAGTAGAGCTTCCGTATACGGGAGTTTCCTAGCCTAAAGAGCGGAATCGGTTAGCCTTTACATAACCTACAATGATTCTACATCAAATCAGACCTAGGGTTAGGGTTTCTTACCTTCAAACGGAATGGATACCGCCGGAAAAACACCAGGAATGAGGCGGTGTAGGCCGTGTGATGAATGAAAGCAGCAGGAGGAAGATCTCCCACAAATCTCAGGCTATTCTCTCTCTTTTCTCTCTCTCTCTCTAGGGTTTTTCTCCCAAATTCGTATGGCTGTGAGAGGGGCTGTTCTAAGCTCCTTTTATAGCCAAAAACCTCCCCAAAACAGACTCAGGTTCAAGGGTGACTGCTTACATAGGCATTTCGCCACTTTTCCAGCTCAAAAGGGAGGTTCTGGTGGCCCTCCTTGAGCCAAACGTCAGACTTAAGCTCACCATCTATGGATCTACGTGGGATTACGTTTTCGACTCGATCGGATTCCCAGATCACACATGGCGGACCACTTTCAGTTCAACGGTCAGTGGGCCACGATCAGAAATTCCAAGTACATGTAAATGTTCCTGAAATTTTTCTTAATCCGAGGGTGTAATTTGGTCTGATTCTGACGGTCAGGTTGCTTAATACTGACGCGCAACCGAATGATGCCAGATCACTATTCCAGATATTTTATTTTCAAAGGGAATAGTGTTTTTCACACTCCCTCGCTCCGGATCGAAACAAATGGCCGAGGGACATCGGCCGGAGCTGATTTTTGAGATGATTGTCAAGCCCAGTGGGGCGGTCCTAGTTCCTTAGCTTCGTGTTAATCGGACTCCCGATGTGCGATCTAGACCTAATACGAAGTTTCGTTTCATTCCCGAGAGCAGCCGGGAAATGAGTTTGGTTCTAAACTTTAGGGTAACCTAGAGTCACTGATTCTGCAAGTTTTGGGTCTTGCAGATCGTATTTAAAGCGATCCCAGCGGATTTCATGGCTAACCGAGTTTAGTACTTAGTTAACTTTGTTAAATTTCTAAAGGATTTAATCCTAATTGATTTCTGGTCGAGGTGGTACTCGACCCAATGTACGGAAATTTACAGGTCGATACAAGACACATCGCCATAAACCTTTGTCTTCTTCATCCGGAGTGCACCACCTCCCCGTCTTCAAGCCTGAAGACCAATCAAAGCTGAACAAAGGTTCAGCTTCTCCCTTGTGACCGCCTTGGTCAGCATATTCGCAGGATAATCGCTTGTATGAATCTTCTCCAGAGCAATCGATCCATCTTCCAGTAACGAACGTATGAAGTGATATCTGATGGCAATATGCATGGTCCTTTAATGAAAGGCTGAATTCTTAGCCAAGTGTATTGCACTCTGACTGTCACTGTACAACTTGCAATCTGCTTGCTTCTTACCTAATTCTTTCATAAAACCTTGCATCCACACCATCTCCTTGCATGCTTCTGTAGCCGCAACATATTCTGCTTCTGTCGTACTGATAGATACTATCTTTTGTAACCGAGAGACCCAACTGATTGCAGCACTACCCAGAGTAAAAACATAACCGATAGTGCTTCTTCTACTATCGATATCTCCTGCCAAATCTGAATCCATGTAGCCCTGTAACTTGATTTCTGATCCACCATAACATAGCCCTACGTCCTTAATACCTACCAAGTACCTAAGGATCCACTTCACAGCTTCCCAATGTTCCTTCCTGGGGTTGTTCATGAACCTGCTAACAACTCCCACTGCTTGACCAATGTCTGGCCTCGTGCTCACCATAACATACATGAGACTCCCAATAGCTGATGTGTATGGAACTTTAACCATGTAGTCTGTTCCTCCTATGTCTTTGCACCTTGCTCCTTAGATAGCTTGAAGTAGTTGGCTAATGGAGTGTTAACTGGCTTAGTACCTCCCATATTGAATCGATCAAGTACCTTGCTATGTACTCTGCCTGTGACAAACTAGTTTCTTATTTTCCCTGTCACGTTTTATCGTCATGCCTAGGATTTGTTTTGCAGCACCTAAATCCTTCATGGTAAATTCTCTAGACAATTGTCTTTTGAGATCTGAGATGTCCTTCATGCTTGAACCGGCCACAAGCATATCATCAACGTACAGAAGAAGGATGATGTAAGACGTATCAAACTTCTTCAAGTAACAACAGTAGTCTGCATGACATCTCCTAAAACCGTTTCCCGACATGAAACTGTCGAACTTCTTGTACCACTGCCTCGGGGCATGCTTCAGGCCATAAGGACTCTTCTTCAGTCTGCACACCTTGTTCTCATTACCTGGTGCGATGTATCCTGTCGGCTGATGCATATATATCTCTTCTTCAAGGTCCCCATGAAGAAAGGTTATCTTAACATCTAGCTGTTCTAGATGTAAGTCCTCTGAAGCCACTATACTCAAGACCATGTGAATCGTAGACATTTTCACTACTGGTGAAAATATTTCAATGAAATCGATACCTGCCTTTTGTTGAAACCCTTTCACAACCAATCTGGCCTTGTACCGTTTCGAACCATCGTGCTCCTCCTTCAGTCTGTAAACCCACTTGTTATGAAGAGCTTTCTTACCCTTGGGTAGAGTGACTAGCTCCCATGTACGATTAGACTCAAGAGAGTCCATCTCATCATCCATGGCCTGCTCCTACTTAACCTGTATATCTGACTGTAACGCCTCTTCAAAACACTCTGGCTCACCATTATCTGTCAATAGTAGATAATGTAAGGAGGGTGAGTATCGGACCGTGGGTCTCCTCTCCCGAGTAGACCTCCTCACAACCGGTGTATGCGGCTCTACCTCATCTTGTGGCTCTGTAACACCCATGTCTGATAACTCTTCCAACTATACGAATTCCTTTTTCTCGACCTTATTTTCCTACACACTGTCCTTATGCATCACTTTTTCATTGAAGACTACGTCCTTGCTTCTGATGATTCTCCTGTTTTCTGCATCCCAAAACCTGTAGCCAAAATCATGTTGCCCGTAGCCTATAAACGTGCACCTCCTGAACTTCGCATCCAGCTTGTTTTTGTGCTCTGCATCAATGTGAACATATGAAGTGCAACCAAACACTCTGAGATGTGCAAGGTTCACTTCCTTCCCAGTCCACGCTTCTTCTGGTAGCCCACCATCCAATGGCGCTGGGGACTTCTATTGATGAGATATGCAGCAGTATTCACAGCATCTGCCCAAAAGGTCTTGGGCAACCCTGCATGTAACCTCATGCTCCTGGCGCGCTCAAGGATGATCCTATTAATGTGCTCAACCACACCATTCTGCTGTGGTGTCCCTGGAATCATTTTCTGATGTTTGATTCCATTTGCTGCACAATACTCCTCAAACCTCTTCTCACAATACTCTCCCCCATTGTCAGATCTAAGATACTTTACTGTTTTACCTGTCTCATTTTCTACCATAACTTTCCACTTCTTAAATACATCAAATACATCAGATTTATGTTTTAAGAAGTAGACCCACAGTTTTCTACTAGCATCATCAATAAAAGTAATAAAATAACGTGAGCCACCAAGAGATAATACCTGTGCCGGTCCCCACACATCAGCGTGTACAAGCTCCAACAGATGTGTCTTTGGAGCGCGTCCCGTCTTCTTGAAGCTTACCCTCTTCTGCTTGTCATACATGCAGTCCTCGTAGAATTCCAAGTCAATAGACTTAAGCCCTGGCAGCTTCCCTTTTGACAATAACACTTTCATCACTTTCTCACTCATATGTCCCACCCTCTGATGCCATAATTGCCCATTCACTCCAGTTGATGCGACTGCGAGTGAACTATACGATCCTGAAGTCACGTACAAAGTACCTTCCTTTTTGCCTCGAGATATTACCAAGGCACCTTTTGTGATCTTCCAGGAGTCACTAGTGAATGTTTCAAACTCGGTACATGTCTAACATCCTTCAATTTCAAGACCGTTCCGTCTTTCTGATTTACATGAACATCCCCCTTTCCAACAATATTGCACGGCTCATCATCACCCTAGTAGACTCTCCCAAAGTCACCTGACACATAATCAGGCAGAACTTCCTTACACGAAGTGGCATGAAATGAAGCACCCGAGTCTATAACCCAAGACTTATTCCGCACATCAAGAGACAAGATCAACGCCTCTGTGTCACTCTCCTCAGACAGGTTCACTGAATCCTTCCCGCCTTGAGAGCTTCCTTCTTGTTTCTTGAGTGCCGTGCAATCACGTTTCATGTGCCCCTTCTTGCCGCAATGCCAACACCCGCCTTTGTCTTTCGGTCCCTTGGACTTCTTCCTCTACTTAGAATGCCCATGTTTATTGCCTCATTTGTTCAGCGATCTTCCTCTTGCTTCAACATTTAGAGCATTCCCTGAGTCCCCTAAAACTCCTGATGCCTTCCTTCTAGATTCTTCGCTGAGAATTAGACCGGCCACATCATCAAATTTCAACTTTGTCGACCCTGAAGAATTACTCACAGCAATCACCAAACCATCCCAACTGTCTGGCAAACTGGATAAGATCAATAATGCCCTAACCTCATCCTCAAAATCAATGCCAACGGATTCCAACTTGCTCGTGACTGTATTGAACTCGTTTAGATGTTCTGCCACGCTCCCACCATCCGACATCTTCATGTTGAATAGTTGTTTCATAAGATAAACCTTGTTGGATGCTGAGGGCTTTTCATACATGGTGGCTAGGGCTTCCATTAATTCTTTTGTCGTTTTTACTTTGGATATATTGAAGGCGACGCTCTTAGACAAAGAGAGTTGGATCGTTCCTAAAGCCTTCCTATCCAGTAAAAACCATTCTTCATATGTCATCTTTTCTGGTCTCTTCTCTTTTCCTCCTAGAGGAATATAGAGGTCCTTTTGATACAGATAATCCTCCATTTGCATATTCCAGAAGGCAAAGTTTGAACCATCAAACTTCTCAATTCTAGTTTTCCCATCTTCCGCCATCGCTCCCAATAGAACTAAACCAATTGCTTTGATACCAGTTGTTGCGCAGCACGCCAACAATGCAGTGAGCCTAGATCCAATCTCAGGCCTCACCCACAAACGATAAACAGGAGGAAATATAAACTAGAAAGGAATAAAATATTCAAACAAACCACAAGATAAGATATACATGAAAAAACCCCAAACTAGGGTAAAAAATCACGGATGCAAAATTCCACTATGAAGAGAAATGAAGATTACAAGGCAATATACTAACCTCTCTCTTATAAGTATAAAGAAAATTCCTTGCCCACACCTTAGAATAATTTCCTAATATTCACCTTAACCCTAGAATAGACCTAGGGACCCCAATTTGTAATGTTGGCAACTTCCCTTTCGCATCCCAGTTGCGAAAGGACTTACGACACGAAATCCGCGAAACTCCTTTCGCATCCCAGTTGCAAAAGGACTTGCGACACGAAATCCGCGCATGTGGCTCCACTTCTCAACAATCCTGACTCCTCAATGATGGCAGCTTTTAAGAAGGGGAAAAAAACATAACATTCCACATTCAAATCACATCCAAATCTCGCACCCAATTGTGGATGGAGGATAACCCAAATTAAAGATCACACTGTTTATAGTCTGACCATTCACCTTTTTCATTTGATCCATTTGATGTCCACCAATCAAATAGTTCCAATTATCTAAAAATGTGATATTTAAGTGCCCTCTCTCTGTTCACAATGTGGCCCATGATTTGGAAGGTCTGGATTTATGTACATGTATGCCACGTACTATGGATAAGTCACAACCATTTACAAAATGGTGAAAAGCACACATCTTTCCAGCTCATAGGTAAATTCAATATAACTGTATATATTTGCTTGCATTTTCCATTCCATATCACTGCCTGAGCATGACTATGAACTCAAACTAATACATGATTTTTCTTAATTTCCTTATCTTTATTTTACTTCAGGTGGAAGCACAACTAGAAAATTTCTACGTGCCAACATTTGAGCCACTTTATCCTTCATATATCAATCCACAGATGCACATTAGCCTAGGGCCTTGTGGACCCTCCATTCTATGACATATTTGGAAAGGGACCACCAGCTGGGCTGTTTTAGGATAACACAGCTGAGCAGGATGCTTCATCTATACTTGGTCTAAGAATTATTTGATACAGTGATCAATGATAATAATGGCAAACCAGTGCTGGATTTGGAATCAACCCCAGTGGTGGTTTCAGGCTCATGGTGCTATTTGTCTATTTGTTTCAAAATATCTTTTTAAACAGTAGTTTTTCTTCTTCTCTTCTCCATTTCCTTCTGCTCTTGCTTTGCAACCATGTATTTCTGAATGGTAAGATTCTTCCAATCCTTAATTTGCTAGATATTTCCTTGTTGAGAAATTGTGATTGTTTTATATCTGACTTCTTTTAGTAACTGTATTAGTTTTTTTTTTCTTCTGCAGTTGAAATATAATTCGTGTTTATTTTTTGATGTCCTTCGTTTATAAGGTAAATCAAATACACTTCTTATGAATTTACCCAAAAAAAAAGAGTACAAGAAAGTGAGCATCTTGTCTATGAACCTTGCAGCATTAGCAATCTCAGTTACTGTTCTGATTTCTTCCAATGTACCATCCACCTTACCATATGCGATATTCTCCTTTACAGCAGTTGTGAATAAGATGGGCTCTTCGCTAACAAGATCAATCTTCTCTCTGATCCATCAAAGCTGCAGCTTCTTCAAGTTGATGCCATCTATGAGCACTTCACCAGCTTGGAGGTCATAGAACCTCTCCAACAGTCTGATCACTGTCGACTTCCCACTGCCACTCTCTCCAACCAGAGCCACAGTCATGCTGCTTGGAACATGCAACGAGAACCCATAAAATACATGAATGTCGGGTCTTACAGGGTAGCTAAAGCAAATAACTCTTAGTTCTATATCGTTGTTGATATCTTCCAACACAATTCCACTTGTGTCGCATGAGTTGATCTCTGACTTCCGTTTGATGGTCTCAAACATCTTGTATGTTGTTGCTTGCCCTACTGCAAATGCATTCACAGATGGGGAAGCTTGGCCTAGAGACCTGGTTTTTTAATAAAAAAAATAATTTTGAAAGCAAGATTACTCTGATCCATTTTTTATTTTTTTTTTTTGTGCAGCAAAAAGGAAGGTTAACATACCTGGAAATCTCTTATAATTATTTTAGAATTGCTTGGGTGTTTTATAGTCTTGTAATTGCAGATTCTTAATTATCCATAGCACAAAGATCACACGAATTGGAATATCCTGTTCGTCCAAAATTTGGACTTAAGTTTATAGCCATCCAAATTCCAACCACTGAATAAGAAGGTTAGAATGGTCTCATCAAAGTGCTTCCCTACAATGGCAGGTAATACATCATTGTCTTTATGAAATAGATGGTCAAAATTGTTGATTGATAGATGGTCGAAATTGTTGATTGAAATATATTTCAAAAACAGTCCTTATTATTCCTTTCATAGGCGTTTGATCCAATGGTCAGAACCGCCTGATCATTGTGATCTTAACATGTGCAGAAGGGAACAGGAACTGGAAACTACAAGCTTTTCTGCAATTGACAAGCACCATGTAAAGTTTAGGTATCAATTTTGATAGACTAGAAAAGTCACAGTTAGAAAGACATGAAAACAAAACCTAAAATATGTAGGAATTAGGTGGCTACGGCCAAAGAAATTAGAAATAAAAACTGATATTCTGAAAAAACGGCATCAACTTGATGGAGCAAACATAAGAAACCATTTCCGTGCTAAAATAAGTAAACATAGATTGTGACAGATAATTTTACTGATTTTGTTAACAACATATTCAGTGATTTCAAAATCATAGACAACTTATCTCTAACAAATCTTGAACTCATGAAATGTGTATGCCTTTGCCAACCTTGCTCTCAAGAACTTTCAATGTCTTAAGAGATGTTGTGAGATCATTAGCCCAAATGTTACAACCGTCAACAACACCAGCAAATAGCCATTAAAAAAACTTGGTATTTCCCAACTTGCAAAATCATTCATCAAAATTGTGGGGCATGTTTTGACCAAAATTGATTGTGTAAGTTAAGGATATCTATAATGATTGAGTACTTGTCATACAGAGTAGAAGAAAAGATTATGTGCGCCTGGCGTGGATGAAGATTTAGTGGGCACATATTTGCCACCTTCCAACAATCATGGGTGGGAATCTTAACAAGATTTTATAAATTGTGTTTTTCAAATTTAAATTTTGAATTGATTATAGATTCCCACCAAAAACCATTAAATGGTGGGAGAGGATGTGCTGCCGGATATCAGCACTTCCAGTCCACACTGAAATTTTGCTCTCAGCCATTCTTTACCTTTAGAGAGACCTGCATCAATTTTCCTTACTCCATCTACTGCTGATAAAATGCATCAATTTAAACAAGTTTAAAATTGATAAAAATTAATTGCAAAATAATAATAGAAAGGCAATTGTATAATTAATCTATATATATTATAAAAAAAATAGAATTACATAACATTAATCCCTTAATTTTAAATGATTCCTTCATAAATTTTCCTTAAAACAGGTGCATTAAAGGGATATAATTTTCATTTTTGGACCATCTATTATGTTGGTGGGACCCAATTGCTTCAACAACGGAGAGACGACTTTGTTTAGTAGTCTTGTGGACTGACATCCACATACTAATGGAAAAGGCACAGCTCATGGAAACCAAATCAAGTAGGATGCCACACATAGAAGATATAACTTAGCAAAAGGGCTTCTTTCCATAGCCTCTTTAATCCACTTAGCTCTCTTCGAATTATTTTTAAAAATATATATATTTTTTCATGTTTCTTCAGTTAAAAACCAACAAATACCTAGGCCAACCCAGAGCATTAGTACAAATCATAGGAAGTGGGTACCATGAGTTCAGCCCTGCTTGATCAGATCCTTCTATAACCCTAAGAAGTTTTCAACAGTAGCAATAATTCTTATATCTTCAGGGGCAATGTCCACTTTAGCTTTGAATATGCATTGTTTTTGGGTTTGTATCCTGGAATGATATGAAAAAATTGGATATTGGACTGTGTATAAAGAAAAACATCATGTGAGGCCTATGTAAATTTCCCACTCCAACAAATTCTGGTACTTGTTCCATGCTGCAAGGGAGCGGATTAGGTGAGACCGAACTCACCCAGACATGCAGACCTTACGGGTCCCACCTTGATTTGTGTATTCTATATCCGCTCAGTCCATCCATTTTTTTTAAAATCAATTTAAAGCATGATATCAAAATTTAAGAAGATCCAATTGTTCTACCTTACTTCCATCTATTTGGTCGAAAGCCCAACAGAAAAGATCCAATTGCCAATCTAACAGATATTAATAGCTGGTACAATGTGGGAATGATCACTCTTAATCAGTCCATTTATTTGGTGAGACCCAAAGAGCCAGTGAGAAAACCACATGGATTGGACAATACCTTGAAACATTGCTAAGAATTAAAATTAAAAAAATAAAAACCTTGCATGATGCACCTGACCTGCACCAACAAGGAAAATAGAAGAAGAAAGTCTTTGTAGTGTTCATATGCTTACACTATATAAGGTTGCTGTTAAACAAGAAAATGCCAATATAGAAATAAATATGCTAGCTCTACATACACCCACTGCACATGCAATTTCTATGGCACACGTATCAACCATGAGATAATTGATGATTTATTCAAACTGTGTTGTTTGTAGTCAAACAAGGGCCAGTTTGGATGTTCTTCAAAATTAGTATAGTAGAATTTAAATGAAATTATCTGGCAGAAGCTAACATCCTGATTAAATTAATAACGAGTTCCACATGTAGCAGAATTTATAGTGTCACTGTTTTTGAAAATAAGTTATCTCAAGAAAGAAACTACACCAAATTTTATGCAGGGCAAACACACCTTATCAAGGTGAATGTGGCCAACAAGGCCTGCATCTGCTTCTGAACTTTCGGGTATTTGTCGATGCCTTTGGTATCTAAAAATGGCCATAGTCCATGTGTAAGATGTAAAGAGTATTTAAGTCATTACGTAAAATACAAAGGAGACCCAAACACGACTTTTAGATGAATAGAAAGGAGGGCACCACGAACTCTAGTTTCTGCACCAACTCTTTGGCGTTTGGTGCAGACACGATTATGTGGCGTTGATTGGGCTTGATGAATCCATCGTCCACAAGCCCTGTCAAGATAGGATTAGGTGCAGTAACTGACCTTGAAATGTGAAGGGAAACAACGCATCAGCTTAACTCACAGACATAGTCCAATAACTGTTGCCATGCTATAATGTTGGATGGTTGAAGTGAAGGTAATCCTAACCGTTCAAGTAGGGAATTAGTACCGTAGTTTTGAAAATTACAATAATCATTACTGGAAACTGTCAATAAATCCATATCAAGCAAATATAAAACATGGAGTAAAAACAATTCAATGAGAAAGAGAACTGCAAAGCAGCACATATCCAAATTTTTTGGTGGCACATATTAGAAAACAATGTTACTAATCTTGTGAAGGCATGCACGCTGTATTTGGATGCCCAAGTGAGCTGAATTAGGAACAATCAGTTTAATCAAGAGGATATGACCAGTAGGATTTTTTGTTTTTTTGAATCTATTGCACCTGATAGTCATCTTATCCAAATTCAAAAAATAAAATAATAATAATAATAAATAAAAAAATCTTTCAATGCCATATATAACCATCAGATTGTAAAAAACATAGAATTCATGTTCATGACACCAGTTTAATGCCTAGTACTTATGTGTATATGTCCATATCAAAAATTCTAATTAAAAAGTAGCCTTACTTCAGTCATTTGAAAAATAAAATGACACTGATATTGCTAACCACAACAACAACAATAAAAGCCTAATTCTGTACATACGAAAGAAAATGCCATAAATCTTGCCTGATTCTGAAGTCAGCTCAGTTCCTCACTTAGTTCAGAAATCTCTACCTATCAATTAATATAATTATCGATAAACAATTTAGCACCTTCAATCTCCACAACTAAATATGCATAAGTCACTGGTGAATGCGGAACATCATTTCCTCTTTGCAAAATCAGAATGTGGTACAAATTGAGTAAGAGAGTGAAGGATTTAAAAGGATACAGATAAGAAAAGACCATCAAAACATCGACTATTTAAAATTATCCACTAAAAGCTACATACAAGGAAACCTTAATATTCAAATCGTTTCATGAGCAATAGATTCATGTTTCAATACAACAATTTGAAAAAAGGTAAAAGCAGAGAAAGCAAAAGATCTTTATCTTTTTTCTTTCTTGCCTTTTGGTACTATGGGTTTTGGTCAACACATGCATGTACAAGGCAGTTCATGTACATGTCGGACATTTGCCAACGTGGCAAATTGGTTACTTATGGAGAGCAGCACATGCCTTCTCCACACCTCTAAATCTAGATGTAGGTTGACTCTAACAAATACTTTGAGCCAGTTGTGTAATCAAAAGGATTCAACAAGTATCTCTGCTACCAAAAAGAACAAAATAAATAAATAAACATATATTGGAGTAGTAGGAACATTGTATCAAAGAAATTGAATGGTCAAGAGAAATGATACAACGATTTGGGACATGAAATCTGTTTCCATTGGTTCAGGTGCCTCTTAAGTGGAACAACCACATCACACTGTCACACAATCATATCACATCCTCAATGCAACATCATCACATAGTCCATCAACTATTTCACATTCTCAAGTGTAACCCTTTTTTTTTTTTTGAAGTGGAAACCTTTTTTTTTTTCAAGGGGGAATTTCATTAAACAGAATGGCCAATTACATTCGGGCGTCCCCAGGAGGACGCCTATCATAAAACCCAGGAGAAAAAAGAGAGCACTACACAGACGAATAAGAGATCCCAGCAGAAAAAACTTAGCCACGGTTCCTCTCGGCTCAAGTTTTTTCCCGAATATCTCTGAGGCCCACTTTGTCTAAGAATAAAAGACCTCTAACCTTGACCGGGAGGGTTGATTGCCGAAGAAACGGTCTGATATCTTGCTTTGTATGCCTAATCATGCCATTTGGTCTGCCACAGTGTTCCCTTCCTTGTATATGTGAACAGAACGAAAATTACTGAGCCGCCTAATGCAATTGATCCTCTAGATCCAATACCCCCATTTCCACCAGGGGGTTGCGGAAAGAGTTAGGAAACTGATCACCAGATTTGAGTCTGATTCCACAATCACATTTTGGAAGCCCCTGCCTATACACATTTCCATGCCATTCAGAATCACTCTCAGCTCCGCATTCACATTCGAGCCCAGGCCATAGCTTGCAGAAAATGCGTGTAACGCCCTGAAAATCGGGGGTCGAGCATAAACTCAACTCTTGTAACGACCTGAAAATTTCCGTACATTGGGCCGAGTACCACCTCGACCAGAAATCACATAGGATTAAATCCTTTAGAAATTTAACAAAGTTAACTAAGTACTAAACTCGGTTAGTCATAAAATCCGTTGGGATCGCTTTAAATACGATCTGCAAGACCCAAAACATGTAGAATTAGTGACTCTAGGTTACCCTAAAGTCTAGAGCCAAACTCATTACCCGTCTGCTCTCGGGACTGAAACGAAACTTCGTATGAGGTCTAGATCGCACCTCGGGAGTCCGATTAACACGAAGCTAAGGAACCAGGACCGCCCCACTGGGCTTGACAATCATCTCAAAAATCAGGCGATTCCGATGTCCCACGGCCATTTATTTCGATCCGGAGCGAGGGAGTGTGAAAAACACTATTCCCATCCAAATAAAAATATATGGAATAGTGATCTGGCACCTTTTGGTTGCGCGTCAGTATTAAGCAACCTGACCGTCGGAATCAGACCAAATTACACCCTCGGATTAAGAAAAATTTCAGGAACATTTACATGTACTCAGAATTTCTGATCGTGGCCCACTGACCGTTGAACTGAAAGTGGTCCGCCACGTGCGATCTGGGAATCCGATCGAGTCGAAAATGTAATCCCACGTAGATCCGTAGATGGTGAGCTTAAGTCTGACGTTTGGCTCAAAGAGGGCCACCAGAACATACCTTTTGAGCTTGGAAAGTGGCGAACTGTCTACATATGCAGCCACCCTTGAACCTGAGTCTATTTTGGACATGTTCTTGGCTATAAAAGGGGCTTAGAACAGCCCCTCTCACAGCCATACGAATTTGGGTGCAAACCCTTAGAGAAAAAGAGAGAAAAGAGAGAGAAAGTCTTGGAGATCGAAGTCGATCTTCCTCCTGCTGCTTCCACTCCTCCCACGGCCTACACCGCCCTATTCCAGGGGTTTTCCTAGCGGTGTCCATCCCATTTGAAGGTAAGAAACCCTAACCCTAGGTCTGATTTGAGCTTGATTAGTGGTAGGTTATGAAAAGGCTAATCGGATACGCTCTTTAGGCTAGGAAACTCCCGTATACGGAAGCTCCAACACTCTTGCTGATTCGTTGGAATTCCAAGGGCTGAGGTGAGGACTTTAAGTGTATAAGTTACGGTTTTCAACGCTTTCAATGTCAGATAATGATAGATTCATGATCTGCATGTAAATACACATGTACAAAGTGCTTTCCGTTTCCTGTTTCAATTAGGGATAAAGAATATGGAATTTTACATACTCTTGATATACGTAGAAATACCGTATACGTATTTTTGTTGAGAAAATGTTTGACATGTTTATTTAATGTTTGATTATATCATGTGTGGATAAAATGCTAGTTCGGCGAAAGGGATCGCAAAAATACGTGTTCATGTGTAAATGTCATGTATGTTGAAATTGCGTATTCTAGAAATTCCGCATACGTGCGGATTTTGGAAATGTAATTGTAATGATTAATTGCTGTATGATTACGTTATACACGGGAAAAATACTCTCGTGGCGAAGGGACAGCCCTAACCCGAACTTGGCTAACATACGTCATGTATGTTGGAATAGTGTATTCTAAGTGTTTATTGTAAATGCTTGTATGTGTATATGTGTATGTACTAGTGCCTTAGATAGGCGCCGATATGGGTTTTCCGACTCCCTTAGAGACATGTAGGATCCCCTCCATGCGGTGGTTCACCGCAACCACTCAATTGTAATGCGCACACAATTGTATCCCTATGGGGATAGTGCTTTATCACATGCCTTACAACATGCTTTGCAACATGCTTGACTTCATGTTTTACTTCATGCTTTATAACATGCCTACTAACATGCTTGTATTGCTTGTTTATCATGCTTTACTTCACATGTTAACGATGAAAACTGTTTGGGTTTGGGACTATGTATATAGTCCAACATTCGGTACCAGACTTGTGATTGTGGCTGAAATTCATGTCGCCACAAAGGACGTGTCCGGCGAACCCGAGTCATACTTCGGTTGGCGATAGTGGTTGGCCACGCGGAGTACTTTTGCGCTCCATATCGCTCAACTTGTGGTGCGCTCGAGCTAGTCAGGCTCGCCAACTAAACCGAAGTGTAATTGTGTGTTCACCCTGTTTGATCGCTACTGCCTGAACCTAGGGTACCAAACTTACCAGTGGCGATTCCCGTTTAACCATGGTACCTAGATCCGCTAAGTCGCATGAGCCGGGCATGGTGGTATGGGACACCGTGGTCGAGCTGTCGGCCTACGCTGGGGCCATGTGCCTCCCCGTAGTGACCATTACGCAACTAACTCGTGAGCCGAATACGGTGGTATGGGACACTGTATTCGAGTTGTCGATACTTCGGCGAGAGCCGAGTACGGTGAGATCTGTGCTCGTGCTGACGGGCGACGAGTCCTCCGTGGTATCATCGAGTACACTCCAAGGGTCTGTGATTGGCCACGAGTCTTTCACAGCAACTAGAGTGTGAGTTGAGCCGAGTACGGTGAGACCTGTACTTGAGCTGACGGCTAGTGATTGAGCCGAGTACGGTGAGACCTGTACTCGAGTTGACGGCCAGCAATGGAGCCACATACGGTGAGATCTGTATCCGCGCTGATGGGTGACGAGCCCTTTGCGATGCCTTCACTACGCTCCTCAAACTATAATATCGTATGAGAATAACTAGGATTGACGACCCTAGAATGGATCATGTTGGGAATGATACAAGGGAGGTACCTTAGTTTCCCAATACTGCTGGTTGAAATGGACTAATAATAACTTGGTAATCATGAGCATCATCGCACCGCATGTGCTTCGTAGATGTGGCGCACTGAGGGAGTTAAGCATTCGCGAACGTAAGATGATGTCGCTTGAGGGTGGTTTGGCAAGGGCATACAGCATCACGTCATATCATTTTGCACTTAACAAGAGTAGATAGAAATGCTTGATTTGTACTGCTTTATCATTACTGCTTGGTTGATTTGATAACATGTTAACTTATGCTTTATTGTTCCACTGAGTTAGCTACTCACTCCCACGTTACGGGACGGTGTTGTACACACCAACCAGACTCTGTCGCAGGTATAGAGGGCGCCTTGGTTCAGGAGCCAGAGCCCGACATTGATGAGGACCAGGAGGAGTTCTCCTTCATGCAGTACTCTGACGGCTTCGCTTAGGCCGGCTGCATCGCGGGATTCTCAGGGCCTCTTTTGAGGATTGTATTTTGGGTTTTGACTTTAAAACAATACATGTATATTGGTGCTCAGCTAGTACTCATACTCTGGAGTTCAGAAAATTTTGTTACTTTACATACTTGAATATAAAATTTCAGTCTTCCGCTTGCTTTTATATACAGTTGAACTGGAGTATGAACTACTGTTTTGGTTTAATCTCATTCATGTTTATTGCGCTAACTCAGACAACATTTAACCGGCATTGTGTATGTTGCATAAGTGATGCGTTGGAACTCGGGAGTTGAGTTCATACTCGACCCCCGAATTTCAGGGTGTTACAACTCCCGAGTTCCGGAACATCACTTATGCAACAAAATGAATGATGATTGAATGTTGACTGTATTCGTACATTGAACATGAGTGAGATTAAGCCAAAACAGCATATCATACTCCAAAGACAGTTAAATTTGCAAGCGGAAGACTGTGATAGATAGATAAAATATATAAACTATGATGAGTCTCCAGAGTGTGATAACATTATCAGGTTAAATAATTACAAGTACAGTTCTAAAATATACCAAATGTGAGGAAGTGTAATGTCTCCTATCCCAAGTACCGTAACCCCGTCAATACAATACCAGGTCTTCATAGACCTGTCAGAGATTACATGTAGGAGAACTCCTCCTCAACATCATAGTAGTAGTTTGGCTCTGCTTCATAAGCATCGCCAACACCTGAAACTCAACAAATCTGGTTGGTGTTGCAAACACCGTCCCGTAACGTGGGAGTGAGTGATCAACTCAGTGGAACAATAAAGCATAGGTTAACATGTTATCAATTCAATCAAGCAGTAATGATAAAGCAGTACAATCAAACAAGTTTAGCTACTCTTATTAAATGCAAGTATGAAATGACATGATGATGTATGCCCTTGCCAAACCACCCTCATGCGACATCATCTTACGTTCGCGAATGCATACCTCCCTCAGTGCTCCACATCTACTAGGCACATGCGGTGCGATGATGAGCATGATTACCGAGTTATTATTAGTCCATTTCAAACAATAGTATTGGGAAACTAAGGTACCTCCCTTGTATCATTCCCAAACATGATCCATTCTAGGGTCGTCAGTCCTAGTTTATCTCATACGATATTATGGTTTGAGAGGCATAGCGAAGGCATCACAAAGGGCTCGTCACCCGTCAGCACGGATGCAGATCTCACCGTATGCGGCTCAATTGCTGACCGTCAGCTCGAGTACAAGTCTCACCGTACTCGGCTCAATCGCTGGCCGTCAGCTCGAATATAGGTCTCACCGTACTCGGCTCAACTCATACTCTAGTTGCTGTGAAGGGCTCGTCGCCAATCACAGACCTTAGAGTATAGTCGAAGACACTATGGATGACTCGTCGCCCGTCAGCACGAATACAGGCCTCACCGTACTCAGCTCTCGCCGTATGTGTCAACAGCTCGAATACAGTGTCCCATACCATCGTATACGGCTCACGAGTTTGGTTGCTCAATGGTCACTACAGGGAGGCACGTAACCCCAGCGTAGGCCGACAACTCGACCACGGTGTCCCATACCACCATGCCCGGCTCATGAGTCTTAGCGGATCGAGGTACCATGGTTAAAAGGGATTTCACTGGTAAGTTTGGTACCCTAGGTTCAAGCAGTAGCGTCCAAACATGGTGAACATACATAAGACAGATCGGGTTACTTGACGAGCTCGGCTAGCTCGAGCGCACAACAAGTTGAACGACATGAAGTGCATAAGCACTTCGCGTGGCCAACCACTATCGTCAACCGAAGTACGACTCGGATTCGTCGAACACATCTCACGTGGCAAATGAATCACAGCCACGAATGCAATTCTGGTACCGATTGTCTGGACTATAATCATAGCCCCAAACACAATCAAGTGCAGATAGATAAAACAGTAGTAGATCAAGATTCAACTCATACAATCAAGGTCTGGTATTATCCGTTTAGGGCTGCCAGGGCTATTGCACGCACTCATTGCTCCACTCCCCCATCACCCATGACGGATCATACAACGTAAATATAAATTTAACCATATGCATTACATAGTTAAAATCATAAAGTAGTTGAGCATGTTATGAAGCACAACACAAGCATGAGTTTGTACATGTTCAATTCCTAATCACACAACTATCCAAGAAAAACACACACATAGTTAAAAGAAGTTGAGAATCATATCTCAACACCCTTATACATTACAATTTGCTAACTACTACTCATTCAGACATTTCAACGAACACTTTTAAATACATACATCAACATACATGACATATGTTGATCACATAGGCATTAGGCCAAATCCTTTCACTAGGGAGTTGCCCCAATCATAACACGCGTACACCCACGATGGATAGTCATGGCAAGCAGGAATCCAAGTTCCATATTCATTCAGTCATTTCCACAAACACTTGGGCCACACGTTTTAGCATATATAGTGTATATTGGTCGTGGCGCGATTTAGGGCAAATCCTTTCGTCAAAGGGGTATCGCCAATACAACAATCAAGAATCCATGACAATTAGTCATGGCGAGCACGAATGAGAATTCTATACTCATTCAGTCATTTTCACAAACACTTAGAATACACTATTACAACATACATGGTGTATGTTAGCAAAACATGTATTAGGGCTATCCTTTAGCCAAACGAGTATTTTATCCATGTATAATATATTACTACAACAAATAATCATGATAAATACATCTCCAAAATTTATATGTATACAGTATTTTCTAGAATACGCAATTTCAACATACATAGTGTATATAGGTAAAACATGTATTTAGGCGAATCCTTTTGCCAAATAAGTATTTTATCCATATATCGTATATCCATATAACAAATAAACATGTCAAACACATTTCCAAAAAATATACGTATACCGTACTTTCTACAAATACCTAGAGTATGTAGAATTCCATATTTTTCATCTTTAATCGAAACGGAAAACAGACAGCACTTTGTACATGTGCAATTGCATGCAGATCATGAATATATCATTATCTGACATTGAAAGCGTTGAAAACCATAACCTATACACCTAAAGTCTGCACCTTTTGTCGTAGAATCGTAACGGAGTCGATAGGTTTGCTAAGCTTCCGTATTCGGCAGTTTGGCAACCTATAGAGCAAAATAGGTTAGCTATTTCACAACCTACAACTGTCTAAACCCCAAAACAGATTAGGGTTAGGGTTTCATACCTAGAAATGACACCGAAAACGCCAGGAAAGCGATGAGAATCAGGCGGTGGAGCCCGAATAGCGGCTGGGAAGAGTGGCAGGGAGATTCTCCCACTGCTCCCACACTTTCTCTCTCTTTTCTCTCTCTTTTCTCTCTCAATCTCAAATTCGTATGGCTGCCATGAGAGAGGGTTTAAGGTCCTTATATAGCCTAAAAATTCACCGAAATAGACTTATGTTCAAGGTATACTTACATTATAATCAAATCGGCATTGTTTCAGCTCAAAAGAGGGTTTCTGGCGGGCCTCCTTGAGCCAAAGGTCAGACTTAAGCTCACTAATGCTGGATCTACGTTCTATTAAGTTTTCATTTCAATGGGATTACCAGATCAGTCGTGGCGGACCAGTTTCAGTCAACGGTCAGCGGATCTCGATCGGAGATTCCGAGTACATGTAAATGTGTATGAAATTTCTCCTGATCCGAGGGTGTAATTTGATCTGATTCTGACGGTCTGGTTGCTTAATACTGATCCGCAAGCGAGTGGTGCCAGATTACTATTCAAGATATTTTATTTTGAATTAATTTCACATTTCTCACACTCTTCACTCCGAGCTCAAGCGAATAGCGCTGGGACACTATCTGGATTTGATTTCCGAGATGGTTGTCAAGCCCAGTGAGGCGGTCCTAGTTCCTTAACTTCGTGTTAATCGGACTTCCGACGTGCGGTCCAGATCCGATACGGAGTTTCGAGATGCTCCCGAGAGCAGCCGGGTAATGAGATTGATCCTAGGTTTTAGGGTAACCTAGCATCAATTATTCTACAAGTTTTGGGTCTTGCAGATCGTATTTAAAGTGATTGGTACTAATTTCACAGACACTCTAGTTAACACTAGCTAAATCTCACTTAATTTCTAAAGGGTTTAGTCCTGTAAGATTTCTGTCTGAGGTGGTACCTGGGCCTTTGTAGTTTGTATATAAAGTGATCCAAGATATACTACTTAGCTAGTTTAAGATAGTGTCTAGGGTGAAAGTACTTTGAAAATTTTAAAGAAAAAGATGGTGAAGGGTGGAATTTGTGAAGAAAATGGGTTAAGGAGCGATTTTAGACTGTGGGATTCAGTTCTGACAAGTTAATAAGGTGTTAGGATCGACCCATCGCCTAAGGACGTCTAATCCCAGGTTGGCAAAAATCCGGGATGTTACAATGCGAATAGAAAATCCCCCTTCTCATCTTTGCAGACACCACCCCCACCCGAGTTCCCCGGATTGCCAAGCGACGATCCGTCGACATTGATTTTCTCCCAACCATCCTGCGGTCTCAGCCATCTGACCACCAAGAAAGTAGGCGATCTCCTCCTATGGCTGCCAGTCGCAGAAGCCGCAGATCTAGCGGCCTGACTCTGGATGCTGTGGGAGGTCACAGAATTTGACTCGTCATTACCGCCATTAATAGTGCTCAACCACCATTTCACTCTAGTTATAATCGTGGCAATTGACGTTGGGTGTGCTGTTAAAGACTGCAACATTCCTGCATTCCCAAATGCACCATAAAATAACACATGGGGCGACTGTATGAATAACAGAACGCGACGAACATGACGCACCCGCAAACCACCACTGCGCGATCCTAGCCTCCACCGACACCAATTCCAGAATATGTACACCAAACACTCGTCCGAAGAACGACCAAGTAGCCACTGCAATACGACTAGACAGGAATAAATGAGAAATGGACTCTGTCGCATGATCTTATTCAGGACTGCTAACACAGCATATGCATTTAGACGCCATACTAATGCCACGGCGTTGGACCGCCTCATCCACTGCAATCGCATTCGTTAATACCCTCCAGATGAAGAGAGAGAGATCCTCAGCGGGAGCTTGTCATGTCACACCCCCCACGCCCAGCTTCTGACAGTCAAAGGCAATCGGCATTTATCCCATGTTGTAGCAATAGAGAACACTCTAGACGCCGTGAACGGCCGAGTGGTGAGTCGGTCGCTTCTGATAGGCAGAAACCTTGTTGAAAAATAAAATTGATGACCTATTGAGGCATGAAATCGAACACCTCTAACGGCGGGAGGGGGCCATTAGTACCCAGTACCTGACAAGTGTAAAGTTGAAGAAGGTTGGGAGGGACTGGGGCTGAGGCTAAACGTTGTAGCGGATCAAGCCCAGACTAGTTGTCTAGCCAAAATCTACATTTACCATCACCCAGGTACCACTGAACGTAGGACTCCACCACTGAAGTGCAACCTCATCGCACTATCACACTAACATATCACATCCTCAAGTGCAACCTCATCACATAGTCCATCAACCATATCACATTCTTAAGTGGAACTACTTCACACTATCATACAACCAATCATATCCTCAAGTGTAACTTTATCATATGGTCCATCAACTGTATCACATTCTCAAGTATAACATCATCACACTGTCACACTCATATCATATTCTCAAATGTAATCTCATCACATAGTCTATCAACTATTTCACATTCTCAAGTGTAACCTCATTACACTATCACACTACCATATCATATGCTCTAGTATAATCTCATCACGTAGCACTACAAGAAAAATGACCTTCACCGGTGGTCAAAAATGCCGGTAAAAGTAAAAGTTAAAAAAAAAAAAAAAAAAAAAAAAAAAAAAAAAAAAAACATCGGTGAAAGTTATTGTGGTGGTTAGACAAAAGCAGAGAAATGGGGCATCACTAAATCTTTTGCTGGCGGCCGACAGCCTTTTCCAATGCTTCTACTGGTCCTCGGTAAATCTTGAAAAAGCGTCAACAAATCCTTAAAAAGCATATATAAATTTTTAAAAAAATGAGCCGGTAAATCCCTAAGAAAAATGATCTGTCGTGCACTCAAGAAAGTCATTAGGCCAAGTCTTAAATTTATATAAGTATCAGGCAATTGCACACTCACACTGCCTCCATGGCAAGCACAACCTAGGCACCTCTTTGAATTCCTAAGGCAAAACGCTGAAAGCTATTTCCTCGCCCCAAACCAGTTGGAGCATGGACCATGGAATCCCAAGAGGTAGCATTGACCAACTATCAATGGGATGGTAGTGCACCAACGCTTGGCATATTCACCCAGGGCCAGTTTTCAATCATGGACAACGTGTGCAGAATAAGGTCTGGAGGTTTATAAGTATTCCCGACCCCTTTTTATCTAAGAGGACTTCCATTCCTTCTTTGGGAGAGTGACATTAAACCCTTGGCCTCACATTAAATGGAGTCCTGCTCCTGTGTTGCAATCTGTGTATTGAACAAAGCCATGCTCGATAATGAATTCAAATTGTTAATCTGGTGGGGCCCCTTATTTTCACTTTACACATAAAGAATCGTCCATATCTATAACTTAGGTGGGACATACTTTAGGGATCCATGTAAAATCATGCCAAAAACATAGATATTCACTCTTTTTCCTGTCCAAGATTAGGAATGGTTTGAGTTTCGTTGTTTCCATTCATCCTGATGAGATGAACCTGATGAATGGGTTGGATGACATATCAACTGACTAGTGCAATTTTCAGGCAATGTTTCATCTAATGTTCCTAGCATTGCTGAGATTATAGATAACGTCAACCAATATTATTTTTATTTGCTCACAATAATTGTCTTTTGGTCCATGAGGTTTAATATCGATTTGATTCTTAACTCCATTACAAGAATATGCACCAACATGCCTTGTTAAGTGGTACAATAGCTAAAATATCAATGGCTATGGTTTTACCCCGTAGTAAGATACGGTAGCTATAGGTCTGAAAATTTGTCGTTAAAAGTTGGACTAGATCCGGAGCTATAGACAGAATTAAGCACTTGCTACGGTTTCTTAACTACAAGCTATGGTTAATATCCGTAGCTAATATCTATCTGAAAAAAGAAATATAAATGGTGTCTCTTACCATTGCTAGTACATGCCCTGATATATCAACTCATCTAGAAATGATAGATTCAATAATAGCCTTCAATGATTCAACAATAAAAGAAACTAATGAATAGATGATGGTAAAAGATCTAGCAACACATGCTAAGATCAACCCCAATGCAACTGGATATGAGAAAAAATGCCCTTAAACACTATCGCCTATCCCGGTCCAGGCAATCAAAACCCTCAATCCTCACGGCGGTAAGTTTGAGGCATGAAAATTCGTAGAAAATGTTGCTATATTTTTAAAATACCGAGGCCAGCTATTGACTATGAAGTAACTAGATTCTTGAACTATGGTTTGATCCAAGCGCACCTTACTCTAAATCCAACAGTAGCAATCCTAGAATAACTACCAAACAGTAAGCAATGTCGCTAGCATGACAATAGGTGGAAAACTACAGATGTCTGCATATAATCCAATAGCAATGAGTAACAAGGAATGAGGTAGACAAGTTTAAGGAATGCGGAGAGCCATTGAACAAGTGAAATTGTGCTAGATGAAAAGTGATTGTGGACTATAAAGGCAAACTAAAGATATACACAAACTACATTAGTTTAGCAAAACAAAACAAAACACACACACACACACACACACACACACACACACACAGAGTGAGTTATGCAACAGTAAATGAAGTTATAAGTTTACAAGATTGACAATATACATACCACATCAGACATCACAATGCAATTTTGTCACTGAATCACCTCTCCCAAGCTCCTTATAGGATTCGTATGCAATGTATGTTTTGGGTCATAGGTCAGGCTTCAATCAACCCTTAGGAAGCTTTGTAGCAAGATTGAGAATACCATATTTTGGATGGGTATAATCATAAAATGGGGGCGTTGCAATGAATTCTGCATCATGCCTTGGCGGACACTCTTCAAATGAACAATTTTAGGCAATGAAGAAAAAATGCATGTTGCATGCTGCATATCTTGGCAATTATGTCCATAATCAGTTTTAGACAATGCAAATACATAAATTTTCACCATATTAGCAAGCAAGATAAAGTGTATGGAAATAATCCAAGCACTTTCAAGAGACAGAATGAGAACCCTTTAAAAATTTCTATTCAGGTCTTGTAAGGGTTCTGTCCGCATGAAAAAAGATACTAGATACTCCAACAAATGCGCGAAATAGTCCCTGTACTACCTGCAAACACAAAACATGCAATAAGCTGAAAAACATTAACGTAATAGTGATTATTATAAAAGGATGCAGTGGACATACAGAAAGTCCCTAAACACATTCAATTGTTCTTACGAAAGTAAAAGCCAGAAGGTTACTTAGTCATCTTCAGATTCCTAGGAATCTTATGTTTTTTAGTAAACACATCCAACTAAGCAAAGTGTTCAATGGTCTCCAAATTTGGAGTTGATGTACCCAGTTAAACAATTCATGCATATGCAGATATTGACTAAAAGCTTCCTGATGAAATGAATCCAGATTCGTGTCAGTACAATATTATCTGATATAAAAACTGCAACTAATTGGTGGAATGCTTCGGACATCTAAACAAGATGGCTTCTTCTTTTCCATTTCCAAATCAAAGAGGGTCATTTCACAATCAGAAGTTGAAACCCAGACACTATACACTGCAAATGGGGCCTGTCAACTCTATAAAATGGGACTAGAGATCCTAGAGCAAACATAAGCAAACCCCAATACGATTTTGAGGTCTATGAAAAGCATGCATTTTGTGACAATTCTCATCTTCTTCTTTTTTTTTTTTTTTTTTAAAAAAAAAAAAAATAATAATAATAATTCTTTATCTTATTTCCTTGTTAGATCTCAAAAATTGTACAGTTCTCATTTTAGCGTTAGATCTGACTGTGCCATACTGTACGACCATCCTGTAGGGCCTGTTAAATCAAGGTCAGGCCAGGATCAATCAGTTATCAGTCCTGTAGGCTCAAACCCAAATCAGGACGAAAGCAAATTGGGCCTGAACAATCCAGTCCATTTGCATCCCTAGCAGTAGTATTGAGAATACTAATGAGAAATTCTAGGATGATTCACTAGCCATTTGTAAGGTGGGTCCCATCGCAAAAATGCCCACAACAAAATATCAGGCCCATTCGATTAATAGATGGGCCACGCAAGTATAAGAAGCTCAACATTCTACATTTACATGCGGACCGGACCACCTGATGAATGGATCTTATTGATCTCCACACCAGTGCATATGCACCGTGGCCCACACCTGATGAGTGGCATGGATCCTTCCAACATTTACCAAATTAGTGTGCAAATGACCCCTTCAATAACTCCACCCCAAAACGACCTATCATTTCACAAACGAATAATCATATTTCTGAGATTTCCATTTCATTATCATAATAAGGATTGGTGTGGAGATTAAAAACTTATTTTTTTTAATCCTAAAATCCCCAAATCTCCAATTTGTAAAATCAGAAAATCCCCAATTTTAAAAGTCTTCAAATCCCCAAAATCCTAAAATCCCTAAATCCCTAATTTGTAAAATCAGAAAAACCCAATTCAGGGTCCACATTCAAATCTGTAAGCCCTAAAATCTCTAAATCCTGAAATAGGGGTCCACATTCAAATCGGGAATCTACAAACAACAAACTCCCAAATTCCAAAATCGGCATTAATATTAAGAAAGATTGAGAGAGAGAGAGAGAGAAATACTTCACCTGTGTGAATCTGAGAGAGATGTGAAGAAGTATGGAGTGGAGGGACGCAAAAGCAACGAGTGGAGTCTGGATCTTGTCTTTTTTTCTTCCCGTTTTCTTTTTCTGTTTTTTTTCCCTTTATTTTAAATGGTTTGTAGTCCGTAGTTTTCTTTTAGTTTTTTTTTTTTTTTTTTTAAGTAAGTGTTGAGGTGGACTAAAGAGGATTAGGCAATCAGGGAATCCCTGTTTACCAGATAACAGAGGATTCGGACTCGTTTGGGTTTTGGTTGAAAAGATGATTTGAGATGGAAATGATCGGACGGTGGAGAGTCTCTGGGGATGAACTGTCGTTTCAATTCAAATTTGCAGACAGTTTTGGCATTGGAATTTTGCTGAGAAAATTGGGACTGTGGATGTAACACCCTGGTTCCCGGAACTCGAGTACACTACTCGTTTTCCAAAATCCCAAGTATTAGCCTTTAAAATATCTCAAATTTCATGTACATTTTTTTTCTATCAGAGTTAACCATTCAAGCGGAATAAAAGCAATTCAAGTACAAGAGGGAGTCTAAATATACATAACCAAGGTTTTCAAGTGGTGTAACGCCCTGAAAATCGGGGGTCAAGTAGCAACTCAACACCCGAGTTCCAAAACATCACTTATGTAACATAAATGCTTATAATTGAATGTTGCCGGTGTTAGTGCATTAATCATGAGTGGGATTATACCAAAACAGTAATTCATACTCCAGATCAAGTTATAAAACACAAGCGGAAGACTAAAAGATGTATATAAATGTATATAAAGCCAGAAACGGTCACAATCGGTCTCCAGAGTATGAACACCTTACTGAGTCACCATATACATGTATTAGTTTCAAAATCAAAATGCTAAAAAATGGTACAACTATAATGGTAAATCCTGTAGCCCCGTCATCTGAATGTCCTAAGCGAAGCCTCCAGAGAACTGCATGTAGGAGAGCTCATCCTGATCATCGTAGTAGTCAGGCTCAGCCTCCTGCGTCTCGTCAATACCTACATCTAAGACAGAGTCTGGTGGGTGTCCAGAGCACCGTCCCGTAACATGGGAGTGAGTAGCTAACTCAGTGGAACAATAAAGCATAGGTTAACATGTTATCAATTCAGTCAAGCAGTAATGATAAAGCAGTTCAGTCAAACAATCCTAATTACTCTTATTAATGCAAGGATGAAATGTAGTCATGATGCATGCCCTCGCCAATGCTCCCTCGTGCGACACCATCTTACGTCCGCGGCATGCGTTCGTCCCTCAGTGCTCCACAACGCCAGGCACATGCAGGCTATATTATGAGCATGATTACCGAGTTGTTATTAGTCCTTTTCATACAGCAGTATTGGAAAACTAAGGTACCTCCCTTATATCATTCCCAAACAATGATCCATTATAGGGTCGTCAGTCCTAGATAATCTCATACGATGATGCGGTTCTAGGTCGCTGTAAAGGGCTGTCAGGGCTGTTACACGCACTCGTTGCACCGCTCCCCCATCACCTTATCAATACAGGCCTAGTTTATACTCTGTTTACTACGGGAAGACTCGTTGCTTCACCGCAGATTTAAGGTATGCTCAAGGTCACTACAAAGGGCTGTCAGGGCTGTTACACGCAATCGTTACACCACTCCCCGATCACCTTATCAGTGTAGGCCGACAGCTCGAATATAGTGTCTCATACCACCGTATTCGGTTCACGAGTCTGGGTTGCTCACTGGTCACTACGGGGAGGCTCGTCGCCCCAGCTTAGGCCAACAGCTCGACCACGGTGTCCCATACCACCATGTCTGGCTCATGAGTCTTAGCAGATCGAGGTATCAAGCTTAAGCGGGATTCACTGGTGAGTTGGGTACCTTAGGTTCAAACAAAGGCGTCCATACATGGTGAACATACATCGGCAGATCGGGTTACTTGACGAGCTCGACTAGCACGAGCGTACATTGTATCGATCGACATGAAGTGCATAAGCACTTCGTATGGCCTAACCACTGCCGACGACCAACACACGACTCAGGTTCGTCAAACACGTCCTACGTTGCGAATGAATCTCAACCACAAACTCAAGTCTGTTACCGATTGCCTGGATTATAACATAGCCCCAATCACATTCAATCCTTAACCAGAAGCATGTAGAGTAAAGTAGAATAAACAAAATAATTCAAACATGTTAACAAGCATGTTATAAAGCATAAGGTAAGCAGGAAATATAAACACATATATTTCATAAGTAAGCAATTAATTTAAACAACTTGAACGGAGGAAATCATACACATCTCTAAGGTAGTTGAGAATCCTATCTCAACACCTATCTAAAGCACTATCATCTAAGTACTTACTCTTACAAGCATTTTCACAAACACTTAGAATACACTCATTTAACATACATAACGTATATTAGCCAAAACATGTATTTGGGCGAATCCCTTCGCCAAGTAAGTATCATACACATATATAGCATATACATACAGTAATTTATCATGGCAAACACACTTTCATAATTTGTACGTATATAGTATTTTCTACAAATATACAGAATACACTAAACGCCATAATTTGCATATGTAACTGAATCGCAAAACAAACATCGCATTTTGCATGTACAATAACACCCAGATCATGAATCTATCATTATCTGACATTGAAAGCTTTGAAAACCTTAACCTATACGTCTATAGTCTGCACCTTACGCCGTAGAACCGTAACGAAGTTGATAGAATCTCTAAGTCTTCGTCTACGGCGGCACAACAACCTATAACATGAATTAAGTCAGCTATCTCGCTACTTGTAACAGTTGAAACCCTAGAACAAGTTAGGGTTAGGGTTTTCTTACCTAAGTATGTCGACAGAATCGCCGAAATAACGATTAGAAAGCGATGGTCAAGCACGTATAGCAGTGGGATAGAGTATCAGGAAGATGCTCCCACTTCTCTTACACTTTCTCTCTCTTTTCTCTCTTCTCTCTCTTAGGTTTTCTCAAATTCGTATGGTTTTCTCAAATTCATATAGGATGAGAGAGTGAGGGTTTAAGGTCCTTTTATAGGCTCAGAACTCACAGAAATAGACTCAGGGTCATGGTATACTTAGGTTATGTCCAAATACGGACTGTTCCGTCTCAACGGAGCACTTCTGGAGACCTCCCTTGAGCCAAAGGTCGGACTTAAGCTCACTGACCTTGGATCTAGGTCGAGTTAAGTTTTCGTTCTAGTCGGGTTCCCAAATCACACGTGGCGGACCAGCTTCAGTTTAACGGTCACTGAAACTCGATCAGGGTTACAAGTACACGGACATGTATAGGAAATGTTCCCTAATCTGAGGGTGTATTTGGGTCAGATTCCGACGATCTGATTGTTTATATTTGGCCCACAAATGACAAGTCTCAGATTACTTAAATTAGATTTAATTTTTAAAGAAAATCATGTTTTCTCACACTCCTCGGTCCGGGCTCAAGCGAATAGTCCTGGGACACTATCTGGTTTTGACTTCCGAGATGGTTGTCAAGACCAGCAAGGTGGTTCTAATTCTATAACCTTGTATTATTTAGACTTTCGATGTGCGGTCCAGATCTGATATGAAGTTTCGTGATGCTTCCGAGAGTAGCCGGGTAATGAGATTGATCCTAGATTTTTAGGTAATGTAGCGTCAATGATTCCACAAGTTTTGGGTCTTGCAGATCGTATTTAAAGTGATTAGTACGGATTTCGTACGTAATCTAGTTTAACACTAGTTAATCCTCGTCTAATTTCTAAAGGATTTAGTCCTGAGTGATTTCTGCCTGAGGTGGTACTCGGGTCTTTGTACGGGATTTTCCGAGTCGTTACAAGTGGCCACCCAAAAACTTATATAAATCAATGTCTTAACTTATTACAAAATGTAACAGTACAAATTAAAATGAAATAAAATCAGGAAAGAGAGTCGCAAGGTCCTCTGGCTCCTCCTAATCTACATGAACACCAGTATGTGCATCATTTGTGCCTCCCGCACACTTAATGTGGTTCGATAGCGTCAATGGCTATCCAATGAGGTATACTCCTCAAGATTTATCGTAACATCAAGATAATTAAGCATGGTTATCAAAGACCGTATATAGCAAATATTACACAATGATTATCATGGAAATCAAATAAGATTCATCAGATACACATTCCTTAAATAAATTTCACGAAGATGATCTTGTTTAAATGTATGGATGTATGCACATACTCACAGACCTGGGGATGCACATCCAGCTGGTAAAAAGTTACCCAAGGAGAACTAGCCACTCGAAAAAATACTCAAAGGTACGCCCAAGGAGAACTAGTCACCCGAAAAAGAATATAATAATATATACAGATCGTCTAAGGAGAGTTAGTCACCCGAAAAATACTCGAAGATACGCCCAAGGAGAACTAACCACCCGAAAAAGACCAGAATAATATATAGATCACCCAGGGAGATCTAGCCACCCGAAAAAATACACAAGGTACGCCCAAGGAGATTAGCCACCTAGAAAAGACCATGATAATATATAGATCGCCCAAGGAGAATTAGTCACCCGAAAAAATACACAAAGGTACACCCAAGGAGAACTAACCACCCGAAAAAGACCGTAATACATGCCATGAAAATGCATGATTAGCCCAAATATTATTATTCCAATTTTAAACAATCATTTTAAGAAAGCTCAAAGGTCATTATGGGGAGTTGGTCACCCAGCATAGGCCGATAGCTCAGGTATAGTGTCCCATTCCATCATCCCTGGCCCATGAGACTAATAAATATGATGTTTTAAGGGGGTAACCCCTTCAACTAGTGGCCAATTGTAGTCCAACAAGTGGAACTTACCATCGCAAGGTTGTACAAAATAATCCATTAAAGCCGCAGAAAGGCAAGTATTCCATAAAAGCCGCGAAGGCCAAATATTCCACCTAATGGTGTGATTAAAAAGGGATTATTCCCCAAAAGCCATGTAGGCACAAATGATACATAATGTGGTAAGTCCACGACAAGGAAATTCTATTTAATCTATTTGACAGAAAGGCCACTAGTTCAAGGACTTCCACGAACATCATGAAATAACCGCAAGTGGCATAACAAGTCAAGCACATTGTCAAAAGTAATTACATATGTAAAGAGGAATATTTGAGACCTATTGCATGTTCTTAATTGAATATAAATCCAACCATCAGTCATTATAAAGAATTACTAAATTAGAACTAACATTTATCAACAGTTTCACTAAGTATTATTTTAGGCAAGAGATTGAACAAGCAAGCTATGCCGACTATCAAGATGTAGAAAATCTTGAAGGGTGATCCTCACCTTTAAATTAAGTGATTGCAACAAGAATGCTCCAATGCACGAATCCTACTTGGACGGTTTAGATCTAACTCCGCACACCATCTACGGTTAAGATCTAACCTCAGGATTTCATCTCCAACCTACGTTTTAAGGTTAGTCCTTTTAGGAATTCTAACATCTAAGTTGTGCAACTGATGAAAATGAGTAGTAGAGGTTATAACTGATGATGCTAATAACACTACTTACTATAACTATCTAATATAAATTTATAAACTCAATTATAATCTTCGACAATAGTAATAGGATGATGTTAATCGCTAATTTTAAATGATTTTAATAGTGAAAGTAATTAACGACAAAAATCTGATTTGTGAAGAGAATGAAAACCACTCACCTGTGTTGACTCGGTTGAGTCAACTCGACTCACCCTCACATATTCTTCCTAGTTTCTCATTCCTTCTCTTCTTCTCCTTTTCTCTTTCTCTTTCCTTATTTTCTTCTTTTGCTGAGGATTTCCAGCAGGGTCTAGACCTGACCAGCCAGTGAGTCAAAGAACTGACTCGGTTTTGAACCGAGTCAACTCAATGACTCATCTTTCTCTTCTTCTTTCTTTCATCTTCTTCTCTTCCACTTCCTTTCACTCATTCTCTTTCCTAAGCCAGACATGGTTTGGACTTGGCCCAACCTTAAGTCGAACTGCACAACCCACACCAGCAAGTTGGCTGGACTCAATAAGACCCAACAACTCCCGAGTCGGCTCTCCCTTTCTCTCGTTTCTCTTCTTTTCTCTTTCTTTTCTTCTCCTCCTCTCTTAAAGGACTCAGACTGAGATGGAGCTCAGTCTAGATGCATTTGACTTGACAGCCATGGCCCGAACTGAGCTGACTCAGTGTGGCATGGTTGAATCGAGCTCTTCTTCTTCCTCACTTCTTCTTCCATCCGTTTCTTCCACTTTCTTCTACTTCTCTGCCTCTTCTTCTTTTATGCTTCTGGAATATCCAAATAAGTATGGACTTAGATCAAACACAGCCCAACTCGACAGACTCGATCGATGACTCATCAACTAGGGGTGGTGCGGCAATCTCACGGTGACTTTTCTCCTTGGCTCAGGTCGAGATATAGTTTCTATCTCAAGGTTGGTTATCAATGGTGGAAGGTAGTTCATGTGGCCTATCTTACAGATGAAATGGATCGGTGATCGAAGGCCAACAGAGATCGCACGTTTACTGCATTTCGGCGAGGAAGATGATGAAGCTTTCATGGTATTCTTCAATCGGATGCATCTTTCTCGATTCCATTTCTTCTGGACGACTCATATCTGATCCAGGAAGCTTGTGGAAGAAGGATTTCAAAGCTTCAGATCCATTTGGGTGGTGGTTTCAAAGCATAAAGGTTTCAAACATTTTCTCCTGGCACCGCAGGAAATGGAGAATATCAGCTATTCTCTCTGCTGATTAGGTTTCTATCCCTAAAATACGAATCATTAATGGTTGGGATGCTCCTAAATGGACGATCCAAATAGAGTTCAGGAACGAAGAGATTCCCTCCGAACTTTCCTTGCGGCAGAGAGGGATAACGATGCTTGCCCTACAATGAACGGCTAAGATTTCCCAACAGTTGGACGGCTAGGATAGAGAGTAATGGAGGTACGTGGATTTCCAGCCTGGCAACGAAACTGATTTCTGTTTCCGAAAATAACCCATGAATATCTTCGCTTGTGCTTGTATTTAAGCGAACACATGTGTGTCCCATCATGGAAAAACCTAAGGGTTTTTATCAGATCCCTCGTCTACATTCAATGGACGGTTCAGATCAACAGGTTGGTCTAAGATGGTGGGCCATCACTTGATCGAACGGACGAGTGTCCGTTTGAACAGCCTCAGGAAGGAATCCTTAAAAAGGGGAGGAATCTCCTTTCCTTTTTTTGAAAATATCGGGTCAGTGCCCAATATAACTGAAACTTGGTTCGGTGCATTTCAATTGTGCACACGATGTGTACATGTGCAGCTTAAAGTGGAGTCCACTGTGATTATTTTTCGAGAAATCCACTCCACTCAATAATTTTGTAGGGCCATGTTAGGCCTTGGGCCAAAATATGGAGCAAGTACAAGTCTTTGGTGTGCCACACTCGTGTGATAAGCGGATGCTTCCTAATGGTTAAACATCACTGAACCAGCGCGACAAAGTCACGTGATTGGCTGTGGGATTAGGTGGGGCCACATGAATGTTTCTTTCGGGGATCCACTCCGTCTGTCTAGTTCACTATGCTATTTTAGGACACGAGGTTGAAAATGAAGTAATTCCGTAAATCAAGTGGGCCACGGACTCCAACCTAGTACTCAAAAACATTCACCGTAAAAAACTCAATTGAAATTTTCTTCCGCACAGTGCCAAATAGTATATATTATTTACAAATTTACCCTTTATTTTATTTAAACTTCTGTCATCCGTAACTCCCAACTTTATTGTCCAAAAGAGGTGAAATTTGACAGGTGATCATTATTTTTCACACCCTCTCAACAGGTTAAATTTGGGCCCTAATCCATCAAGGATGACTAAGATGCTCTTTTAGTGACTAACACAATCCGTAATTCCAAATAACATTTGTACACTTCTGATTGATAAGTTACCAGGTGGTTTGAACTGAGAACCTAAGATCTTCATGATGATTGGTTTATCGTGATGTTCTTGTGGCCCGTTTGGCGGATCCGAATATCACGGAGGGTCAGATGACTAGCTAAAAATAAGGGAACTTGATGGTTAACACTCTAACCATGTATGTAGGTGGATGTACGGTCAGTTTTATAAATAGATGAACACAAGATGAGTTTCTGGGTTGATTAGGGGTAGGACATGCATACCATTAGATTTGAGTGACTTGTTCACATGTGTAAATTCTTCTGATTTCAGTTCTAATGGTGGTTTAAGCATATTCATATGGGGTGAACAAGATGAACGGATCAGAATCTTGATCCGATAAGGGTACGGACGGATGTAGGGTCAAGTAGCTAGTTTACTATGATCTAAGGGCTGAAATTCGAGGTGAAAGGTTAATTTGTGATAATTAGCCATGATATAAAATTTCACATGAAACGGACCGTGTGATCTAGTGTTCAGGGGTCTAGGTTAGTGGCAATTTCGTAATTACTACCGATCTATGAGTTTTGGGAAATCTAATGGCTCCACATGGTTATAAACATGTTTCTAAGCAATTCTTACAAAAGAACGTATATCTAAATCATTATGGATATGGAGTTATTTGTCACGTCATCTAGGGGAAAGTGCTTATGTCAAATCATGTGATGGATGGGCTTGTCTTGAAATTCAACAGTCATATGGCTTGATTTATGAATGAAGATCATTCCCAACGGTTAAGTTAGTGTCGGGGCAAGGATGTAAGGCTAGAATAGCTAGATTGGTATCGTACACATGTATAGGTCACGTTGAATCTTATGGTAACGCTCGAGGACTTTCGATACCCGAGTATCGAAAAGTTTGGGGTGTTACAGTGGACCCCACTTTTTATCCAGCTGTTTTTATGAAACAATACAAACTTAGTTTTGGAACTTAGACCTGATCGTATGGACAACGAATTTGAGGATGAAAATACCCCTCCCTTCCTTTCGAAGATGAGCGCTGACGCTCCTCCAACCGAGAGTTGTACGAGTGGCTCAAAAGAGATCAAAGTTACATGGCCTCACAGCTATGTATTTATTATATCCACAACGTTCATCCATATTTCGAGATCAATTCAGAGCATTATCCAAAAAAAAAAAATCATATCCAAAGATCAACTGGACCACACCACAAAGAGCAACGGGAAAACTGATTTTCACAGTTAAAAATTTTGTAGGGCCCACCATAACATTTATTTTCCATCCAATCTATTCATAAGGTCACAAAGGCCTAGATGAAGAGTAAAAAAATAATAATTTCATAATGATCCAAACTTCTGTAACCCCTAAAAGGGTTTCAATGGTAGACATTCAATTCCCCACTGCCTTTTACAGTGTGGTCCACATGATAGTTAGATCTGTCTTATTTTACATCTCAAGATTAATATGAGCTCGCCAAATAGATGGACGGTTTGGATATAACGCAAACCTCATGATGGGACCCACAAAAGGTGGTGGGGATTACAACAGCAAAAAGAAAATAAATAAATAAAACTAGAACGTATGGCTACGGTGTTTTCTATGGCTACGGATTATAACCGTAGTGATAATCGTAGCCCCTGCTTTTTCGATATGTATTGAAGGTCTTTTGATATATCGAAAAAGGTCCAGAACCGTCCAATGAGTTTGCCTAAAAAATCCTGCAATTTTCGATGACTACGGATTATAACCGTAGCCATAACTGTAGTCCGTTGCAGTTTATGCATTTTATTTATTTTTTTTTTAATTTTTTTTTTTACATAGAGAACTTTATTCTACCTACATTTTTCTCTAATACATATTTATATAAATATGTATATATAAGCATATATTTTTTTTTTCTCTCTTTTAATTCATTTATTTGTCTATTTATTCAACAAGCATATCTTCCAAACTAGGATGATTTACTTAACGTACCACATTTGATTTTGGGGTAGGAGAAGTTAATTTAGCCAAATAAACCTAGTTATTTTCCATGATTCCATCGGGTCGATGGTTGAAAATCCATTTCATTCACTTCGTGGTAGGTTTCAATCACTTTGCGGTCAAACTGGAAATTGAGCGGGGCAAAAATGAAATTGAGCGGGGCAAACTAGAAATTGAGCAGGGCAAACTAGAAATTCAGCGGGGCAAACATGAAATTGAGCAGGGCAAACAAGAAATTGAGCGAGGCAAACATGAAATTGAGCGAGGCAAACTAGAAATTGAGTGGGGCAAACATGAAATGAAATTGAGCGAGGCAAACTAGAAATTGAGTGGGGCAAACATGAAATTGAGCGGGGAAAACATGAAATTGAACGGGGCAAACTAGAAATTCAGCGAGGCAAACTAAAAATTGAGCGGGGCAAACTAGAAATTGAGCGGGGCAAACTAGAAATTGAGCAGGGCAAACTAGAAATTGAGCGGGGCAAACATGAAATTGAGCGGGGTAAACATGAAATTCAACGGTGCAAACATGAAATTGAGCAGGGCAAACTAGAAATTGAGCGGGGCAAACATGAAATTAAGCGGGGCAAACTAGAAATTCAGCGGGGCAAACATAAAATTCAGTGGAAAAAACATGAAATTGAGCAGGGCAAACTAGAAATTGAGCGGGGCAAACATGAGGTATGTGTTAGGGACCGAATGCATTTTATATAGGGGAGTGGCTATGGGAGAGAGTTCTGTGGGTCTTATCACGGGGTATGTGTTATATCTAGATCGCACATCCATTTAGGGAGCTTGTCTTAAGGCTTGAGATGAAAAATAAGACAGCTCTAACTATCAAGTGGACCACACTACAAAAACCAGTAGAGGATTGAACGTCTACCATTGAAACCCTTTTTGGGGTCACAGAAGTTTTGGATCAATATGAAATTTGTTTTTACTCTTCATTCAGGTGTTTGTGACCTTATGAAAAGATTGGATGTAAAATAAACATTATGGTGGGCCCTATAAATTGTTTAACGGTGAAAATCATTATTGTTGCTACTATTTATGGTGTGGTCCAGATGATCTTTGGATATGATTCAGTTTTTGGATAATGCTCTAAAATAATCTGGATATAATAAATACATCATTGTGTGGCAATGTAACTTTGATCTCCTTTGAACCACTCGTACAACTTGGAGATCGAGGAGCGTCAGTGCTCCTCTTCCAACGACACGTACCTACAATAGCTATACACCAGCAAATCAGCTTCCCTCTGCGGTACAACACGTGATCATTTGAGGCGCTGACATGTTAAGAAAGCCTAGCGGTGGATTAGGTACTGCCCTACCAATTCTGAGCTCCTGACAGACTAGTGCTCCTAGGCCTAACATGTTTATTTACCATCTAACTGGTTCATAAGGTCTCTTAAACATTAATGAAGGAAAAACACAAATATCATTTTGATCCAAAACCTCTATAATTTACAAGAATTTTTTACCGGTAGAAATTTAATGTCCACTATGTGGTCTAATTGAGCCTTGGATCTAGTGTATTTTGGGCTCACAAATTAAAATGACGTGGAAAAATGAATGGACAGAATGGATAAAAGTCAAACATCATGATATATTTTGTTTCAAAAATTAAGAAAATCAAAAGCTCAAGTGGACCACACCTTAGGAAACAAGCTCAAGTGGACCACCATGATATATTTTGTTTCCCATCGTTTGCTCCGCTGAATTTCATGTTTGCCCCGCTCAATTTCTAGTTTGCCCCACTGAATTTCATGTTTGCCCCGCTCAATTTCATGTGTGCCCCGCTCAATTTCTAGTTTGCCCTACTCAATTTCATGTTTGCCCCGCTCAATTTCTCATTGGCCCTGCTCAATTTCATGTTTGTCCCGCTCAATTTCTAGTTTGCCCCACTCAATTTTATGTTTACCCTGCTGAATTTCTAGTTTGCCCCGCTCAATTTCTGTTTGACCGTGAAATGAAGGGAATTGACCGTGAAATGCAAGGAATTGACCGTGAAGTGAAGGGAATTGACCGTGAAATGCATGAAATTGACCGTGAAGTGAAGAATCGTCGGGATTGACCGTGAAATGCATGGAATTGATCATGAAGTAAATGAAATGAATGAAATTGACCGCGAACTAATTGAAATTGACCGCGAAGTGAATGAAATGGATTTTTGACCATTGACCTGATGGAATCTTGAAAAATAACTAGGTTGGTTGGCTAAAGTAGCTTCTCCTACCCCAAAATCATATAAGGTACGTCAAGTAACTACTTTTGGTTTAGAAGATATTCTTATTAAATGAATAAAGAAAGAAATGAATAATAATAATAAAAAAAAGATAGAGAAAAAAGTTTTTATATGCTTATATATAAATATGGATTAGAGAAAATTGTAGGTAGAATAAAGTTCTCCATGTAAAAAAATAAAATAAAATAAAAAATAAATTTTTTTTTTTTTTTTTGTATAGACTGGCGCAGACTATAATTATGGCTATGGTTATAATCTATAGCTATAGGTAAAATCACCTTCAATACATATCGAATACTCCGATATATGTAACGAAAATTGCAAGATTTTTGAGGCAAACTCACTGTACAATTCTGGACCTTTTTCGATAATATCAAAAGACCTTCGATATATTGATGTACATATCGAAATATATTGAAATATATCGAAGGACATATCAAAAAAGCAAGGGCTAGGTTATGGCTACGGTTATAATCCGTAGCTATAGGGAACCCCAGCTTTCTAAAATCACATTTCTTTTGTGGGTCCCATCATGAGGTCTGTGTTATATCCAAACCGTCCATCTATTTGGCGAGCTCATATTAAGGTTTAAGACGAAAAATAAGATAGATCTAACTATCAAGTAGACCACACTATAAAAGACAATGGGGAATTGAACGTCTACCCTTGAAACCCTTTTAGTTGTTATAGAAGTTTTAGGTCATTATGAAATTTGTCTTTCCTCTTCATCCAGGTCTTTGTGACCCTATGAATGAACTTAGACAGGGAGGATTTCTCACAAACATCACAGTGGACCCCCAAAAATTTTTATGGCCCCCAAAAAGTTTTTAATGGTCAAAGCTCATTCAACACTGTTTCCTGTAATGTGGTACACTTGAGATTTGGATATAACTCATTTTTGGTCTCATTCAATAAAATGATGTGCAAAAATATATGGACAGCATGGATGAAAAGCATATATCATGGTGGGGCCCACAGGCCACCGACCATCCGCCAATTGGCTGGTGGCAGTGAGTATTTTCCTCCTCAAATTCGCTGTCCGTACGAGCAGGTCTAAGTTCCCAAAACGAAGTTTGTATTGCTTCATAAAACCTGCTGGATAAAAGGTGGGTCCACAGTCCCAAATTTCTCAATTTCGCCGGGTCTAGAGAAATATACTTTAGGATACTCGGACAGTGTAACGGATGATACGCAGGTAGTTATAAATTATTGAGAAATTGCATAACTTTCATATGAATAAATCAAAATAGACTGTCCAAATTATTCTTATCATTTTAGATTTATCATATACTAAAAAATTAAGCTTATTTGGTTATCTAAAAGTTAGATTTCTGGATATTTTTTTGGACCGTTACAATGAAAAATCCAACAGTCTTATTTCAGAAAACAATTTTCCAAAAATCGGAGGTTAATAATGTTCAACCAATCTGAATTTTACAATTTAAGCTAAATGCATGGGTTCCAAAATATAGTCGGTTTTATTTGAGTTATTATTTTCCACGTATACAATTTCTAAGTGCCCGTTTATGAAGATTCAAACGCAGCCAGTGTATCAAACAACTTTCCTTTTTAATTAATATATTAAGTTGACCTTTTTTTTACACGTTGAGCAATGATTCGCACCAGTGCAACTATTTCCACACGCATATGCATCGCTTCAAATTATTAGAAGTGAGAAAATCTAGTCCGATAATAATTTGGGCCTATATAATTTTATTGTTTTGGTAATTATATTTAACTACTAGGATCAAATAGTGGGCCGTAATTATATATTTATTTTGAACCGCTGGTTATTTTATTCTGGTATTTCCTATTCTCGTTAGATTTTCAAGAAAATTATTTACTAGACTAGCAATTTTTTAAGATATTATGGCTTGGATTTTTTTTATTTAACGGATTGGATTTACTAAAAATATGATCATGTTCGCAGTATGTGAGTGGCGATGATAAAAAGTGCAGGCGTGAATGAACTTAAAAATCAAATTTGAATGTACAGTTTAAATTACAAAAATACCCTTTGTTTACAAAGTACGCGGATTGCCTACTGTCACCGTCAGTCGCGACTCGCTACGAACTTCTACTGTACGGTGCTCTGTGGCCCCACCATGATGTGTCTGCTTTATCCGCACTGTTCATCCAGTTTAAAAATTATTTGATGGCATGATATCATAAATTATACAGATCCAAATCTCAGTTAGACTACACTACAGGTAACAGTGGTGATTAAACGCCCAACATTAAAATCTTCTCGAGGGCACAAAAGTTTTGGATGTTGTCATCTGGTTCTTTTAGGCTTAATCAACTGGTGATGGCAAATAAACATTATAGTGGGTCATAGGAAATTTTTAATGGTGGCCGTTAAACCATAACTAAATTTTGTAGTGGCAAATTTAAAACTTGTATCTGCCTATTTTTTTGCTCATGATTTGAAATAATATCCAAAATGAATGAACCATGTGGTAAAGCATATACATCATGGTAAGGTTCACAAAACCCTTAAATAATATGCAAAAAGAATGGAGGGTGCGTATAAAACACATACATCATGTTAAGGTACACATAGCACCGTTCGGTAGCGAGGTCGCTGCTAGCAGTGTCTAGCGTCAGTATGCAGTGGATTAGGTAGTTGCCCGGGTAACCGCTTAGTCGGTGTTACCTTACCGTGTGGCCTACCTTGATGATATTTTGTATATCCACACCATCCATCCGTTTCTCCAAACCAGGTTAGGATGGTGACTCAAACACTATGCAGATCCAAGTCTCAGGTGTAAAACACCACAGGAAACAGTAGTTATTCAGTGCTTCACCATTAAAAATTCCAAAGGGCCGGTAGTAAGGTATTCATAATTTCTGTTGGTAATCCAACCTGTTAATAATATCAATAAGATCTGGATGAAGGGAAAATATACAAACTAGCTTGATCCAAACTTCTTGGCCCATAAAAAGTTTTTAATGGTCATTCATCAATGTTTTTAGTATTATCGTCGACTTGAGATTTGGATATTATTGAGGTCTGACATGGTGTGTTTAAATGAAATCGAAATATATATTAACGATAGGGATATACAAAAAAATAAATTAAGGTGGGCCCTACAGAGTTATGGTAACACACACTAAGTTATCATACGGTAACAGCTAATCCGCTTTCTTATTAGAGAAATTTCCAACTGTACAACCAGTATATGGCCCACAGCCTTTTTAAGCCCACTCGCTTTTTACTTCCAAGAATACTCCCCAGCTGTACGGCCCCATTTCTCCAGTCGAAAATGCCCCTGCTTTTCTGCTCAACGAGAGAGCTGGGGCTACCTTTGGCTACGGATTATAACCGTATCTATAGCCATAGCAAAATGATGGACAGCAATGTACTTCGATATATCGAAGTATATTCGATTAATCGAAAAAGGGTCCAGCGAGTTTGCCTCAAAAATCCTGCAATTTTTGATTAATCGATTGTCTTTTGGTTAATCGAAAAAGGTTTTTATCTTTAGCTACGGATTATAACTGTAGCCACAACTGTACTCTGTGCCAATTTATGAGATTTTTTATTTTTATTTTATTTTTATTTTTATTTTTTACATGGAGAACTTTATTCTACCTACAATTTTCTCAAATACATATTTATATAAATATGTATATATAAGCATATAAAAAAAATTCTCTCTTTTTTTCATTTCTTTCTTTATTCATTTAAGAAGAATATATTCTAAACCAAAATTAGTTACTTGATGTACCCTGTATGATTTTGGGGTAGGAGAAGCTACTTTAGCCAACTAACATAGTTATTTTTCAAGATTTCATCGGGTCGATGGTCAAAAATCCATTTAATTCACTTTGCGGTCAATTTCAATAAGTTCGTGGTCAATTTCATTCATTTCATTTACTTCATGGTCATTTCCATTCATTTCATGGTCAATTCGCTTCACTTAACGGTCATTTCCATGCATTTCACTGTCATTCTCACCTATTCCGTGTTGATTTACGGTCATTTTGACGCATTTTGCAGTCATTTCCCTTCACTTCGTGGTCATTTCCATGCATTTCACGGTCATTTCAATTCATTTCACGGTCATTTTCATGCATTTCACAGTCATTCCAAACAATTTCGTGTTCATTCACGGTCATTTCGATGCATTTCGCGGTCATTTCCCTTCACTCCGTGGTCATTTCCATGTTCTACTCTTTTCACGGTCATTTCCATGCATTTCACGGCCATTCCAAACAATTCCGTATTGATTCAAGGTCATTTCGACGCATTTCGCAGTCATTTCTATTCACTTTGCGGTCATTTCGATTCACTTCACAGTCATTTCCGTGCATTTCACGGTCATTCCAAACAATTCCGTGTTGATTCACGGTCATTTCGACACATTTCGCGGTCATTTCCCTTCACTTTGCAGTCATTTCCATGCATTTCATGGTCATTTCGATTCATTTCACGATCATTTCCATGCATTTAGTGGTCATTCCAAACAATTTCGTGCTATTCACGGTCATTTTGACGCATTTCGCGGTCATTTCCCTTCACTTCGCTGTCATTTTCATGCATTTCACGGTCATTTCGATTCATTTCACGGTCATTTCAATGCATTTCACGGCCATTCGAAACAATTCCGTGTTGATTTACGGTCGTTTAGACGCATTTCGCGATCATTTCCCTTCACTTCGCAGTCATTTCCATGCATTTCGCGGTCATTTCGATTCACTTCACAGTCATTTCCGTGCATTTCACAGTCATTCCAAACAATTCCGTGTTGATTCACTGTCATTTCGATGCATTTCGCGGTCATTTCCCTTCACTTCGCGGTCATTTTCATGCATTTCACGGCCATTTCGATTCATTTCACAGTCATTTTCATGCATTTCACGGTCATTCCAAACAATTCCATGTTGATTCACGGTCATTTCGACGCATTTCGCGGTCATTTCCCTTCACTTCGCGGTCATTTCCATGCATTTCGCGGTCATTTGGATTCACTTCACAGTCATTTCCGTGCATTTCACGGTCATTCCAAACAATTCCGTGTTGATTCACGGTCATTTCGACGCATTTCGTGGTCATTTCCCTTCACTTCGCGGTCATTTCCAAGCATTTCACGGTCATTTCGATTCATTTCACGGTCATTTTCATGCATTTCACGGTCATTCCAAACAATTCCGTGTTGATTCACGGTCATTTCGACGCATTTCGCGGTCATTTCCATGCATTTCGCGGTCATTTTGATTCACTTCACAGTCATTTCCGTGCATTTCATGGTCATTCTAAACAATTCCGTGTTGATTCATGGTCTTTTCGACGCATTTCACGGTCATTTCCCTTCACTTCGCGGTCATTTCCATGCATTTCACGGTCATTTCGATGCATGGAAATGATCGTGAAATGTGTCGAAATGACCGAGAATCAACACGGAATTGACCGCGAAATACATGGAAATGACCGTGAAATGCTTGGAAATGACCGTGAAATGAATCGAAATGACCGTGAATCAACACGGAATTGTTTGGAATGACCGTGAAATGCACGAAAATGACTGTGAAGTGAATCGAAATGACCTTGAAATACATGGAAATGACCGCGAAGTGAAGGGAAATGATCGCGAAATGCGTCGAAATGACCGTGAATCAACAGAGAATTGTTTGGAATGACCGTGAAATGCATGGAAATGACCGTGAAATGAATCGAAATGACGGTGAAATGCATGGAAATGACTGCGAAGTGAAGGGAAATGAGCGCGAAATGCGTCGAAATGACCGTGAATCAACACAGAATTGTTTGGAATGACCGTGAAATGCACAAAAATGACCGTGAAATGAATCGAAATGACCGTGAAATGCATGGAAATGACCGCGAAGTGAAGGGAAATGACCGCGAAATGCGTCGAAATGACTGTGAATCAACACAGAATTGTTTGGAATGACCGTGAAATGCATGGAAATGACCGTGAAATGAATCGAAATGACCGTGAAATGCATGGAAATGACCGCGAAGTGAAGGGAAATGACTGCGAAATGCGTCGAAATGACCGTGAATCAACACAAAATTGTTTGGAATTATCGTGAAATGCATGGAAATGACTGTGAAATGAATCGAAATGATAGTGAAATGCGTGGAAATGACCGCGAAGTGAAGGAAAATGACCGCGAAATGCGTTGAAATGACCCTGAATCAACACGGAATTGTTTGGAATGATCGTGAAATGCATGGAAATGACCGTGAAATGAATCGAAATAATCGTGAAATGCATGGAAATGACTGCAAAGTGAAGGGAAATGACCGCGAAATACGTCGAAATGACTGTGAATCAACACGGAATTGTTTGGAATGACCGTGAAATGCATGGAAATGACCGTGAAATGAATCGAAATGACCGTGAAATGCATGGAAATGACCGCGAAGTGAAGGGAAATAACCGCGAAATGCGTTGAAATGACCGTGAATAAACACGGAATTATTTGGAATGACTGTGAAATGCATGAAAATGACCGTGAAATGAATCGAAATGACCGTGAAATGCATGGAAATGACCGCGAGTGATGGGAAATGACCGCGAAATGCGTCAAAATGACCGTGAATCAACACGGAATTGTTTGGAATGACCGTGAAATGCACGGAAATGACTGTGAAGTGAATCAAAATGACCGTGAAATGCACAGAAATGACTATGAAGTGAAGGAAAATGACCGCGAAATGCGTCGAAATGACCGTGAATCAACACGGAATTGTTTGGAATGACTGTGAAATGCATGGAAATGACCGTGAAATGAATCGAAATGACCATGAAATGCATGGAAATGACCCCGAAGTGAAGGGAAATGACCGCGAAATGCGTCGAAATGGCCATGAAAAGCGTCGAAATGGCCGTGAATCAACACGGAATAGGCGAGAATGACCATGAAATGCATGGAAATGACCGTTAAGTGAAGCGAATTGACCATGAAAAGCATGGAAATGACCATGAAGTAAATGAAATGAATGAAGTTGACCACGAACTTATTGAAATTGACCGAAAAGTGAATGAAATGGATTTTCGACCATCGACCCGATGGAATCTTGAAAAATAACTATGTTAATTGGCTAAAGTAGTTTCTCCTACCCCAAAATCATATAAGGTACATCAAGTAATTAATTTTGGTTTAGAAGATATTCTTGTTAAATGAATAAAGAAAGAAATTGAAAAAAGAGAGAATTTTTTTTTATATGTTTATATATACATATTTATACAAATATGTACTTGAGAAAATTGTAGGTAGAATAAAGTTCTCCATGTAAAAAATAAAATAAAAATAAATAAAAAATAAAAAATTTCATAGATTGGCACAGAATACAGTTATGGCTACGGTTATCATCCGTAGCTAAAGAAACAATACCTTTTTCGATTAATCGAAAGACATTCAATTAATCGAAAATTCCAAGATTTTTGAGGCAAACTCGCTGGACAGTTTTGGACCTTTTTCGATTAATTGAAAGAACTTCGATATATCGAAGTACATCAATGTTGGGCTATAGCTATGACTATAGCTACGGTTATTATCGGTAGCTAAAGGTAGCCCCAGCTTTCACAAATTGAAAAGTGGAAAAGTAGGGGCATTTTCGACCTGAGAAATGGGGCCGTACAGCTGGGGAGTATTCTTGGGAGGTGAAAAGCGAGTGGGCTTCAAAAGGTTGATGGGCCATATATTGGTCGTATAGTTGGAAATTTCTCTTCTTATTTATGAAACCCGCTTCACTCGAGTGATAGTCGTATTCCGGCAAGAATCATATGCAACACTTGTGATGGGAAGCTAGGTCGAGTCCATGTGATGTTTTTGAGATATTTATCCAGTCCATCCATTCTTGCAGATTATTTTAGGACATCACATCGAACATGAAGTAAATCCAAAACTCAAGTGGGCCTCGTAGGAGGAAACTGTGGGGATTGAACGGTCACCATTGAAATATTTGTCTGGCCATGGAAGTTCTATTTAAAGATAAGTTCTTTTGTATTTTCTGTTCTAGTGGAAATCAACTTATAGTTTGGATGGTATATAAACATAAGGTAGATCCTAGTAATGTTTCAACCATAGGCATTGATTTCCCTACTTTTACCTCTTGTGTGGCGTCTTTGAGTCTTGGATGGAGTCAATTTTTTATTCATGTCCAAAATGAGCTGGAAAAACAGATGAACGGAGTGGATTTATTACTAACATTATGGTAGGCTCCACCTAACTTACTTGTAAGTTACTTGCTAACCAACCGTTTGTTCTCAACCCTTGTTTGGCGCACTGGAAAGAGAGGAATTCAAATATTTTTTCAGGCAAGTCTTCCTTTAAGGAGTTCATCATCCATTCTATTCTTGGGGATATTAGAGATAGAGTTATATTTATCATGGGTTCTTCCATTGTATCAAATATACCTAACTTTATTTCGGCCCTTTGGGATTTCCTTACTGCCTTCTGTAGGGGTCTCAAGCATTTCGCTCCTCCTACCTCATCTCATCCCAGCCTCCTTAGGTTGGGAAGTGTTGGCTTGTCTATTCCCATATCATTGGCAGTGTCATAGGGTTACTTTGTTTCCACCTCTCTTCCCATTTGAACCCTGATCCCTCTGATAATTGTCTAAAATTTTTATATATTGGCCCTTCTAAATTGACATCTGCGGATATTTCAGGTATTTCTGATGCAGGACATGAAATTCAAGTATGATATGTAAGATCTCAGGCTTTAAATCATACTAATTTAGAAACAATCACATAAAAATTCCACCTCCCACACAAAAGTTCAAACATTCAAGCAAGGGGAATCTATGCAGGTCCAGGCCTACACATGTAGGGCTAGATCACTAAAAATTATGGACCAAACAGTACTCAAAGGGAAGTAAAGTCATCCACACATGCACAAAAATATATTCCCAATCCAAGTGATTCACAGATTCCAATCCAGAGAACCCTAGGGTTAGGGAAAAAGGACAAATAAATTGGAATTAATGTAATCTAGGGTTAGGGTTATGGAAGGTAAGTACGAGAGGGATGAGAGAGGTGAGAAAACGGAACCTTTAGACAGTCCTTACGTGCAGACAGCGGGCCAGACCTGACGCACGTGTGTAGGGGCCTGGCAGCATGTGCGAGGGGGCCCTGGATCCAGAAACCGACTCCTTGAGTCTGGTCGGCCAGGGGTGGGCTCCAAAACCCCCGAGTTTCGGCTCAATTCGATATGCGGCTCCAAAACCCCCGATTTTACCTTCATCAAAATCTTCTTGACATTATCAATACGTTGGATGGAAAATAAACATTACGAAAACCTTACAATGGGTCCTCAAAAGATCAGATTCATTGACTAAGGTGTTACCCTGCATTACGCAGGAAGACAATACCATTGCATGCATGTCCTCAAAAGATCGTATTCATTGACTCAGCATTAAGACACTTCTCTTGCAGCATGTTTTCAAATACAGATTCAATGCATGACATCCAAGCATTAAGAACTAGTATAACATGTTTCCACTTGCAAATTCAGTTCCAAGTGTGAAGTGTAAGACTTCTACTGGATGGGCCACACATGATCCTTGGTTTTGATCTGACCATTGGAATTCGGATTGAGCATAACATCCCACTACAATTATGACCAATACAAATAAGCTTGGGTGGTGCGCTTGGACCGTGGTCCCAATGCATGGTAATTAAAATGAATATGGAGAGAAGTGTGATGGGTAAGTCACTCCATCCCATCTTTCTATAAATATAGGTCTTGATCCCCTCTACTATACATAAAGAAAACCCTCATCATACCATTGAGAGCTTTTCAGAAGGGTGCAAGGTGCGAAAGATTAAGCATCTCATCTTGGTGGCATTGAGAATGTCTTCTCACCCAGGTACACATTTAAGATTCTGTTTGTGTAATCTCCATTATTGATGCATAGGTTGGCCCGTTTTATTTCACATTTGGTCTTTCATGAAGAACTGATACAGTAATCACAACAAATGCAACAATTACAAAGGCTTCTTCTTGACAATCATCACCATATACAACAGTAGAAACGACCACGTGCAACATTTACAACATATGCCACAACAGAATTTGTCACAACTGTATATGTGGACAGCCATGATTATATAAATGTTCAACAATAGAATTCAGGTCTGCAATTTATCTTCATTCCTGCAAGCAACTTTTCATTGGGCAAAAAGTCTACTACTGCTCATCATGGAGACATGCTATTGCATGAGGCTGGCGTTGTACGGTGGCCACCTTCCATAGATATTCTGACATCCCTCACATCGACATTCATCAGTGCATCCATAACCAGTCTTCAAGACAGGGAAGACAGAATCTCCAGTCAGAATACATTGGAAAAAAGCAAAATTAAAAATATAGGCATGAAAGAGCACCATGCAAAGGATAGAATTTACAACCTTGCAGCACGCACAGCTTCTCAGGGTACACCTTGTCATCTTGCAACCACATGATCTTTTCTTCTTGCCTAAGTCTGGATTTGTTTGGAAAGGAACAAATTGACCAGCAGTCCCAAAAGAATTTCGACACCCCCTTGCATTGGCATGCTTCAGAGCATCCAACACCAGCCTTCAAGATAGGGAAGACAAAACAGTCTCAAATCATAACCCAATTAAAATATAGGCATGGAAAAACACAATGCAAGGGATTGAAGATAGAAACCTGATAGCATGTACAGAACTTCAACAGGCATGCAGAAACCTTGCAATTACATCCTCTTTTACAGCTTCCAAAGGTTGGCACTGAAGCTTGATATTCCAGTTGATGCAGTTCACTTAACTTGGCTGACAAGTTGTGAACTACAATAGAAGGAACCGACTTACCCCTAGAATCTTTTGGTAAATGAGGATCACTCTCAGACAGTGACTTATCTCCTTGAACACTCAAATAATCATTTCTAGCTATTTGCGCACTTGGACGCCGGTTGAATGCAGCAGCATTACCAATTTTGTTTAAGTGTAACCCAATACTGGGCTGGAAGGAGTTGACCACTTGCTTGTTGTTGGAGGTCTTAGTTGATTCCGCATGGGATGTACTTGAAGTGTTGGAGTCCACTACAGCTTCTGAAGCTTCAAATTGAAGACGATGTCTAGATATGCCATGTTGCTGTTAATTGGCCTCCTACATTGTCAATTGAGATTATTCTACTTCAACGAATCTTAAAAAGAAATTGATAGCCAAATAATAATAATAGTAATAAAATCAAATCAAATGTTAGCCTACATTCCTGCCCTTGACGTTCTCAAGATAGAGAGAATGATCTCTACTAGCTCCACAATGTAATAGGGATGGGTCCTAAGCAGTATTATTGTTATGATTGTTGAATATGAGGGTTGTAGGGGACATAAAAGAAGGCTTCTGATATGGAAAAAATTCTTAATAGCTGATTACTGGGGGAAAAAAGAACTGTCCATTTTGAAACATGATTCTAAAAGTAATTAGTTATGGGGATATGTTTGCCACTCAAGCTAGGAATTACAACAACATTATAATGTAAAAGCGCCATCATTACAATTTTACAGCATTTGTTTAAATATGTAATTTGGTGGTCAAATGCATATATAACAGGAGACAAGTTAAAGAATTTGTAATCATTACAAATTTGCACTATATTGCAGTAGAAATCTCATATCCAAACACATGAATCAATGTATTTTTCCTCTTGAATTGACATCTCAATAATGTAAAAGTATCATAATTATGATTTTACCATGCCTATCCGGAGAAGGGAATTTTCGATCAAATTACCTGTTGATCAGGAGAAGTATTGTAATTTGTAATCATTGTACTTTTATAACTCATTGTAGTCGTAAGTTGTTATCCAAAGAGGCCCAAGGTTCCAAACTTCTTTTTCTCATGTGCAAGTGCAACATCTCTCTCTCTCTCTTTCTCTCTCTTTCTCTCTCTTCTTTTCAAAATAAAGGTGAATGGAAAGTCATTTGAAAGGTGAGTGAAAAGCCCCTCTTAGAAAAGGAAAGTGATGTCAACCATATGTTACTTTGGTGGTGTATGATTCTTGATACACTTGCACATACAAATTGTACACTTGAAATATATCAACTCAAAATACCTGCTCAAATTGTGGGGCCCACTGCTGCTAAGTCATAATCCCAAAACCTGACTGTTCGAATTATCCTAATTGTTGATTTGTGGACACTTCTTTGTTGAAATATGACCATTGCATTTTATTTTATTTTTTAATATTCTCCATCGCCAAATAAATGTCACTGATCTGATAGTGGATGATGACTTAGCATAATTTGGGACTGATTGCATTATTGGGATGGATGCCATATATTGCATGAATTTCGGGCTGATTCGGGAGCATTTGAGTAGTCCTCAAATCAGCGACAACATTCATCCAAATTTAATTTCAAAATTTTCTTAAATTTTTTTGGGGGAATGATTTCAAATGCTTAAGGATGTACATGTAACGACTCGAAAATTTTCGTACAATGGCCTGAGTACCACCTCGACCAGAAATCACTTAGGATTAAATCCTTTAGAAATTTGACAAAGTTAACTAAGTGATAAACTAGATTAGCCATGAAATCCGTTTGAATCACTTTAAATACGATCCGCAAGACCCAAAACTTGTAGAATCATTGACGCTAGGTTACCCTAAAGTCTAAGATCAAACTCATTACCCGATTGCTCTCGGGAGCACATTGAAACTCCGTTTCAGGTCTGGACCGCACATCGGGAGTCTGAATAAGATTAAGTTAAGAACTTGGGACCTCTTCGCTTGGCTTGACAACCATCTCAGAAATCAAATCCAGCTAATGTCCCACGGCTGTTCTCTTGAGTCCGGAGCGAGAGAGTGTGAAAATACTTATTTTCTTTATAAAATAAATATCTTGACTAGTAATCTGAGACTTGTTACTTGCAGACATTTTATAAGCAACCAGACCGTCAGAATCTGACCCAAATACACCCTCGGATCAGGAAAATTTTCATAAACATATCCATGTACTTGGAATTTCGGATCGAGGTCCGTTGACCGCTGAACTGAAACTGGTCCGCCACGCTTGATCTGGGAATCAGACTAAAACGAAAACTTAACTCCACCTGGATCCAAGGTTGGTGAGCTTAAGTTCGACCTTTGGCTCAAGGAGGCCCGCCAGAAGTCCTCCGTTGAGCTGGAAGAATGCCACTTTGGTTATAACCTAAGTATACCTTGACCTTAGGTCTACTTTACTGAGTTTTTAGGCTATATAAGGACCTTAGAACCCTCTCTCCCACAGTCATACGAATTTGAGAGAAACCTTAGAGAGAGAAGTGAGAAAAGAGAGAGAAAGAGTGAGAGAAGTGGGAGAATCTCCCTACTACCATTCCCTGTCGCTACACAAGTGCACCACCCGATTCTCATCGCTTTTCCGGTGATTCCGACTTCATTTCTAGGTAGAGGTTGTAGGTTATGAAATAGCTAACCTATTTTACAAAACTGCTGAATACGGAAGCTTGGCAAACCTATCGTATCCGTTGCGATTCTAAGACGAAAGGTGAGGACTTTAGGTGTATAGGTTATGGTTTTCAATGCTTTCAATGTCAGATAATGATAGATTCATGATCTGCATGCAATTGCACATGTACAAAGTGCTTTATGTTTTCTGTTTCGATTAAAGACGTACAATATGAAATTTTACATATTCTAGGTATTCCTAGAAAATACCGTATACGTATATATTTTGGAAATGTGTTTGACATGATTCTTTGTTGTATGAATATATGATATATGGATAAAATACTTATTTGGCGAAAGGATTCGCCCTAATACATGTTATGCTAATATACACTATGTATGTAGAAATAGTGTATTGTAGAAAGTACCGTATACGTATATATTTTGAAAATGTGTTTGACAAGATTATTTGATGTATGAATATATCATATGTGTGTAAAATACTTGCTTGGCGAAAGGACTCGCCCTAATACATGTTTTGCTAACATACACTAAGAATGTTGAAATTGTGGATTCTAAGTTTTTGTGAAAATGCTTGTGAGAGTAAGTGTTTGAATGAGGGTGCCTTAGGTAGGTGTTGAGATGGGATTCTCAACTACCTTAGAGACCTGTATGATTTCCTCCATGTGATTACTTTAACCGCTTACTTATGATATATACGTGTTTGTGTTGCCTATTTATATAGTGCTTTATAACATGCTTTATAACATGCTTCATGACATGCTTATTAACTTGCTTGAATTACTTTGTTTAATATGCTTTACTCCACATGCTATGAATAAGGATTGATTGAGTTTGGGACTATGTTTATAGTCCAGACAATCGGTACCAAACTTGAGATCGTGGTTGAGATTCATTTCGCCATGTAAAATGTGTTTGACGAACCCGAGTCGTACTTCGGTTGGCGACAGTGGTTAGGCCACACGAAGTGCTTAGGCATTTCATGTCATTCAATTGGTGGTGCGCTCGAGCTAGTCAAGCTCGTCAAGTAACCCGATATGTCTAATGTATGTTCACCATGTTTGGTCGCTACTGCTTGAACCTTGGGTACCAAACTTACCAATGGAATCCCGTTAACCATGGTACCTCGATTCGCTAAGACTCATGATCCGGGCATGGTGGTATGGGACACCGTGGTCGAGCTATCGGCCTATGATGGGGCCACGTGCCTCCCCGTAGTGACCAGTGAGCAACGAGACTCGTGAGCCGAATATGGTGGTATGAGACACTGTATTCGTGCTGTCGACACCTACGGCGAGAGCCGAATACGGTGAGACCTGTATTCGTGCTGATGGGCGACGAGTCCTTCGTAGTGTCTTCGAGTATACTCTGAAGTCTGTGATTGGCGACGAGCCCTTCGCAGCAACTAGAGCATGAGTTGAGCCGAGTACTGTGAGACCTGTATTCGAGCTGACGGCCAGCGATTGAGCCGAGTACGGTGAGACCTGTATTCGAGCTAATGGCCAGCAATTGAGCCGCATACGGTGAGATCTGTATCCGTGCTGACGGGTGACTAGCCCTTTGCGATGCCTTCGCGATGCCTCTCGAACCATAATATCGTATGAGATTATCTAGGTTTGACGACCCTAGAATGGATCATGTTTGGGAATGATACAAGAGAGGTACCTTAGTTTCCCAATACTGCTGTTTGAAATGGACTAATAACAACTCGGTAATCATGCTCATCATGCATTGTATGTGCCTGGAAGATGTGGAGCACTGAGGAATGCAAGCATGCCGCGAACTTAAGATGGTGTCGCATGAGGGAGTATGTCGGTGAGGGCATACATTATGACCGCATTCATACTTGCATTAATAAGAGTAGTTAGAGTGTTTGATTATACTGCTTTATCATTACTGCTTGACTAAGTCGATAGCATGTTAACCTATGCTTTATTGTTCCACTGAGTTAGCTACTCACTCCCACGTTACGGGACGGTGTTGTACACACCAACCAGACTCTGTCTCAGGTATAGATGAGATGACGACTCAGGAGGCTGAGCCGGACTATGACGAGGACCAGGACGAGTTCTCATTTATGCAGTATTCTGCTAGCTTCGACTAGACTGCCGGATCGACGGGATTTGCTGGGATTACTTTCTTAGTTATATTTTTGACTTTTTGAACATAAAATGGATATATGTATATGGTGACTCAGATGGGTTCATACTCTGGAGAATGAAATGATTTTGTTTCTTTTATATACATATTTATACAGTTCAGTCTTCCGCTTGCGTTTATACAATTGATCTGAAGTATGAATTACTGTTTTGGTATAATCTCACTCATGTTTATTACTCTAACACAGACAACATTTAATCATCATTATCTATGTTGCATAAGTGATGCGTTGGAACTCGAGAGTGGAGTTATGCTTGACCCCCGATTTTCAGGGCGTTACAGTTGGTATTAGAGTATGATTTTGAATAAACCGGATCTGAGTTATGTTCCCACGACGTACGCTGACGCATTACAACTTAGGAAGGTGCGAGAATAATATAGAAACAGTCTTAGGTATCCCAATTTTGCCCAACGACAAAGTTCACTAAAAACGGACGCCGAAATCGAGTCTGTACTCAACCCTGGTCGCACGGGTCGACCTTAAAACACTTCTAGGCCTTCTATTGACGAGTCTAGATCGCATTCCACCCAATCTTAGTCGTTAAAAATCGGTAAAAAGTCAGTCTGGATCAGTGAGTTCTCGAAACTACCTGATCTGGAACGGAACGGAGTCGGGGGGCCACGTGAGTCAATACGGGGGGAAACAAGGTGGACCCAGGGTGCATTTGGCACCTTGGGATGGTGGAGAGCACCACCCCACCGCGGCGGTGTGGCGCCGGGCAAGTCGGACTGCGGTCATCGCTGCAGACCGCGGTCAGGTTGGCCCACTCAGGTTGGACCGGGCCTGGTCGTGGTCAGCCCGACCCCTACACACGTGTGATACGTGCGGAATTGTCAGGGGGGCCCTATTTCTCTCCGGTTAGAGCCCCACTTCTCATTTCACCCTTCCAAAACCTCTAACTTGTTGTCCCCTCTCTCAAAACTCCCTTTCAATCGCCTCATCCTTTATTTTCGACCATAACCCACCCACTTCCATCGATCACAGCAACCCTACCTTCCTACCTTTCCCCTTTCTTTCACATTTGAGCTCTCACACCCCCCACTTGAAGCTCAAAATCGTGTAACCTCCTAACCCATCCCATTTCTCCCTTGTTCCTTCTTCATTCCCTGTCATTTGGACCTCTTCAACACCTGTTGGGACGGTAGTTCGTGGAGAACCAAAGAAATCAGCCCCTTCTCTCTCCTTCCTCCATTTCCATGGCCCTTTTCAAGTTGATTACGGCCATTTTCTCCATTTCCTCCATCCTCTCTCTCATGGCAAAGAGGAAAACTGCTGCAGATGATGCTGGGCCGAGCCACCCAGCCCATTCAAGAAGAAGGGCTGACGATGAAGACGACAGTAGCACCATTCGGGAGCATAGGTCGAAGCGAGACCTGGATCCCCAACTGCCGATCAGGGATGCACTACCGATTGGTTTCGAGTACGGTCGTTTTGCTGGCCATAAGATAGTGTTTGAAGCCCACGTGGATGAGCGGATGTTTGGGCTACACCTGATGATGGACCATTTGGTGGATGTCGTCGGATGAGGTCTTATATTTGAAGGCAAGTCTCCTGCATGTGAGAACATGGTTCGTGCCTTCTACGCTCATATCATAGACCCATCGTTGGAGCCGCTTCAGTTCATTGTCTCTGTGAGGGGCATAAGGCGCACGATTACTGTGGTTGAGGTGGTGCGGATCATGAACATCCCACGTGGTGAAGTGCTCCCTAATGATAACTTCTCCAGGAGTGCGGGAGAAAGGGATTGCTGTACGCGATACCTTTATGGTCGACGGGTCTCTTAGACGTGAGGAAACTGTCTTTCGTCAACGAAGTTGACAGATGACTTCCATTTGCTCCACCACATTTTCACATATAATGTATATCCACGGTGGGGTAACCGCACGGAGTGTACTCGGTTGATGGTGGACTTTCTATACAGGATTGGACATGGGGACAACTTATGCCTACCCACGTTCGTCCTATTTCAGATAGTTCAGGTCGTCCGATCTGTCAGGAATGAACTCTCACTCCCATTTGGCCGCCTGATATGCAAGATGGCTCGTGATGTCGGTTATAGGCTTAATATGGAAGACCTTGCACCAGTCCGAGTCATAAGTGAGGCTATGCTTAACAACATGAAGATTGGCCCTCGACAACGGCAAGCCCGACTCGACGAGTCTGGAGATGAGTTGGATACCGCAGGTGAGGAGAGTATCGACCTCGAAGCAGGAATCGAAGAAGGAGGCGGCGATGAGATACGGTAAGAGGAGGATGACGCCCAGGATACGGAGGAGAGTTCGCCTCCTGTGGCTCAGGAGCAGGGCACCGATCAGGCTACCATAGATGCACGTTTAGCCCGTCTCGAGGAGGGCCAAGACGCCCTACAACAGGAAGTTGGTCGGGTCCAAACCAAGCTCAGCAAGGTGTCTCGCACCTTGAAGGCCATCTTGTGTTGTCTACAGGACAAGAATGCCCCTCCTCCATCGCCTGATTCGGATGCCTAGTCATCCATACTACTGTCTTGTAGTTGTTTGGGTTTCCTCTGTAGTAGGTTTATGTTTCATGTTGATGATATAATGGTTAGTAGTATGTTTTAAGTGTTTGATGTTGTGGATGTAATTGGCTCACATGTAATTTCTGTCATGATTCATGTAACTCTGTATTCCATGTATTATGACAATTTTGGGTAAATGAAAAGCATGTAACCTCTTTTGCTATGAGATGTGTGGAATGCTTAAAGTGTTTGTATAATGTGTTGATATGCTTTATCTCAGATACGTTGCACCCTATGTTGTATAGGGCATGCCGCGGCAGTATACACGGAGCACGGCATACCTCCTTCTCACTGACTCGATGGACCAGACTCCTTCTCGTAGAGGTGGTCCTACGGACAGAGGGTTAGACTCAGATCAGCCTCCTGCTGGTTCTACTGGTGGACTGCCACCTTATACACCCCCGGTTCGTGAGCAGCATCGGGCATCCTCATCTACACAGTATGAGCCGTAGGCTGCTCCACCTCCTGATAGGTTTGAGCAGTTGATGTTGATGATACATCAGCAGCAGATGCAACACCAGCAGCAACACCAGCAGCTTATGGCCACTATTTCTGAGGCCTTGTCTCAGGGTGGGAGTGCAACTCCACCTTCGACATCTACACGTCCTGCTGAGCATACAGAGCCTCCTACTCGGTTTGAGGATGTGCCTCTGCCTACACCTGTTGTACCCCCTATTGGAGATGTTGGTACTCGTGTCCTACTCGAGCGATTTCAGCGCTTGAGGCCTTCCACATTCACGGGTTCTCACAGACCCGAGGAGGCTGAGTTTTGGCTAGACCGTATCTCCAAGATGCTACAGATGCTGCATTGTACTGAGGCGAAGCAGGTCGAGTTGGCCACTTTCATGTTCAAGAGGGAGGCCAGCCTGTGGTGGGACAGTGTGCTGCGGTCTGTCGCGGTGGACTATGTGTGGACTTGGGCAGCATTTGAGTTCCGGTTCCACAAGAAGTGTTACCCACAGACCTACAGACACAAGCAGGAGGATGAGTTTTTATGCCTCAGGCAGGGAGGCATGACAGTCACGGAGTACGAGTATCGCTTTACCGAGTTGGGCCAATTTGTCCCGACTATACTTTCTGATGAGCCGATGCGGATACGCCATTTTTCTGGTGGTTTGCGACCTGATATACGGTCGAAGATGTGCTGTATCAGTATACCTTTTAACGCGGAGTTGGTTCACATGTCTATGATGGCCAAGCAGGATGTGGACAGCTTGACACGCTCCCGTGGTGCTATGGTTACGAGACCACGACCAGAGGTTCAGGGCAGGCCTTTCCTAGGCAAGAGGCCTCGTGCTGATTCGCCTCCCAGGGTCGCAGCACCAGTGGCTCCGTAGAGGCGCCCCATTGTGACCTGTACATACTGCGGGAGGTAGGGTCATCCTGTTGGGAGCTGTTTCGTGTGGATGAGAGATAGTGGGTTCTCTCTGCAGCAGATGATTGATCGTTCACGTCCACAGGCTCTATCGGCTTCACCACTTCGGACGGCACCTACACATCCATCCTTCAGACCACCTGTACCTCGCTTCAGGCCACCTCAACGGCCCATGGTTCCACTGCCAAACCGGCAGCAGCAGGCTCGGGTACACTCACTTGCAGCTGAGGCATCCGAGGGATCGGACGTAGCACCTAGGGCCTTCGAGGTTACTGCACATGTGCAAGGTACTCCAGTCTTTCTTTTGGTGGACACCGGGTCCACTATCTCTATTGTATCATGTGCTACAATCAAGAGGCTAGGGTTGAAGACTAGTCCTATGTCTGGGTTGAGACTCCTTACTGCCACGGGGACTTTCTCGGACTCCACTACGATGTGTAGAGGTTGTTCGATAGACCTAGGGAGCAGGACAGTGACTGCCGACCTGTTGGTCGCACCGCTCCATCATTACGATGTGATTCTCGACATGGACTGGCTTATGGAGATGAAGGCTAAGATCGATTGCGATACTCGGATCGTGACAGCACATGGACCTGACGGCACGGTCTTTACTTTCCCAGTGCAGGTCAGTTGGTATTACCGCATCAATAGCTATGCTACCCTATTAGAGCAGGTTGATGGTCCGACGTTGAGAAATACGCCTGTGGTTCAGGATTTTGCAGGCGTGTTTGTGATGATTCCTGGTTTGCCACCTCGGCGCGAGATCGACATTACTATCGATCTTATGCCTGGTACGACACCCATCTCTTTACCGACGTATCACATGCCTCCGTGCGAGATGAAGGAGCTGTAGAAACAGATTGATGGGCTAGTAGAGAAAGGTTTTATACGACCTAGTGTGTCTCCCTGGGGAGCACCTGTACTGTTTGTGAAAAAGAAGGATGGTTCACTACGGTTGTGTATTGATTACCGTAGGTTGAACCAGGTCACCGTGAAGAACAAGTATCCTTTGCTCATGATAGATGATCTGTTTGGTCAGTTGTAGGGGGCGAAGTACTTTTCAAAGATTGATATGCAGTCAGGGTACCATCAGCTGCGTATCAGAGATGAGGACGTGCAGAAGACAGCTTTCAGGACATGTTTTGGCCATTACGAGTTTCTGGTGATGTCGTTCGGTCTTACGAACGCACCCGCCGTGTTCATGGACTTGATGAACAGGGTATTTCGGCCATTCTTATACAGATTCGTTATCGTATTCATCGATGACATCCTGATATAGTCCACGAGTTGGAAAGAGCACGAGGTGCACCTGAGAGCGGTGTTGGATGCTTTGAGGAAGAACCAGTTGTTTGCGGAGTATAAGAAGTGCGACTTCTGGCAGGAGGAAGTCAAGTTCCTAGGACATGTGGTGTCCAAGGATGGGATAGCTGTGGACCTTGCTAAGGTAGCCGCGGTTCAGGATTAGAAATAGCCTGGCTCGGTTACCGAGGTGAGGAGTTTTCTTGGCCTGACAGGTTATTATCGTCGCTTCATTCGGGACTTCTCGAAGATTGCTAGGCCGTTGTCTCAGTTGACGTATAAGGATTTGAAGTTCGCCTGGAATGAGAAGGCAGAAGCAGCTTTTCAGGAGCTGAAGGACAGGCTGATGTCCACCCCTGTGCTAGTATTGCCAGAGCAAGGGGTAAAGTACACGATATACACTGACACGTCTCGCATTGGTTTGAGTTGTGTCCTTATGCAGAAGGACAGGGTGATTGCATATGTCTCGAGACAATTAAGGAAGCACGAGGAGAATTACCCTACACACGACCTTGAGTTGGTAGCTGTCATCTTTGCATTGAAGCTTTGGAGACATTACCTCTACGGAGAGGAGTTCGAGCTTTTCTGCGACCACAAGACCCTTAAGTATATATTTACGCAACAAGACTTGAATATAAGATAACGTCGATGGATGGAGACCTTGAAGGACTTCAAGTTCGACGTTTCCTACCATCCGGGCAAGGCGAACCTTGTGGCAGACGCGTTGAGCTGCAAGAAGGCTATAACATTTACGGCTCCGTTGATAATAGTAGAGTGTGACATGGTTGAGTTTGTGCGGGACTTCGAGCAGAGACTCACCGTGGAGGAGCCATTTGAGTGTGTTGTGCACGTTCGGGTGTGACCACTTGTTGATGACAGGATCATTGAGGCCCAGAAGGGTGATGAGTGGTTGTCTGAGCTTCGAGAGCAAGCTAGCGACGCTGAGGACTCCAAGTGGAGAGTTGGTTTAGATGGGGGTCTACGATTCCGTGGCCGCCCATGCGTTCCTGACATACCTGACTTGAGACTTGAGCTTCTCGAGTCTACCCATAACTCGAAGCTTACGATGCATCCTGGTAGCACGAAGATGTACCAGGACATGAGACGGTTGTATTGGTGGGATAACATGAAGGCCTACATCTCTGAGTTCGTTTCTCGTTGTCTGGCGTGCCAGCAGGTCGAGGCAGAACATCGCCGACCTTCTGAACTGCTTCAGCCCATGCCCATAACAGAATGGAAGTGGGACTTCATTTCCATGGATTTCATATCGGAGTTGCCGAAGATGAGGAAGGAACACGATTCCATTTGGATGATTGTGGACCGGTTGACCAAATCGGCCCATTTCCTCCCTATCAGAGTCACGAACTCTGCAGACGAGCTGGCTAGATTGTATATCAGAGAGATTGTATGTCTGCATGGAGTTCCACTTGAGATTGTGTAGGATAGAGACACTCGGTTCACATCTATCTTCTGGACTCATATCTAGGAAGCGATGGGTGTGAAGTTGAAGTTCAGTACGACGTTTCATCCTCAAACTGATGGGCAGACAGCGGGTGAATCAGATTCTGGAGGATATGTTGCGAGCATGTGTGTTGGACTTCAAGGATAGTTGGGATAACTGTTTTCCTTACGCAGAGTTCGCCTACAACAACAGCTTCCAGGAGAGTATTGGTATGGCTCCATATGAGGCCCTGTATGGTCGTCCTAGCAGAGCACCGCATTGTTGGGCTGAGGTTGGCGAGCGTAGTCTGATTGGCCCAGAGTTGGTACAGGTGACCTCAGAGAAGATCGACATTATCAGGCGTCGACTTCTTACAGCGCAGAGCAGGTAGAAGAGTTACGCCGATACGAGGCAGCGACCGCTTGAGTTTGAGGTTGGAGACCATGTGTTCCTCAGAGTTTCCCCTATGAAGGGAGTCCTTCGATTCGAGAAGAAGGCGAAGCTTACACCGAGGTTTATCGGTCCGTTTCACATACTGGATAGAGTGGGTGCGGTGGCATATTGTCTCGCTTTGCCCACACCACTTGCAGCTGTACACAACGTATTTCATGTATTTATGCTGAAGAAGTACGTTCCTGATCCTTCACATATCATCAGATGGGAGCAGGTACAGCTGAGCGAGGATGCTACGTATGAGCTGCGCCCGACGCATATACTTGACAGGAAGGAGCAGGTACTGCGTACCAAGGTCATTCCACTTGTGAAGGTACTATGGATGCATCATTCAGAAGAGGAGGCTATGTGGGAGACAGAGGCCGAGGTCCGAAAGAACTACCCTCAGATTCTCGAGGAGTACGAAAAGGTACAAATTTTGAGGATGAATTTTTTGTTTAAGGGGGGTAGATTGTAACGACTCGAAAATTTTCGTACAATGGCCCGAGTACCACCTCGACCAGAAATCACTTAGGATTAAATCCTTTAGAAATTTGACAAAGTTAACTAAGTGCTAAACTAGATTAGCCATGAAATCCGTTTGAATCACTTTAAATACGATTTGCAAGACCCAAAACTTATAGAATCATTGACGCTAGGTTACCCTAAAGTCTAAGATTAAACTCATTACCCGACTGCTCTTGGGAGCACATTGAAACTTCTATCAGGTCTGGACCGCACATCGGGAGTCCGAATAATATTAAGTGAAGGACTTGGGACCGCTCTGCTGGGCTTGACAACCATCTCGGAAATCAAATCCAGCCAGTGTCCCACGGCTGTTCGCTTGAGTCCGGAGCGAGAGAGTGTGAAAATACTTGTTTTCTTTACAAAATAAATATCTTGAATAGTAATCTGAGGCTTGTTACTTGCGGACATTTTGCAAGCAACCAGACCGTTAGAATCTGACCCAAATACACCCTCGGATCAGGAAAAATTTCATAAACATATCCATATACTTGGAATTTCAGATCGAGGTCCGCTGACCGCTGAACTGAAACTGGTCCGCCACGCTTGATCTGGGAATCCGACTGAAACGAAAACTTAACTCCACCTGGATCCAAGGTTGGTGAGCTTAAGTCCGACCTTTGGCTCAAGGAGGCCCGCCAGAAGTCCTCCGTTGAGCTGGAAGAATGCCACTTTGGTTATAATCTAAGTATACCTTGACCTTAGGTCTACTTTGGTGAGTTTTTAGGCTATATAAGGACCTTAGAACCCACTCTTCCACAGCCATACGAATTTGAGAGAAACCCTAGAGAGAGAAGTAAGAAAAGAGAGAGAAAGAGTGAGAGAAGTGGGAGAATCTCCCTACTACCATTCCTTGTCGCTACACAAGATGCACCACCCGACTCTCATCGCTTTCCCGGCAATTCCAACTTCGTTTCTAGGTAAGAAACCCTAACCCTAATCTGTTTTGGAGTGGTAGAGGTTGTAGGTTATGAAATAGCTAACCTATTTCATTCTATAGGCTACCAAACTGCTGAATATGGAAGCTTGACAAACCTATCGTATCCGTTGCGATTCTAAGATGAAAGGTGAAGACTTTAGGTGTATAGGTCAATGTCAGATAATGATAGATTCATAATCTGCATGCAATTACACATGTACAAAGTGCTTCTGTTTTCTGTTTCGATTAAAGACGTAGAATGTGGAATTTTACATATTTTAGGTATTCGTAGAAAATACCGTATACGTATATATTTTGGAAATGTGTTTGACATGATTATTTGTTGTATGAATATATGATATATGGATAAAATACTTATTTGGCGAAAGGATTCACTTTAATACTTGTTATGCTAATATACACTATGTATGTAGAAATAGTGTATTGTAGAAAGTACCGTATACGTATATAATTTGGAAATGTGTTTGACATGATTATTTGTTGTATGAATATATCATATGTGCGTAAAATACTTGCTTGGCGAAAGGACTCGCCCTAATACATGTTTTGCTAACATACACTAAGTATGTTGAAATTGTGGATTCTAAGTGTTTGTGAAAATGCTTGTGAGAGTAAGTGTTTGAATGAGGGTGCCTTAGGTAGGTGTTAAGATGGGATTCTCAACTACCTTTGAGACCTGTATGATTTCCTCCATGTGATTGATTACTTTAACCGCTTACTTATGATATATACGTGTTTGTGTTGCCTGTTTATATAGTGCTTTATAACATGCTTTATAACATGCTTCATGACATGCTTATTAACTTGCTTGAATTACTTTGTTTAATATGCTTTACTCCACATGCTATGAATAAGGATTGATTGAGTTTGGGACTATGTTTATAGTCTAGACAATCGGTACCAGACTTGAGATCGTGGTTGAGATTCATTTCGCCACGTAAGATGTGTTTGACGAACCCGAGTTATACTTCGGTTGGCGACAGTGGTTAGGCCACACGAAGTGCTTTGGCATTTCATGTCGTTCAGTTGGTGGTGCGCTCGAGCTAGTCAGGCTCGTCAAGTAACCTGATGTGTCTAATGTATGTTCACCATGTTTGGTCGCTACTGCTTGAACCTTGGGTACCAAACTTACCAATGGAATCCCGTTAATCGTGGTACCTCGATCTGCTAAGACTCATGAGCCGGGCATGGTGGTATGGGACACCGTGGTCGAGCTGTCGGCTTACGCTGGGGCCAGGTGCCTCTTCGTAGTGACCAGTGAGCAACGAGACTCATGAACCGAATATGGTGGTATGAGACACTGTATTCGTGCTGTCGACACCTACGATGAGAGCCGAATACGGTGAGACTTGTATTCGTGCTTATGGGCGACGAGTGCTTCGTAGTGTCTTCGAGTATACTCTGAAGTCTGTGATTGACGACGAGCCCTTTGCAGCAATTAGAGCATGAGTTGAGCCGAGTACGGTGAGACCTATATTCGAGCTGACAGGCAGCGATTGAGCCAAGTACGGTGAGACCTGTATTCAAGCTGACGGCCAGTAATTGAGCCGCACACTGTGAGATCTGTATCCGTGCTGACAGGTGATGAGCCCTTTGCAATGCCTTCGCAATGCCTCTCAAACCATAATATCATATGAGATTATCTAGGTTTGATGACCCTAGAATGGATCATGTTTGGGAATGATACAAGGGAGGTACATTAGTTTCCCGATACTGCTGTTTGAAATGGACTAATAACAACTCGGTAATCATGCTCATCATGCATTTCATGTGCCTGGAAGATGTGGAGCACTGAGGAATGCAAGCATGCCGTGAACGTAAGATGGTGTCGCATGAGGGAGTATGTCGGTGAGGTCATACATCATGACCGCATTCATACTTGTATTAATAAGAGTAGTTAGGAGTGTTTGATTATACTGCTTTATCATTACTGCTTGACTAAGTCGATAACATGTTAACCTATGCTTTATTGTTCCACTGAGTTAGCTACTCACTCCCACGTTACGGGATGGTGTTGTACACACCAACCAGACTCTGTCTCAGGTATAGATGAGATGACGACTCAGGAGGCTGAGCCAGACTATGACGAGGACCAGGACGAGTTCTCATTTATGCAGTATTCTAGTGGCTTCGACTAGACTGTCGGATCGACGGGATTTGCTGGGATTACTTCCCTAGTTGTATTTTTGACTTTTTGAACATAAAATGGATATATGTATATGGTGACTTAGATGGGTTCATACTCTGGAGAATGAAATGATTTTGTTTCTTTTACATACATATTTATATAGTTCAGTCTTCCGTTTGCCTTTATACAATTGATCTGGAGTATGAATTACTGTTTTGGTATAATCTCACTCATGTTTATTACTCTAACACAGACAACATTTAATCATCATTATCTATGTTGCATAAGTGATGCGTTGGAACTCGGGAGTGGAGTTATGCTTGACCCCCGATTTTCAGGGCGTTACAGTACATTAGTGGGATGAGTGCCATAAATTGCATGAATTTGGAGCCAATTTGGGAGCATTCAAATGGTCCCCCAAATTGGCAACATTATTCATTCGAATTTAATTTCAATTTTTTCTTATAATTACTTAAGAGAAATTATGTTAAAAATCCTTAAGAATATGCATTAATGGATGAAGGGCATAAATTGCATGAATTTCAGGCAGATTTGGGGGCATTTGAGTGATCCACTAAATTGGCGACACTATTCATCCAAATTTAATCTCGTTTTTTTTTTCTTGTAATGGGGGAATGTTGTCAAATCCTTAAGGATATGCTATAGTGGGATGTGTGCAATAGATTGCATGAATTTTGGGTTAATTTGGAGGCATTCAAGTGGTCCCTCAAATCAATGACACTATTGATCTGAATTTAATTTCATTCTTTTCTTAAAATTACTTGAGAGTAATGATGTCAATCACTTAGGATATACATTAGTGGGATAAGTGTTATAGCTTGCGTGAATTTCGAGCCAATTTGGAGTTAATCTAAGCATGTCAGGTTAGTGAAATCATCATACATTCCAAGACAACATTCTTACCAAAGAGTTGACCATTACACCATCATAAACATGTTTAAAACCACAAAAGAATATATATTTGGAATCCTCTTGATATTCTAAAATTTTCTGATATTTTTTAGAATTTTTCTTAAAATAAATTGACCATTACAAGGGTCAAACAGCCATAACTTATAGTCGTTATGCATAATGGTAATGGTATGGACCGTACACCCACTGTTACCATTATTATGGTACACCTTGGTTGTACTAAGTAACAAAACCAAATAACTAGTAAGGGAAAAAAATACGAAGAAGAAAAACTCTTACAAATGAATATTAAGCAGATAACTAGAAAGTTACAGCTTACAAGTATCGATGACATAAGACAACATTTGGAACACTAAAATTTCATGTTCATAAAATTAGAGCCTATCCTTCGTATTGGAATCATTTAAAATGAGTACAACACATTGAAATGACTAACATACACAAGGTGATCAGGTGTGCCCGATGTTGCTGCCTAAGTTATTATTCGTGCAAAGGGAGCTTGCCCAGTGCTGTGTGAAGAGATCGTGGCTGGTTGTGAAACTCTCCATCTTGGAGGTGATGAGCAACAGTCGGGGCTCGACCCCAGCGCAGGGCATGATTGTGATGGCATGTGAGCGGTGCTCGTTGAGCATGTCTCGGTGGCTCCCTGCTATTTTATGTAGCCAACCACTCGAGCATGCCCCGTTCCACTCTTGGCCCGACGGCGTCGCTCACGCGTGCCTCGATGCCGACTCGGCTGCAGGTGCGTCGTTACCCAGTTCGAGGGAACCCATCAGCAAGTGCTTCTCTCGCCTCTCGTTCCCACCATAGTGAGGTGCCGTGAGGTGGGCCTCAAAGCGGTGGCTGTGTGTCTACGGCTCTATCGACCGATGACCACCCTAGCTCTCAGCACCCGTGCCTGCTTTCGGTTAAACAGGATGTTGTCGGCCGGGCTCTGAAACCCTGCATCTTCCTTCCGTCGCTCCCAACGAAGGATGGCCCGCTCTGCTGCCCGACCTCGAGTCGGGATGACAGTGGCGTGGGGGTCGCGAAGGGCTGTTACCTGGTTGATCCTGCCAGTAGTCATATGCTTGTCTCAAATATTAAGCCATGCATGTGTAAGTATGAACTAATTCAGACTGTGAAGCTGCGAATGGCTATTAAATTAGTTATAGTTTGTTTGATGGTAACTGCTACTCAGATAACCGTAGTAATTCTAGAGCTAATACGTGCAACAAACCCCGACTTCTGGAAGGGATGAATTTATTGATAAAAGATCGACGTGGGCTCTACCCGTCGCTCTGATGATTCATAATAACTTGATGGATCGCATGGCCCTCGTGCTGGCGACGCATCATTCAAATTTCTGTCCTATCAACTTTCGATGGTAGGATAGTGGCCTACTATGGTGGTGATGGGTGACGGAGAATTAGGGTTTGATTCAGGAGATGGAGCCTGAGAAATGACTACCACATCCAAGGAAGGCAGCAGGCATGCAAATTACCCAATCTAGACATGGGGAGGTAGTGACAATAAATAACAATACCTGGCTCTTTGAGTCTGGTAATTGGAATGAGTACAATCTAAATCCCTTAACGAGGATCTATTGGAGGGAAAGTCTGGTGCCAGCAGCCGCGATAGTTTCAGCTCCAATAGCGTATATTTAAGTTGTTGCAGTTAAAAAGCTTGCAGTTAAACTTTGGGATGGGCCTACCGGGTTGCCTCTGGGTGTGTAATGGTCGTCTCGTCCCTTCTACTGGCGATGTGCTCCTGGCCTTAATTGGCCGGGTCATGCCATCCGTGTTGTTACTTTGAAGAAATTAGAGTGCTCAAAGCAAGCCCAAGCTCTGCGTACATTAGCATGGGATAACATCACAGGATTTCGGTCCTATTCTGTTGGCCTTCGGGATCGAAGTAATGATTAAGAGGGATGTTTTCCCTGCACGCCACCTAATTCGCCTCGACGATGCCCTGCCCGCTTAGCACGACACCCCTGCCCGCCATCTAATTCACCTTGACGACTCCTTGCCCACCGTGGCACTAGCCCAACCCACTTAGCACGGCGCCCCTGGCCGTCGCTTAATTCACCACGACGATGTCATGCCCGCTTAACACGATGTCCCTATCCGCGGCCTAATTCGCCTCGACGATGCCTTGCCCGCCGTGGCTCTAGCTCCGCCCGCTTAGCATGGTGTCCCTGCACGCCACCTAATTCGCCCCGACGATGCCTTGCCTGCCATGGCACTAGCTCCGCCCGCTTAGCACGACGTCCCTTGCCCACCGCCTAATTCACCCCGACGATGCCCTGCTCTCTTAGCACAGCATCTCTGTCCGCAGCCTAATTCGCCCCGATAATACCTTGCCCACCGTGGCACTAGCCCTGCCCGCTTAGCACAGTGTCTCTATCCGCAGCCTAATTCGCCCTGACGATACCTTGCTCGCCTGGCAGTAGCCCCGCCCACTTAGCACGACGCCCCTACCGTCGTGCTGGCGTGCTGCCGTGCTACTGTGGGGGTGCTAGCGTGCTGCTGTGGGCATACCAACGTGTTGCTGCTGCGCTCTCGGAGGCTAGCGGCACTACAGCACTGCGCCCGCGTACCGGCCGAGGACCACAATATATAACTGCAGAGACACTTTGGGCGCTCCTTACTATTGACTGGGGTTTTCAGCCCCAACTACCTTAGAGAGAGGGTAGCCACTAGGCCGCTGTCACGCCTTCGCCATGTCCCGCCTGCCCCACGTGCACGGATGAGCCTTGCATGGCATCGTGTACCTCACGCATGGTCACGCATGGCCTTGTGTGGCCCCGAGTAGCCCCGTGTTGCCCAATGTGCCCCGTGTGACTCTCACATGGTCCTGTGTGTCCACGCATGGCATCGTGTGGCATCGTGTGCCCCACGCATGGCCCCGCGTAGCCCCGTGTAGCTCCGTGTAGCCCTGTGTTACCTCGTGTGCCCCGTGTGACTCTTGCATGGCCCCGTGTGGCCACGCATGGTATCGTGTACCCCATGCATGGCCCCGTGTAGCCTCGTGTAGCTCTGTGTAGCCCTGTGTTGCCTGCGTGACTCTCTCATGGCCCCGTGTGGCCACGCATGGCATCATGTGGCAACGTGTGGCCACGTGCACACTTTTTTGCCCCTCGTATGCCTCGTGTGCTTGTCTCATGGCCCCGTGTGGTTTCGTATGCCCCGTGTCGCCACGCATGGCATCGTGTGGCATTATGTGGCCGCATACACCCTTTTTTGCCCCTCGTGTGCCCCGTGTGGTTTCGCATGCCCCGTGTGGCCACGCATGGCATCGTGTGGCATTATGTGGCCACATACACCCTTTTTTGCCCCTCGTGTGCCCCGTGTGCTCATCTCATGGCCCGTGCGGCCACGCATGGCATCGTGTGGCATTATGTGGCCGCATACACCCTTTTTTGCCCCTCGTGTGCCCCATGTGCTCATCTCATGGCCCGTGTGGCCTCGCATGCCCCATGTGGCCACGCATGGTATCGTGTGGCCGCGTGCACCCTTTTTTGCCCCTCCTATGCCTCGTGTACTTGGCCCATGGCCCTGTGTGGCATTGTGTGGCCACGTGCACTAATTTTTACCCCTCGTGTGCCCCTCTCATGGCCTTGTGTGGCCTCGCATACCCCGTGTGCCCCTTCCATGCCTTCGCGTCTCATCACATGGCCTCGTGTGCTCCTCGGTTGCCCCTCCAACGCCACTGCGTGGCCTTCGCTTCGGCGAGACTTTGTTGCCTCCCTTTTGGTGCCTAGCGAGCCTGTTCGGCGTCGCGTGCTGGGACCATGGCCATGTGCGTTTGTTCTGCTCAGGATGATGTGCATCGGTTTGGGCCAGAACGC
>JAJHSJ010000019.1:10810781-10823281 GCA_021015155.1 Magnolia officinalis
TTAACCAAGTTCTTAATTAGACTTATTCATACAGTAGATTAAGAAAGCTAAGGTACCTCCCTTTATATCATTAACCCAAGCGGGGATCCATCTAGGGTCGTCAATCCTAGTTATTCACATACGATAGGCAAGTTGTAGGGCATGACCCCTAATGAAAGTAGTGGATAGGTAAATTCAATCGTTTATACTCGAGGTCACTTCAAGAGGCTCGTCACCTGAACGTAGGCTGACAGCTCGAATACAGTGTCCCATACACCCCGTATTCGGCTCACAAGTTGGATTGCTCATTGGTCACTACAGGGAGGCTCGTCACCCCAGCATAGGCCGACAGCTCGACCACGGTGTCCCATACACCACCATGCCCGACTCATGAGTCTTGGCGGATCGTGGTACCATGGTTGAGACGGGCTTTTACATTGGTAAGTGGTACCTTAGATTCAAGCAGTAGCGTCCATACATGCTAAACGCAGAATAGGTCAATCGGGTTATTTGACAAGTTCGATTGGTACGAGCGCATGCCAACTTAATCGACATGGAGCGCAGAAGCACTCCACGTGGCCTAACCACCGTCATCAATCGTTATACGGCTCGGATTCATCGAACGTATCCAATGTGGCGAGACTAGTTCAGCCACTCAATCGGGATCCGTTACCGATTGCCTGGACTACGTTGTAGTCCCAATCTTACTCAATTGTATCAGGTAATTACATGTGATAATCATACCAGCATTTGACAAGCAATTCAAATTCATACCTCATTTGAGCATTTCATCTAACATATTGAACATGTTACCAAACATTGCATTTCATCCATAAATCGCGAAGCAGAAATTTAGATTATATGAGGAAAATCATACATATGGATAAGGTAGTTGACAATCCTATCTCAATACCCTTAATAAATACAATTCACCAACAATTCCTCATTCAGACATTTTATCAAACACTTAGACTACACATTACTATATACATAGACTAAATTAGTTACAACATATATTATGGCAAATCCTTTCACAAAGGAGTTGTCATACATATAACAAACATGAATTGTAGATTAATAGTCATGACAAGCATGAATTGTAGATTAATAGTCATGGCAAGTACAAATCATAATTTCAACTTCATTCAAACATTTTAACAAACACATGGAATGCATATTTGTTTAACATAGTTCATACATGTGTAATATATGGAAAATGTCATAACTAAGATCATATGTCAGCAATCAATTCAGAAATAAATCATTAGTTGACATTGAAAGCCTTGACAACCATAACCTAAATGTTTATAGTCCGCACCTTTCGTCGGATTGCTCGTTTCGAACTCGGTTCGAATCCTACGTCCCTGTATACAGAACAACAGTTACCTAAATTAGGAAATTTGTTAGCTAGGTTGACAAACAACTATTCTATCCCTTAACTACGACATTTGGGTTTGAATTTCTTACCCAAATCGTCATTGGAACAAGTCGTATAGCGTAATAGAGAGGCGATCTAGTGCGTGTAGTCGTGGGAGAGAAACACCGCCATGATCTCCCAAACTCTCACTTTCTCCTGACTCTTTTCTCCTCTTTTTTGTCTTCTCTCTCCTAGGGTTTGGAGCAAATTTGTATAAGAGAGGGGTGGGGTGGTTTAAGGGCCTTATATAAGCTCAAAACTGATGTCAATGGCCCCAGGGCCATGGTATACTTAGGTTATGTCAAAGGGTGACTGTTTTTGACGAATGGGGTTCATCTGGAGGTCGATTGCTCACCTACGTCATGGTGCAAGTTCCCTGACCATGGATCTAGGCCAAGATGCAATTTTAGCACGTTAGATAAGCAGATCAACCGTGACGGACCTGTATCAATTTAACAGTTGTCGTCACTCGATCAGGGCTACAAACATACGGATATGTGCAGAAAAATTTTCCTGATCCATGGGTGAAGTTTGACTAGAAACTGACAGTCTAAAATCTTCAATTTTGCTCAAAAGCGAACAGTCTAATTCACTTAAGTTCTGGTTCATTTTCTAAAGATATTCGCATTTCTCACTAAGTTCGTTCAGGGTTCAAGTTGTGCATTTTTGGATACCATTTGGGCTCGATTCCCATGATGGTTGTCAAGCCTAATAAGGCGGTCATAACCTTATAATTTCACAGTAATCAGACTTTCGACGTGCGGTCCAGGTCCGATACGGAGTTTCAATGTGCTCTCGAGAGCAACTAGGTTTTAGAATTTCTCTTAGGTTTTTAAGTAATGTTGAGTTAGCGATTTTAATGGTTTTGGATCTTGCCATTCGTATAGATAGTGGTTCGAGCTAATTCCTCCGATTATTTAGTTTAGTACTTAATTAATTTTTGTCTAATTTCCACAAAATACGGTCTTTAGTGATTTCTTCCTGTGGTGGTACTCGGGTCTTTGTACGGGATTTTCCGAGACGTTACAATCTACCCCCCTTAAAGAAAAATTTCATCCTCGAAATTAATACCTTCTTGTACTCCTCGAGGATCTGAGAGTAGTTCTTTTGGACCTCAGTTTCTGTTTCCAAAGTAGCCTCTTCCTCAATGTAGTGTGTTCACAATACCTTTACAAGTGGGATTACTTTACTACGTAGCACCTATTCTTTCCTATCTAGAATACGTGTTGGTCGCAGTACATAGGTAGCATCTTCACTTAGCTGCACGTGCTCCTACTTGATAATGTGAGTAGGATCAGGAACGTATTTCTTCAGCATCGATATGTGAAATACGTTGTGTAAGCCTGCGACTAGTGTGGGCAAAGCAAGGCGGTATGCTACCACACCCAGTCGGTCTAGAATCCGAAATGAACCAATAAATTGTGGAGTGAGCTTTCCTTTCTTGCTAAATCGAAGGACTCCCTTCATGGGGGAATCCTTAAGAAATACATGGTCTCCAACCTTAAATTCCAAATGTCGCCGTCAGGTATCGGCGTAGCTTTTCTGTCTGCTCTGTGCTGCAAGAAGTCAACGCCTGATAATGTCGATCTTCTCTGAGATCGTCTGTACTAAGTCTGGGCCAACCAAGCTCTTCTCGCCAACTTCTACCCAACAATGTGGTGCTCGACATGGGTGCCCATACAAGGCTTCATGGGGAGCCATGCCAATGCTTGCTTGGAAGCTGTTGTTATAAGCGAACTCAGCATAGGGAAGACAGTCATCCCAACTGTTCGTAAAATCGAGCACACATGCTCGCAACATATCTTCTAATACCTAATTTACCTATTCCGTCTGCCCATCGGTCTGTGGGTGGAATGCAGTACTGAACTTCAGTTTCACTCCCATTGCTTCTTAGATTCGAGTCCAGAAAATAGATGTGAATCGCATGTCTCGATCCGACACAATCTCCATAGGAACTCCATGCAGCCATATGATCTCTTTAATGTACAGCTTGGCTAAATTATTTGCTAAGTTTGAAACTCTAATCGGGAGGAAATGAGCCGATTTCGTCAATCGGTCCACAATCGCCCAAATGGAGTCATGTTCCTTCCTCGTCTTCGGTAATCCGAAAATGAAATCCATAGATATGAAGTCCCATTTCTACTTAGCTATGGGCATGGGTTGGAGTAAACTAGGAGGTCGGCGATATTCGGCCTTGACCTGTTGGCACGTGAGACAACAAGATATATAATCTGCTATGTGGGCCTTCAGTTGTCCCACCAGTACGAATGCTTCATGTCTCAATACATCTTCGTACTACCAGGATGCATTGCCATCCTTGAATTGTGAGCGGCTTCTAGAACTTCCCTTCTCAAGTCATAGAGATTCGGGACGCATAGACGGCCACGATATCTCAAACCTCCATATAAGCCAACCCTCCATTCGGAGTCTTCACTGTCACTTGCTCACCTTCTCATCTTCACCAACAGTTCATCTTCCTTCTGAGCCACAATGATTCAGTCATCAATAAGTGGATGTACGTGGATATGTGCGATGCTCTCCAACGGCTCCTCTACTATAAGCTTCTATTCGAAGTCTCGGACAAACTCTACCATATTCCATTCTTCAATCATTAGTGGAGCTGCAAATTCTATAGTCTTCTTGCGGCTCAAAGCATCGGCCACAAGGTTGGCCTTGCCAGGATGGTAGGAGACCTCAAACTTGAAGTCTTTCAAGGTTTTCATCTATCGTCGTTGCCTCATATTCAAGTCTCTCTGAGTAAAGATGTACTTGAGGCTTTTGTGGTTGCAAAAGAGCTCGAACTCCTCTCTGTAGAGGTAATGTCTCCAGAGCTTTAATGTGAAGATAATTGTTATCAATTCTAGGTCGTGCGTAGGGTAGTTTTCTTTGTGTTTCCTCAACTGTCGCGATGCATAGGTAATCACTCTATCCTTTTGCATAAGAACACAACCCAAACCAACATGAGACGCATCGGTATATATCGTATATCTAATCTCTTGCTCTAGCAATACTAGCATGGGTACGGACGTCAGCTTGTCTTTTAATTCTTGAAAGGCTGCTTCTGTTTTCTCGTTCTAAGCAAACTTCAGATCTTTTCGAGTAAGCTGAGATAACGGTCTGGCTATCTTGGAAAAGTCTTTAATAAATCGACGATAGTATCCTACAAGGCCGAGGAAGCTCCTCACTTCTGTAACCGAACCGGGCTGCTCCCAGTCTTGTAGTGCAGTCACCTTAGCAAGGTCCATGGAAAGACCTTCCTTAGACACTACGTGTCCTAGAAACTTGACCTCTTCCTTCCAGAAGTCATATTTTTGGTATTGAGCAAACAACTGATTCTTCCTGAGAGTATTGAAGACGGCTCACAATTGTTCTTCGTGATCATTTCGGCTCTTGGAGTATTTCAAAATGTCATTTATAAATACGATGACGAATCGGTACAGATACGGTCGAAATACCCAGTTCATGAGGTCCATGAACACGGTCGGTGCATTTGTAAGTCCAAACGACATCAGAAGAAATTCATAGTGCCCAAAACTGTTTTGAATGCCCAGTTCATGAGGTCGATGAACACGGCCGTTGCATTTGTAAGTCCAAACGACATCAGAAGAAATTCATAGTGCCCAAAACTAGCTTTGAATGCCATTTTCTGCACGTCTTCATCCATGATATGCAACTGATGATACCCGGACTGTAAGTCGATCTTTGAGAAATATTGTGCCCCTTTCAACTGGTCAAATAGGTCATCTATCCTGGGCAAAGGATACTTGTTCTTGACCGTCACTTGATTCAACCTGTGACAATCAATACACAATCGCAGCGATCCGTCTTTCTTCTTTACAAACAACACAGGTGCTCCCCAAGGAGATACGCTCGGTCGTATGAAACTTGAATCCAACAGATCATCGATCTATCTCCTCAATTCCTCCATTTCACATGGAGGCATGCGATACTTCGGTAGAGAAATGGGTGTCGCACCAGGCACAAGGTCGATGGTAAAGTCGATCTCGCACCGAGGAGGTAGTCTAGGTATCGTCCTGTACATGTCCGTGAAATCTTCGACTACAGGCGTGTCCCCAATTATCGGACCATCAACATTCTCCAATAAGGAAGCGTAACAACTTATGCGGTAGGGCCAACTGACCTGAACTAGGAAAGTAAAGGTCGTGCCCTTAGGTCCACGGTCTGTCACCAATCTGGTATCGCAGTTGATCTCTGCCTTCATCTCGGTGAGCCAATCCATGCCGAGGATGACATCGTAATGATGCAGTGGGGTGATAATTAGGTCAATGCACACCGTTCTGCTCCCTAAGTCTATCGGGCAGTCTTTACAAAACTTAGTAGCGTCGGAGAAAGTCCCTATCGCGATAAGGACTTCACCCCAACCATAGGGGTAGTGCTCAATCCTAATCGCTTGACTGTAGAGTATGATATTATCGAAATAGTGGACCCGGTGTTCACCAATAGGAAGACTGGTGTACCTTGGATATGTGATGTGACTTTGAAAGCCAATGGTTATATGGTTACTGTCTCAGATGCTCCAGCTGCTAGTGCATGTATACGAGCTTGTTGAGAACGATTTGGTTGCGCTGCCATAGGTCGTTGAGGCAGCCTATTTTGAGGTACATTTGGTCTGTAAAAGGGCTATGTTGGCGGTGCTGATCGTAGAGGTGGATCCGAAATAGCTAGTGGCAGATGGTGGTTGATCTTTTAAGGTGGCGTAAAGCCATTGTCCCTCATCTTGGTGAAGCAATAAGTGTCTATATAGCTCATCTTCTTATAGTAGGTGCACCAAAGGTCTGATCACCTCGGCTGGGTCGGTGGAGCCATAAGCCTGAGAGGTGAATTTGTACGTGGTCTCTTACTGAGGAATGGTTGGTTCGACAAATCAGGTTGAGGCCTTGGGCCCATGAGCATACGTGTTCGGGACTATCTGTCTCCATCCTGCTCAGCTCGTAGGGACATGGTCACTAGCTTAGCATAGTTGGGAATTCTAACACAACACATCTTCGTGCGGCTATCAGGCCGTAGACCCTCTGAAAATCGCCGCATCCTCATTGGCTCGTCTGCTAGGATCAAAGGAGTGTATCTGGCTAGCTCCGTAAACCTGTTTTCGTACTCTAACACGGTTGTTCCTCCCTGTCAGAGGCAGAGAAACTCATCCTCCTTTTCATTACGGTAAGTGAGGGGGAAGTTCTTTCCATGGAAGCGAGTTTTAAATGCGTCCCACGTCCACACGTGTCCTGTAGGAACTGTTCGTAGGATGATGTCCCACCATAGACTAGCCTCATTCTCGAACATATATGTAACCAGCTCTACTTGTTCTAGCTCAGTACAGTGCAATGGTTTCAGCATCTTGGATATATGATCTAACCCGTATTCAACCTCCTTGGGTCTATGAGTACCAGCAAAAGTGGGAGGTCAGAAACGCTGAAAGCTCTCAAAAAGGCCACTGGTATTCGTATTTCAAATAGGCTGCACAGGTGGTGCGGGCTGGACCATATTCATGTTCTGGGCAATGGCCCCCGCAATAGTGGTAAAAAATTATTGTTGTTGCTGCATTAAAAACATCATTTGCTCCAACCTATCAGGAGGAGGAGCCGACTGAGGTATGTGTAGTGTCGATGAAGATGCACGGTTTTGTCCTTGAACCGGTGGTGCATTCTGTGTTCGCCCATTGGTGGGGCCAGTGGCCGGTTGTGAATCCGCCATTGTGTCACTATCCGGGCCCAAACTGGGGTCTGTATGGCTATCGCTCAGGGGAGGTGCCCCGTCAATCGATCCACTAAGTGCAAGACGTGTCATATTCCAAGTGATTTTCGGAGGCATTCCCTACACACAACATAGGGTGCAATATGTGTAAGATTTTAGGATAATACCACACACACTTCTCCAAACATTCTACACATCTCAATTCAAAAAGAAACTTCACGCATTTCATGTAACCAAAATTGTCATGATACATATGATGTAACATTACATGAATCATGACAGAGAATGCATGTGAGCTAAGGTTAACAAAGCTTCAACACTAACTATTCTCACATCCAACTAAGCCGACAAGGGCTATTATATAGAAAGCATGAAACAAATCAAACCAAAAGGTGACTGCAACATATGTCTAGTCCTCTGACTCTGGTGAAGGTCGCGGCGGACCCTTTTCCTGCATACAACACAGGAGGGTCTTCAGAGTACGAGACATCCTCTTAAATCTCTATTTCAGATAGGCTTGATTCTCCTTGACCTCCTGTCTCAGGGCGGCCTAGTTCTCTTCAATCTGAGTCATGTGGGCTTTTAAGGCGGCCCGATCACAGTGGTCCTCACGAGTAGCAGTAGGAGGTCCCCCATCTGAATCCTGGGCCTCCTCTTCTTCGTCACTACTTTCCTCATCATTTCCTTCCTCATCTCACTACCTTCTTCATCTTCATTCCCATCATCCTCTTCACTTTCTTCCTCTATCTCATCCCCATATTCATCGAGACAGGCTTAGCGTTGTCTTGGGCCTATGCCCATGTTTTTGAGCGTAGTGTCACTGATGATATGGATTGGGGCATGGTTATCCATATGGAGTCGAAAGCCGAAATTTCAGGCAATCTTACAAATAAGTCAACCGAAGGAAAGTGAAGCATCTCCCCGTGTAGATCATGCAGTACCCACAATCTGAGACAAGACAAATGTAGGCAGGCATAGCTTGTCTCCCTAACTAGCTCTATATAAGAAATCCACCATGAGCCGAGTACATTCCGTGCGGTTACTCCACCTGGGATATACATTATACGTGAATATGTGGTGGAGCAGGCAGAAATCATTTATCATTTTGGTTGCTGCAAGGCTATTTCCTCACCTCCACCGCTCAAGCTGGTCACAAAGGAAACATGTGCGGCGATTTCTATCTCGTTCATTAGCAAGGTTCTTCTCACTGGCATGTACAACTCCACGCTCAATACCCATGATACGAGCCACCACATCTACATTGACTATGGCCTCCTCTCTCCCCAAAGGGATAGTAAACTGAAGAGGCTCCAATAGTGGGTTCCGTATATGAGCGTAGAAGGCTAGTACGGTGCCTTCATCTCATGAGCATTTCCCTCAAATATGGGACCCCATCCATTTTCCCAGAGCATGTCTATCACTGGGTACAGTCCAAATAGCTTTTCATCAACATGAGCCTCGAACACAACTTTGTGGTCACGGAACTTACCAAGTTCAATGCCCGGCGGTAGAGATCTTTCGATGGGGATCCGAGGGTTAAGATCCTGTTTTGATCTTCTCTCTCGCTTGACGCTTGTGCTTGCTTTGACGCTCGTCTTCTTCCTTGAACGGGTTGGACGGCTCAGCCCGGCCTCATCTGGGGCCGGTCTTCTTTTCCCATAAGGGAAAGGAGCGTTGAGAGTGAGAATATGGTGGCAACTAGCTCAAAGAGAGCTATGGAGTTTGAAAAGCTTGAAAGGTGAGATGGGTTTGTCAATTTGGAGGGCTATGAGACACAAAAGAGAGCCTTTGTGCTTAAATAGGTAGGAAATGGGAAGATGGAGAGTTGTATGGAGGGGTTTTGAGGAAAATGGTGGAGGTGGGTGTGAAATGTAGAAGAAGAAGAGGCTTTATGTATGAAAGGGAGATTTGAGAGAGAAAATGTGACTTTGGAGGGTGTTGGAGGTGAGAATGGAGTTAAATGGAGTGGAAGGGGCCAAAAAGGGCTTAAGTGGAGGGTCCCACACTTGGGACAGGGCCCCTACACATGTGTAGAGGGCGGTGGGCCACCGAAACCGGCGGCCCGTTGCGGCCCGCTCCGCCACGCCTCTCTGGAGGTGTCGGCGGTGGCCCTAACCTGGGGCGGTGGACACCCCCTCCCAGGTTGCCGAAAACATGCGGGGGACCCCCTGGGTCCCACCGTATTTTGTGGTTTGGGCTCCTATGTCGTGAGATGTATTTTCTCGGTCCAATTTGTACATATTCGAGCCCTTTGGCGTATTTCAAGTTTGGGATTTGCCGATTAATAACTTAAACCCACTGATTGATAGTCTAAAAAGAAACTGAGATCATTTCACATGATCTCAGACGCATACAGGTTACATTTCAACTATCAATCTCGCTCGTCGGTGAAACTTAGGATCTTACGATCGTTTCTACATTTTATTGCCCCCTCCTAAGTCATAGTACGTCAGTGTGCATCGTGTTCCCATAACCCAGGTCCAGTTTAATCCAAATCATGCTCTGATACCAACTTGTAACGCCCCAAATTTTGAGGGTTGAGCAATGCTCCACTCCCGAGATCCAACGCATCACTTATGCAACATAGATAATGATGTTTAAATGTTGTGCATGTCAATGCATTAAACATGAGTGGGATTATACTAAAATAACATATCATACTTCAGAGGTAATTGGATTAAGCAAGCAGAAGACTGTAACATGCATATTTGAACAAGTAAGTGATTTATAACCTCCAGAGTATAAGTATGCAACTGGGCTGAGAGTTTACATGTATTGTTTCCAAAATTTACAAAATAGCAAATTATAAAGTGTCCAACTATTCCATAACCCTATAATCCCGGCGACGCAGCTCTAGGTCGACACAGACCCGTCTGAGAGCTGCACGTAGGAGGACTCTTCCTCCTCGTCTAAGAAATCCGGCTCCGTCGCGTAAGCCTCATCGTTATCTGCAACTAAAACAGAGTCTGGTTGGTGTTTTAAAACACTGTCCCAGAGTGGGAGTGAGTGATCAACTTAGTGGTACTATAAGGCAAAGGTTAACATGTTATCAATTCAATCAAGCAGTAATGATAAAGTGATACAACAATCACTCCTAACTACTCTTATTAATGCAGGGATGATATGCAGTAATGATGCATGTCCTCGCCTGCACTCCTTCAGCGACTTCATCAATCATTCGCGCATGGGAAACTCCCTAAATGTGTGCTTCCTCGCCAAAGCACATGAAATGCGATGCATGGACGTGTTAGCCAAGTTCTTAATTAGGCTTATTCATACAGCAGATTTGGGAAGCTAAGGTATCTCCCTTTATATCATTAACCCAAATAGGGATCCATCTAGGGCCATCAATCCTAGTTATTCACATACGATAGGTAAGTTGTAGGGCATCACCCCTAATGAAAGCAGTGGATAGGTAAATTCAAGTGTTTATACTTGAGGTCACTACGGGAGGCTCGTCACCGAAACGTAGGCTGACCGCTCGAATACAGTGTCCCATACACCACCGTATTCGCCTCACGAGTTTGAGTTGCTCACTGGTCACTACGGGGAGGCTTGTCACCCCAGCATAGGCCGACAGCTCAATCACGGTGTCCCATACACCACCATGCCCAGCTCATGAGTCTTAGCAGATCATGGTACCATGGTTGAAATGGGCTTTTACATTGGTAAGTGGTACCTTAGATTCAAGCAATAGTGTCTATACATGGTAAACACACAACAAACCAATTGGGTTATTTGACAAGTTTAATTGGTTCGAGCGCACACTGACTTAATCGACATGGAGCGCGTAACACTCCACGTGGCCTAACCAATGTCATCAATCATCGTACGGCTCAGATTCATCGAACGTATCCAATGTGGTGAGACTAGTTCAGCCACTTAATCAGGATCCGTTACCGATTGCCTAGACTACATTGTAGTCCCAATCTTACTCAAATGTAGTAGGTAAATACATGTGATAATCACACCAGCATTGGACAAGCAATTCAAATTCATACCTTATTTGAGCATTTCATCTAATATATTGAACATGTTACCAAACATTGCATTTCATCCATAAATCGCGTTGTAGAAATTTAGATTACATGAGGGAAATCATACATATGGATAGCGTAGTTGAGAATCTTATCTCAATACCCTTAATAAATACAATTCACCAACAATTCCTCATTCAAACATTTTATCAAACACTTAGACTACACATTACTATATACATAGACTAAATTAGTTACAACATATATTATGGAAAATCCTTTCACAAAGGAGTTGTCATACATATGGGAAACATGAATTGTTGATTAATAGTCATGACAAGCACAAATCATAATTTCAACTTCATTCAAACATTTCAACAAACACATAGAATGTATATTTGTTCAACATAGTTCATACATGTGTAATATATGGAAAACATCGTAACTAAGATCATATGGCAGCAATCAAGTCAGACATAAATCACTAGCTGACATTGAAAGTATTGAAAACCATAACATAAACGTTTATAGTCCGTACCTTTTGTTGGATTGCTCATTTCAAATTCGGTTCGAATCCTACGTCCCCGTATACAGAACAAATGTTACCTAAATTAGGAAATCTGTTAGCTAGGTTGACAAACAACTATTCTATACCTTAACTACGGCATTAGGGTTTGGATTTCTTACCCAAATCGTCGTTGGAATGAGTCATGTAGTGTAATAGAGAGGTGATCTAGTGCGTGTAGTCGTGTGAGAGAAACAACGCTACGATCACCCAAACTCTTACTCTTCTCCTCACTCTTTTCTCCTCTTTTGTCTCTTCTCTCTCCTAGGGTTTGGAGCAAATTCCTATGAGAGAAGGATGGGGTGGTTTAAGGGCGTTATATTGGCTCAAAACCGATGTCAATGGCCCTAGGGCCATGGTATACTTAGGTTATAGCCAAAGGGCGACTGTTTTTGACGAATGGGGTTCATCTGGAGGTCCATTGCTCACCTACGTCATGGAGCAAGTTCACTGACCATGGATCTAGGCTAAGATGCGATTTCAATGCGTTTGGATAAGTCGATCAACCGTGACGGACCTGTATCAGTTCAACGGTCGTCGTCACTCGATCAGGGCCGCAAACATAAGGATATGTGCAGGGAAATTTCCCTGATCCATGGGTGAAGTTTGACCAGAAACTGACAGTCTGAAATCTTCAATTTCGCTTACAAGCGAACGGTCCAATTCACTTAAGTTCTGGTTCATTTTCTAAAGATATTCCTGTTTCTCACACACTTCGCTTAGGGCTCAAGTTGTGCGTTTCTGGATACCATTTGGGCTCGATTCCTGCAATGGTTGTCAAGCCCAATAAGGTGGTCATAACCTTATAGTTTCGTGGTAATCGGACTTTCGACGTGCGGTCCAGGTTCGATAT
>JAJHSJ010000019.1:11489298-11566430 GCA_021015155.1 Magnolia officinalis
TTGGAGTGGCATGTTTGGTAGGAGGGTGGGAGGGGATTAAAATTAATTTTATAAGCTTTAGAAAATGAGCCTTGTGTTAGAGAGTGTAAGATGGAATTTCCGAATCCCATAGTGATGAATTTCTAAGTGTAATTTGAAAGGAAATCTCGGGATTTACTTGTAATTGCATACATTCCAAACATGGTGTTGATAACCATGGGATACACCCAATCTAGGGACAATACCTTACACATGCATTTATTGTTACTTTTACAATTCCATCCACCTTAAACTCGCCTAATGCAGTTGGCCGAACGGGCCCTAAATGTCCCAACATGTGGAGGTTATGAAAGGTATGGGATACAAAAATGTGGATTTTGTGCTCATATGGGTGTGAGATGGTGAGGCCAAGAGGAGTGAGAGATGGGTTTAGAGGTGTAATGGTGGAGGGTGGAAGGAGTTCGCAATTGTCAAGTACAACTCCAACTTGTCCAGCGTTCTACACATTTGATAACAAAAGGAGTTTCATACATTTCATTTAACAAAATTTGTCACAATACAAGGAATAAAGTTCTACATGAATTATGAAAGGAACGCATGCGGCTATACTAAGCCCGAACCACCAAGCACAAATACACTTTCTACCTACTACACTACTAAGCACAGGAATCATTTAAACACAAACATCCTAAAACAGTAACGAACAAGCTATAAAGCGACGGCATGGATGACTAGGCATCCGAGTTTGGCGACGGAGGAGAGCACCCTTTCTCTTTCCCATGAAAGAAAGGTGGAGATCGAAAATATGGCCGTAACTAGCTCGAAGAAGGCCATTGGAGAGGAACAAAGTCTGGGATTGAGATGGATGGTGGAGTTGTGAAGTAATAAGTCACAAAAGGGGGTTTGTGGACTCAAAATAAGGAAAAGAAGGAGATGGGAGATGCATGTAACTGTAGAGGGCAGTTGGGAGCATAAAATGATGAAAACACTAATTTTCTAAGAAGAATGAGGTGGGATATGAAGTTTCCACGATTCTAAGACACAATATGGGGATTTGAGAGTTCAAATGAGAGGGGATGAAGAGTGTAGACAACAATGGAGGAGGGTCTTGACAGGGTGATAGGTATAGTGCACGAAAACGAAGGAGGAAGAGGTTGGAGGGGCGATTTTTGTGAAACATCAGAAGTTTTGTGGAGAAAGGAGAGCTTAGAGTGGTGGTTTGTGAAGGAGGTATGTGTTTGGGGGGGTTTTAACCGAGCAACCGTGGATCAGGGGGCCATACTAGGCCCTAAATACGATCGGCCCGCCTAGCCGAGCCCGCTCACCGGCGAGGCCCTCGCCACTCCCTGGAGTGTTCGGCGAGGGCTCGCCCATGGGGCGAGGTCCTCCTGCCCCCTAGGCCCCAAAAAAGTATGGGGCCCACCCTGGGTCCCTCTGGAATGGTGTGGGTAGGCCCCGAAAAAGTATGGGGCCTACTCCAAAATCTAATGAAGCAAGCTAATATTTGTGCTTTCCAAATTCACGTCTAGCGTCTAGACGTTCTGGGAAAGACACATGCATGGAGGTGGGCCTTGTTTAGGTGGGCCACCAAATGGCAGGTAGGTTGGGTACAACACATATATAAAGTGGGCCCCACCTACAATTGACTTGGGTACAATACATACCACAAGGTGGGGTCCATCCAAGTGGGCCACACGGCCATACCATCACACCAAAAATAATGAAAACGAGAGGGAGAGAAAGAGAGAGATGGAAGACCGAGTGATGGAGGGACCCCGGTACTATGGACCCTCCCTTCATGATCTACAACATACATCAAGTGGGTCTCATTACATGTGGGCCCACCGATTAAAATTAACGGTGGAGATCCCTTCTCCACCGAATTGGAAGGTCTAGATGACCCTATTTATGCAATGAAGATAAACATCATGATGGGGTCCATGGAGAATAGCCCCATCATGGAATGATCATGAAGATCAAGGTGAACCATCGGCCACACCTTAGGGTCCAAAGAGAGATCCATACCATTGATCGGTAGGCCTCACTTGACCCATCGTAAAAGTATGAAAATCTAGCCTATAGGAGCACCCACCGTTTGATCTTCTTGGTCCGTTGGAAAGCCAGTCTCCTTGTGCTCCACTTTGATGGAGGGTGATGAGAGATAAAGGGCTAGGATGATGGATTTTTGGGAGAGAAAGGTGGGCCACACAACTCACTTTCTTTCTTGGAAAACCATGGACGTGTGATGCTCTTGCTCTTGGTGTTGCTTGGAAATTGTGAGGAGAAAGAGAGAGAAAATGGGTGGTTGTAAGATGGATGGATGTGAGGTGAGTGATGGGTGAGGTGAGAGATGGGTTGACTTTGGGGTTTGCTTGACTTGTAGAGAAAGAAAGCATGGGGGTGCTTTGTACTTGACATGAGGAGTGATTGATGGGATTGATTAATGGGATTGATTTGACATGTTGTAGAGATTCTCTCGGGATCATAAAAGTGCGGCGTTTCTTCGAAATAAACGCCGGCCCACATCTTCCGACTTGGGTATCGGATCGCTGCACGAGTCACGGCGTTGGAACCGCAGCGACGATGCGGTCGTAATGGTACAAGTCTCGGCTTAAGCTGACTCAATTCTACAGGATACGACTTAGGGTCGATCGCAAACGTCAATTATCAGTCGCGGATTATCGAACTTCGACGGAAAGGATCGCGGGATTCGACGGAACAGTACGGACTAGGATACGGGTCTTACAACTCTTACCACCTAATAAAAATTTCATCCTCAAAATTTAAAACACGACACAACCAATACAGAGTTCACAAGGGAGGGAAGTCCTATCGTTATAGATATAATCATCAAACACCTAAGAGATGAGGACAACGCCCACGAATATCAGCCTCTTACTCCCAATACACCTCGTCAGCACTATGATGATCCCACTGAACCACGGGTCCTGGATCGGAAACAATCAAAACTGGAACGCTAAGCAGTCTTACAATCTCAATAATAAGGAGCTATGTTAGAAAGTTTCTAAGTCATTCGAACTCGAAGGTCTAACCATTCTAAGTTCTCAACAATCACACAGTGTAGTGTAGCTATCAGCAGATATGTGATGTTATCCTCAGGTATTCCCAAGTTTTGCTCTGATACCAACTTCTGTCACGCCCCAAACTCGGAAAACGGGCTCACAAAATTTTCGATCGCCGAATTCGGTGCCGACAGCCTCCGTAGTACCCCATTCTCAGCTCCCAACGCCCATACACCAGATTCCGATCCTAGGATCCTACAACGAGGATTTTCAGTATGATTTTTTTTTTTGTAATGGAGCATAACCATAAGTTTACCAAAATCACAAAGGCAACATCATCATCATATATCCACTAATATAAACAGTTGAATACAATGTTGAAAGGGAAATACATATATTAAAATCAAAGCTTAGAGGACAGCTGCACGCTCCAAGCTCAACGCTGCTGCAACCTAACGCCACCTGCACGCATCTATCGTGCATAAGCTTACAAAATCTTAGAGGGTGGTGGAAGTGTGTGCACAAGATAAGTGCCAAGTATACCATAAAGCACATAAATCATACATCATCGGGATAAGCAGAAATACTAACAAGATCATGAATCATATAACATCAGAGTAAGCGGAAGTATATTGGTAAGTCCATGAATGTTATCAACCATACCAAGGCTATGCGATGCAAAACATAATAAGACAATAACATATGCTGAGAATGCAATTCAATATACAAATCCTGACGAACCACGAATATCATCAACCTCATTTAAGCCATATAAGTGCAAAATAAAGTAACCCAAAATGCTAAGTACTATGGATGCAATGTAATATGCGGTGCGAATGAAATGACCATGCTGGAATGTGAAGTTGGGATGATAGTACGAAGTATCACAGGCTATGGGGTCCATCACAAGGGACTTCTATCCAAACCAGTCCCATACCTAAATTTAGATAGTCAGACACAATGTGGTAAACTCCTGATCTCAGGTTAGTCACGCGCCCAACCGAAATCTTGGTCATGCAAAGGTAGACGTAATAAATAGTTATACACCACCAGCCCGAGTGGATAGTAAATGAATGAATGAGTATGCAACTCCTGCTCACTAAATCCACATATTAATACAGTTCATCTCTGAGATCATCATCGGGGTCTATTACACTCGACACCGACTGCCTCCTCCCTAGCTACACAGCCCAGCGAGCGGAATAGACCTCACTATTCGCCTGACCAGTAGTCTGCCAATACCTACCCGGCTCGTCGATAGCGGACTCATTTACTAGCTGGTCATACTTAGCCTAGCTTATAACCCCCTCACTCGGGCGGATAAGGCCACACCCCCTCCCAACCGATCACGACACAGTGGGAGACATGGCCTACTGGTATTCGGCACTCGGGCGCTCATGTTCCACTCGGTCTAGACATTGGGGCTACTCCTGGCCTCGGAGGTTCTAGGATTTTCACCTAAGGACATCCTAAGTGCCCCATAATGCTAGAACCAAATATTTTCGGTATCCCATCTAGCCATCCACGATGTGCCTGTGGAGGCCACAACCCTGATGTCGCTAGGGCGTACAATGATCAAGTCACATATATGCGAGATGCATGAGTCACACTATCCAGTCATGCAGCAATCCTGTGCGTACAATGCGATAATGTGGGCACTCCATCTCATAAGGAGTCCCGTGAATAGTCTGCCCAATGGCATATGCAATGATCAGTCACTACTAAGCATACATATGATGCGTATGGCATGAGTCATGGAATTATACTAAGCATGTTATAAAGTAATGAACTATCCTTACAATGCAGATGGTCCTAAACGACCTATACTCAATAAGTATGGGCCTATCAATGGGCCCTAAGAAGAGTTATAATGCAGACATTTAACCAACATTATACTTACAATGTGGACGTCAAACCAACATTGCTCCCAAGACATGGACCGCTATAAAATATCGCTACACAAACCATGGAAAATCACATATTACAATGGACCTATATACATCCCATTGGGCCTTGACCCATAGGCCTCAGATACATCAAATGGGCCACCTTATATGGGCCTTATATAAATCAAGTGGGCCGCATCAACAGGCCTTGTGTACATCCCATTGGGCCTCGACCCATGGGCCTCCAATACGCCAAATGGGCCTCATAACATGGGCCCTAATCACATCACAGTGGGTACCAACCCACGGGCCTTTATACATCACAACAGGGTCTCAACCCATGGACCCTAATACATCAAAATGGGCCTCAACCCATGGGCCCCAAATACATTACAATGGGCCTTACATTCACATCAAGGTGGGCCTCAACAATGGGCCACGAACAGATCAAGGTGGGCCTACTCACTTGGGCCTTAGGTATATATCAAGGTGGGCCTAAGCAACGGGCCATAAATACACATCAAGGTGGGCCTCAATAACGGCCACAAATACATCGAATGGGCCCCATAACATGGGCCTTATGTGTATCAGATGGGTCACACCGATTGGGCCCCATGTATATCAAATGGGCCGCTCCAAATAAGTGGTGATAATGATTTCCGCCATTTAAAATTCCTAAGGCCCACCATAATGTAAATTTCCCATCCAACCTGTTCCTAAGTTAACATAGGGATAGATGAAGTGGAACAAATATTAGCTTAATTGGAAGCTACTATGGCCCTTATAGATTTTGAACGTTGGACGTCATTGTCCACTACTTAGATGGTGGGGTCCATTTGACTCTAGATCTGCCTCGTTTTTAGTCTCAAGCCTGAAAACAAGCTGGCCAAATGGTTGAACAGTCTGGATGCAACACAAGCATCATGGTGGGGCCCATGAAAGCCCACCATCAGATATATTACATAAAATATATATATATAGTATTATATATATATATATATATATATACAATATATATACACACACACACACACCCGCACACACACACACACGCATACACACACGTGCACACAAACGCGCACACACACACATGCACACACACACGTACACACACGTACATACACACATACACGCCCACCGTCCCCTGGACGGTGGGGTTAAAACAAATACATCACAGTTGGCTCCACCGTCCAGGCAGATGGTGGAAATAGAATACATATATCATTGTGGGTCCCATATGGGGCCCACCTGAATGTTTACTTTCCATCCATCCTGTTCATAGGGTCACACAGACCTAAATGAAGGGTAAAAACAAATTTCAGCTTGATCCGAAACTTTTGTGGACCCAAAAAGTGTTTCAATGGCAGACGGTTCAATTTACACTGTTTCCTGTGATGTAGGCCACCTAAGTTTTGGATTGGCCTGATATTTAGAGGGGTCCCACGTCAGGGAGGAGCCCACCTCATGGACGGTTTGGATTTCATATATACTACATGGTGGGGCCCACGGCTGGGCCGTGGGTGGCCTGCCCGTCCGCCTAGCGCAGGACGCCTGGCGTCCTGCCTTCTGACAGCAGCAATGTTGTTGTCTTGTGTATGTATAATATATATATATATATATATATATAATATATATATATATATTTTAAAAAAATATTTTCTTGTGGTTTTTCAGGTGTGGGGCCCGCATCGGAAGAATCCGACTTCGTTGTTGGTTCCAGGGCTCAAGACAGACCCATCAAGCCCAATAATGGGTATATTTTGGAGTATCGGAACGACGGGGTGGATTTTAATGGTGAACACACCTTTTTTTTGCTATGGCCCACCCGAAAGTCAGATTGGCCCCATGTTCGGTTCAACGCCTAAAATGGTCTGGGAAAAGGGATGGACGGTATGGATTTGGAACATACATCAAGGTGGGGCCTACACAAGCGGCCTACTCCAAAATGTAATGAAGCAAGCTAATATTTGTGCTTTCCAAATTCATGTCTAGCGTTTGGACGTTCTGGGAAAGACACATGCATGGAGGTGGGCCCTGTTTAGGTGGGCCACCAAATGGTAGGTAGAGTGGGTACAACACATATGTAAAGTGGGCCCCACCTACAATTGACTTGGGTACAATACATACCACAAGGTGGGGTCCATCCAAGTGGGCCACACGGCCATACCATCACACCAAAAATAATGAAAACGAGAGGGAGAGAAAGAGAGAGATGGAAGACCGAGTGATGGAGAGACCCCGTGTAACATCCCGAAAAATCGAGGGTCGAGTAGTAACCCAACTCTCAAGTTTCCAGAACATCACTTATGCAACATAGATAATGATGATTAAATGTTGATTGTATTAGAGTAGTGAACATGAGTGAGATTAAGCCAAACAACATATCATACTCCAGATACAGTTAAATTTGCAAGCGGAAGACTGTGATAGATAGATAAAATATATAAACTAAGATGAGTCTCCAGAGTGTGATAACATTACCAGGTTAAATAATTACAAGTACAATCCTAAAATATACCAAATGTATAAGGTCCTCTAGTCAATATCCCAGAAAGCCCCGCCGATCAGGACACGGCTCACTGGAAGCCGTCAGAAGACAACCAATACAAGCAGGCATCGTAGTCATTGCAGAGGTCCGGCTCCGCCTCAGAAGTAGCGTCGCCATCTGAAATCAGACAATGTCTGGTGGGTGTTCGAAACACCATCCCGTAACGTGGGAGTGAGTAGCTAACTCAGTGGAACAATAAAGCATAGGTTAACATGTTATCAATACAGTCAAGCAGTAATGATAAAGCAGTAAAATCAAACACTCCTAACTACTCTTATTAATGCAAGTATGGATGCAGGTATGATGGATGCCCTCACCACACCCTCCCTCGTGCGACACCATCTCACATTCGCGGCATGCTTTCATCCCTCAGTGCTCCACATCTTCCAGGCACATGCAATGCATGATGAGCATGATTACCGGGTTTTTAATTAATGCATTTCAAACAGCAGGATTGAGAAACTAAGGTACCTCCCTTGTATCATTCCCAAACATGATCCATTCTAGGGTCGTAGTCCTAGTTAATATCAGACGTGGTGTGTTTTCTAGGTCACTGCAAAGGCTGCCAGGGCTTTACGCACAAAGGTTACACCACTCCCCTATCACCTCTTAAACGATTCATCACAATACAGAAACAGGCCTAGTTCATACTCTATATACCGCGGCAAACCCTAAGGCTCACTGCGATTTCAGAGTATGCTCGAGGTCACTACAAAGGGCTGTCAGGGCTGTTACGCACAAAGCTTGCACCGCTCCCCCATCACCTTATCAATGTAGGCTGACAGTACAAATATAGTGTCCCATACCACCATAATCGGCCCACAAGTTTGGTTGCTCATTGGTCACTACGGGGAGGCACGTGGCCCCAGCGTAGGCCAACAGCATGACCACGGTGTCCCATACCACCATGCCCGGCTCATGAGTCTTAGCGGATCAAGGTACCATGGTTAAAAGGGATTCCACTGGTAAGTTTGGTACCCTAGGTTCAAGCTGAGGCGTCCAAACATGGTGAACATACATAAGACAGATCGGGTTACTTGATGAGCTCGGCTAGCTTGAGCGCACATCAAGTTGAACGATATGAAGCGCATGAGCACTTCGTGTGGCCAACAACTATAGCCAACCGAAGTACGACTCGAGTTCGTCGAACACATCTCACGTGGTAAATGAATCACAGCCACGAATTCAACTCTGGTACCGATTGTCTGGACTATAATCATAGCCCCAAACACAATCAATTGCAGATAGATAAAGCAGTAGTGGATCAAGATTCAACTCATACAATCAAGGTCTCGTATTATGCGTTTAGGGCTGCCAGGGCTATTGCACGCATTCGTTGCTCTACTCCCCCATCACCCATGACGGATCATACAACGTAAATATGAATTTAAACATATGCATTACATAAATAAAATCATAAAAGCAGTTGAGCATGTTATGAAGCACAACACAAGCATGAGTTTGTACATGTTCAATTCCAAATCACACAACTATCCAAGGAAATCATACACATAGTTAAAAGAGGTTGAGAATCATATCTCAACACCCTTAAACATTACAATTTACTAATTACTACCCATTCAGACATTTCAACAAACACTTTAAAATACATACATCAACATACATGACATATGTTGATCACATAGTCATTAGGCCAAATCCTTTCACTAAGGAGTTGCCCCAATCATAGCACACGTACACCCACGACGGATAGTCATGGCAAGTAGGAATCCAAGTTCCATATTCAATTGAACATTTTCACAAACACTTGGGCTACGCATTTCAACATATATAACGTATAGTGGCCGTGGCATGATTCAGGGAAATCCTTTCGTCAACGGGGTATCACCAATACAACAATCATATATCCATGGTAATTAGTCATGGCGAGCACGAATGAGAATTCTATACTCATTCAGCCATTTTCACAAACACTTAGAATACACTATTACAACATACATGGTGTATGTTAGCAAAACATGTATTAGGGTTATCCTTTCGCCAAGCGAGTATTTTATCCATGTATAATATATTCATACAGAAAATAATCATGACAAATACATCTCCAAAATTTATACGTATATGGTATTTTCTTAAAATACACAATTTCAACATACATAGTGTATATAAGCAAAACATGTATTAGGGCAAGTCCTTTCGCAAACAGGTAATTTATCCACATATAATATATTTATACGACAAATAATCATGTCATACACATTTCCAAAATTTATACGTATACGGTACTTTCTACGAATACCTAGAGTATGTAAAATTCCATATTTTCATCTTTAATCGAAACGGAAAACAGACAACACTTTGTACATGTGCAATTGCATGCAGATCATGAATCTATCATTATCTGACATTGAAAGCGTTGAAAACCATAACCTATACACCTAAAGTCCGTACCTTTTGTCGTAGAATCGTAACGAAGTCGATAGGTTTGCTAAGCTTCCGTATTCGGCAGTTTGGCAACCTATAGAACGAAATAGGTTAGCTATTTCATAACCTACAACTACCCAAGCCCCAAATCAGATTAGGGTTAGGGTTTCTTACCTAGAAACAGAGCTGGAATCGCGGGGAAAGCGATTAGATTAACGGAGCGGGGTGTAGCTCGTAAAGCGGCAGGGAAGAGTGGCAGGGAGGTTCTCCCACTGCTCCCACACTTTCTCTCTTTTTCTCTCTTCTCTCTCTAGGTTTTCTCTCAAATTCGTATGGCTGCAATGAGAGAGGGTTTAAGGTCCTTATATAGCCTAAAAACTCACCGAAACAGACTCCAGGTCAAAGTATACTTAGGTTATAACCAATGCGGGTCAATTTCAGCTCAACGGAGGACTTCTGGCGGGCCTCCTTGAGCCAAAGGTCGGACTTAAGCTCACCGACAATGGATCTAGGTTCTATTAAGTTTTCATTCTAGTAGGGTTCTCAGATCACGCGTGGCAGACCTGTTTCAGTTCAACGGTCAGCGGATCTCGATCGGAGATTCCGAGTACATGTAAATGTGTATGAAATTTCTCCTGATCCGAGGGGGTGTAATTTGGTCTGATTCTGACGGTCTGGTTGCTTAAAATGATCCGCAAACGAGAGGGGGTACCAACTATTCAAGATATTTATTTTGAATTAATTCACATTTCTCACACTCTTCACTCCGAGCTCAAGCGAATAGCGATGGGACACATCTGGATTTGATTTTTGGAGATGGTTGTCAAGCCCAGCAAGGCGGTCCTAGTTCCTTAACTTCGTGTTAATCGGACTTCTGACGTGCTGTCCAGATCCGATACGGAGTTTCGAGATGCTCCCGAGAGCAGCGGGGTAATGAGATTGATCTTAGATTTTAGGGTAACCTAGCGTCAATGATTCTACAAGTTTTGGGTCTTGCAGATCGTATTTAAAGTGATTGGTGCTAATTTCACAGGCACTCTAGTTTAACACTAGCTAAATCTCGCCTAATTTCTAAAGGATTTAGTCCTGAGTGATTTCGGTCTAAGGTGGTACTTAGACCTTTGTAGCAATGTTTAGTTTAAGTATTGTTCTTCATCACCTAAACTTTAAGGTAGTGTCTAATGTGAAAGTACTTAGAAAATTTTAAAAAATAAGGTGGTGAAGGGTGGGATTTGTGAAGGAAATGGGTTAAGGAGCGATTTTAGACTGTGGGATTCAGTTCTGACAAGTTAATAAGGTGTTAGGATCGACCCATCGCCTAAGGACGTCTAATCCCAGGTTGGCAAAAATCCGGGATGTTACATTCTATCCCCCTTAAAATAAAATTTCGTCCCCAAAATTGGCTAAGGGTGATAAGGGAAGATTTAATTATTTCTTTTGCCGAAGTTTTATTGATTTCGAGTTTCTACGCGTGGTAGGGTGTATACAAGCCTGGTTTATTTTAGTCTACCCCCCTTAAAACTTATTTCTTTATCCATTTCTCATACCCTGATGGTTCGCTACAATTTAATTCTTTACCTATTTAGAGTCTCGACGACAAATCTCAATTATCTAGAGTAAGCTATTTTCATTGTTTGACCAACACGGAGAGACGTTTATGGTGGGCTTAATCCCGATACATCGATCATCTACCGGGCCAGGGTAGAAAGCTCATCGTATCCCTTCCGAATCTTGGTGGATCCTGGTCTTCTGCTCGGCCAAGCAGTGAGTCCATTGGTAGTCACCCAGGATTGAGAATTGGGTCAAGCCCCGAATGTTTCGCAGTTGTATATTTCAGTAACTCCGTAGTCCAATCACTCTAGAAACGTAGGGAATGTCCATCATTGAAAGGCTCAAATTGTCTATTTCTAAGGTTGCCCTTTAGGTCTTAGTCCAAGAGAGTCCTCGTTATTATCTATGTTCAAGAAAATGGTGAATCAAATCTTACTAGATCATCCTAAAACAGTTTCTTATAGTAGAACTTGCTAGGGCTTCTATAATGTTCGTATTCAACGAGCACCGTTTCGATCCTAGGCCAGTGGGGTAGGGTCCACCACGTTTTCGCTGCGCCACCCAGATCAAAGAGGTGTATTAGCCGACCTAACTAGAGTGGGCTCATAATGTTCTACCCCCCTTAAAATTTTATTTTCACCCTCAAGGCTCAAGAGCTATGTCCTAATCCGTATGTCGGAACAAGGTTTAATTTATAACCTATCCTTGACATGAAATGGGAAATACATTGGTCTGACTTTCATCAACGATGTGTACTATGGCATTGATACCTATGGTTACAGAAAGGAGCTAAAGATGATGGGTATTGTGGTTGATTGCAGGGACAGGTGTGAGTTTGAGGCAAGATGCCTAATTCTACCAAGGAGTTTTGTCACGGTCCAGACTTATCCTATTTAATCATGTCTAGCTTAATAGGCATGCTATCTTTCTACGTTCATAAGCACAATATGTATGCCGACATGGCATGCGATTTGGGACCTAATTCCTAACTGTCAGTTTCCCATTTGGGCAATTCCTTAGGCCTAAAAGACAAAGTCGCTATCGGCTATATACTCCTAATACTTTTCAAAGACGAAGTTATAAACTTTTGGTTGCAAGTGGTTCGGCCAACATGGAAGAAAGTTGCGTAGTGGGTCTGAGCTGAATACATAGATCTTCTGCCTCGCGAAGACAGAAAATTGTCGTATCAGTTCTGAATCCTAGTTGATCCCGACTCTCTGCTTGATCAGAGCATAGAGTTCATTGGTAACTACCAGGATTGAGAATTCAATTCAAACCGCGAATACCTCGCTAATATATATCATTTCTTTACTCCGTGTTCCCGGTTGTAATAAGTCCTTGAGAAGGCGATTCTAAGGGGTGTATAGATTTGACCTCACATTAAATCCAAGGGATATAGAAGTTTCCTCTAGGTATAATCCAAAATCTATTCTTATACACTAGCTGATCTCAGATCATTTTTAATACAAGAGATTATTTATCGCGTAGGGTCAAACGTTGTCTAAGTGGAATTGTGTTGTACGGACTTAAATTTAACTACTCTCGAGCACTTCACACATGCTCATACCAGCTAATAAGGTCCTAAGGTTCACATTATAAATTTGTTGGGTTTCCTATATGGTTAGGTCTGTCGAAATCCAGGAGCAACGTTCTAGATCTAAAACTCCAAGGGCCAATTTGTCAAACAACCATTTACTCTAAAAGTTTAAGCTATCAGAGTGCGGTGGGTTAATGTATATCAAGAGACTTTATCACTTCAACACTATTTGGCCAGTGGTCTTAAGTTGTATTAAATGAGACTGCATTACTAATCCTACCTTAGGGATTGGGAATGACATGTTTGGTAGGAGGGTGAGAGGGGATTAAAATTAATGGTATAGGCTTTGGAAAATGAGCTTGGTGTTAGAAAGTGTAAGATGGGATTTCCAAATCCCAGGATAATGAATTTCTAAGTGTACTTGGAAAGGAAATTTCGGAATTTACTTTTAATTGTACACACTCCAAACATGGTATTGGAAAACATGGGATACCCCAATCTAGGAACCATACCCTACACGTACATTTATTATTACTTATACAATCCTATCCACCTAATTCACCTAATGCAGTTTGGCCGAACGGACCTTAAACATTCCAACTTTCGAAGGTTGTGAAGAAGACGGTGGGAATGGAGGAAAAGGCCGTATTCAACTCGAATAAGGCCATGGGAAGTGAAGGAAAAAGGGAAAAGAGGGCTGAAGTTTTTGGTTCTCCATGAACTTGGTTCTCATCAGGGGTTGTAGAGGCCCAACTGACAAGCAGTAAAGAAAGGAAAATGAAGAAAATGGATGGGTAGAGAGCTTGCCCGATTTTAAGCTCCAAATGCGGGGTGTGGGAGTCAAAATGAGGGAAACGGAGAGGGTAGGGAGGAAGGGACTGTTGTGGATGATGGGAATAGATGGGTTGTGGTCGAAATCAACAGATAAGACGATCGGAAGGGCAGTTTTGAAGAGAAACAGCCAGTTTGGAGAGAGATAATGGCTTGGAGGGGAGGTTTGTGAAGGAAGTGGTGTTTGGGAGGGTTTTCGATGGAGAGGACATACATCAGGGGGGTCACACAACCCCCAAACTTGGTCGGCCCGAGCCGCGGGCCAGGCCCATAAAAAAAAAAAACGGCGAGGCCTCGCCGACCTGGCGAGGGACTCGCCGACAAACTGTTCAGAAATCGAGGGGGGGGGGCCCATGGGCTAGACCCCCAGGCCTCCTAGGCTCCAAAAACATATGGGGCCCACCTTGGATCTCTCCGGAAGTGCTCCGTTTGACCCCCCGACCCCGATTCACTTCATTTCGGGTAGTTTCGGGATAATCGGATGTATCTTGCAATCCGGAATGAGTTATCTGACGTAAAATATATGAATTTGGGGTAGAACGAGCTAATTAAGCCAACCAACCTAGCTATACTGGGTTGTACAGCCTGGAATTGAGAGAAAACCCTCCGATTGACGGTCGTTTCCCCGTTTCAATTTTGTTTTGCTAAAAATAGTAGTTTTGGTTTAATTACTCTTCATCTGTCGGGCTTTAGGAGTTACGCCCATTGTGAAAAGGACTTAGAATAATTGGGAGAACGGTTTGGTGAAGCCAAATAGGACACTTATTATTTTTGGCCAAAAAACCTTGCGCACTAGTAGATATCACGACCTTATAGTAAGTCGCAAATTCTAGGAGTTTTAGTTGTAGTTTGTTTCTGATTTCATTCCCATTACTTGGTATCCCTATTTAAAGGGTTGTGAACTCATTTTCCTTTTGTCATTCATTAATCAATTTTGAATTTATTAAAATTTATTTCTACTTTCTGCTTTCTTTTCTCATGGATTCGAGAAGTCTCCGTGAGGAGTCCAGAGAAGCTCCGAGGATTCGGGGTAGTTATTCTCATCACATTTATCCCATATTCTAACGATTTTCAACGGTTGGGGTAAGGTGGATTGTAATCTGGAATCATCTATAGACGGCGTAGGAATGTTTTAAGGTCGACCCGTGTGACCATGGTTGAATACAGACTCGATTTCGGCGTTCGTTTTCAGTGAACTAGCCATTGGACGGAACAGGGATGCCTAAGACTGTTTCTACATTCCGTCGCTCCCTCCTAGCTCAGAGTGCGTCAGTGTGCGTCGTGTGACCATAACCCAGGTCCGGTTTAATCCAAATCATGCTCTGATACCATCTGTAACATCCCAAAAAATCGAGGGTCGAGTAGTGACCCAACTCTCGAGTTTCCAGAACATCACTTATGCAACATAGATAATGATGATTAAATGTTGACTGTATTAGAGTAGTGAACATGAGTGAGATTAAGCCAAACAACATATCATACTCCAGAGACAGTTAAATTTGTAAGCGGAAGACTGTGATAGATAGATAAAATATATAAACTAAGATGAGTCTCCAGAGTGTGATAACATTACCAGGTTAAATAATTACAAGTACAATCCTAAAATATACCAAATGTATAAGGTCCTCTAGTCAATATCCCAGAAAGCCCCGCCGATTAGGACACGGCTCATTGGAAGCCGTCAGAAGACAACCAATACAAGCAGGCATCGTAGTCATTGTAGAGGTCCGGCTCCCCCTCAGAAGTAGCGTCGCCATCTGAAATCAGACAATGTCTGGTGGGTGTTCCAAAACACCATCCCGTAACGTGGGAGTGAGTAGCTAACTCAGTGGAACAATAAATCATAGGTTAACATGTTATCTATACAGTCAAGCAGTAATGAGAAAGCAGTAAAATCAAACACTCCTAACTACTCTTATTAATGCAAGTATGGATGCAGGTATGATGGATGCCCTCACCACACCCTCCCTCGTGCGACACCCTCTCACATTCGCGGCATGCTTTCATCCCTCAGTGCTCCACATCTTCCAGGCACATGCAATGCATGATGAGCATGATTACCGGGTTTTTAATTAGTCCATTTCAAACAGCAGGATTGGGAAACTAAGGTACCTCCCTTGTATCATTCCCAAACATGATCCATTCTAGGGTTGTCAGTCCTAGTTAATATCAGACGATGGTGTATTTTCTAGGTCACTGCAAGGGCTGTCAGGGCTGTTATGCACAAAGGTTACACCACTCCCCCATCACCTCTTAAACGATTCATCACAATACAGAAACAGGCCTACTTCATACTCTATATACCGCGGCAAACCCTAAGGCTCACTGCGATTTCAGAGTATGCTCGAGGTCACTACAAAGGGCTGCCAGGACTGTTACGCTCAAAGGTTGCACTGCTCCCCCATCACCTTATCAATGTAGGCCGACAGCACGAATATAATGTCCCATACCACCATAATCGACTCACGAGTTTGGTTGCTCACTGGTCACTACGGGGAGGCACGTGGCCCCAGCATAGGCCGACAGCTCGACCACGGTGTCCCATACCACCATGCCCGGCTCATGAGTCTTAGTGGATCGAGGTACCATAGTTAAAAGGGATTCCACTGGTAAGTTTGGTACCCTAGGTTCAAGCTGAGGCGTCCAAACATGGTGAACATACATAAGACAGATCGGGTTACTTGACGAGCTCGGCTAGCTCGAGCGCACATCAAGTTGAACGATATGAAGCGCATGAGCACTTCGTGTGGCCAACCACTATAGCCAACCGAAGTACGACTCGAGTTCGTCGAACACATCTCACGTGGCAAATGAATCACAGCCATGAATTCAACTTTGGTACCGATGGTCTGGACTATAATCATAGCCCCAAACATATTCAATTGCAGATAGATAAAGTAGTAGTGGATCAAGATTCAACTCATACAATCAAGGTCTCGTATTATCCGTTTAGGGCTGTCAGGGCTGTTGCACGCATTCGTTGCTCCACTCCCCCATCACCCATGACGGATCATACAACGTAAATATGAATTTAAACATATGCATTACATAGATAAAATCAGAAAAGCAGTTGAGCATGTTATGAAGCACAACACAAGCATGAGTTTGTACATGTTCAATTCCTAATCACACAACTATCCAAGGAAATCATACACATAGTTAAAAGAGGTTGAGAATCATATCTCAACACCCTTAAACATTACAATTTACTAATTACTACCCATTCAGACATTTCAACAAACACTTTAAAATACATACATCAACGTACATGACATAAGTTGATCACATAGTCATTAGGCCAAATCCTTTCACTAGGGAGTTGCCCCAATCATAACACACGTACACCCACGACGGATAGTCATGGCAAGTAGGAATCCAAGTTCCATATTTAATTGAACAGTTTCACAAACACTTGGGCTACGCATTTCAACATATATAGCGTATAGTGGCCGTGGCGTGATTCAGGGCAAATCCTTTCGTGAAAGGGGTATCGCCAATACAACAATCATATATCCATGGCAATTAGTCATGGCGAGCACGAATGAGAATTCTATACTCATTCAGCCATTTTCACAAACACTTAGAATACACTATTACAACATACATGGTGTATGTTAGCAAAACATGTATTAGGGCTATCCTTTCGCCAAGCGAGTATTTTATCCATGTATAATATATTCATACAACAAATAATCATGACAAATACATCTCCAGAATTTATACGTATACGGTATTTTCTTAGAATACACAATTTCAACAAACAAAGTGTACAGTAGCAAAACATGTATTAGGGCGAGTCCTTTCGCCAAACAGGTAATTTATCCACATATAATATATTTATACGACAAATAATCATGTCATACACATTTCCAAAATTTATACGTATATGGTACTTTCTACGAATACCTAGAGTATGTAGAATTCCATATTTTTCATCTTTAATCGAAACGGAAAACAGACAACACTTTGTACATGTTCAATTGCATGCAGATCATGAATCTATCATTATCTGACATTGAAAGCGTTGAAAACCATAACCTATACACCTAAAGTCCGTACCTTTTGTCGTAGAATCGTAATGAAGTCGATAGGTTTGCTAAGCTTCCGTATTCGGCAGTTTGGCAACCTATAGAACGAAATAGGTTAGCTATTTCATAACCTACAACCACCCAAGCCCCAAATCAAATTAGGGTTAGGGTTTCTTACCTAGAAACGGAGTTGGAATCACCGGGAAAGCGATTAGAACGGAGCGGTGTAGCTAGTAAAGCGGCAGGGAAGAGTGGCAGGGAGGTTCTCCCACTGCTCCCACACTTTCTCTCTCTTTTCTCTCTTCTCTCTCTAGGTTTTCTCTCAAATTCGTATGGCTGCAATGAGAGAGGGTTTAAGGTCCTTATATAGCCTAAAAACTCACCGAAACAGACTCCAGGTCAAAGTATACTTAGGTTATAACCAAAGCGGGTCAGTTTCAGCTCAACGGAGAACTTCTGGCAGGCCTCCTTGAGCCAAAGGTCGGACTTAAGCTCACTGACAATGGATCTAGGTTCTATTAAGTTTTTGTTCCAGTAGGGTTCTCAGATCACGCGTGGCGGACCAGTTTCAGTTCAACGGTCAGCGGATCTCGATCGGAGATTCCGAGTACATGTAAATGTGTATGAAATTTCTCCTGATCCGAGGGTGTAATTTGGTCTGATTCTGACGGTCTGGTTGCTTAATACTGATCTGCAAGCGAGAGGTGCCAGATTACTATTCAAGATATTTTATTTTGAATTAATTTCACATTTCTCACACTCTTCACTCCGAGCTCAAGCGAATAGCGCTGGGACACTATCTGGATTTGATTTTCGAGATGGTTGTCAAGCCGAGCAAGGCGGTCCTAGTTCCTTAACTTTGTGTTAATCGGACTTCCGACGTGCGGTCCAGATCCGATACGGAGTTTCGAGATGCTCCCGAGAGCAGCTGGGTAATGAGATTGATCTTAGATTTTAGGGTAACTTAGCATCAATGATTCTACAAGTTTTGAGTCTTGCAGATCGTATTTAAAGTGATTGGTGCCAATTTCACAGGCACTCTAGTTTAACACTAGCTAAATCTCACCTAACTTCTAAAGAATTTAGTCCTGAGTGATTTCGGTCTGAGGTGGTACTTTGACCTTTGTAGCAATGTTTAGTTTAAGTATTGTTCTTCATCACCTAAACTTTAAGATAGTGTCTAATGTGAAAGTACTTAGAAAATTTAAAAAAACAAGGTGGTGAAGGGTGAGATTTGTGAAGGAAATGGGTTAAGGAGCGATTTTAGACTGTGGGATTCAGTTCTGACAAGTTAATAAGGTGTTAGGATCGACCCATCGCCTAAGGGCGTCTAATCCCAAGTTGGTAAAAATTCGGGATGTTACACCCCGGTACTATGGGCCCTCCCTTTCATGATCTACAACATACATCAAGTGAGTCCCATTACATGTGGGCCCACCGATTAAAATCAACGGTGGAGATCCCTTCTCCACCGAATTGGAAGGTCTAGATGACCCTATTTATGCAATGAAGATAAACATCATGATGGGGTCCATGGAGAATGGCCCCATCATGGAATGATCATGAAGATCAAGGTGGGCCATCGGCCACACCTTAGGGTCCAAAGAGAGATACATACCATTGATCGGTAGGCCTCACTTGACCCATCATAAAAATATGAAAATCTAGCCTATAGGAGCACCCACCATTCGATCTTCTTGGTCCGTTGGAAATCCGGTCTCCTTGTGCTCCACTTTGATGGAGGGTGATGAGAGATGAAGGGCTAGGATGATGGATTTTTTGGAGAGAGAGGTGGGCCACACAACTCACTTTCTTTCTTGGAAAACCATGGATGTGTGATGCTCTTGCTCTTTAGTGTTGCTTGGAAATTGTGAGAAGAAGGAGAGAGAAAATGGGTGGTTGTAAGATGGATGGATGTGAGGTGAGTGATGGGTGAGGTGAGAGATGGGTTGACTTTGGGGTTTGCTTGACTTGTAGAGAAAGAAAGCATGGGGGTGCCTTGTACTTGACATGAGGGGTGATTGATGAGATTGATTGATGGGATTGATTTGTCATGTTGTAGAGATTTTCTCGGGATCGTAAAAGCGCTGCGTTTCTTCGAAATAAACGTCATCCTACATCTTTCGGCTTGGGTATCGGATCGCTACTCGAGTCACGACGTTGGAACCGCAGCTACGATGCAATCATAATGGTACAAGTCTCGGCTTAAGCTGACTCAATTCTACAGGATACGACTTAGGGTCAATCGCAAACGTCAATTATCAGTCGCGAATTGCTGAACTTCGACGGAAAGGATCGCGGGATTCGACGGAATAGTACGGACTAGGATACGGGTCTTACACTGGTGGCTCTTGGTCCTGATCTAGGAGAGTCCTCATTTTAATTCATGTCCATAGTTGTAACGCCCCGAGTTTTCTGGACCCGAGTATAAGACTCGTTTCCCAAAAACCCGAGTGTTAACCTTAAAGGATGGTCAAATTCGAGTGTACATTTTTTTTCCAACTATCAGAGTAAGCAAATGAGCGTAGCGTGGACAAATCGACATAAAGGAAAGTTCTCATTATCATTTAAATATACAAGAAGCTGCCCATAATGACTTATACAAACCAATGTCTCTGAATTTAACAAGTACAAGATTTATAAAAATTTAATACATGAAGAATAGAAGAAAACATATAAATATAAGCCGCAAGACCACGCAGCTCCTCCAGGCAAATACAGCCATGCATCCCTGGCGATCGTACCCTGCTCTTCATCAAGTCTAAACATGCATATCACTAAAGCCACTTGTACTACCTGTACGGTTGTATATTTGATGGATGAGTGGCCAACTCAGTGTGAATTCCCCTCAAGATTACACACCGCCGTATTAGGTAAGCATAGTTATAAAACAACAAGGCAATCAAAATAATACATGATGCAGTCTTTTTAAATGCATGGATGCGTGGAATGCACATCGACCTGGGGATGCACATCCAGTCGGACTTGGGCTCGTCGCCCATGCAAATCATCGACCTGGGAAAATCATCCAGTCGGAACAGGGGTCGATAGTCGGTGGTCTGGGAGCTAGCAAAACGATACCCCAACAACTCTAGGGCATGTGCTACAGCATCCAGAATTAGCCACCCGTCATCGCCAATATGCTATGGATGCATGATTAGCCAAACCGTTATTAGTCCAGTTACAATCAGCCAATTTAGGTAAGCTCAAGGTCACTACGGGGAGCGTATAGCCCAGCGTAGGCCGACAGCTCGGGCATAGTGTCCCATTACCACCATCCCCGGCTCATGAGGCTACCATCATAGGATGTTTAATGGAAACCGATCAACTAGTGGCCAATCATATTACAATATATGGGGCTTACCATCGCATGGTTGCATGATATAAAACATTAGACCCATATAGGGCAAATACCAAAATAAAAGCCACATAGGGCGATATCGAAACAAACCACATAATCAGATATCAAAATAAGCCACATAAGGCGAGTATCAAAACCATGCGATAAAAGACCATCCTTAAAAATCACAACAAACCTTGGATGGTAGGCCCACATCAATGATCTATCTAGACCACCACTCAATAACCACCAAGTCGAAGGTCCATTACAATCACAACTACTCAAGTTACATCCCAAGTATGGGTGTACATTCATATGTGGGAATTCCCCACTAATGTACTAGTTTAAGTTCCATAAGCAATCCACAAAAATGAATCCACAAGCATGAGCAATTATACAGGATAATCATAAAGCATGTAATACAACAATTCAACTTCCATCAGCTAACACATGTGATCATAAAGGGAGATATCAATTATGAACTCAAATAAAAACTATAACTTAAGCTAATGAGAAGATGGAAAGCTCAAGGGGAAGAATCATCACCTTAAGTTTAGGATCACCTACTAGTGTTGTTTAGAGAATGCATGATTCCTTAAAGCCAAACCCTATCAACAATTGTAAAGTTACACCGTTAGATTCAAGCTTTATACGATATTCTTGGTCAAGGTCTTAACCTGAGGTTTTGATTACCTTAGTTTTAGGGTTTTGATGTAGAACTAGGTTTTCATCCATAAGTTTAGGTCTACGATAAGTTTTTAGGATTTGGATTGTAGTTGGCGTATGATAATTTACAATATTAATTTGAAAAGTAATTATTAACATTAGTGTTATAATTATCGTTTGCCAACTTAGTAATAATACCCATTATGATGTCAATGATACTATAATTTATTATTAACGATTGTGCCTAAGAATAATAATTAATGATTAATATTTAATAACGGTACTTTGTGTGGACTTACTACCATTAGCATGGACAATCTACTAGAGGTTAGTTGTGTTTAATAACCGTAATTATTATCGTAATAGGAATGATAATAGTGATAGCTATCAAGTATAGTAGTGAATTTAATCATGATAATAGATACCATAATCGGCCATTAAAGCATTCATAATCATTTGTTGGGCCCACCAAGTTGTGGTTCACCAATCCAACCCATCCATCATGTGTGTCCCACTAGGTTAAGGGGTCAAACCAAGTTTCAGGTGCACCCAAATCTCATATGGACCCCAGCAAGTGCTTTTATATGATTTAACATGTCTTCACCAGATTGTAGATGGTGTGGGCCACCTGATCTCTATGTATGGCTGATTTTTGGGGGCACCCCATATATAAAGGGAACCCATCAAATGGACGGCGTCGATGTTCAACACACATCATGGTAGAGCCTGTGGTGGGGGCCATGGTTCTAGCCAAAATCAAACAAAGGAGGCAGCATCCTCTGGACGTTTATCGTGCATGCTTCTTATATTATTTATTTTTATTTTGTTTTGATAGGTGGCGCCCGCCTAAAGAGGATCTACTCCGTTGATTGGGTTCCAGGGCTCAAGAAGGGTCCAATGTCCAATTTTGGATATGTCTTGACGCACCGAAATATCACAAAGTGCCCTAATGATCTATCCCTATTAAATTAGTATTTATGATGGTGTGGCCCATCAGAGAGTTGGGTTGACTTCACTTTTTGGGTCAACGCATAAAATGAGGTAGGAAATAGGATGGACGGTGGAAGCATAACATACATCCAGGTGGGATCTAATTCAAGTAAAATTGATGAACAGTGTTGAATAACACGTACCTCAGTAAGACCCACGTAACTTGGTAACGTCAATACAGCAGCCGTCCGGCTGGTATCACTGACGGACAGCCTGGGTGATCCATGTCACCAAGGTGGGGTCCACACATGTGGGCCATCAACCGTGTAGAGTTAGGCCCACCTGCTGACGCAGGGTGCGGCCCATCAACACTTGTACAGAGCCCGAAACTAGGGAAGTTCTCTGATTTTTAGGTGAGGCCCACCTGCATTTGTGCAGGCCCACCAGTATTTTGGTGAAGCCCAAAACTGTTTAAGCACCTCTGCTGCCAACGGTCCAGCCAAGGGCTTTCTTCCCTGCTGCAAGTGGGCTGAAGTCTCAGCCGTTCCAAGCTACAGTCTCCAGCCATCTTTCCACTGCTGCCATGAGTACAAGTTTATTCATTTCTAGGTTTACCATTTGGCTGATTTCCAATCGTTTTTACTGAATACACGACTGTTCACAGTCACATTTTTAGCCTGGCTTCATGCTAGGAACCAACTGTTATCAGGTTGGGTTATCAGCCATAAACAGAGCCTTTTTTAGAAGGCTGCTCGGGGCATGAGCAAGGTGTGATGGGGTTATGGTTTGAGCTCATTTTAGAGTTCCAAACAGAGTGCAAGGAAGGTTTCAACCTGCTTCAAAACAGGGTCCGCCGTTCACTATGTGCATATTTTCTGCTGATCGGGTGTTTTTATACATGTGCGGTGAGGTGTCAGCTTTAGCATGAGTTATTTTAGAGTCTCCCAAGGAAGAAAATAATGGAGAGAGAGGTCTTACCTTCCACGGTTGGTTCCGACCCAAACTTGGGTGGTCACGCACGTACCAACTTCTCCTTCTTCCTCTCATCTCTTCCTCTCTGTTTTCTCTCTTTCTTCTCTCTCCGACTCTTTCCTCTCTCGACTCTCTTTCTACGTGAAGTCTGAGGGGCTGATTGATTTCTAAGGCTGTTGTAGGAGGAAGCGAGAGAGATGGGTCTGCATTCGATACCAGCCCCCTCTTATGAGGTCTCTGGCCCTTCATAGACCGTTGGATGAAAATCAGACGACGGAGATTTATCTTGCTCAAAACCATCCTCAAATACGGTGGGCAAAACCTGAAACCACCCACGGTTTGTTTGGAAAACCCTAGGGAATTGAACGGCCGTATGGATGGCTAGGATTGGAGGAATCCTCCTCTCACACAGATTGTGCCAGCTGGCTTGCCAAAACGTTTCCGTTTCTAAAATGTTGTGTTTATAGGGTCGGTTTGTGCCGGGAATCGTGTGCTCGAGTACGTGCCAAAACACGTGAAGTTTGTGGGTTTTGGTGGGGCCCAAGTCCTGATCACGATGGCCGGATCAGATCGATTATAGGGTCGGTGTAGGTGGGACACTGATCAATTAGACATAAACGGCCCGTCTCATGATGTTGCAGGCGGAAACGTGAAGAAGGAAGTTTCCTTATCTTGGAAAACGTAAGGTTAGTGTAGGTCTGGTGCACCTCTGATGCACATAGGACATGCATACATGCCGCATAATATGGGGTCCATAGGATGTTTTTGAGAAATCCACTCCATCCATGATTCTCTGTGGGCCCATTTGGGTCACTTGGCCAGAGATGAGGGAAAGCCGAAGCTTGGGTGGGCCATACTCCCAATTTTACTTATTTCTAGCTCTAATTGTAGATTTTGGTTAGTTTAATGGTTGGATCACCTCAAAATCAAACATTAATGGTTGAAAGGATTCTAATGATCCTAAAGTATGTTCAGGCGTGTTATAGGGGTCGATCTACAACTCGGGCGAGCCACCCTTTAATTAAGGCGTACAGTGTTCACGTTCAACCAAGGAAATCATTTACGTAAAATCTAACGGTTGGAGAAAAATCAGGTGGGGCCCATAGTGATGTTTGTTAAGAAATCTATTCCGTTCACCGTCTTTGGCACGTCGTGCAAACCTATGGTCCCAAATTTGAAGTAGATCTAAACTTCAGGTGGGCCGCACGATCTACTAATACATTGAATAGTATCCAACGTTAAAAGTTTAATGGTAACTCTTCGTCAACAGTGCCATGCATATGATGTTAACATATTTACAATTATAACCCTTTTCTTTTCAAAACTTTTGCCGTCTGTAACTCATAAGTCTACCGTCTAAATGTGATGAAATTTGACAGGTGATCTTTATCTTTCACGCTCTTTCCGTCGCCCAAATTTGAGCTATGATCTCTCAAGGATGACTAAGATTCTCCTTTAATGGTTAATATATTTTAAAATTCTAAAATAATATTTTTACTCCTCTGATTGACAAGTTATCGGGCAGTTGGGACCTAAACCCTAAGATCTTCATGATGATCAGTTTGCCATGATGTTTACATGGCCCGTTTGGCGGATCCAAACATGATGGGTGGTCAGATGACTTGTTAATAATAAGGGGACTTGATGGTTAGCACTCTGGTCATGTATGTCAGTAGATGTACGGTCAGTTTCGTAAATGGATGGTCATCAGGTGTGTTTCTGGAGTGATTATGGGTATGACACATATATTGTTGGATTCAAGTGACTTGTTCATATGTGTAAGTTTCTCGGATTGAAATTCTAACGGTAGGTTAAGCATATCCATATGGGGTGAACAAGATGGACGGGTCAGAATCTTGATCTGGTAAGTGTATGAACGGATGTAGAGGTCAAGTAGCTGATTTACTATGATCTAAGGGCTGAAATTCGAGGTGTGCGGTTAATTTGTGATAATTAGGCATGATATAAAATTTCACATGAAACGGACTGTGGGAATCATGTGGTCAAGGATTCAGGGGTCTAGGTTAGTGGCAATTTCGTAATTACTGCCAATCCATAAGTTTTGGGAAATCTAATGACTCTACTTGGTTGTAAACACGTTTCTAAGCAGTTCTTACTAAAGAACATATATCTATATCATTATGGATAGGGAATTATTCGTCACGTCATCTAAGGGAAAGTACTTACGTGAAATCATGTGATGGGTGAGCTTGTCTTGAAACTCAACGGTCAGATGACTTGATTTATGGATGAAGATCATCTCCAACGGTTATGTTTATGTCAGGGCAAGGATGTAAGGCTAGAATAGTTGGATTGGTATCGTACACATGTATATGTCACGTTGAATCTTATGGTAACGCTCGAGGACTTTCGATGCCCGAGCATCGAAAAGTTCGGGGCGTTACAATAGTAGTAGTTAAACTCGTACTCATTATTAGGCCCTTTCTTTAATACTAATTGGTTTAATACATGAACCCTAATTGATTTCCTTCGATGACTTCATTATTGACATTCTAAGGGAAATTTAGATCCTATTTAGTGACCTATCTTTACGTACAGTCTAGATCAATTCCATTCGATCCTGGACTAGTGGGCTATCAGCCCACCAAGCTTCCGTTGCGCCTATGAGTGGGTAGACAAGTATACCTACCTAACTCGACCGCATTCATAACCTTTCTACCCCCCTTAAAATTGTTTCTACTCTTAGGGTTGAAGAATTTGTACATCGATCTGTATGTCAGAACGACTTGAAATTTGAGACCTATCTTTGGTATGAAATGGGAAGCAATCTATCAATATATTGGTCTCCTTTTCACCGATGATGTGTATTTTGGCATTAGTACCTATGGTCATAGAAAGGAGCTAAAATGATGGGTGTTGTGGTTGATTCCAGGGACGAGTGTGATTTTGTGGTAAGGTGCCTAACTATACCAGGGAAGGACCTTTGCCATGGTTCCAACTTACTTTCTTTAATCATGCCTAGTTTTATACTGTAAGATAATCTATACATTATTAATACATAAGGAATTTGGACAAAATAGGTTAATGACAGACTATCCTTCTAAGTTCCTATGCAAGTTATGCATGCCAGAATGGTCTGTGGTTCGAGGCCTAATTCCTAACTGTCTGTTGCCCATTTGAGAAATTTCTTAGGCCTAAAAAGACAAAGAATCTATCGGTTATATATTCCTAACACTTCTCAAGGATAAAATAATAAACTTTTAGTTGCAAGTGGTCGGGCTAACACAAAAGGAAAGTTGTGTAGTGGGTCTGAGTCGGATACATGGACCTTCTACCTAGCTAGGACAGAAAATTTTTCGTATCAGTTCTTAATCCTAATTAATCCTGACCTTCTGCTTAATCAGAGCATAGAGTTCATTGGTAACTACCAGGATTGAGAATTTAATTCAAACCACAAATACCTTGCTTCTATATAGTCCTCTACTCCGTGTTCCCAATTGTAATAAGTCGTTGGGAAGGCAATTCTAGGGGTTGTATTGATTTGACCTAACATTAAATCCAAGGGATATATAAGTTTTCTATGAGAGTGAATAGTTTCTACGTCAAACAACCTTCCTAAGAGTTATTAAAGGAGCCTGTGAGTACCAAGGGGATTCAACGAAGGAATGGGGTCTCGCTCCAACCTAATCAAGTCAACTAACTAAATCTATCTTTCAATTGTCTTAGCATAATCAGTGCTTTACATTCCTTAGTATAACCAACCAATAGTTGTAATCCAAAGTCTATGCTTATACGCTAGGTGATTTCATACCCTTTCTAATACAAGAAATTGTTTATCACTTAGGGTCAAATGTTGTCTGATTGGAATTGAGTTGCCTGCACTTGAATTTAACTACGCCCTAGCATTTCACATATGCTCATACCAACCAAGAGGTTCTAGGGTTCACGTTATCAATTTTTTAGATTTCCCATACTGTTGGGTCTTTCGAAATCTAGGAGCACCACTCTAGGTCCAAAACTCTATGTGCCTATTTGGCCAGTGGTCTTAAGTTGTATTAAATGGGGCTACATTGCTAATCCCACCTTGGGATTTGGAGTGGCATGTTTGGTAGGAGGGTGGGAGGGGATTAAAATTAAGTTTATAAGCTTTGGAAAATGAGCCTTGTGTTGGAGAGTGTGAGATGGGATTTCTAAATCCCATAGTGATGAATTTCTAAGTGTAATTTGAAAGGAAATCCCGAGATTTACTTGTAATTGCATACATTCCAAACATGGTGTTGATAACCATGAGATACACCCAATCTAGGGACAATACCTTACACATGCATTTATTTTTACTTTTACAATTCCATCCACCTTAAACTCGCCTAATGCAGTTGGTCGAATGGGCCCTAAATGTCCCAACATGTGGAGGTTATGAAAGGTATGGGACACAAAAATGTGGATTTTGTGCTCATATGGGTGTGAGATGGTGAGGCCAAGAGGAGTGAGAGATAGGTTTAGAGGTGTAATGGTGGAGGGTGGAAGGAGTTCACAATTGTCAAGTACAACTCCAACTTGTCCAGCATTCTACACATTTGATAACAAAAGGAGTTTCATGCATTTCATTCAACAAAATTTGTCACAATACAAGGAATAAAGTTCTACATGAATTATAAAAGGAATGCATGCGCCTATACTAAGCCCGAACCACCAAGCACAAATACACTTTCTACCTACTACACTACTAACCACAGGAATCATTTAAACACAAACATCCTAAAACAGTAACGAACAAGCTACAGAGCGACTGCATGGATGACTAGGCATCCGAGTCTGGCGACAGAGGAGGGCACCCTTTCTCTTTCCCATGAAAGAAAGGTGGAGATTGAAAATATGGCCGTAACTAGCTCGAAGAAGGCCATTGGAGAGGAACAAAGTCTGGGATTGCGATGGATGGTGAAGTTGTGAAGTAATGAGTCACAAAAGGGGGTTTGTGGACTCAAAATAAGGAAAAGAAGAAGATGGGAGATGCATGTAACTGTAGAGGGCAGTTGAGAGCATAAAATGATGAAAACACTAATTTTCTAAGAAGAATGAGGTGGGATATGAAGTTCTCACGATTCTAAGACACAATATGGGGATTTGAGAGTTCAAATGAGAGTGGATGAAGAGTGTAGACAGCAATGGAGGAGGGTCTTGACAGGGTGATAGGTATGGTGCATGAAAACAAAGGAGGAAGAGGTTGGAGGGGTGATTTTGGTGAAAAATCAGAAGTTTTGTAGAGAGAGGAGAGCTTGGAGTGGTGGTTTATGAAGGAGGTATGTGCTTGGGGGGGTTTTAACCAAGCAACCGTGGATTAGTGGGCCATACTAGGCCCCAAACACGATCGGCCCTACTGGCCCGCCCGGCCGAGCCCGCTCACCGGCGAGGCCTCGCTGATTCGTCGAGGCCCTTGCCACTCCCTGGAGTCTTCGGTGAGGGCTCGCCCATGGGGCGAGGTCCTCCTGCCCCCTAGGCCCCAAAAAAGTATAGGGCCCACCCTGGGTCCCTCTGAAATGGTGTGGGTAGGCCCCCGACTCCGATTTGCTTCATTTCGGGTCCTTTCGGGTGGTTTCTGACGCACAACTGTATCTGTATATTCCTAAGGGCTGGGATGGGTGATTTATAACCTACACTCGTCGTTTGACGGTCTAGAAGTAGTTTGGGGTTGACTAATGCGATCATGGATGAGTATGGACCCGATCTCGGCGACCGTTTTCAGTGAACTTCGTCAATTGGTGAAATCGGGATATCTATGATTGTTTCTGCATTTTTCTTGCACCCTCCTATGTTGAAATGCGTCAGCGTACGTCGTGTGACCATAACCCAGGTCCGGTTTAATCCAAATCATGCTCTGATACCAACTTATAACGCCCTGAAAATCGGGGGTCGACTAGCAACTCAACACTCGAGTTCCAAAACATCACTTATGCAACATAAATGCTTTTGATTGAATGTTGTCTGTGTTAGTGCAATAATCATGAGTGGGATTATACCAAAACAGTAATTCATACTCCAGATCAAGTTATAAAACACAAGTGGAAGACTGAAAGATGTATAGAAATGTATATAAAGCCAGAAACGGTCACAATCGGTCTCCAGAGTATGAACACCTTACTGAGTCACCATATACATGTATTAGTTTCAAAATTAAAATGCCAAAAAAAGGTACAACTATAATGGTAAACCTTGTAGTCCCATCATCTGAATGGCCTAAGCGAAGCCTCCAGAGAACTGCATGTAGGAGAACTCATCCTGATCATCATAGTAATCAGGCTCAGCCTCCTGCGTCTCATCGATGCCTATATCTAAGACAGTGTCTGGTGGGTGTCCAGAACACCGTCCCGTAACGTGGGAGTGAGTAGCTAACTCAGTGGAACAATAAAGCGTAGGTTAACATGTTATCAATTCAGTCAAGCAGTAATGATAAAGCAGTACAATCAAACACTCCTAAATACTCTTATTAATGTAAGTATGGAATGCAGTCATGATGCATGCCCTTGCCAAACCTCCCTCGTACGACACCATCTTACGTCCGCGGCATGCATTCATCCCTCAGTGCTCCACAACGCCAGGCACATGCAGTGCTATGTTATGAACGTGATTACCGAGTTGTTATTAGTCCTTTTCATACAGTAGTATTGGAAAACTAAGGTACCTCCCTTATATCATTCCCAAACAATGATCTATTCTAGGGTCGTCAGTCTTACATAATCTCATACGATGATGTGGTTCTAGGTCGTTGTAAAGGGCTGTCAGGGCTGTTGTACGCACTCGTTGCACCGCTCCCCCAATACCTTATCAATACAGACATAGTTTATACTCTGTTTACTATGGAAAGGCTCGTCGCCTCTCCGCAGATTCAAAGTATGCTCGAGGTCACTACAAAGAGTTGTCAGGGCTGTTACATGCACTTGTTGCACCGCTCCCCCATCACCTTATTAGTGTAGGCCAATAGCTCGAATACAGTGTCCCATACCACCATATTCGGCTCACGAGTCTGGGCTGCTCACTGGTCACTATGGGGAGGCTCGTGGCCCCAACATAGGCCGACAGCTCGACCACGGTGTCCTATACCACCATGTCTGGCTCATGAGTCTTAGCAGATCGAGGTACCAAGGTTAACGGGGTTACACTGGTAAGTTTGGTACCTTAGGTTCAAGCAGAAACGTCCGAACATGGTGAACATACATTAGACAGATCGGGTTACTTGACGAGCTCGACTAGCATGAGCGCACAACTAGTTGAACGACATGAAGTGCATAAGCACTTCGTGTGGCCTAACCACTGTCGCCGACCGAAGTACGACTCAAGTTCGTCAAACACATCCTACATGGCAAAGGAATCTCAGTCACGAATTCAATCCCGTTACTAACTGTCTAGAATAAATCATAGTCCCAACTTCATTTTATTTCATCAAGAATCATATGAGATAGTTAAAGCAGAAATAAACAAGTAATTCAATTCTTATAATTAAAGAAGCATGTTATGAAATACAACACAAACAAGATTTCACACACATTCACTTCATGAAATAAAACAGACATTACAATGTAACATACAAGTAGAAAATCATACACATATTTAAAGTAATCGAGATTCGTATCTCGATCCTCCTACAAAGTATTCTAGGTGATCACTAGCACATTCAGACATTTTCACAAACATATAGACTACATACATCACCTTATATGATGTATGAGGATTACACATGTGTTTGGCCAAATCCTTTCACTAGGGAGTTGCCCCGCATACCACGTGCATATACCCACGACGGATAACCATGGTGTGCATGAATCCGAGCTCCATGTTCATTCAAACATTTCTACAAACACTTGGGCTACACACTTACTCACATATAATGTATATTTGTCGTGACGTGATTTTGGGAAAGTTCTTTCACTAAGGAGTTGTGGCACATGTATTAGGCATATATTTACGACAAATAAATATGTTAAGCACAAATCTAAATTCCAAACATATTCAAACATTCCAACATATGCATAGAATACACTATATTCGACATAGTTCATGTAAACTCATATAACGAAACAGACGACGCATTTTGCATGTGTAATAGCATCCTTGTCAGTTATAAATCATTAACCGACATTGAAAGCCTTGAAAACCATAACCTATACGTCTATAGTCCGCACCTTACGCCGTAGAAGCGTCATGAATACGCTAGAATCTCTAAGCCTTCGTCTACGACAGTCTATCAACCTATAACACGATTTAAGTCAGTTACTTCGCTACTTGTAGAAATTGAAAGCCTAGAATAGATTAGGGTTAGGTTTTTTTTACCTAAGTATGTTGACAGAATCGGCGGAATAGCGATTAGAAGATGATGGCTAAGCACGTAGATCGGCAAGATAGAGTATTAGGAAGGATCTCTCACTCTTCTCACACTTTCTCTCTCTTTTCTCTCTTCTCTCTCCTAGGGCTTCTCTCAAATTTGTATGGGCTGAATGAGAGAGGGTTTAAGGTCCTTATATAGGCTAAAAACTCACCAAATTAGACCCAGGATCATGGTATACCTAGGTTATAGCCAAGGTGAGGTTGTTCCATCTCAACGAAACACTTCTGGAGCCCCCCTTGAGCCAAAGGTCGGACTTAAGGTCACTGACCTCGGATCTAGGTAGAGTTAAGTTTTCATTCCAGTCGGGTTCTCAGATCACACGTGGCGAACCAGTTTCAGTTCAATGGTCACTGAAACTCGATCAGGGTTACAAGTACACGGACATGTATGGGAAATGTTTCCTGATCCGAGGGTGTATTTGGGTCAGAATCTGATGGTCTGAATCCTTATATTCGGCCCGCAAGCGACAAGTCTCAGATTACTTAAATTCAGAATTTATTTCTAATTATTTTCACATTTCTCACACTCTTCACTTCAGGCTCAAGCGAATAGCCCCGAGACACTATCTGGATTTGATTTCCGAGATGGTTGTTGTAACGACCTGTAAATTTTCGTACATTGGGTCGAGTACCACCTCAACCAGAAATCACGTAGGATTAAATCCCTTAGAAATTTAACAAAGTTAACTAAGTACTAAACTCGGTTAGCCATGAAATCCGTTGGGATCGCTTTAAATACGATCTGCAAGACCCAAAACTTGCAGAATTTGTGACTCTAGGTTACCCTAAAGTCTAGAGCCAAACTCATTACCCGGCTGCTCTCGGGAATGAAACGAAACTTCGTATTGGGTCTAGATCGCACATCGGGAGTCCGATTAACAAGAAGCTAAGGAACCAGGACCGCCCCACTGGGCTTGACAATCATCTCAAAAATCAGATGATTCCGATGTCCCACGACCATTCTTTTCACTCCGGAGCGAGGGAGTGTAAAAAAACACTATTCCCATCCAAATAAAAATATCTGGAATAGTGATCTGGCATCATTCGGTTGCGCGTCAGTATTAAGCAACCTGACCGTCGGAATCAGACCAAATTACACCCTCGGATTAAGAAAAATTTCAGGAACATTTACATGTACTCAGAATTTCTGATCGTGGCCCACTGACCATTGAACTGAAAGTGGTCCGCCACGTGCGATCTGGGAATCCGATCGAGTCGAAAACGAAATCCCACGTGGATCCATAGATGGTGAGCTTAAGTCTGATGTTTGGCTCAAGGAGGGCCACCAGAACATACCTTTTGAGCTTGGAAAGTGGCGAACTGCCTATATATGCAGCCACCCTTGAACCTGAGTCTATTTTGGACATGTTCTTGGCTATAAAAGGGGCTTAGAACAGCCCCTCTCACAACCATACGAATTTGGGAGCAAACCCTTAGAGAGAGAGAGAAAAGAGAGAGAAAAGCTTGGAGATCGAAGTCGATCTTCCTCCTGCTACTTCCACTCATCCCACGGCCTACACCGCCTTATTCCAGGGGTTTTCCCGGCGGTGTCCATCCCATTTGAAGGTAAGAAACCCTAACCCTAGGTCTGATTTGAGGTTGAATAGTGGTAGGTTATGCAAAGGCTAATCGGTTCCGCTCTTTAGGCTAAGAAACTCCCGTATACGGAAGCTCCAACACCCTTGCTGATTTGTTGGAATTCCAAGGGCTGAGGTGAGGACTTTAATTGTATAAGTTACGGTTTTCAATGCTTTCAATGTCAGATAATGATAGATTCATGATCTGCATGTAAATGCACATGTACAAAGTGCTTTCCGTTTCCTGTTTCGATTAGCGATAAAGAATATGGAATTTCACATACTCTAGATATACGTAAAAATACCGTATACGTATTTTTCTTGGGAAAATGTTTGACATGTTTATTTAATGTTTGATTATATCATATGTGGATAAAATGCTAGTTTGGCGAAAGGAATCGCAAAAATACATGTTCATGTGTAAATGTCATGTATGTTGAAATTGCGTATTTTAGAAATTCTGCATACGTGCGGATTTTGGAAATGTAATTGTAATGATTATTTGCTGTATGATTACGACATACACGGGAAAAATACTCTCGTGGCGAAGGGACAGCCCTAACACGAACTTGGCTAACATACGTCATGTATGTTGGAATAGTGTATTCTAAGTGTTGTGCAAATGCTTGTATGTGTACATGTGTATGTACTAGTGCCTTAGGTAGGCGCTGATATGGGATTTTCGACTCCCTTAGAGACATGTAGGACCCCCTCCATGCGGTGGTTCACCGCAACCACTCACTTGTAATGTGCACACAATTGTATCCCTATGGGGATAGTGTTTTTATCACATGCCTTACAACATGCTTTGCAACATGCTTTACTTCATGTTTTACTTCATGCTTTATAACATGCCTACTATCATGCTTGTATTGGTTGTTTATCATGCTTTACTTCACATGCTATTAATGAAAACTGTTTGAGTTTGAGACTATGTATATAGTCCAAACATTCGGTACCAGACTTGCGATTGTGGCTGAGATTCATGTCGCCACAAAGGACGTGTCTGGCGAACCCGAGTCGTACTTCGGTTGGCGATAGTGGTTGGCCACACGGAGTGCTTTTGCGCTCTATATCGCTCAACTTGTGGTGCGCTCGAGCTAGTCAGGCCCGTCAAGTAAACTGAAATGTACTTGTGTGTTCACCCTGTTTGGTCGCTACTGCTTGAACCTAGGGTACCAAACTTACCAGTGGCGATCCCCGTTTAACCATGGTACCTAGATCCGCTAAGTCGCATGAGCCGGGCATGGTGGTATGGGACACCGTGGTCAAGCTGTCGGCCTACGCTGGGGCCATGTGCCTCCCCGTAGTGACCATTGCGCAACTAACTCGTGAGCCGAATACGGTGGTATGGGACACTGTATTCGAGCTGTCGATACTTATGGTGAGAGCCGAGTACGGTGAGACTTGTGCTCGTGCTGACGGGCGACGAGTCCTCCGTAGTATCATCGAGTACACTCCAAGGGTCTGTGATTGGCGACGAGTCTTTCACAGCAACTAGAGTGTGAGTTGAGCTGAGTACGGTGAGACCTGTACTTGAGTTGACGGCTAGTGATTGAGCTGAGTACGGTGAGACCTGTACTCGAGCTGACGGCCAGCAATTGAACCGGATACGGTGAGATCTGTATCCGCGCTGACGGGTGACGAGCCTTTTGCGATGCCTTCACTACGCCTCTCAAACCATAATATCGTATGAGAATAACTAGGATTGACGACCCTAGAATGGATCATGTTGGGAATGATACGAGGGAGGTACCTTAGTTTCCCAATACTGCTGGTTGAAATGGACTAATAATAACTTGGTAATCATGAGCATCATCGCACCGCATGTGCTTTGTAGATGTGGCGCACTGAGGGAGTTAAGCATTCGCGAACGTAAGATGATGTCGCTTGAGGGTGGTTTGGCAAGGGCATACAGCATCATGTCATATCATTTTGCACTTAACAAGAGTAGTTAGAAATGCTTGATTTGTATTGCTTTATCATTACTGATTGGTTGATTTCATAACATGTTAACTTATGCTTTATTGTTCCACTGAGTTAGCTACTCACTCCCACGTTACGGGACGGTGTTGTACACACCAACCAGACTCTGTCGCAGGTATAGAGGGCGCCTTGGTTCAGGAGCCAGAGCCCGACTTTGATGAGGAACAGGAGGAGTTCTCCTTCATGTAGTACTCTGACGGCTTCGCTTAGGCCGGCTGCATCGCGGGATTCTCAGGGCCTCCTTTGAGGATTGTATTTTGGGTTTTGACTTAAAAACAATACATGTATATTGGTGCTCAGCTAGTACTCATACTCTGGAGTTCAGAAAATTTTGTTACTTTACATACTTGAATATAAAGTTTCAGTCTTCTGCTTGCTTTTATATACAATTGAGCTGGAGTATGAATTACTGTTTTGGTTTAATCTCATTCATGTTTATTGCGCTAACTCAGACAACATTTAACCAGCACTGTGTATGTTGCATAAGTGATGCGTTGGAACTCGGGTGTTGAGTTCATACTCGACCCCCGAATTTCAGGGCGTTACAAGTTGGTATCAGAGCATGATTTTGATTAAAACCGGACCTGAGTTATGTCCCCACTACGTACGCTGACGCATTATACTTAGGAGGGTGCGCAAAATTTTAGAAACAGTCCTAGGGTCTCCCGATTTCACCGTTCGGTGAAATTCATTAAAAATGGACACGATGATCGAGTTCGTACTCGATCCTGACAGCACACATGGACTCCAAATCACCCCTTGACCGTCTATTGACGTGTCAGGATCACAATCCACTAAAAATAATTCCTTAAAAATCAAAAAAAAAATCAGATTGGTTCAAAATTTTTCGAAACTACCCGTTCTAGAGCCGAACGGAGTCCGTGGGCCCCCCACGTTAATCTATTAAGTTTTTAGACCAAACCAGGGTGCATTTGGCACCCTGGGCACGTGCCAAGTTGGACCAGACCGCGGTGGTGCGGCTCCGGCCAAGTCCGGCCGCGGCGGCGCCGCGGCTCGGGCGGCGGGCCGCGGTCCGGTCAGTTTTTCGGCGAAATTCCGGCCATGGGGGTGGTCGGTCCAGCACCCCCTACACAGTGGCATGTGCGGTTTGGGCTTTTGTTTGGGTTTTAAGGGGCTGGAGCACCCTTCTTCCCATTTCACCCCTCTTTTCAAGCACCTCCACCCCATTTTCGATTTTCTCTAAAAATTCATCCCTCCAAACCTCCAAATCCTCCATTTTCTTCCATATCTCACACACCCCAACCTTCCACAACAGCCCTAGCTTCTTCCTTTCCCCATTTCCTCAAGTTGGAGCTCTCATACCCCTCCTTGGAGCTCAAAATCGGGTAAGCTACTAACCCATTCCACTTCCTTCTTGTTTCTTCTTCATTTCCTACCTCTAGTGCTCCTTCCACACCCATTGGATTGTTGTTTGTGGTGGAACAAAGAGATCAGCCCCTTGTTCCCCCATTTTGCCAATTTTCCATGGCCCTCCTTGGTGTGGTGGCCACCATTTTCTCTTTTTCCTCCATCCTATCTCTCATGGGAAAGAGGAAAACTGCAGCCGATGATGCCGGCCCAAGTAGGCCAGCCCATTCCCGAAGAAAATCCGATGTTGGGGCCGACACAAGCACCGTGCGGGAGTTTAGGTCGAAGTGGGACCTGGATCCCAACCATCCCGCCAGAAATGCTTACCCGATAGGCATGGAGTATGGGCGCTTCGCAGGCCGCAAAGTTGTGTTTGAAGCTCACGTGGATGAAAGGGTGTTTGGGCTACACCCACTGATGGACCGCCTGGTGGACATCGGTTGGAATTCTATATTTGATGGCGAGTCGCCTGCATGTGAGAACACGGTTCGCGCTTTCTATGCTCACATCGTGGACGCATCTGTTGAGCCTCTTCAGTTTACTGTTTCTGTCAGGGGCATTAGACGCACGATTACAGTGGATGAAGTGGCTCGGATCACAAAGCTGCCGCGTGGTCAAGTACACCCCAGTGATAGCTTCTCTAGAAGTGCGCGGGAAAGGGATCGCCGCACGCGATATCTCTATGGTCGCCGGGTTACTTGAAAGAGAGGAAATTGTATTGCGGCGACAAAGATGGCCGAGGACTTCCGTTTACTCCATCATATTTTCACCTACAACGTGTACCCACGGTTGGGTAACCGCACGGAATGTACTCGGTTGATGGTGGATTTCTTGTACAAAATGGGACATGGAGACGACATATGCCTGCCCACCTTCATCCTATCTCAGATAGTGCATGTTGTTCGTTCTGCCAGGAACGATCTTTCGCTCCCATTTGGCCGTCTGATCTGCAGGATGGCTCGTGATGTAGGCTACAGATTGAATATGGAGGATCTTGCGCCTGTCCGAGTCATAAGTGAAGCGACACTCAAGAATATGAAGATCGGCCCTCAACAGCGACAAGCCCGACTCGATGAATCTGGAGATGAGTCGGATAGTGCCTGTGAGGAGAGTGATGAGGAGGGCGGTGATGACATACAGGAAGAAGAATCAGAGGCTCAGGACACCGAGGAGAGTTCACCCCCTATGGTTCAGGAGCATGGTGTAGATCGGGATGCTTTTGATGCGCGATTTGCCCGCCTTGAGGAAGGGCAAGCCGCCCTGCAGCAAGAGATTGGTCAAGTTCGACCCAAGCTTGAAGAGACTGAAGCCTATATGAAGAGAAGTTTCAAGAAGATGTCCCGTACGTTGAAGGCCATCCTGTGTTGTGCGCAGGATAAGAATGCTCCTCCTCCACCGCCTACTTCGGATGCTTAGTCATCCACGTGTTGTGTGTTGTTGTTTGTGTTGGTTACTGCGATAGGCGGTTTATGTTTTCATGTTGTTGATGTAGTAGGTAGTAGCATGTTTTGGGTGTTTTCATGTAATGAATGTAATGGCTATCATGTGATTTTCTGTCGTGATTCATGTAACTCTGTAGTCCATGTATTATGACAATTTTGGGTGAATGAAAAGCATGTAGCCTCTTTGTATTGATGATGTGTGGAATGCTTAAGTGCTTTATGATGTGTATTGTGCCTTATCTCACAAATGATCTACCCTATGTTGTATAGGGCATGCCGCGGCAGTATACGCGGAGCACGGCACATCTACGTTTGATCGGCTCTATGGACTAGACTCCTTCTGGTAGTGGCGGTCCTACGGACCGTGGATTGGGATCTGATCAGCCTTCTGCTGGTCCTAGTGGTGGACAGCCACCTTACACGCCCCCGGTCTGTGAGCAGTATCGGCCGTCATCTGCTGCGCAGCATGATTCCCAGGCTGCTCCACCGCCGGATAGATTTGAGCAGCTGATGATGATGATGCATCAGCAGCAGCATGCAGCAGCAGCAGATAGCAGCAGCAGCACAGCAGACAGCAGATCAGCAGCAGCAGCAGCAGATTAGCAGCAGCAGCATCAGGATCTGATGGCCACTATTGCTGAGGCCTTGTCCCACGGTGGTAGTGCGACTCCACCTACTACGTATGCGCATCCTGAGGAGGATTCTGAGCCTCTTGCTCGGTTTGAGGATGCACCTCTGCCTACACCCGTTGCACCTCCTACTGGATATGTCGGTACGCGAGGTCTACTCGAGCGATTTCAGCGCTTGAGGCCTCCTTCATTTGCGGGTTCTCACAGACCCGAGGAGGCAGAGTTCTGGCTGGACCGCATCTCCAAGATGCTACGGATGTTACATTGCTCCGAGGCAGAGCAGGTTGAGTTGGCTACCTTTATGTTTGAGAGGGAGGCCAGCTTGTGGTGGGACAGTGTGCTGTGCACGGTCGCAGTGGACTTCGTGTGGACCTGGGAGGCTTTCGAGTCTCGGTTCCACGAGAAGTATTACCCGCAGACATATCGACATGAGCGGGAGGATGAGTTTCTGCGCCTCAGGCAGGGAGGCATGACGGTGACGGAGTATGAGCACCGATTTACTGAGTTGGGCCGCTTTGTCCTGACCATCCTCGTCAATGAGCAGATGAGGATGCGACGATTTACTGGGGGCTTGCGACCTGACATACGGTCGAAGCTATGCTGCCACACCATCCCTACTTATGCGGTGTTGGTCCACATGTCTATGACGGCCGAGCAGGATGTGGACCGTTTGGCCCGATCACGCGGTACTATGGTTGCGAGACCGCGACAGGATACACAGAGCAGGCCTATTTTAGGCAAGAGGCCTCGGGCCGATTCTCCCCCCAGGGCCGCAGCGCCAGTGGTTCCCATGAGACGCCCGTTGGTGACCTGCACATTTTGCGGGAAACCAGGACACCCTGCCGAGAGCTGCTTCTCGCGCATGAGGGCTAGCGGATTTGCGCCACCGCAGAGATTGGGTCGCCCTTATCCCCAGGCCATTTCAGCTCCGCCGCTACAGACCGCTCCTGCATATCCTTCATTCCGACCTCCTATGCCGTTCTTCAGGCCGCCACAGCGACCCCTGGCTCCTCAGGCGAACCGCTAGCAGCAGGCTCGTGTACATACCCTTGTTGCTGAGGCACCAGAGACGTCGATATCGGCACCGACGGCTTTCGAGGGTACGGCTCATATCCATGGTACTCCCGTTTCTTTACTGGTGGACACTGGGTAACTATCTCTATCATTTCTTGTGGGGCGGTGAAACGCCTATCTTTGCATACTGTTCCCACTAAGGGAACGAGACTCACCACGGCTACTGGGACCTTCTCGGATGTCACACGTTTATGCGAGGGTTGCGCGATAGTTTTGGGTAGCAGCACAGAGCTCGTCGACCTTATTGTTGCTCCGCTATGGCACTACGACGTTATACTTGGCATGGATTGGCTCGCCAAGATGAGGGCGGAGATAGATTGCGATGCTCGAATCGTGACCGCCTATGGACCTGACGGCACAGCTTTCACGTTCCCAGTGCAGGTCAGTTGGCCCTGTCGAGTTGATTGTTATGCTGCTTTACTTGTGCCGATTGATGGTCCGACACTGGAGGGTACGCCAGTGGTTAGGGAGTTTGTTGGAGTCTTTAAGACTATCCCTGGTTTACCTCCTCGGCGCGAGATTGATTTTACGATTGACCTTACGCCTGGTGCGATGCCCATCTCGTTGCCGACCTATCGTATGCCTCCATGCGAGATGGAGGAGCTGTGGAAACAGATTGACGAACTTGTAGAGAAAGGCTTTATTCGACCTAGTGTGTCACCTTGGGGAGCACCTATGTTGTTCGTGAAGAAGAAGGACGGGTCGCTACGGTTGTGTATTGATTACCGTAGGCTGAACCAGGTCACAGTGAAGAACAAGTATCCTCTGCCCAGGATAGATGATTTGTTTGATCAGTTGAGGGGGGCGAAGTACTTCTCGAAGATTGACCTTCAGTCAGGGTACCACCAGTTGCGCGTGAGAGAGGAGGATGTACAGAAGACAGCCTTCAGGACGTGCTTCGGGCATTATGAGTTCTTGGTGATGTCGTTCGGTCTGACGAACGCACCAGCCGTGTTCATGGATCTGATGAATCGGGTATTTCGGCCTTTCCTTTACCGATTCGTCATCGTCTTTATCGATGACATCTTGATATACTCCACGAGTCGGGAGGAGCACGAGGAGCACCTGCGAGCAGTATTGGGTACGTTGGAGAAGAACCAGTTGTTTGCGCAATACAAGAAGTGCGACTTTTGGCAGGAGGAAGTCAAGCTCCTGGGACATGTGGTGTCCAAGGATGGGATAGCAGTGGACCTTGCTAAGGTAGCCGCGGTTCAGGATTAGCAGCAGCCTGAGTCGGTTACTGAGGTGAGGAGTTTCCTTGGTCTGGCTGGGTATTACAGACGTTTCATTCGGGATTTCTCGAAGATCGCCAGGCCATTGTCGCAGTTGACTCGGAAGGACCTGAAGTTCGCCTGGAATGAGAAGGCGGAGGCAGCTTTTAAGGAACTGAAGGACAAGTTGTCGTCCGCCCCTGTGCTAGTATTGCCAGAGCAAGGGGTGAAGTATACAGTATACACTGACGCGTCTCGCGTTGGTTTGGGTTGTGTGCTGATGCAGAAGGATAGGGTGATTTCGTATGCCTCGAGACAATTAAGGAAGCACGAGGAGAATTACCCTACACATGACCTGGAGTTGGCAGCTGTCATCTTTGCATTGAAGCTCTGGAGACATTACCTCTACGGAGAGGAGTTCGAGCTTTTCTGCGACCACAAGAGCCTTAAGTACATATTCACACAGCGGGATTTGAATATGAGACAGCGACGATGGATGGAGACCTTGAAGGACTTCAAGTTCGAGGTTTCCTACCATCCTGGCAAGGCGAACCTTGTGGCAGACGCGTTGAGCCGCAAGAAGGCGATTGCATTTGCGGCACCGCTGATGATAGCCGAGTGGGACAATATGGAGTTTGTGCGGGACTTCGAGCAGAGACTCACTATCGAGGAGCCTTTTGAGTGTGTCGCGCACGTTCGGGTGCGGCCACTTATTGACGACAGGATTGTTGAGGCCCAAAGGGGCGATATACGGTTGTCTGAGCTTCGAGAGCAGGCTAGCGACGCCGTGGATTCCGAGTGGAGAGTTGGTTCTGATGGGGGTTTACGATTCCGTGGCCTCCTATGTGTCCCTGATGTGGCTGACTTGAGACGCGAGCTTCTCGAGTCTGCCCATAACTCGAAGCTTGCGATGCATCCTGGTAGCACGAAGATGTACCAGGATATGAGACGGACTTATTGGTGGGATAACATGAAGGCCCACATTGCTGAGTATGTATCTCGGTGTCTGACGTGTCAGCAGGTCAAGGCAGAACATCGCCGACCTCCTGGACTACTCCAGCCCATGCCTATAGCGGAGTGGAAGTGGGACTTCATCTCCATGGACTTCATATCAGGGTTGCCGAAGACGAGGAAGGGACACGATTCTATTTGGGTGATTATGGACCGGTTGACCAAATCGGCCCATTTCCTCCCTATAAGAGTTACGAACTCTGCAGACGAGCTGGCTAGACTGTACATCAGAGAGATCATCCGTCTGCATGGAGTTCCCTTAGAGATCGTGTCGGACAGAGACACGTGATTCACATCCATCTTCTGGACTCGTATCCAGGAGGCGATGGGTGTGAAGTTGAAGTTCAGTACAGCGTTTCATCCTCAGACTGATGGGCAGACAGAGCGGGTAAATCAGATTCTGGAGGATATGTTGCGAGCATGTGTGTTGGACTTCAAGGACAGCTGGGATGACTGTCTTCCGTACGCAGAGTTCGCCTACAACAACAGCTTCCAGGCGACTATTGGCATGGCGCCATATGAGGCTTTATATGATCGACCTTGTAGGGCACCGCACTGTTGGGCAGAGGTTGGCGAGCGCAGCCTGATTGGCCCGGAGTTGGTCCAGACAACTACAGAGAAGATTGATATCATCAGGCGTCGATTACTCACAGCGCAGAGCAGACAGAAGAGTTACGCCGATACGAGGCGGCGGCCGCTGGAGTTCGAGGTCGGGGATCATGTGTTCCTTCGAGTTTCCCCTATGAAGGGAGTCCTTCGGTTCGGGAAGAAGGGGAAGCTCACACTGAGGTTTATCGGTCCATTTCAGATACTGGATCGAGTGGGTGATGTGGCGTATCGTCTCGCCTTGCCTACACCGCTTGCTTCTGTACACAACGTATTTCATGTCTCTATGCTGAAGAAGTACATTCCTGATCCTACGCATATCATCAGATGAGAGCAGGTACAGTTGAGTGAGGATGCTACGTACGAGCTGCGCCCGACGCGTATCCTTGATAGGAAGGAGCAGGTACTACGTAGCAAGGTCATCCCACTTGTAAAGGTGCTTTGGACACATCATTCCGAGGAGGAAGCTACCTGGGAGACTGAGGCCGAGGTCAGAAAGAACTATCCTCAGATTCTCGAGGACTACGAAAAGGTATAAATTTCGAGGACGAAATTTTTTGTTTAAGGGGGGTAAATTGTAATGACCTGTAAATTTCCGTACATTGGGTCGAGTACCACCTCGACCAGAAATCACGTAGGATTAAATCCCTTAGAAATTTAACAAAGTTAACTAAGTACTAAACTCGGTTAGCCATGAAATCCGTTGGGATCGCTTTAAATACGATCTGCAAGACCCAAAACTTGCAGAATTTGTGACTCTAAGTTACCCTAAAGTCTAGAGCCAAACTCATTACCCGGCTGCTCTCGGGAATGAAACGAAACTTCGTATTGGGTCTAGATCGCACATCGGGAGTCCGATTAACACGAAGCTAAGGAACCAGGACTGCCCCACTGGGCTTGACAATCATCTCAAAAATCAGATGATTCCGATGTCCCACGGCCATTCTTTTCACTCCGGAGCAAGGGAGTGTGAAAAAACACTATTCCCATCCAAATAAAAATATCTGGAATAGTGATCTGGCATCATTCGGTTGCGCGTTAGTATTAAGTAACCTGACCGTCGGAATCAGACCAAATTACACCCTCGGATTAAGAAAAAATTCAGGAACATTTACATGTACTCAGAATTTCTGATCGTGGTCCACTGACCGTTGAACTGAAAGTGGTCCGCTACGTGCGATCTGGGAATCCGATCGAGTCAAAAACGAAATCCCACGTGGATCCATAGATGGTGAGCTTAAGTCTGACGTTTGGCTCAAGGAGGGCCACCAGAACATACCGTTTGAGCTTGGAAAGTGGCGAACTGCCTATATATGCAGCCACCCTTGAACCTGAGTCTATTTTGGACATGTTCTTGGCTATAAAAGGGGCTTAGAACAGCCCCTCTCACAGCCATACGAATTTGGGAGCAAACCCTTAGAGAGAGAGAGAGAAAAGAGAGAGAAAAGCTTGGAGATCGAAGCCGATCTTCCTCCTGCTGCTTCCACTCATCCCACGGCCTACACCGCCTTATTCCAGGGGTTTTTCCGGCGGTGTCCATCCCATTTGAAGGTAAGAAACCCTAACCCTAGGTCTGATTTGAGGTTGAATAGTGGTAGGTTATGCAAAGGCTAATCGGTTCCGCTCTTTAGGCTAAGAAACTCCCGTATACGGAAGCTCCAACACCCTTGCTGATTTGTTGGAATTCCAAGGGCTGAGGTGTGGACTTTAAGTGTATAAGTTACGGTTTTCAACGCTTTCAATGTCAGATAATGATAGATTCATGATCTGCATGTAAATGCACATGTACAAAGTGCTTTCCGTTTCCTGTTTCGATTAGCGATAAAGAATATGGAATTTCACATACTCTAGATATACGTAGAAATACCGTATACGTATTTTTCTTGGAAAAATGTTTGACATGTTTATTTAATGTTTGATTATATCATATGTGGATAAAATGCTAGTTTGGCGAAAGGAATCGCAAAAATACATGTTCATGTGTAAATGTCATGTATGTTGAAATTGCGTATTTTAGAAATTCCGCATACGTGCGGATTTTGGAAATGTAATTGTAATGATTATTTGCTGTATGATTACGACATACACGGAAAAAATACTCTCGTGGCGAAGGGACAGCCCTAACACGAACTTGGCTAACATACGTCATGTATGTTGGAATAGTGTATTCTAAGTGTTGTGCAAATGCTTGTATGTGTACATGTGTATGTACTAGTGCCTTAGGTAGGCGCTGATATGGGATTTCCAACTCCCTTAGAGACATGTAGGACCCCCTCCATGCGGTGGTTCACCACAACCACTCACTTGTAATGTGCACACAATTGTACCCTATGGGGATAGTGTTTTTATCACATGCCTTACAATATGCTTTGCAACATGCTTTACTTCATGTTTTACTTCACGCTCTATAACATGCCTACTATCATGCTTGTATTGCTTATTTATCATGCTTTACTTCACATGCTATTAATGAAAACTGTTTGAGTTTGGGACTATGTATATAGTCCAAACATTCGGTACCAGACTTGCGATTGTGGCTGAGATTCATGTCGCCACAAAGGACGTGTCTGACGAACCCGAGTCGTACTTCGGTTGGCGATAGTGGTTGGCCACACGGAGTGCTTTTACGCTCCATATCGCTCAACTTGTGGTGCGCTCGAGCTAGTCAGGCTCGTCAAGTAAACCGAAATGTACTTGTGTGTTCACCCTGTTTGGTCGCTACTGCTTGAACCTAGGGTACCAAACTTACCAGTGGCGATCCCCGTTTAACCATGGTACCTAGATCCGCTAAGTCGCATGAGCCAGGCATGGTGGTATGGGACACCGTGGTCGAGCTGTCGGCCTACGCTGGGGCCATGTGCCTCCCCGTAGTGACCATTGCGCAACTAACTCGTGAGCCGAATACGGTGGTATGGGACACTGTATTCGAGCTGTCAATACTTACGGCGAGAGCTGAGTACGGTGAGACCTGTGCTCGTGCTGACGGGCGACGAGTTCTCCGTAGTATCATCGAGTACACTCCAAGGGTCTGTGATTGGCGACGAGTCTTTCACAGCAACTAGAGTGTGAGTTGAGCCGAGTACGGTGAGACCTGTACTTGAGTTGACGGCTAGTGATTGAGCCGAGTACGGTGAGACCTGTACTCGAGCTGACGGCCAGCAATTGAGCCGCATACGGTGAAATCTGTATCCGCACTGACGGGTGACGAGCCTTTTGCGATGCCTTCACTACGCCTCTCAAACCATAATATCGTATGAGAATAACTAGGATTGACGACCCTAGAATGGATCATGTTGGGAATGATACGAGGGAGGTACCTTAGTTTCCCAATACTGCTGGTTGAAATGGACTAATAATAACTTGGTAATCATGAGCATCATCGCACCGCATGTGCTTTGTAGATGTGGCGCACTGAGGGAGTTAAGCATTCGCGAACGTAAGATGATGTCGCTTGAGGGTGGTTTGGCAAGGGCATACAGCATCATGTCATATCATTTTGCACTTAACAAGAGTAGTTAGAAATGCTTGATTTGTATTGCTTTATCATTACTGATTGGTTGATTTCATAACATGTTAACTTATGCTTTATTGTTCCACTGAGTTAGCTACTCACTCCCACGTTACGGGACGGTGTTGTACACACCAACCAGACTCTGTCGCAGGTATAGAGGGCGCCTTGGTTCAGGAGCCAGAGCCCGACTTTGATGAGGACCAGGAGGAGTTCTCCTTCATGCAGTACTCTGACGGCTTCGCTTAGGTCGGCTGCATCGCGGGATTCTCAGGGCCTCCTTTGAGGATTGTATTTTGGGTTTTGACTTAAAAACAATACATGTATATTGGTGCTCAGCTAGTACTCATACTCTGGAGTTCAGAAAATTTTGTTACTTTACATACTTGAATATAAAGTTTCAGTCTTCCGCTTGCTTTTATATACAATTGAGCTGGAGTATGAATTACTGTTTTGGTTTAATCTCATTCATGTTTATTGCACTAACTCAGACAACATTTAACCAGCACTGTGTATGTTGCATAAGTGATGCGTTGGAACTCGGGTGTTGAGTTCATACTCGACCCCCGAATTTCAGGGCGTTACAGTTGTCAAGCCCAGCAAGGCGGTCCTAATCGTTTAGCTTCGCATTAATCGGACTTTCGACGTACGGTCCAGGTCCGATGCGGAGTTTTGTGATGCTCCCGAGAGCAACCGGGTAATAAGATTGATCCTAGATTATAGGGTAACATAGAGTCAATGATTCCACAAGTTTTGGGTCTTGCAGATCGTGTTTAAAGTGATTTAGGCTAATTCTATTAAGCATTCAGTTTAATACTTAACTAAATTATGCCCTAATCACGAAAGAATATGATCTTAAGACAGTTCTACGCCCCTCTAGTGCTTTTAGGTAGTATATCATTTTAATTATTTTCTTAGTAGTTTTTCATCACGTCTACTTCATCTCTACCAAATTTCATTAGGTTTCGTGATGTAGAAAAATTCTAAAAATTCTAGAAGCGGCAGTTATCTAAACTAATGTTTTCCGGACAGTTGTCACAACGACCTATATTTAGCTATATTAAAAATTTTATTATATTTTTTATTATTTTTATATAAACTAGACTTATTAATCTTCAATCTGGTTTTTGAATCACCTAAATCGGAGTTATAACGAGGGAGATATGATTTTTCAAAGTCGAACGAATAGTGCAAAATTTTTATGTCGAAAACGGGCCACTGGCCCGCTGCGGCTCTGCCAGGCCCATATTTTGGCGAGGCCTCACCAACTCGGCAAGGCCCTCACCGCTCACTGTCCTGTTTGGGGTGATTTCGTTATCTGGTATTTGAAATAGGTGTATTTTACAACCCAAGATGAGTTATTTGACGTGCAATACATGTTTTTGGAGTAGGAGAAGTTGATCTATCCAAATAGCCTACTTATTTCGTGAGATTCCAAAAGGTTAATGGTTAAAAACCCCTTTTATTTATTTATTTACTATTCATAGTAATTTTTAGGTTAAGTATTGATCAATATCACCTAAACTTTAAGAATTGTGTCTAATATGAAAGCACTTAGAAAATTTTGAAGGATAAGGTAGTGAAAGGTGAGATTTTTGAAGGAGATGTGAGGTTTTGAAGAAAATGGTTTGAAAAGGGATTTGAGACTTTTGAATTGAGTATTTGAGAAGTTAATCAAGTGTTAGGATCGACCCATCGCCTAAGGACGTCTAACTCCAAGTTGGAAAAAATCCAGGGTGTTACATTGGAATAAGAAGAAGATGAAATCTCAACAAAATACCTTGAATGGAGAAGGAAAAAATCAATGGTTGATAGTTGGAAGCCTCGCACTCTTGTGGTTGATGGGCATCGCACCGATCTTCATTCCAAACCATATGGAACAAGTCTTCACATCACATGAAGAATAAATAAAGAGCCTTTGTTATTTTTTGAGAGAAATTCCACCATTAGCGAGAGGTCACATGCCTCCTTCCCTATAAAGTCTCATAAACTTTTCAAAATTACAGTATGATCCATTAGTGAAATATTTTTGTCTTTTTTAATCTCTTTTCCATATTTGTAACAAGTCATTGGTTGTCAATGATGTTACGTTGTTTCCTTAGATGTATGTTTCAAAAGCCTAAATAAGGGCCTGAGATAAGTAGTATGAAGGCACCTTTGAATTGAATCAAATTTATGCAATTGTTCTCGGTTTGCTTTGAGTTCTCGTGCGTAGATTGAAGGTGCCTACGCTTGGTTGGATCCTTCCCATCAGCCAGCTACTCCACCCTTGTAGACGATGACACTAGGGAAGAGGCCAAAGAGACATATCAATGAGAGGATGAAAAAGTTCCATAGGAAATAAGGGGGAATAGGCCTTGAAGGTTGCTCCCATCAGACCTCAACATTATATCAATGCCACATGAATGGGGTTGTTTCTCTCTTTTGAACAATTAACGCTTGGAATTATGTTAAAGTGGGTCACACCCATGTGTTTCTTGGTGTATGATGCCTGCGACGTCAATTGCCTCTCTTTATCTAATGAGCATGCGTCCCACCTACCTCCAAAATCCGCAATGGTTTATGGGAGTACCGAAGCAAGGACAATATCTTCCTTATCTTGAGCCCTTGCAACTCTGCGCCCATCTTGTAGGACCCCTTCATCACTAACATTTTCTAGGACACTTGATTAGTAGAAGCAGGTCTTCCATCCTAAGTTTACACCATCTTTGGCATAAGATTTAGCCTTATGTTGTCTTTGAGCCTCGTATATGCTACTCTCTACTCAAGGAATTTAGGGTTGATTTCTTCAGTGATTCCTAAACACTATCCTAGTTCCCTAATCATTTCTTCTGACTTGGGATTCCTTGCAATCACGCCGATTTCACTTTGAAGCCGAGAAGTGTCCATTATAACTATCTTTGTATCTGGTAGATGGCCCCATCAGCATTAATGATCTTTTTTCAAGTATCTTGTCTGACGAGATTCCTAATTCAACTATAGACCATCGGTACAAGCCATATAGTGATACGATTGAGAATTCTTCCATCTTTAAGCCCCATTTGAGACTAACCCAATATGATATCTCTCCATTAGAGTAATGTTTTGATCTTATTAAGAGCACATATCTACTTAAGGACTTTTAAGGTTGTTGATGTTTAGGAGTAGGTCGACGGTAACTACTTTATTTCCTTCTAGCTTTTACCATTTTCACTATCCTATTTTGATCACTTTGTTTTAGGGGAATGGGATCTCTTCTTCCCCTCAATATAGTGCTAGAACATGTTGCAACAATGTATTTAAAGGATCAAGATCCCATGGTTGGAATCTCCTCTTGGTTCTCGACTTTGTTTTAGGGGAATGGGATCTCTTCTTCCCCTCAAAAAGCTTTGTTCTCACCCTACAAACATCCTGATTCCCCATAGTCCAAACCTCATTCCATTCTTCCAACTCTTCCACCTTCCTTGTCAGATCAAAACTTAACAAAAATGGACATCATGCTTAGGGTGTTTGGTTTTGCTTTCGGGTTGTATTCTTTTCTCACTTTTTGTGAATTTCTTTAATAAATTGACGTTATCTTCTCTAAAAAAAAAAAAAGTTCGATTTTGGGGTTGGGTATTCTTGGAGTTTATAATTTTGGTGCATTTTCCTAATCTTTAACTTGAAAAGTGGGCAAATGCTTCAAGGATAGAAATTGAGGTGCCTTTATCTCACCCTTTAAATTTGGAAGAGTACAAAATTCTTCTAGGATAGGCACGTAGGTGCCTTGCCCCTTGAATTTATTTTTATCTTGGAAAGTAGGTAAAACGCCTCAAGGAGGGCATGTAGTTGCCTTTACATAGAATTTTAACATGGAAAGTGGGCACAATACATGAAAGGTAGGCATTTAAATGACATTACCTTGACTTTTATCTTGGAAAGTGAGAAAAACACACAACGATATGCATTTTGGCACCCCTAATGAGAATCGTAACTTGAAAAGAGGGAAAAATGCATTAACGATTGGCATTTTGGTGCCCTTATACTGTTTTTATTTTTATTTTATTTTTAAACAAGTTTCTTATTTTATTAACGATATGCATTTTGGTGACCCTAATGAGATTCTTAACTTGAAAAGAGGGAAAAATGTATTAAGGCTTGCCATTTTGATGCCCGTAACCAATTTATTTTATTTTGTTTTTTATTTTTTAATTTTATTGTTAACTAAAAAAGTGGGTAAAAAATGTCTTAAGGATACACATAGATTCTTAATTGGAAAAGTTAGCAAAATGCCCTAGGGAAGGCATTTAGGTGCCCTTACCTTGATTTCTATCATTTAAAGTCGGCAAAATGCCTCAAGGATTGGCATTTGTTGCTCTCAACCAAAGTATTCAAAATTGGTTACGTAATGGTCATAACGGTTACACGTTACAGGGCCGAAACGATCGTTGCAGGAAAAAAAAAAAAAAAAAAACAAAGCCAAAAGGCCTCGTAACGGCCCTATAATAATTTTTTCAAAAAATAAAAAAGGGTCGTAATGGCTTGTATCATAACGGTAACGATGGTGGCCGTTATGGTCACCATTACCGTTTTCAAACGCCTTGCTCTCAACATGATTTTTAACTCAAAAGAGGGTATAATGCCTTAAGGATTGGTATATTGGTGGCCTTAACCAAATTTCTATCTTGAAAAGTGGGCAAACTACTTCACGGACTAGCATTTTAGAGCCTTTACCTAGTTTTTAAACTTGAAAATTGTGCAAAATGCCTTAATGATGGCTTTAGGTGCTTTTAAATAAAATTTTAACATAAACAGTGGGTAAATGCATTGGGGATAGCATTTAGTTGCCCTTACCTTGATTTTTATCTAGAAAAGTGAGCAAGATGGCTCAAGGATTGGTGTTTTGGTGCCTTCAACCTTATCTTAAACTTGAGAAGTGGGCAAAATGCCTCGAGGATTGGTGTTTTGGATCCTTTACCAATATTGTTAACTTGAAATGTGGACAAGAGGCCTCATGGATTGGAATTTCAGTGCCTTTATTGTGATCTTTAGCTTCGGAAGTTTGCAAGATGTCTAAAGTATAAACATTTAGGTACCCTATCTTGCTTTTTCTCATGGAAAGTGGGCAAATGGCCTCTAGGACAGGATTTTAGGTGTTTTTACATTATTTTTTTTCCCTTGGTATGTAGTCAAAATTTCTCATGGATAGACGTTTGCGCATCCTTTGGAAAGTATGCACAAATGCTAATGTGAAAATATCAATTTGAATACATCCCTTTTCTTCTTGAAGGTGAAACCACAAAAGATTTCTTCACAAATACAACAAAAATGTAAAAAATAAAGGACTTGTATCCAACATGCTACTTGCTACTATGTTTGGCAACACATACCAAAAGGGAAGCAATAAATGCTATAATAGTGTTTTAAATAGCCAATAGCATCTAGCGTAGCATTCATCTCTATGAAGTGTTAAGCGTAAACCTCAATGCTACTTCTAGATTTTTAATTAAGGTTGTGCTTGGCTATGCCAAGTATCATGAAATTTCATGATATTTTGCACCAAATTAGTATGGTTAGTAATGAAGTTTCATGATATTTGGTGCAACTAAACACAAAATAATAGGAAAAATAGGCAAAGATGAAGTACAATGGCAAAGAAAGAGCAACATAATCGATTAATACTATTTATATTATTTTACTAAAATCATTGAAAAGATTAACTAATTTTTATTGATATTTGAAAAATATAACAAGTCAATGAAAACATTAATTGATTTTAATATTTAATGAAGAACAACTTGTAGTGTATGCCACATAGCACGTACCATAGGGGCTATGTAGCATGTTACATGCGACTTAAGTTGTTTTCATGAGCTACGCAACATTGAGGCGAAGCTACGCTATGCATTGTAAGTTACACACTGCATAGTGAAGCTATTTAAAATACTAACTATAACCAGTGTTCGTATTATCGACGAGAAATAGATAATACCGTCGGTAATATCGCTGTCGTCGGTGTTGCGACACCGAAACTCACTTGTTTCATATCCCTTACAAATATCGGAGAACTTTCAACGATTTTATCATTTTTCGTGATAATTATAGTTGTCAGTGACAATTCATTGTAGCTACCTACCCTATCAAGGGCTATGCTTTAGCCAACAACCCATTTATACGATAAAAGGGCCAATGTTATCGGAAATGTCAAGGTTGTGTAAATACCAAAAAAAAATTGGAATTTTTTTTAAAAAAAAAATAAGGGAGAAAAACTTTTAGATCCATATAAGAGAGTTGATTTCGGTACTTGCCTGATCGAAAGTAGCATTTGGTGGGCCAATCGATCAATCGCCAGCAGTGTGCCCTTCTTACACAAGTGCGAAAAAATCTTCAATTCTTTTTTCTTTGAATAAATGATAAATTTCAAATCCAATGGTGATTTTGGCGAAGAATCTATGAAAATTGTTTTTGTTTTTGGATATTTTGAGAGGATTTTAGGGTTTTGAGGGTTCTCCGAAAGGACATGGTTCTAGAAGGACCGGAACCCCTTTTCTGTTTTCGTAAATGGCTTCCTAAAGTAAATGACTATTAATCTGGTCCAGAATGCACATTAGGGCCACTAATCTTCCATCAAATCAATCTAGAACCGTTGTGCGGTTCAACTCTTCAATCTAGATGGTTGGATGGTCCAGATCCTTGATTGGCATCTTTTGATGGGCTCAATCCTTGTTTGGCTAGCTTCTATGGCCTAGATGTATCATATATTTATCTGTCTTTTTTTTTTTCTAGGAAATGGACGTAACCTCTTAACACAGGATTTGCATCAAATATTATTAACTTCACTTCAGTGACATAAATTCACGTTGTTGAAAGTGCATGATAAACTTTGGAAACCATTCATGTTCCTTATGCCCACCTATTGTAATGCCATTGTTTCTAGAGACTTTGCACATTTGGAAGTTACTATATGTACATCGATTGGAACGATCATTGGTTAAAATAGTCATGGCACTCAATTCGGCTCTTTGCCTCATTGATCTCATATGTCTGACACACATGCGCCCGTGCCAAACACAAATGCTCTCATGGGAATCGATTCTCATGGTAACTTCGTGGAACTTTTGACACGTGATGTGGGCATAAGATCTGGATGGTCCACAAGATGAATCACCTCATCAAAAACCCCCAAGGCTAACTTTTTGGCTTGATTTAAAAATCTGGTGGGCCATAGCAAAGTGAAAATCTCTAGGCCCTTGATTTGCCTCTCATTTTGTTATAGCCCACTAAAATTTTGGATCAGGCCAAAAAGTTACTCTTGGGGGTTTCATGAAGTGACTCATCTAGTTAACCGTCTGGATTTTGTGCCAACATCATGTGTCAGAAGTTCTCATGAAATTTTCGTGAGAACTAGTTCCTGGGTGAGCCTCTCTCTCTCTCTCTCTCTCTCTCTCTCTCTCTCTCTGTATGGTTATATGCGGTCGAGCTCATGGGAACTTCCCATGAGGTTGAGCTGTGTGGGCCCCACCGTGATGCGTGTCGAAAATCTACCTCATCAGTCAGATGCAACATTCCATGGTGGGCCTCGGGCTTAAAAATCAAGTCAATCGATGACTTTTGTCTGCCACACCACGTACAAAAGTTGAGAGGGGTCACCCTCCCATTAAAACATTCATAATCATTTGTTGGACCCACCGAGGTGTGGTTCACAAATCCAGCCATTCATTAAGTGCATCCCACTTGGATGAGGGGTCAGACCAAGTTTCAGATGCATCCAAAATTTAGGTTTGCCCCATCAAGTGATTTTATATGTTTTAGGCATGTCTTCACATGATTTTAGTTATTATGGCCCACCTAAGTTCTGTATACGGCTGATTTTTGGGATATCCCATAATTTAAAGGGGACCCATCAAATGCAAGGTGTTGATGTTCGACACGAATAATGGTGGGGCCCACACAACTCGACCTCATGGGAAGTTCCCATGAGCACATAATAGGTTTCTTTTGTATAGGGTCCTACGCTATGCATTGTCTGATTGAACTAATGCAACTATGTTCAAATTGAATGCATAACATTTAGAGTATGTGTGATGATCATTTCATCAAATACTTTAAAATATTTCGAAATTCGTCTCAATTGACAGCTAGTTGAAGGGAAATTTTGAAAAAAAATATTTTAATATTTTTAATTGTAAATGATATTTATTTATCGAAAATTGACAAGGACCTAACAAATCATTAGATCAACCCTCATACATGCTTGATTTCATGTTTGGAGTGTAACATTGCAAGCAATTTCAGAGAAATTGGGCAAATTTCGAAATTGCTCCAAAGTTTCCCAAATCGGACCACCTACACTCAAATTTTGAAATTAGAGTGTATGTGATGACCATTTCATCAAATATTCCTAAATACTTTGAAATTAGTCTCAATTGGCATCTAATTGAAGGAAATTTTCGAAAAAAAAAATGGAGAACATGAAGAACCAATGGATATCAAAATCAAAGCTTTAACTCTATGATTTTTCATGCAAAACATGAAGAATCAATGGATTTGTTACCTTTTGGCACCGATTTAACATAATTTCAATAAAAGAAAGGATCATAAATTGAAAATGTTCATTAGATCAAACATGTGGGATATATCAGCACTACCTGTGCGTTTCGTATTGTATCGTACAGGTGGGATATAAGATATATTGTGGGGTATATTGGCGGATTTCGTCGATAGTTAAAACATTGAACCCAAGTTTGTTAACCCTAACCTATTTTCTTGTACTTTATATCCCCTAGTCACTATCATAAAGCTTGTACTCATATCCATCGTCTTTATTCTTGTTACAAAAATTTGTCATCGTTGTAAGAAGGAAACTATGTTGGTATGGGGCGAAGAAATTACAAGTGGGTCGATATGTTGCTAAGAGAGGGGGTTTGGAAGGGAAAAATTATTATCTAGAGCAATGATGATTCGAAGGCTAACGCCACCAAGGTGGGAGGGTTCTAGATGTCTTTTTGAAATACGAATTTAAATAGATCCTCACTACCATGTATGAGCGTATAGAAAAGAAAAATAAGGCAATACCCTCATTTGAACTAGATGATATTAATGGACAACTATAACTTCTAAGGTGTTTGGGAGGTTGCATTGGGGAAAGAATTCCACCATGGGCATTTAGATCAGATTCCAACAAATTAAGATTTATTTTTAATTTTTTGTGTGTTGGGCAGAGCTGGGTTGAATGGCTGGAGTTGTCACTATAAGGGCTTTTAAGCCAGATGAAAAACTACAATGTGATGGGGACATCATGCACACACGCACGCCCCCCACCCTACGCGCATACTCAAGGAGGAGGAAGCCCCCACTATCGATCTGGATCAACGACAACATCTATGGAGGACCCCTTAGCTAGGAGGCCGTGCTATGGAGCATTGGAGTGGACCCGATCATCATGAGGATTCCACCATTGGATCTCATGATCGTGGCCCAATACCTTAAATGATCTAGAATTTTGAATTTTGGTTATTATAATTTTGAGAAACATCATGAACGGTTTTGATTGCGTTAATTAGTTGTTATTTTTGTTACTTTATCTCTAAGTAATAGTGTGCGCACATGACGCGGCTTTTGGGGTTTAGTGTTTTTCTTATAAATAGGCAACCCCATGTAGGTTTTTTTCATTGAAGCTTATGAATAAAATTCTACGTTTTTTCTTCTTTATCCCACTGAGTTGAAGAAGCTAATTGGGTGCAAAACCCTCCCTTCCTTGAAGGGTTAACTACCGTGGTGCGAAGCCACAACTATCCCAAATCATCTCCATCTCTTCCACCCCACATCCCTCATCTCCCACAGCCATCCCCATCTTCAGATTTATCCTTTTTTGGAACTCAAATTCTCTTCTACAATGGATTTCTAGATTCTGGCCCACTAGGGGCTGAAACTTCAGCGGAGCACCACGCACTCACAGTACATCGGATTGGCTTGAAATTTGGTGTGAGAGAGGACCTCCCTTGGCCGACCAGACCCAAGCTAGACATTTCTAGTTTCGTGGGCCCCACACAGTGCAGACAGAGGTCCACGCATGTGCATCTAGGCTGGGCCGCTGTTCGCGGGCGCGGATTGTCTGAAGTTCTGGATTTTTTCTATCTTATCTCTTTCGCCTTAATCTCAAACCCTAATCCCATATAATTCCCAAATTAATCCCTAGCTTTTTTTTCACTTTTGCAAACCCTAGACTTTCCCCAAATTGAAACATGGTGAATCTCTTGAATTGGGGAACAATTCTTTACAAGAGTGGATGAATCTTACACTCCTTTGGGCATTGTTTGGTTTATAATTTTATTTGATCCAGCCCTAAACGTGTGTAGGTTTAGACCCCCGTAGATTCCCCTTGTTGAATGTTTGATCGTATGTGGGACATGAAATTTTGTGAGTGTAAAATTGGTATGATTTAAAGCTTGAAATCTTGCCTGTCATATTTAATTTCATGTCCTGCATCACAATGCACTAAAATCTTTGACTTCAATAGATAAGATAGTCAAAAGTGTTTCTACTTCCCAAATGTGATTTTACATTCAAGAAAGGTAACAAGAAAATAAATTATTAAGGATGCTTCTATGTTTTTTAAGGAAAATTTCTTGAAAGATAAGAATCCTTTAACGTTATCATGACATGGTATTACTTGGTGCATATTAATGGCAAAAGGATGATTGCTAAGTTTTTATTTTTATTTTTGTGATTTATTTATAATTTTCATATTTTTAAGTGATTTGTGATTCGGTATGATTCAACCCCTATTATGATTTACGATACGATAATGTTTTTGACAACATTGGAGACAAGCATTAAAAGGAGGTATATTTGTTTGTAGGATGATAAGTACAAGCACGTTTACCTGTCCTTAAGGCAATGGGCGCAAGATATGGTGGATGACACAACATGGTTGGCCGTACTATCTCTACATTTTCATTGTGAGGAGACTTGTAACAGAGGCATATTGCGAATGGTGGAATCAAAGGGAGGAGAATGGATTATATCTTCTTCAATTGTAACAGTTACAAGCACAACTTCCTGATGAGTTTTTTTGACCCGTCGTCGACCGGTCGTGAGCCTCGCTCGACCGGTCGAAGACTGGTTGTCGACCAATTGTGGAGTCGAGTCGTGACACAACTCAAAGTCCAGCGACTGTGGACTATTTTTCTCCGGGGTGCTCGACCAGTCGACTGAGGTGCTCGACCGGTCATGGGTGGCGCTCGACCGGTCGTAGACTCGGTTCGACCAGTCGAGGTTACGGAGATTCGTTCCACGATTTTACGCGGATTTCGTGTCGCAAGTCCGTTCACAACTGGGATACGGAAAGGAGTTTCCTAAAACTTTAAATAGGACTTTCTAGGGTTTTCTAGGTATGACAAGAGGGTTTCCTAAAGCTTTACAAGGGATTTGCTAAAGGGTTTAGGGCTTTCAAAGGTGAGAGAGAGAGGAAAAGAGAGAGAGGAAGCTTATAAAAGGGAGGTTCTGCTCGTGGAGGTTATCTACCGTGCAATCTATATCTCAGCGCTTCTATGTCCTCGTAATCGGTTAGATCTCTCAGTTTTTCTTTGTTTCTCTTATTGTTTATCCACTCCTACGTGAGTGAAGAAGGTTGTAATGTTCTACTTCATAGTGGATTGTTGATCTGGACGAGGTCCCGTGGTTTTTTATCTCTTTGAGGGTTTTCCACGTAAAAATCTCTTATGTGGTGTGTGATTAATGCATTGATTGTTTTCATTACTTTATTAGCCATAATTCTGGTTTGTTCTAGAGGGCTAGATCCTAAGGTTTTGTGTAAGGCCCCCAACACTTCCACATCAAGAGATTTATTGTCTTTAGAGAAGAACGAAGTGGAAATCATATTGTCTTCGAAGAGGACCATAACAACAATAACCTCTTTGTGTCAGGAGTACTAAAGAAAGGAAACATTTAATAGCTTTATGATCTAATTTATAATGGCTTGATTCTAATTGATGGAAAAATCATACGCATCCAAAAACTTTTGGGGGAGAAGAAAACGATGGAGTATTTGGAAGTAAAATTTAATGTGGTGATTGATCCATTAGAATGTTTGAGGGCATTCAATTTATTTGAAGACATGCTGTGAGCATTATACCACTCCAAAAACTTTTAGGAACATTCATATGAAGTAATAGAGCATGACTCACCTTAAGTAGGTGGCGATTTTTTTATATTCTGCAACATTGTTTTGTTGTGGAGTGTGGGCATACGATTTTGATTAAGGATTCCTGTTTCAGAAAAATACTGGTTAAATGCTTGTGACAGATATTCCATAGCATTATCGGAACGAAACACAAACACTTCTGAATTAAATTGATTTTGTGCTTCCATGTAAAAAAGACTTAAAAATAGAATACTTCAGATCTTTCTTTCATTAAATAAATCCAAGTCATTCGTGAGAAATCATCAACAAAGGTAATGAAATACTTGTACCTTGACTTACTGGAGATTTTAATTGGTCTGCAAACATTTGAATGAATTAAATAAAAAGGAACTAAACTACGCTTTTCCACACATGGTGAGAAAGTAGCACGATGATGTATACTCAATTAACACACTTCACACTTCATACTTGTCACAGACAACTAGAGGTGTACATGAGTCGATCGAAATCGAGCTTGGCACAACTCGACTCAGTTCGGCCATAGGCTAACCCTAGCTCAAACTTGGCTTGGCTCGGTCCTCGAGCCTCACTAGCTAGCTCGATTCGGTTCGGTCAACAACTCGGGCCAGTTTGAGCCAAGACCGAGCCAAATTCGCCTGTGCAGCATTTTCACAAACACATGGACTGCACCTTCAAAATCTCACTGTATGTAAAACGACAGCAGCAGTTTTACAAGTATTTCATCAAACACCTTGTAGGCAATATCAAGATCAAGAAAAAAGGTATTTGTTTCATATACATACCTTCCTTGCCATCAGTCAACACTTCGTTGAGTCATTTCGTCAAACACTTGGTGAGCGACATCAATATCAAAGTAAACGAGTCACCGAATTGGTTCGATCCTAGTTCGATTTGAGCTGGGGTTTGGATCACTTCTGTCTTTGATTTAAGTTCCGTTGGTCTGGATCACTTCTGTCTTTGATCGATCCTTTTCTAATCCATCTTTGGAGGTATTTCGCAAATCCGTCTTGGGTAACCCGGCATAGCTGGGTTGACTGGCTAAAGTAGCTCGTTCTACCCCAAAATCATATATTTTAAGCCAGATAACTCATTCCAGATTGCGAGATACGCCTGATTTAAGGTCTGATGATCTGGATCACTACTGTCGTTGATTGGGCCTTTTCAGATCCATCTTTGGCGATAGGCTAAAGTATCTCGTTCTACCCCAAAATCATTGATTTTACGTCAGATAACTCAATCCGGATTGTGAGACACGCCCGATTTAAGGTCCAATGGTCTGGATCGCTTCTGTCGTCGACTGGGCCTTTTCTGATCCATCTTTGACGGTAGGCTAAAGTAGCTCGTTCTACCCCAAAATCATATATTTTAAGTCAGATAGCTCATTCCGGATTGCGAGATACGCCCGATTTAAGGTCTGATGATCTGGATCACTTCTGTCGTTGACCGAGCCTTTTCTAATCCATCTTTTTGGTGGTATTTCACAAATCTGGCTTTGGCAACCTGGTAGAGCCGGGTTGGTTGGCCGAAGTAGCTCGTTCTACGCCAAGATCAAATATTTTACGTCAGATAACTCATTCCGAATTTCGAGATACGCCGGATTTAAGGTCCAATGGTCTAGATCACTTCTGTCGTCGACCGGGCCTTTTCTGATCCATCTTTGGCGGTAGGCTAAAATAGCTCGTTCTACCCCAAAATCATATATTTTACGTTAGATAGCTCATTCCGGATTGTGAGGCACGCCCGATTTAAGGTCCGATGGTTTAGATCACTTCTGTCGTCGACCCGGCCTTTTCTGATCCATCTTTGGCGGTAGGTTAAAGTAGCCCGTTCTACCCAAAAATCATATATTTTACGTCAGATAACTCATTCTGGATTTCGAGATACGCCCGATTTAAGGTCCGATGGTCTGGATCACTTCTGTCATCGACCGGGCCTGTTCTGACCCATCTTTGGAGGTATTTCGCATATCCGGCATGTGCAACCCAGCATAGTTGGGTTAGTTGGCTAAAGTAGCTCATTCTACCCCAAAAGCATATATTTTACGTTAGATAACTCGTTCCGGATTGCGAGATACGCCCGATTTAAGGTCCGATGGTCTAGATGAATTCTGTCGTCGACCGGGCCTTTTCAGATCCATTTTTGGTGGTAGGCTAAAGTAGCTCGTTCCACCCTAAAATCATATATTTTACATCAGATAACTCATTCTAGATTGCGAGATACGCCTGATTTGAAGTCTGATGGTCTGGATCACTTCTGTCATCGACAGGGCCATTTCTGATCCATCTTTGGCGGTAGGCTAAAGTAGCTCGTTCTACCCCAAAATCATATATTTTACGTCAGGTAACTCATTCCGGATTGCAAGATATGCCTGATTTAAGTTTCGATGGTCTTGATCACTTATGTCGTCGACTGGGCCTTTTCTAAGCCATCTTTGGCGGTAGGCTAAAGTAGCTCGTTCTACCCCAAAATCATATATTTTACGTCCGATAACTCATTTCGGATTGCGAGATACGCCTGATTTGAGGTCCGATGGTCTGGATCCCTTCTGTCGTTGACCGGGCCTTTTCTAATCCATCTTTGGCGGTATTTTGTAAATCCGTCTTCAGCAACCCGGCATAGATGGGTTAGTTGCCTAAAGTAGCTCGTCCCCAAATCATATATTTTACATCAGATAACTCATTCCGAAATGCGAGATACGCCCAATTTAAGGTCCGATGGTCTAAATCACTTCTATCGTCGACCGAGCCTTTTCTGATCCATCTTTGGCGGTAGGCTAAACTAGCTCGTGCTACCGCAAAATCATATATTTTACGTCAGATAACACATTCTGGATTGTGAGACACGCCCGATTTAAGGTCCAATGGTCTAGATCACTTCTGTTGTCGACCGGGCCTTTTCTGATCTATCTTTGGCGACTGGTTAAAGTAGCTCGTTCTACCTCAAAATCATATATTTTACATCAGATAACTCATTCCGAATTGCGAGATACGCCTGATTTAAGGTCCGATGGTCTGGATCACTTCTGTTGTCGATCGGGCCATTTCTGATCCATCTTTGGCGATAGGCTAAAGTTGCCTGTTCTACCCCAAAATCATATATTTAACATCAGGTAAATCATTCCAGATTGCGAGATATGCCCGATTTAAGTTCTGATGGTTTGGATCACTTCTGTCTTTGACCGGGACTTTTCTAATCCATCTTTGGTAGTATTTCGCAAATCTGGCTTGGGTCACCCGACATAGCCATGTTGGTTGGCAAAAGTAGCTCGTTCTACCCCAAAATCATAGATTTTACGTCAGATAACTCATTCTGGATTGCAAGATACGCCCGATTTAAGGTCCGATGGTCTAGATTACTTTTGTTGTCGACTGGGCCTTTTCTAATCCATCTTGGGCGGTAGGCTAAACTCGCTAGTTCTACCCCAAAATCATATATTGTACGTCAGATAGCTCATACCGGATTGCGAGACATGCCCGATTTAAGGTCCGATGGTCTAAATCACTTCTATCGTTGACCGTGCCTTTTCAGATCCATCTTTGGCTATAGGCTAAAGTATCTTGTTCTACCCCAAAATCATATATTTTACGTCAGATAACTCAATCCGGATTGCGAGACACGCCCAATTTAATGTCCGATAGTCCGGATCGCTTCTATCGTCGACCGGGCCTTTTCTGATCCATCTTTGACGGTAGGCTAAAGTAGCTCGTTCTACCCTAAAATCACATATTTTACGTCAGATAGCTCATTCCGGATTGTGAGATACGCCTGATTTCAGGTCCGATGATCTGGATCACTTCTGTCGTTGACCGGGCCTTTTCTAATCTATCTTTGGTGGTATTTTGCAAATCCAGCTTTGGCAACCTGGCATAGCCGGGTTGGTTGGCTAAAGTAGCTCGTTCTACGCCAAAATCAAATATTTTATATCAGATAATTCATTTTGAATTTTGAGATATGCCCGATTTAAGGTCTGATGGTCTAGATCACTTTTGTCGTCGACCGGGCCTTTTCTGGTCCATCATTGGCGGTAGGCTAAACTAGCTTGTTCTACCCCAAAATTAAATATTTTATGTCAAATAGCTCATTCCAGATTGCGAGACACACCCGATTTAAGGTCCGATGGTTTGGATCACTTCTGTCATCGACCCGGCCTTTTTTAATCCATCTTTGGTGGTAGGCCAAGGTAGCTCGTTCTACCCAAAAATCATATATTTTACGCCAAATAACTCATTCTGGATTGCGAGATATGCACGATTTAAGGTTCGATGGTCTTGATCACTTCTGTCGTCGACTGGGCCTGTTCTGATCCATCTTTGGTGGTATTTCGCATATCTGCCATTTGCAACCCGTCATAGTCGGGTTAGTTGTCTAAAGTATCTCATTCTGCCCCTAAATCATATATTTTACGTCAGATAACTCGTTCCGGATTGCGAGATACGCCCGATTTAAGGTCCGATGGTCTGGATGACTTATGTCGTGGACTGGGCCCTTTATGATCCATCTTTGGCGGTATTTCACAAATCCTTCTTTGGCAACCCGGTATAGCCGGGTGGGTTTGCTAAAGTAGCTCGTTCTACCCTAAAATCATATATTTTACGTCAAATAACTCATTCCAGATTACGAGATACGCCCGATTTAAGGTCCGATGGTCTGGATCACTTCTCTCGTCGACCGGGCCTTTTTTGATTCATCTTTGGCTGTAGGCTAAATTAGCTCGTTCCACCCTAAAATAATATATTTTACATCAAATAACTAATTCTAGATTGCGAGATACGCCCGATTTGAAGTCTGATGTTCTGGATCACTTCTGTCGTCGAATTGGCCGTTTCCGATCCATTGTTGACGGTAGGCTAAAGTAGTTCGTTCTACCCCAAAATCATATATTTTACGTCAGGTAACTCATTCCGGATTACGAGATACGCCTGATTTAAGTTCTGATGGTCTGGATCACTTATGTCGTCGACCGGTCCTTTTCTGATCCATCTTTGGCGTTGGCTACAGTAGCTCGTTCTACCCCAAAATCATATATTTTACATCCGATAACTCGTTCCGGATTGCGAGATACGCCTAGTTTCAGGTCCAATGGTCTGCATCACTTCTGTCGTTGACCGGGCCTTTTCTAATCCATCTTTAGTGGTATTTCGCAAATCCGTCTTCGGCAACCCGGCATAGATGGGTTGGTTGCCTAAAGTAGCTCGTCCAAAAATTATATATTTTACGTCAGATAACTCATTCCAGAATGCGAGATACGCCCGATTTAAGGTCCGATGGTCTAGATCACTTCTGTCGTCGACCGCGCCTTTTCTGGTCTATCTTTGACGACTTGCTAAAGTAGCCCGTTCTACCCCAAAATCATATATTTTACATCAGATAACTCATTCCGGATTGCGAGATACGCCCGATTTAAGGTCCGATGGTCTGGATCACTTCTGTTGTCGACCTGGCCGTTTCTAATCCATATTTGGCGGTAGGCTAAAGTTGCCCATTCTACCCCAAAATCATATATTTTAAGACAGGTAAACCATTCCAGATTGCGAGATACGCCCGATTTAAGTTCCGATGGTCTAGATCACTTCTGTCTTTGACCGGGTCTTTTCTAATCCATCTTTGGCAGTATTACGAACATCTGGCTTGGGTAACCCGGTATAGCCGTGTTGGTTGGCAAAAGTAGCTTGTTCTACCCCAAAATCATATATTTTACGTCAGATAACTTATTCCAGATTGCGAGATACGTCCGATTTAAGGTCCGATGGTCTAGATCACTTCTGTCGTCGACCTGGCCTTTTCTGATCCATCTTTGGTAGTAGGCTAAACTAGCTCGTTCTACCCCAAAATCATATATTTTACGTTAGATAGATTATTCCGGATTGTGAGACACGCCCGATTTAAGGTCTGATGGTCTGGATCACTTCTGTCGTCGACCGGGCCTTTTCTGATCCAACATTGACGGTAGGCTAAAGTAACTCGTACTATCGCAAAATCTTATATTTTACGTCGGGTAACTCATTCCGGAATACGAGATACGCCTGATTTAAGTTCCGATGGTCTGGATCACTTATCTCTTTGATCGGGCCTTTTCTAATCCATCTTTGGAGGTATTTTGCAAATCCGGCTTGGCAACCCGGCATAGCCGGGTTGGTTGGCTAAAGTAGCTCGTTTTACCCCCAAAATCATATATTTTACGTTAGATAACTCATTCCGGATTGCGAGATACGCCCGATTTAAGGTCCGATGGTCTAGATCACCTCTTTCGTTGACCGGGCCTTTTCAGATCCATCTTTGGCGATAGGCTAAAGTATCTCGTTCTACCCCAAAATCATATATTTTACGTCAGATAACTCATTCCGGATTGCGAGATTCGCCTGATTTAAGGTCCGATGGTCTGGATCACTTTTGTCGTTGACCGGGCCTTTTCTAATCCATCTTTGGCGATAGGCTAAAGTATCTCGTTCTACCCCAAAATCATATATTTTACGTCAGTTAACTCAATCCGAATTGCAAGACACGCCCGATTTAAGGTCCGATGGCCTGGATCGCTTCTATCGTCGACCGGGACATTTCTAATTCATCATTGACGGTAGGCTAAAGTAGCTCGTTCTACCCCAAAATCATATATTTTACGTTAGATAGCTTGTAAGTGCTATGGTCTCATGGCTCTTTTGATTGTCAAATTTTGTGTGTCAAAACATCGTGTGCGCCAAAACTTCTATCTGTATGTCTTGTGCATGTATGTTGTTATATATGTGATTCAAGACGACATCACAATGGTTCAAGACATGTACGGTGCTCGACTTCAAGAAATGCAAAGTTATGTACTGTGTGTTCTTCCATATGCATCAATGTTCAAGCTACATCAATAAGAAGAGTGTTTGTTTCAAAGACTCAAGTGCATTTCAAGACTCAAGTACATTTCAAGACTCAAGTACAACTCAAGTTGAAGCGTATATTCAAGTTGTAGAAGATCTCAATCTCAAGCTACATCAAGTAGAGGTTTCAAGCTTCAAAGGTTAAAGCATCATCTGAAAGAATGATGTTCAATGTTCATACTTCATGTTCCAGGTATAATAGACCTTAGTTTGACCTTAGGATAGGTCATTTTGGATACATAAGTCAAGATAAATCTTTATACATAAAGTTGGTCTGTTCTAAGACTAGTCCTAGACCTTGTTCGACCAGTCCTAGACCTGGTTCGACCAGTCCAAGAAATTCTACGACCAGTCCTAAGTTGTTGAAGATTTTCGGAATTTTTTTGTTATTCTTCGACCAGTCCTAGAGATTGTTCGACCGGTCGTAGGGGTGTCACGACTCGTCCTTCGACTAGTCCTAGAACTACAACTCAAACTCTAGCAACCAAATCTGGTTTCCTACGACCAGTCCTGGGTCTGCTTCAACCAATCGTAAGTGGTCTACGACCAGTCGAAGAGTGCCCACGACCAGTCGTAGAACTGAATTCTAAGATCGCGCTTAAAATTTCAAAATGCCATTGGTGCTACGACCAGTCAAGGTTCCTAAGACCAGTTGTAGACGCGATCTTTGCTTGTATAAATTGAGCACGAATTTCAGAGTTTTACATCGATTAATTTGAGAAAAGTCAAGCCTCCACTCTGAGATAAGTTGTGTTCATTTTAAGCTAATTTGTGCATATTTAATATTCTTTTTGTTAGCTTTTCTTATTTGATTTTATTCCTAAATTCCAATCTTATTTGAAAAAGAGGAATTAATGTATTCCTTCTTCATTGGAATCAAAATAAAAAAGAGCTATGCCCAATTTGATTTAATTTAAAATCAATTAGAAACTAGAACCATTTCTTAAGTGAGTATTGGATATTGAACATTGATTCGAACTTCTACTCTCATTGGTTCTACTAGGCTGCTACAAAAGGAGAAATTCAGGTATTTTACAATTCTGTAAAATTTATATTCTTTTTGTTTTTGTTTGAGATTCGCCAGAAAAATCTCATTATGTTGGTTATTTGAGGAGAGCCAGAAAACTCAAAAATTGTAGGTTTTTGGATTGTGTAAGCCCAAGTTAAAAAAAGACACAATTGTGAAGGTTTAGGTGAACCTGTAAAACCTATTTCATAGGGAACATTAATATCCCCTGCTTGAGGATATTAGGAGTGGAGTAGCATTCTGTGTGGCTGTTTTTTGAATAGTTGGTGTACACACAGGCGAACCACTATAACTCCTTGTGTTCTATGGATGTGAGTTTTATTTTCCTATTCTTTATCATTCAGAATTGTGCATTGTATGTGTGGATGTGAATGTTGTAACTTTTACATTTCAAGCACAGTGGGAATGTTGTAATAATTTAGGTTTAAATTCTTGCAAGTTATTTCAATTATTTGTTATTTCGTTATTCCTCTTCAGTTTGAGTTTGTGATACAAAGGACGTTCTAGAAATAAGGTTGTCCTGCCATAAACCCTTGGTTTTAATGGTGTAAGGTTGTCCTTAGAACTGAATTCGTATTAACCTCTCAATTCCTGTTTATTAAGGTTGCTTTTAATTCGGCATATAGAATTGGCATAGTCCTATTCCCCCCCCCCCCCCCCCCCCCCCCCCCCCCAGGACATATAGCTTGGCCTTTTCAAGTGGTATCAAAGCCTAATAGCTCATTTTTATTGCTTTTTATTTGGATTCATTTCCTGAGCTAACGATCTAAGCTATATATAAGATGTCTAATTTTGATAGCCTTTCAATCAATAGGCCTCCACCCTTTGATGGCTCCAATTATGCCTATTGGAAAGCCAGGATGAGGATTTTCCTCAAATCATTGGATGAGAACATGTGGCTTGCCACAGTGACTGAATGGAACCCACCTACCACTGAAGTGAATGGTATCGATGGTTCAAAAACAATGAAAGTTACACCATTTTTCTTATGGACCACTCTTCAGAAAAGTGAGAGTAGTGCCAATGCAAAAGCACTAAATGCAATCACGTTATCATCGAATGAGTTCAAGAGAATTATATCCTGTGATACTGCAAAGCAAGCTTGGGATATATTAGAAATGACACACGAGGGTACTTCAATTGTCAAAAAATCTAAAGTCCCAACTCCTCACAACCAAATTTGAAGAAATTCATATGGAGAAAAATGAAATGTTTATGGACTTCTACACTAGATTAAATGACATTGTAAACTCTATGTGGGCTCTTGGCGATAAAATTCCAGAAAGTAAAGTGTGTGCAAAGATATTACGCTCACTACCTGAACGGTTCAACTCTAAAGTAACCGCGATCCAGGAACTTCGTGATACGGACAATATGAGGGTAGAAGAACTAGTTGGTTCTTTACAAACCTACGAGTTATCTTTTAAAGCTCCTAAAGGTAAATCTATTGTGCTTAAATCTTCAAAATGTATTTCTCAAGATTCTGATTTAGAAAATTCCGAAGATGATATGGCCCTTCTTGTTAAAAAGTTTTACAAAATTTTCAAAAGTAAAAAGAGGGTTGATTTTCAAAAATCAAATGATAAGAAATGTTCTAAACCAAAATCTAAATATTGGAAATCTTTGCAAGATAGTCAATGTTACAACTTCCAAGAATATGGGCATTTAGCAAACAAATGTCCTAAAAAGGACAAATCTAAACAGAAAAGAATGTTGGCTACTTAGGACGAATCTTCTAGCACTGAAGCCTCTTCTGAATCAGAAGATTCTGAAAACGAGTCGGGCAATGAAGTTAAGGCCCTTATGACTCTAGCCAAGTTCACTTTTTCAGATCATGATGATTCAACCAGTGAAGAAAATCTGAATAGTGATTATGAAATGAAGAAGATCTTCAAGATGCTTACAATGCCCTATACAAGGAAAGTTATAAAATTGCCGTAAAACTAAAACTTCAAAAAGAAAAGTTTTTAAAACTTAAAGAAAATTTTGAGTCTCTTGTTTTAGGAAAATCTCATATTTCAGATTGTTTTGAAAAGACTAAATGTGATCTAGATTTCAAAACCTCCCTAATTGAAAATCTTAAATCTGAAAATGACAAACTTAAGCTTGAAAACTCTTCACTTTTGAGTTCAAAGGATACATGGAGTATGCCCAAGGAGATCCGAAATTTGAGAAACTTTTATCCGGATCTAAAAAATGTGGCGACAAATCCAGATTGGGATATGATAAAAATGTACCTTTTAAACAGAAGAATACTCCTCCTAAGTTCGTAAAAGGAGAAGCCTCTAACTTAAAAGGGAAAAGTATTAATCAGAATTTTTCTAAAAATGCTAAAACTTTTCAAAAATCTAAAAGCAATTATATCATTCAAAATCAAAACCCTTTAGCTGAAAAGATAGTTGATTTGCTTAGGGAGCTCTTAAAATCTAACTCAGTGGGTCACTCGTACAAAAATTACAAATACGAGAAGACCAACTATACTCCTAAACCCAAAATAGTAATGAAATGGGTTCCTAAAGTTACTTGTTTGGTTGCCCACACTGCTTTCAAAGCTACAAGTCATTCGAAGTGGTACTTAAACAGTGGATGCTCAAGGCATATGACAGGCGACAAAGCTTTATTCACCGATCTTAAGTATATGACTGATGGGTCAGTCACATTTGGTGATGGTAGCAACTGTAAGATTATTGGCCAAGGTACGGTTCAACTCTATAACCTTCCCTTATTTAAGAATGTTTTATATGTTGAGGGGCTAAAACACAGCCTGTTAAGCATATCTCAAATATGCGATAACAATCACAGCGTGAAATTTTCTAATAAAGGTTGTGAAATCTTGAACAGAAAAGGTTCTGTAATATTAACTGGTCGCAGGACTTCTGAAAACTGCTATATTGTAAGTGATGGTAGCTCATCTAATCAATTGTGTTACACTGTCCATACTGATGAAACAGAGTTATGGCATAAATATCTTGGACATGTACATTACCGTAATTTATATAGATTGAGCAAATGAGAACTTATTAGAGGTCTACCTAAGATTCAAAAAGTAGACAAGATATGTGGTGATGCCAGTATGGTAAACAAATAAGGAGCTCTCACAAAAAGGTGAACTCTAATGCCACATCAAGACCACTCGAGCTTCTTCATATGGATCTTATAGGACCCACCAGGACGGAGATTCGAGGTAGCAAAAAATACATCTTGGTAATCGTGGATGACTTTTCTAGATTCATTTAGGTAGCCGTCTTAAGGGATAAATCAGAAACCCTTGATGAAGTTAAAAAGATTCTCAAATGGATCCAAAAGGCAAAAAGGTTCTCAAGTTTGTAAGATCCGTAGTGATCATGAATCTGAGTTCGAGAATAGCAGTTTTGAGAAATTCTGTAACGATCAGAGAATATCGCATGAATTCTCTGCACCCAAAACTCCTCAACAAAATGGAATTGTAGAAAAGAAAAATAGAGTGCTTCAAGAAATGGGAACTGTAATGTTGAATAGTATGAAACTCCCTAAAAATCTTTGGGCTAAAGCTGTAAATATTGCCTGCTATGTTATTAATCGGGTTTATATATGTAAATTTAATAATAAAACCGTTCATGAAATCTGGTTCGATAAAAAGCCTACCGTCAAATACTTTCGAGTTTTTGGTAGCAAGTGCTATATTTTGCGTGATCGTGAAAATCTGGGGAAGTTTGACACAAAAAGTGATGAAGGAATCTTTTTAGGATACTCTTTAAACAGTCGCACATATCGTGTACTGAACAAAAGGACCGGTGTTATTCAAGAATCAGTTAATGTGGTCATAGACGATCATTTGAATACACCTGCCCCAAGTTCAAATAATGATGAAGTTCTTCTAATTGACAAACCTGATACTTCATCAAGTCAAAACAATTTTGAATTAAGGACTGTTAAAGATCATCCAACCGCTCAAATTCTTGGTAATCCTCTCACTGGTGTGCGCATTCGTAGACAACTAGAAGACATATGTAATTACATGTGTTTTACTTCTCATATTGAACCGGTAAACGTAAAAGAAGCTCTTTCTGATGAAAACTGGATAGTTGCTATGCAGGAAGAACTTAATCAGTTTGTTCGAAATGATGTTTGGTATCTTGTTCCTGGACCTAAAGATAAACACATTATAGGAACTAAGTGGATCTTCAAAAATAAGTCTGATGAACTTGGGAATATAATTCGAAATAAGGCAAGACTGGTTATACAAGGGTACACTCAAATAGAAGGTATTGATTACGATGAAACCTTTGCCCCAGTTGCTCGCCTTGAATCAATCAGACTTTTTATATCCATTGCATGCTTTAGAAAGTTTAAAATTTATCAAATGGATGTAAAGAGTGCCTTTTTGAATTGTGATCTACATGAAGAAGTATATGTTGAATAACCTACAGGGTTTGAAGACCCTAAGTTTACTAATCATGTATACCGCCTTAAAAAGCTCTCTATGGTTTGAAACAAGCTCCTAGGGCATGGTATGAAAAATTGACTAAGTTTTTACTAAGTCATAATTTTCAAATAGGTAGTGTTGATAAGACACTTTTTGTTAAGAAACATAACGATGATATCTTAATGGTTCAGATCTATGTTGATGATATTATTTATGGATCAACTTATACTAACATGACTGTTGAGTTTGCAGATTTGATGAAATCTAAGTTCGAAATGAGCATGGTTGGGGAATGAAATTATTTCCTTGGATTGCAAGTAAAACAACAACCAGATGGCATTTTCATTTCTCAAACAAAATTTTCTCTAAACTTAATCAAAAAGTTTGGATTTGAGAATGGTAAGAATTTTGATACTCCTATGAGTACGACTTTAAGACTCTCAAAGGACTCTATAGGTAAAAATATAGATCCTAAATTATTTCGTAGTATCATTGGTAGTCTACTTTACTTAACTGTTAGTAGACCTGATATTGCTTTAAGTGTTGGCATTTGCGCTAGATATCAGTCTGATCCTAAAGATTCACATTTTTCTACTGTCAAGCGGATTATGCGATATGTCGCAAGTTCTGCTAAAATGGGTCTCTGGTATTCATTTAATACTAGTGTTCAATTGGCTGGGTACTCTGATGTTGATTGGGCTAGGATTATTGATGACAGAAAATCAACCAGTGGTGGTTGTTTCTATATTGGAAACTGTTTGGTTTCTTGGTTTAGCAAGAAGCAAAATTCTATATCGCTCTCAATTGTTGAAGCTAAATACATCGCAGCAGGAAATGCATGTACTCGGCTTGTTTGGATGAAACGTATGTTAAGCAATTATGGAATCGCACAAGAATCAATGGTATTATTTTGTGATAATTTCAGTGCTATAAATATATCAAAAAATCCAATCTAGCATTCACGTACCAAGCACATTGACATTAGGTATCACTATATTAGTGAATTAGTGGTAGATAAAATAATATCCTTGGAATATATACCGACCGAGACTCAACTTGCCAACATTTTCACTAAATCGCTCGACAAAAGCAGGTTTAATAAATTGAAATTTGATCTCGGAATGTGCATTCTAAATTGATTATTCATGCATATTTGTATCATAGTATATATATTTGATAATTTATTTGTTTAAATTTCAGATTTTTATGACAAATACATGTTTTTATGTTTTCACGACCAGTCGAGGACGTGCTCAACCAGTCGTGGTACGACCGATCGAGAATGGTCCTCGACCAGTCGTGTAGCGCGTTGGAATCTTTTAAAATTGGGAAAACCCTCATCTTCTTCATTTCCATTTCACTCTCCAACGAGCCGAGGCACGACTAGTCGTACCCACCTTCCTAGATCTTCAAGGTTAGTGTATCATTTGTGTTTCTCTTGTAGATTCAAGTTCTTATTACTTCATTTTCACTCTTGAAGTAATCTATTTTGAGATTCCTTGACATTTTGGAGCTTTTTCTTAAAAAAATTGATCTAGCAAAACCCATTTTCCAAATCTTTTGTCTATACTAGATCTTTTTATTTTCTTTGTGATTATGGATGTTACAGGAAAAAAGAAAACTTCCTGTGGTCCATCTTCCTCTAGATCAGCTCCTTTTGCTAGGCGCAATCTTCGTTTACTTGAGGATGATCCCTCCGATGTACGGGATTTGCGTATGCGCAAAGTCATTGTTGAACGGTATGTCTATATTGAACATGTTGCTCCTTTTGGTATTTACCTATACTCCTAGCTGTAGGTTGGGATAACATTTTACATTGGGGTGGGCCTGCATACCAATCTATTGCACAGGCCATGTTTGCATGTATCTATGTATTCTCTTTTGAGGATTTAACTTTTAAAATTGATACTAGAGAAGGTATATTTGAAATTGACCGCCATCTGATTGCAGGGTTAATGGATATACCTATTAATGAAGAGAGTATTCATATTCATACTTTAGCTGAGAAACCCTCAAAATCTGAAAAGCGTATGCTAACCAGAGATTTGTGTAATAGTAATGTGTAATGGACTCATAAAGGGAATGCGCTCCCCGCAAAGTACTTGTTACCCAACTACAGGGTTCTTCACAGGATTTTTACTTCTAACCTGTATCCTTGTTCTGGTAATAAGACTGAATTAACTGCCTTTATGGTTCGTGTGTTGCATTCTGTCATTTCTGGTGCTAAAATTTGTCTTCCTTCCTTTATCTCATTCTATTATTCATTCTCGTCTCCATCCAGGTCATAGTGATATTCCTTTGCTTATCTCTTGACTATCCTAGCTAAGCACATGCTTGTGCCTATGCCTGTTGGAGAAGCTCCCATCCATCATCTTATTTTTAACAATTCAAATATTAACAAAATGAAATTGGAATTGGCTTGTGGCCAAGTGGATGTTGGTAGAGCTGAGGCTGGGGATGAAGAAGCTGGTGATCTCCCTCCTGATGATGTGGATAGGGATGATATTTTCAATGAACTTGATTCTGATTCTGGAAATGATCCTGATTTTGAGCCTTCTAATTTTGATGCTCGTCTTCATGCTTTAGAAGAGAAGGTCGAGAATATGAATATTGCTCATGATCTTCAGTTTAAATATATGTGCAAGTATCTTAGGCGCTTGAACAAGGGAATGCATAATCTTGATCCTACCATTCCTGCCCCTTCTTCAAGATCTGATTAAATATTTTCATTCTTGGTTTGTAATAACTCTCTTACTTATGGAGGATTGTGCACTTTATTTGATTTGCTGACTTTTTAATTTTTCAGTAACTGATTGTGAATGATTACTTCCTTATACATTGTCACGTTACTTCATTTATTTCTCCATCAATTATCCTTAACTTTGTTGCTTCCTTTGTCATATTGTGACAAAAAGGGGGAGAATAGTTTGGAGATGAAAGGTTGCTTAATGAGTATTTTTTTTGGACATGTGAGATATGCTGCTACTCAGGGGGAGTAGTATATAATGAGTTTGTGCTACTTAATGACAACTGGTGCATGATTTGTTATTTTGAACATTGTGCTTTTTATTATATTGATTGTGCTTCTCTTATTGAAGTATGTTTTGTCACTAATTTGACGAAGGGGGAGATTGTAAGTGCTATGGTCTCATGGCTCTTTTGATTGTCAAATTTTGTGTGTCAAAACTTCTATCTATGTGTTTTGTGCTTGTATGTTGTTATATATGTGATTCAAGACGACATCACAATAGTTCAAAACATGTACGGTGCTCAACTTCAAGAAATGCAAAGTTATGTACTGTGTGTTCTTCCGTATGCATCAATGTTCAAGCTACATCAATAAGAAGAGTGTTTGTTTCAAAGACTCAAGTGCATTTCAAGACTCAAGTACATTTCAAGACTCAAGTACAACTCAAGTTGAAGCCTATATTCAAGCTGTAGAAGATCTCAATCTCAAGCTACATCAAGTAGAGGTCTCAAGCTTCAAAGGTTAAACCATCATCTGAAAGAATGATGTTCAATGTTCATACTTCATGTTCCAGGTATGATAGACCTTAGTTTGACCTTAAGGTAGGTCATTTTGGATACGTAAGTCAAGATAAATCTTTATACATGAAGTTAGTCTGTTCTAAGACTAGTCCTAGACCTTGTTTGACCAGTCCTAGACCTGGTTCGACCAGTCCAAGATTCACACTCCAACCTGTCTAAGTTCCGTGTTTGAAGATTTTCAGAATTTTTTTGTTATTCTTCGACCAGTCTTGGAGATTATTCGACCGGTCGTAGGAATGTCACGACTCGTTCTTCGACCAGTCCTAGAACTACGACTCAAACTCCAGCAACCAAATTTGGTTTCCTACGACCAGTCCTGGGTCTGCTTCGACCAGTCGTAGGTGGTCTACAACTAGTCGAAGAGTGCCCACGACCAGTCGTAGAACTGAATTCTAAGATCGCGCTTAAAATTTCAAAATGTCGTTGATGCTATGACCAGTCGAAGGTTCCTAAGACCAGTCGTAGACCCGATCTTTGCTTCTATAAATTGAGCACGAATTTTCAGAGTTTTACATCGATTAATTTGAGAAAAGTCAAGCCTCCACTCTGAGATAAGTTGTGTTCATTTTAAGCTAATTTGTGCATATTTATATTCTTTTTGTTAGCTTTTCTTATTTGATTTTATTCCTAAATTCCAATCTTATTTGATAAAGAGGAATTGTTGTATTCCTTCTTCATTGGAATCAAAATCAAAAAGGGCTACGCCCAATTTGATTTAATTTAAAATCAATTAGAAACTAGAACCATTTCTTAAGTGAGTATTGGACATTGAACGTTAATTTGAACTTCTACTCTCATTGGTTCTACCGAGCTGCTACAAATGGAGAACCCAAATTTTTTTCAATTCTGTAAAATTCTATTCTTTTGGTTTTTGTTTGAGATTCGCAAGAAAAATCTCATTGTGTTGGTTATCCAAGAAGAGCCAGAAAACTCAGAAAGTGTGGGTTTTTGGATTGTGTAAGCCCAAGTTAAAAAAGACACAATTGTGAAGGTTTTAGGTGAACCTGTAAAACATGTTTCATAGTGAACGCTAATATCCTCTGTGTGAGGATATTAGGAGTGGAGTAGCATTCTGTGTGGTTGTTTTTGAACATTGGTGTACACACAAGCGAACCACTATAACTCCTTGTGTTCTGTGGATGTGAGTTTTATCTTTCTATTCTTTATCATTCAGAATTGTGGATTGTATGTGTGGATGTGAATGTTGTAATTTTTACATTTCAAGCACAGTGGGAATGTTGTATATTTAGGTTTAAATTCCTGCAAGTTATTTCAATTCTTTGCTATTTCGTTATTCCTCTTCGGTTTGAGTTTGTGATATAAAGGACGTTCTAGAAAAAGTTGTCCTGCCATAAACCCTTGGTTTTTATGGTGTAAGGTTGTCCTTAGAACTGAATTCATATCAACCTCTCAATTCCTGTTTAATGAGGTTGCTTTTAATTCAGAATATAGAATTGATTTATTATTTGGCTATATCTTTTGTTTTATTCACTGTTAAAGTTTTAATTTTGGCATAGTCCTATTAAACCCCCCCCCCCTCCCCCCCCCTTAGGACATATAGCTTTGCCTTTTCATAGCTCATTACGGATTGCGAGATACGCCCGATTTATAGTCCGATGATCTGGATCACTTCTGTCGTTGACCGAGCCTTTTCAGATCCATCTTTAGTAATAGGCTAAAGTATCTCGTTCTATCTACCCAAAATCATATATTTTACGTCAGTTAACTTAATCCGGATTGCGAGACATGACTGATTTAAGGTCCAATGGCCTGGATCGCTTCTGTCGTCGACCGGGACATTTCTGATCCATCATTGACGGTAGGCTAAAGTAGCTCGTTCTGCCCCAAATCATATATTTTACGTCAGATAGCTTGTAAGTGCTATGGTCTCATGGCTCTTTTGATTGTCAAATTTTGTGTGCCAAAACATCGTGTGTGCCAAAACTTCTATCTGTGTGTCTTGTACTTGTATGTTGTTATATATGTGATTCAAGACGACATCACAATGGTTCAAGACATGTACGGTGCTCAACTTCAAGAAATGCAAAGTTATGTACTGTGTGCTCTTTCGTATGCATCAATGTTCAAGCTACATCAATAAGAAGAGTGTTTCTTTCAAAGACTCAAGTGCATTTCAAGACTCAAGTACATTTCAAGACTCAAGTACAACTCAAGTTGAAGCCTATATTCAAGCTGTAAAAGATCTCAATCTCAAGCTACATCAGTAGAGGTCTCAAGCTTCAAAAGTTAAACCATCATCTGAAAGAATGATGCTCAATGTTCAACTTCATGTTCCAGGTATGATAGACCTTAGTTTGACCTTAGGGTAGGTCATTTTGGATACATAAGTCAAGATAAATCTTTATACATGAGTTGGTCTGTTCTAAGACTAGTCCAGACCTTATTCGACCAGTCCAAGAAATTCCTCGACCAGTCCTTAGAGATTGTTCGACCGGTCCGTAGGGGTGTCACGACTCGTCCTTCGACCAGTCCTAGAACTACGACTCAAACTCCTCCAGCACCATATCTAGTTTCACATATACGACCAGTCCTGAGTCTCTCGCTTCGACAGTCGTAGGTGGTCTACGACCAGCGAAGAGTGCCTATGACCAGTCGTAGAACGAATCTAAGATCGCGCTTAAATTTCAAAATGCCGGTTGTGCTACTACCAGTCGAAGGTTCCTAGAATAGTCTAGACGCGATCGTTTGCTTCTATAAATTGAGCACAAATTTCAG
>JAJHSJ010000019.1:11566530-11680790 GCA_021015155.1 Magnolia officinalis
TGTGTTCATTTTAAGCTAATTTGTGCAATTTAATATTCTTTTTGTTAGCTTTTCTTATTTGATTTTATTCCTAAATTCCAATCTTATTTGATAAAGAGGAATTGTTGTATTCCTTCTTCATTGGAATCAAAATCAAAAAGAGGCTACGCCCATTTGATTTAATTTAAAATCAATTAAACTAGAACCTTTCTTAAGTGAGTATTGGACATTGAACGTAATTTGAACTTCTACTCTCATTGGTTCTACCGAGCTGCTACAAATGGAGAAACCCAAATATTTTTCAATTCTGTAAAATTTCTATTCTTTTGGTTTTTGTTTGAGATTCGCAAGAAAAATCTCATTGTGTTGGTTATCCAAGAAGAGCCAGAAAACTCAGAAAGTGTGAGTTTTTGGATTGTGTAAGCCCAAGTTAAAAAAAGACACAATTGTGAAGGTTTTAGGTGAACCTGTAAAACATGTTTCATAGTGAACGCTAATATCCTCTGTGTGAGGATATTAGGAGTGGAGTAGCATTCTGTGTGGTTGTTTTTGAACAGTTGGTGTACACACAAGCGAACCACTATAACTCCTTGTGTTCTGTGGATGTGAGTTTTATCTTTCTATTCTTTATCATTCAGAATTGTGGATTGTATGTGTGGATGTGAATGTTGTAATTTTTACATTTCAAGCACAGTGGGAATGTTGTAATATTTAGGTTTAAATTCCTGCAAGTTATTTCAATTCTTTGCTATTTCGTTATTCCTCTTCGGTTTGAGTTTGTGATATAAAGGACGTTCTAGAAATACGGTTGTCCTGCCATAAACCCTTGGTTTTTATGGTGTAAGGTTGTCCTTAGAACTGAATTCATATCAACCTCTCAATTCCTGTTTATTGAGGTTGCTTTTAATTCAGAATATAGAATTGATTTATTATTTGGCTATATCTTTTGTTTTATTTCACTGTTAAAGTTTTAATTTTGGCATAGTCCTATTAAAACCCCCCCCCCCCCCCCCCCCCCCCCCCCTTAGGATATAGCTTTGCCTTTTCATAGCTCATTACGGATTGCGAGATACGCCCGATTTATAGTCCGATGATCTGGATCACTTCTGTCGTTGACCGAGCCTTTTCAGATCCATCTTTAGTAATAGGCTAAAGTATCTCGTTCTACCCCAAAATCATATATTTTACGTCAGTTAACTTAATCCGGATTGCGAGACATGACTGATTTAAGGTCCAATGGCCTGGATCGCTTCTGTCGTCGACCGGGACATTTCTGATCCATCATTGACGGTAGGCTAAAGTAGCTCGTTCTGCCCCAAAATCATATATTTTACGTCAGATAGCTTGTAAGTGCTATGGTCTCATGGCTCTTTTGATTGTCAAATTTTGTGTGCCAAAACATCGTGTGTGCCAAAACTTCTATCTGTGTGTCTTGTACTTGTATGTTGTTATATATGTGATTCAAGACGACATCACAATGGTTCAAGACATGTACGGTGCTCAACTTCAAGAAATGCAAAGTTATGTACTGTGTGCTCTTTCGTATGCATCAATGTTCAAGCTACATCAATAAGAAGAGTGTTTCTTTCAAAGACTCAAGTGCATTTCAAGACTCAAGTACATTTCAAGACTCAAGTACAACTCAAGTTGAAGCCTATATTCAAGCTGTAAAAGATCTCAATCTCAAGCTACATCAAGTAGAGGTCTCAAGCTTCAAAAGTTAAACCATCATCTGAAAGAATGATGCTCAATGTTCAACTTCATGTTCCAGGTATGATAGACCTTAGTTTGACCTTAGGGTAGGTCATTTTGGATACATAAGTCAAGATAAATCTTTATACATGAAGTTGGTCTGTTCTAAGACTAGTCCCAGACCTTATTCGACCAGTCCAAGAAATTCCTCGACCAGTCTTAGAGATTGTTCGACCGGTCGTAGGGGTGTCACGACTCGTCCTTCGACCAGTCCTAGAACTACGACTCAAACTCCAGCAACCATATCTAGTTTCATACGACCAGTCCTGAGTCTGCTTCGACCAGTCGTAGGTGGTCTACGACCAGTCGAAGAGTGCCTATGACCAGTCGTAGAACTAAATTCTAAGATCGCGCTTAAAATTTCAAAATGCCGTTGGTGCTACGACCAGTCGAAGGTTCCTAAGACTAGTCGTAGACGCGATCTTTGCTTCTATAAATTGAGCACAAATTTCAGAGTTTTACATCGATTAATTTGAGAAAAGTCAATGCTTTACTCTGAGATAAGTTGTGTTCATTTTAAGCTAATTTGTGCATATTTAATATTCTTTTTGTTAGCTTTTCTTATTTGATTTTATTCCTAAATTCCAATCTTATTTGAAAAAGAAGAATTGTTGTACTCCTTCTTCATTGGAATCAAAATAAAAAAGAACTACGCCCAATTTGATTTAATTTAAAATCAATTAGAAACTAAAACCATTTCTTAAGTGAGTATTGGACATTAAACGTTGATTCGAACTTCTACTCTCATTGGTTCTACCAGGCTGCTACAAAAGGAGAAATTCAGGTATTTTACAATTCTGTAAAATTTCTATTCTTTTGGTTTTTATTTGAGATTCGCCAGAAAAATCTCATTATGTTGGTTATCTGAGGAGAGCCAGAAAACTCAAAAAGTGTGGGTTTTTGGATTGTGGTAGCCCAAGTTAAAAAAGACACAATGTGAAGGTTTTAGGTGAACCTGTAAAACCTGTTTCATAGTGAACGCTAATATCCCTTGTGTGAGGATATTAGGAGTGGAGTAGCATTTTGTGTGGCTGTTTTTGAACAGTTGGTGTACACACAGGCGAACCACTATAACTCCTTGTGTTCTGTGGATGTGAGTTTTATTTTCCTATTCTTTATCATTCAGAATTGTGGATTGTATGTGTGGATGTGAATGTTGTAATTATTTAGGTTTAAATTCCTACAAGTTATTTCAATTCTTTATTATTTCGTTATTCCTCTTCGGTTTGAGTTTGTGATATAAAGGACGTTCTAAAAATAAGGTTGTCCGGCCATAAACCCTTGGTTTTTATGGTGTAAGGTTGTCCTTAGAACTGAATTCGTATCAACCTCTCAATTCCTGTTTATTGAGGTTGCTTTTAATTCAGTATATAGAATTGATTTATTTATTTGGCTATATCTTTTGTTTTATTCTGTTGTTAAAGTTTTAATTTACGCCCGATTTAAGGTCCGATGATCTGGATCACTTCTGTCGTTGACCGAACCTTCTCTAATCCATCTTTGGTGGTATTTCACAAATCCGGTTTTGGCAACCTGGCATAACCGAGTTGGTTGGCCAAAGTAGCTCGTTCTACGCCAAAATCAAATATTTTACGTCAGATAACTCATTCCGAATTTCGAGATACGCCCGATTTAAGGTCCGATGGTCTAGATCACTTATGTCGTCGACCGGGCCTTTTCTGATCCATCTTTGGCGGTAGGCTAAACTAGCTCGTTCTACCCCAAAATCATATGTTTGACGTCAGATAGCTCATTCCAGATTGCGAGACACACCCGATTTAAGGTCCGATGGTCTGTATCACTTCTATCATCGACCCAGCCTTTTTTTTATTCATCTTTGGTGGTAGTCTAAAATAGCTCATTCTACCCAAAAATCATATATTTTACGTCAGATAACTCATTCTAGATTGCGAGATATGCCCGATTTAAGGTCCGATGGTTTGGATCACTTCTGTCATTGACTAGGCCTGTTCTGATCCATCTTTGGCGGTATTTCGCATATCTGGCATGTGCAACCCGGTATAGTTAGGTTAGTTGGCTAAAGTAGCTCATTCTACCCCCAAATCATATATTTTACGTCGGATAACTCATTCTGGATTGCGAGATACGCCCGAATTAAGGTCCGATGGTCTGGATGACTTTTGTCGTCAACAGGGCACTTTTTGATCCATCTTGGCGGTATTTCACAAATCCTTCTTTGGAAACCCTGCATAGCCGGGTTGGTTGGCTAAAGTAGCTCGTTCTACCTTAAAATCATACATTTTACGTCAAATAACTCATCCGGATTGCGAGATACGCCCGATTTAAGGTCCGATGATTTGGATAACTTCTCTCGTCCACCCAGCCTTTTCAGATCAATCTTTGGTGGTAGGATAAAGTAGCTCGTTCCACCCTAAAATCATATATTTAACATCAAATAACTCATTCTACTTTGCAATATAAGCCCGATTTGAAGTCCGATGGTCTAGATCACTTCTGTTGTCGACCGGGTCGTTTCTGTTCCATCTTTGGCGGGATGCTAAAGTAGCTCGTTCTACCCTAAAATCATATCTTTTATGTCAACTAACTCATTCCGGATTGCGAGATACGCCTGATTTAACTTCCGATGGTCTGGATCACACTTATGTCATCGACCGGGCCTTTTCTTATCCATCTATGGCCATAGGCTAAAGTAGCTCATTCTACCCTAAAATCATATACTTTACGTCCGATAACTCATTCCAGATTGCGAGATATGCCTGATTTAAGGTCCGATGGTCTGGATCACTTCTTTCGTTGACCTGGCCTTTTCTAATTCATCTTTGGCGGTATTTCGCAAATCCGTCTTCGACAACCCAGCATAGTTGGGTTGATTGCCTAAAGTAGCTTATCCCAAAATCTTATATTTTACGTCAGATAACTCATTCCGGAATGCGAGATACGCCCGATTTAAGGTCTGATGGTCTAGATCACTTCTGTCGTTGACCGGGCCTTTTCTGATCCATCTTTGGCGGTAGGCTAAACTAGCTCGTTCTACCGCAAAATCATATATTTTACATCAGATAACACATTCCAGATTCTGAGACACGATCGATTTAAGGTCTAATGGTCAGGATCACTTCTGTCGTTAACCAGGCCTTTTCTGAATTACTTTGGCGACTGGATAAAGTAGCTCGTTCTACCCCAAAATCATATATTTTTCATCAGATAACTTATTCCGGATTGCGAGATACGCCCGATTTAAGGTCCGATGGTCTGGATCACTTCTGTCGTCAACCGGGCCGTTTCCGATCCATCTTTGGCGGTAGGCTAAAGTTGCCCGTTCTACCCTAAAATCATATATTTTACGTCAGGTAAATCATTCCAAATTGCGAGATACGCCCGATTTAAGTTCCGATGGCCTGGATCACTTCTCTCTTTGACCGGGCCTTTTCAAATTTGTCTTTGGCAGTATTTCGCACATCCGGCTTGGGTAACCCGGCATAGCCGTGTTGGTTGGCTAAAGTAGCTCATTCTACGCCAAAATCATATATTTTACATTAAGTAACTCATTCCGGATTGCGAGATACTTTCGATTTAAGGTCCGATGGTCTAGATCACTTCTGTCATCGACTGTGCCTTTCCTAATCCATCCTTGGCTGTGGGCTAAACTGGCTCGTTCTACACCAAAATAATATATTTTACGTCAGATAGCTCATTCCGGATTGCGAGACGAGCCCAATTTAAGGTCCGATGGTCTGGATCACTTCTGTCGTCGACCGGGCCTTTTCTGATCCAACGCTAGAGGTTGGCTAAAGTAGCTCGTTCTACCCCAAAATCATATATTTTACGTCAAATAACTCATTCCGGAATGTGAGATACGCCCGATTTAAGGTCCAATGGTATGGATCACATCTGTCGTCGACCGGACCTTTTCCAATCCATCTTTGGCTTGGGCTAAAGTAGCTCGTTCCACCCCAAAATCATATATTTTACATCAGATAACTCATTCCAGATTGCAAGATACGCCAGATTTGAAGTCCGATGGTCTAGATCTCTTCTGTCATCGACTGGGCCGTTTTTGATCCATCTTTGGCGGTATGCTAAAGTAGCTCGTTCTACCCCAAAATCATTTATTTTACGTCGGGTAACTCATTCTAGATTACGAGATACGCATGATTTAAGTTCCGATGGTCTGGATCACTTCTGCCTTTGATCGGGCCTTTTCTAATTAATCTTTGGAGGTATTTTGCAAATCTGGCTTAAGCAACATGGCATAGCCGGGTTGGTTGGCTAAAGTAGCTCATTCTACCCCCAAAATCATATATTTTACGTCAGATACCTCATTCCGGATTGCAAGATACACCCAATTTAAGGTCCAATGGTTTGGATCACTTCTATCGTTGACCGGACCTTTTCAGATTCATCTTTGGCGATAGACTAAAGTATCTCGTTCTACCCAAAAATCATATATTTTACGTCAGATAACTCAATCCGGATTGCGAGACACGCTCGATTTAAGGTCCGATGGTATGGATCGCTTCTGTCGTCGACCGGGCCTTTTCTGATCAATCTTTGACGGTTGGTTAAAGTAGCACGTTCTACCCCAAAATCATATATTTTACGTCAGATAGCTCATTCCGGATTGCGAGATACGCCCAATTTAAGGTCCGATGATCTGGATCACTTCTATCGTTAACCGGGCCTTTTCTAATCCATCTTTGGTGGTATTTCACAAATCCGGCTTTGGCAACCTGCCATAGCCAGGTTGGTTGGCTAAAGTAGCTCGTTCTACCCCAAAATCAAATATTTTATGTCAAATAACTCATTACGAATTTCAAGATATGCCCAAGTCTGATGGTCTAGATCACTTCTGTCGACGACCGGGCCTTTTCTGATCCATCTTTGGCGGTAGGCTAAACTAGCTCGTTTTACCCTAAAATCATATATTTTACATTAGATAGCTCATTCCGGATTGCTAGACACGCCCGATTTAAGGTCCGATGGTCTGGATCACTTCTGTTGTCGACTCGGCCTTATCTGATCCATCTTTAGCGGTAGGTTAAACTAGCTCGTTCTACCCAAAAATCATATATTTTACATCAGATAACTCATTTTGGATTGCGAGATACGCCCGATTTAAGGTTTAATGGTCTAGATCACTTCTGTCGTCGACCGGGCCTGTTCTGATCCATCTTTAGCGGTATTTTGCATATCCGGTATGTGCAACCCGGCATAGTCACGTTAGTTGGCTAAAGTAGCTCATTCTACCCCAAAATCATATATTTTACATTAGATAACTCGTTCCGAATTGCAAGATACGCCCGATTTAATGTCCTATAGCCTGGATGACTTCTGTCATCGACCGGGCCCTTTCTAATCCATCTTTGGCGGTATTTCATAAATCCTTCTTTGGCAACCTGGCATAGCCGGGTTGGTTGGCTAAAGTAGCTCGTTCTACCCTAAAATCATGTATTTTATGTCAAATAACTCATTCCGGATTGTAAGATACGCCCGATTTAAGGTCCAATGGTCTGGATCAGTTCTCTCATCGACCGGGCCTTTTCAGATCCATCTTTGGCGGTAGGCTAAAGTAGCTCGTTCCACCCAAAAATCATATATTTTAAATCAGATAACTCATTCTGGATTGCGATATACGCCCGATTTGAAGTCCGATGGTCTGGATCACTTCTGTCGTCAACCAGGCCGTTTCTGATCCATCTTTGGTGGTAGGCTAAGTAGCTCGCTCTACCCTAAAATCATATATTTTACGTCAGGTAACTCATTCCGGATTGTGAGATACACCTGATTTAAGTTCCGATGGTCTCGTTCACTTATGTTGTCAACCAGGCATTTTTTGACCCATCTTTGGCGGTAGGCTACAGTAGCTCGTTCTACACCAAAATCATATATTTTACGTCCGATAACTCATTCCAGATTGCGAGATACACCTGATTTAAGTTCTGATGGTCTGGATCACTTTTGTCGTTGACCGGGCCTTTTCTAATCCATCTTTGGCAGTATTTCGCAAATCCGTCTTCTACAACCTGGCATAGATGGGTAGATTGCCTAAAGTATCTCGTCCCAAAATCATATATTTTACGTCAGATAACTCATTCCAGAATGAGAGATACGCTCGATTTAAGGTCCGATGGTCTTGATCACTTCTGGCTTCGACTGGGCCTTTACTGATCCATCTTTGGCGGTAGGCTAAACTAGCTCGTTCTACTGTAAAATCATATATTTTACATCAGATAACACATTTTCGATTGCGAGACACACCCGATTTAGGGTCCAATGATCTGGATCACTTCTGTCGTTGACTGCGCCTTTTCTTTTCTATCTTTGGCGACTGGCAAAGTAGCTCGTTCTACCCCAAAATCATATATGTAAGTGCCATAGTCTTTATCCCTGTCGGTTGTCAAATTTGTGATGCCAAAATCACTGTTATATAACTTGGATAAGTGAAGCTCTCTCAAAAGATCAACATTCATGAACAAGTAAAGATCACAACAAGCAAAGATCACAACAAGCAAAGCTCTCAAGTACAAAGATCAATCTTGACTGTATGTACTGCTCACAAGACAAGTCTGAAGAATGTATGATTCACAAAGTGTACAAGGCAGTTCATAAAGAACACAAGAGACTTTCAAGGCTGAGCTACATCAAGATTTCAAGATTGAACTACATCAGGTTGAACTACATCAAGACATCAAGGTTTAAACTTCAAGGTCACTTGTTCCTAATGTTTCAATGTCCTTACTTCTAGTTGAGGTTTGATTGACCATAGGTTGACCTTAGAAGTAGGCCACTTTGGATACATAAGTCATATGTATATGTCACATGCGTTTGGGCCGTCCGAAGACTTATCCTAGGCTTTCTTCGACTAGTCCTAGCCTTGCTTCGACCAGTCTAAGAATTTCCTCGATCTGTCGTAAGGTTGTTACAAAATTTGGATATATTCAGTTAGCCTTCGACCAGTCTAGGAATATCTTCGACCAGTCGAAGGAATAGTGTCGACTGCATCGTCGACCGGTCGAATATCTTCGACTCAAAGTCCAGCGAATATTTACAGGGTCTTCGACCAGTTGAAGGAGACCTTCGACCAATCGAAGGAGACCTTCGACCAATCGTAGAACGGTCAAAGCTTATCGCGCCCGATTTTTTTCAAATCTGTTACTTCTTCGACTAGTCAAAGAGCTCCCTAGAACAGTCGAAGATGCGATCTGCTTACCTATAAATTGAGCATGAATCTTAGAAGAATGGGTGAATTAATCAATCTATTCAAGCCAATCTTCGTTAAACTTCTGAGTCATAATTCAGTGCTCCATCTAACCTAAGTGTGCTTATTTAATATTCTCTTTCTTTAGCTTTATTTAATTGATTTTGTTTCTGTTATTCCAATCTAATTTGATAAGAGGAATTGCTATTCCCTTTCTTTGGAATCAAAATCAATTAATGCAAGCCCTAGTTGGTTTAATTTAATATCTATTAGAACTAGAACCATTGTAATTTAGTACTGGACATTGAACTTGGACATTCAATCATTTACTCTGATTTGGTTCTACCGGGCTGCTACAACGAAGGAGATAATCAGGTATTTTACATTTAATTGTAAATTCCTTTCTGTTTTGGTTTCTTTCAAGATTTGCCAAAAAAATCTTGTTGTATTGGTTATCTGAGGAGAGCCAGGAAAACTCAGAAGTGGAGTTTTTTAATTGTGTAAGCGCACAGACAAAGACACAATTGTAAAGGTTTTGGGTGAACCTGTGAAAACCTATTTTGTTAGTGAACGCTAATATCCCCTGTGTGTGGATATTAGGAGTGGAGTAGCATTCTGTGTGGTTGTTGTTTAACAATTGGTGAACACACAGGCGAACCACAATAATCCCTTGTGTTGTGGTTGAATGATTTACATTTCTAATCTTTAATATTCATTTGCGGGATGTATGTATGGTGGTGAATGTTGTAATCATTTAATTCAAGCATTGTAGGAATTTTGTAATAGTTTAGAATTTACTTTCTACTATTCATTTATCTGCTTGAAATTCAATTTCCTTTAAAAGTTGTTCCAGCAAGGTTGCCCTGCCATTTTTATGGTGTATGGCTATCCCTAGAACAATACATTTGTGATTACAATTTATTTCAGTTTATGCTTAATTCTGTATTCCTCTTTGGTTTGAGATTTGATACAAAGATCTTTATAGAAATAAGGTTGTCCTACCATAAACTCTGATTTTTGGTGAAAGGTTGTCCTTAGAACAACATTTGTATCAACCTCTCAAGATCTAAATTTTGAGGCTGTTTTTACTTTCCTGCATTGTGATTTAATTTGGCTATCATATTCGTTTTAATTCTGCTGTTATAAGTTTTATTTGGCATAGTCCTATTCACCCCCCTCTAGGACATATAGCTAGGCCTTTTGAAGTGGTATCAAAGCCTAATAGCTCGTTCATATTGCTTTTTATTTTGGATTTATTTCCTGAGCTAACGATCTAAGCTATATAAAAAGATGTCAAATTTTGATAGCCTTTCAGTCACTAGGCCGCCACCATTTGATGGCTTCAACTATGCCTATTGGAAAGCTAGAATGAGGATCTTCCTAAAATCAATGGATGGGAGTGTGTGGCGAACCACAGTGACCGAATGGAAAACTCCTACCATTGAAGTAACTGAATCCGACGGTTCAAAAACTATGTCTGTACCTGCTTATTATTTATGGACCACCCTTCAGAAAAGTGAGTATAGTGCTAATGTTAAAGCACTAAATGCAATCACTTACGCACTATCACCGGATGAGTTCAAAAGAATCATATCCTGTGATACTGCAAAGCAAGCTTGGGATATACTAGAAATGACACACGAGGGTACATCAATTGTCAAAAAGTCTAAAGTCCAACTCCTCACAACTAAATTTGAAGAAATTCATATGGAGGAAAATGAAATGTTTATGGACTTTTATACTAGACTAAATGATATTGTAAACTCAATGTGGGGTCTTGGCGATAAAATTCCAGAAAGTAAAGTGTGTGCAAAGATATTACGCTAACTTCCTGAGTGGTTCAATTCTAAAGTAACCGCGATCCAGGAACTTCGTGATACGGATAGTATGAAGGTAGAAGAACTAGTTGGTTCTTTACAAACCTACGAGTTAAACTTTAAAGCTCCTAAAGGAAAATCGATTGCTCTAAAATCCTCTAAATGTAATTCAGAAGAAAATTCTGATTTAGAAGATGATATGGCTCTTTTAGCTAAGAAATTTTACAAGATTTTCAAAAGTAAGAAAAGGGTTGATTTTCAAAAATCAAATGATAAAAAGAAGTTTAGACCCAAAACTCAAAAATCTTTGAAAGATAGTCAATGTTACAACTGTCAAGAATATGGGCACTTAGCTAATAGATGTCCTAAAAAGGACAAACCCAAGAAGAAGGGTATGTTGGCTACATGGGATGAATCATCTGATTCTGAAGCTTCTTCTGAATCAGAAGATTCTGAAACTGAGTTAGGGAATGAAGTTAAAGCTCTTATGACTCTAGCCAAATTCTCATTTTCAGATAATGACTCAACAAGTGAAGAAAATCTGAGTAGTGAATATGAAAATGAAGATGATCTTTAAGACGCTTACAATGCCCTATATAAGGAAAGTTGTAAAATTGCTGTCAAACTTAAACTTCAAAAAGAAAAGTTTTCTAAACTCAAAGAATATTTTGAATCACTTGTCTTAGAAAAATCACAAATTTCATATTGTTTGGAAAAATCAAAATGCGATGTGGAACTCAAAAATTCCCTAATTGTTGATTTGAAATCTGAAATTGAAAATCTCAAAAATGAAGTATCTTCTCTCTTGAGTCTAAAGGACACATGGAAATATGCCCAAGATGATCAAAGTTAGAAAAACTTTTATCCGGATCAAGAAAATGTGGCGAGCTATCCGAGTTGGGCTATGATAAAAATTTATCTCTTAAACAAAAGTATACTCCTCCTATGTTTGTAAAAGGAGAGTCCTCAAACTCAAAAGGGAAAAGTACTTATCAAGGTTTTTCTAGAAATTCAAAAACTCTTCAAAAACCTAGAAGCAGCCATGTCAACTTTAATCAGAAACGAAATCCACTATCTGAAAAGATAGTAGATTTACTCAAGGAGCTCCTAAAATCTAACTCTATAGGTTATTCTTACAACTATAAACAAAAGAAGACCAACTATGTTCCTAAACCCAAAACAGTTATGAAATGGGTTCCCAAATCACCTGCTTGGTTGCTCACACTGCTTTCAAAGTAATAAGTCATTCAAAGTGGTACCTAGACAGTGGATGTTCCAGGCATATGACAGGTGACAAAGCGTTATTCACGGATCTAAAAGATATGACTGATGGTTCAGCCACATTTAGTGATGGTAGCAACTGCAAGATTATAGGCCAAGGTACGGTTCAACTTTTTAATCTTCCTGTGTTTAAAAATGTTTTATATGTTGAAGGCTTAAAACATAACTTACTTAGCATATCTCAGATATGTGATAATAACCATAGTGTTCGGTTCTCTAATCAAAGTTGTGAGATACTAAATAATAAGGGTTCTGTAATATTAATTGGACATAGAGCGTCTGAAAATTGCTATATCATTAGCGAATCCAGCTCATCTAATCAAACATGTTACATGGTCCATACAGACGAGACTGATTTATGGCACAAACGTCTTGGACATGTACATTATCGAAATTTATATAGATTGAGCAATCAAGAACTTATAAGAGGTTTACCCAAACTTCAGAAATTAGATAAAATATGTGGTGAGTGCCAGATAGGCAAACAAACAAGGAACTCACACAAAAAGGTGAATTCAAAAACCACATCAAGACCACTCGAACTTCTCCACATGGATCTAATTGGACCTACCAGAACGGAAAGTCGTGGTGGGAAAAAGTATATCCTGGTAATAGTTGATGACTTTAGCAGATTCACTTGGGTAGCCTTCTTAAGGGATAAATCTGAAACCCGTGAAGAAGTAAGAAAAGTTCTCAAAAGGATTCAAATTGAAAAATCTTCTCAAATCAGTAAGATTCGTAGTGATCATGGATCTGAATTTGAGAATAGCAATTTTGAGAAGTTTTGTACCGACCAAGGAATATTACATAAAATTCTCTGCTCCCAAAACTCCACAACAAAATGGAATTGTGGAGAGAAAGAATAAGGTACTTCAAGAAATGGTTAATGTCATGTTAAATAGCATGAAGCTCTCTAAAAATCTTTGGGCTGAAGCTGTAAACACAGCTTGATATATTATTAACCGAATCTACACTAGCAAAGATAATAATAAAACGGCTTACGAATTATGGTTCAATAAAAAGCCTACTGTCAAATACTTTCGAGTTTTTGGCAGCAAGTGCTATATTTTACGAGATCGTGAAAATTTGGGAAAATTCGATACAAAGAGTGATGAAGGGATTTTTCTAGGATATTCCTTAAACAGTCGTGCTTATAGGGTTCTGAACAAAAGAACTGGTGTGATTCAAGAGTCCATCAATGTTGTCATTGATGATCACTTAAATACGCCAATCCCTAATTCAGATAATGATGAAGTTCTAATCATTGATAAACCCGATACTTTATCAAATCAGATTGACTCTGAATTGAGGACTGTTAAAGATCATCCAACCACTCAAATTCTTAGAAACCCTCTCATCGGTGTTCGTACTCGTAGACAACTTGAGGATATATATAATTATGTATGTTTTACATCCCAAATAGAACCATCTAATGTTAAAGTAGCTCTTGCTGATGAGAACTGGATTGTTGCGATGCAAGAAGAACTTAACCAATTTATAAGAAATGATGTTTGGTATCTCGTACCAAGACCTAAAGATAAACACATCATTGGAACAAAATGGATTTTCAAAAATAAGTCTGACGAGTGTGGAAATATAATTAGAAACAAGGCAAGACTAGTGGTACAAGGTTATACTCAAATCGAAGGAATTGATTTTGATGAAACTTTTGCACCAGTATCACGTCTTAAATCTATCAAACTATTTATATCCATTGCATGTTTTAGAAAGATAAAGATATATCAAATGGATGTGAAAAGTGCTTTTCTAAATAGTGATCTATATGAAGAAGTCTATGTTGAACAGCTAATGGGTTTTGAAGATCCCAAAAATACTATTCATGTGTATCGGCTTAAAAAGACACTTTATGGATTAAAATAAGCACCTAGGGCATGGTATGAGAAATTAACAAAATTTCTTTTAAGTCATAATTTTCAAATGGGATCTGTTGATAAAACTCTATTTGTTAAAAAACATAATGATCATATCTTAATGGTACAGATTTATGTTGATGATATCATTTATGGATCAACTTGTACTAACTTGACTATTGAGTTTGCAGATTTGATGAAATCACAGTTCGAAATGAGCATGGTTGGGGAATTGACTTATTTCCTTGGATTGCAAGTAAAGCAACAACCTGAAGGAATATTCATTTCTTAATCTACGTATGCTTTAAATCTAATCAAGAGATTTGGATTTGAGAATGGCAAGAATTTTGATACTCCCATGAGTACTACCCTAAAACTCTCAAAAGACTAATGGTAAAAATGTTGATTCAAAACTTTATCGGAGTATGATTGGTAGTTTGTTATATTTAACTTCTAGTAGACCTGATATTTCTCTAAGTGTTGGTATTTGCGCAAGATATCAATCTGATCCAAAAGAATCTCACCTGATTGCTGTCAAGCGGATTATTAGATATGTCGCAAGTACTGTAAATTTTGGTCTCTGGTATCCTCATGAGACTAGTGTCCAACTTGCTAGTACTCAGATGCTGACTGGGCTGGTAATCTAGATGATAGAAAATCAACCAGTAGTGGTTGCTTTTACATTGGAAATTGTTTAGTTTCCTGGTTTAGTAAGAAACAAAATTCTATATCACTTCCAACAGCTGAAGCTGAGTATATCGCAGCTGGTAATGCATGTACACAACTTGTTTGGATGCAACGAATGCTAAGTGATTATGGAATTAAACAGGATTCTATACTATTACATTGTGATAATTCCAGTGCGATAAATGTTTCAAAAAATCCTATTCAGCATTCTCGTACGAAGCATATTGACATTAGATTTCATTATATTCGGGAATTGGTAGAAAAAGTTATATCTCTGGAATATATTCCTACCGAAGATCAGCGAGCTGATATTTTCACAAAACCTCTTGATAAAAGCAGGTTTAAAAAGATGAAATTTGATCTTGGCATGTACTTTTTAAAATGATTATTTATGCCTACTTGTATCATATTGTATATATTTGATAGGTTGAATTCCAAATTCTTTTTAATTTTCAAGAAAAATGAATTTTTGATTATTACTCGACCAGTCGACCTACGACCGATCGTAGATACCCACGACCAGTCATAGATCTCGAAAATCACTTAAAATTTGGGGATTTTTGCTTTCTTCCTCATTTCGTCTTTCTTTTCTAAAGAGCCGAGCTTCGACTTATCGAACCCACCGTTCTTGTTTTACGTTTTTCTTGCAAATCTGTGTCTAGATTGCTTTCTTTTATAACTTGAAGCTTTCTATTTAGGATTTCATTGAGATTTGAGGTTTGGATTTTGAAAAATCTGTTTTGAGTAAACCCATTTCTCAATCCTTTACAACTTCTTATTTCCTTGTTATTGTTGTTGCATATGGCTTCTAGAGGTAGAAAAACTACTTCCCGTGGTCCTTCTTCTTCCTCTAGATCGACCAAGCGTCATCTTCTTGTTCCCAATAATGATTCGTCTTATGTTACGGACATTAGATCACGCAATGTTATTGTTGAACATCCTGTTGATATTAATCATATTGCACCTTTTGATATCCTTCCTATGCTTGAAGCTGTAGGTTGGGTTAACTTATTACATTGGGGTGGGCCTGCATACCGGTCAATTGCCCAATCCATGTTTACATGTATTAGTGACTTTTCACAGGATAATTTAACTTTTAAAATATCTACTAGTGAAGGGCTATTTGACATTGATCGTCATTTAATTTCAACCCTCATGGATATTCCTGTGAATGATGAAGGTATTCCAGTTCATATCTTGACTGATAAACCCTTAGTTTCTGAAAAACGTATGCTCACTAGAGACTTGTGCAACATGGATGTTCATTGGACTCATAAAGGGAATGTGCTTCCCGCAAGGTATTTGTTACCCAAATACAGAGTTCTCCACAGAATCTTTGTGTCTAATCTGTATCCTCGTTCGGGTAATAAAACTGACTTAACTTCATTTATGGTTCGTGTTATTCATGCTATTTCCAGTGGTACTCAGATTTGTTTGTCATCCTTAATCTGTCATTTCATTCTTCAATTTAGACTCCATCCTGGTCATAGTGACATTTCTTTTGGTTATTTAATAACTGTATTGGCTACACATATGTTAGTCGATATGCCGGTTAATGAGGCACCTATCCATCATCTGATTTTCAACAATTCTAATCTCAATAAGATGAAGCTGGAATTACTTCCTGAACAAGGTGGTGATGGTGGTGGTGGTCATGAAGAAGCTGATGATGACATTAATATAGATGACATCTTTGAGGAACTGGATTCTGATTCAACAAATGATCCAGATTTTGAACCATCTGATTTTGATGCACGTCTGAGTGCATTGGAGGGTAAAGTTGAGAATATAAATGAAAAGATGGAAAACATGTCTGTTGCTCATGATTTACAATTCAAGTACATGCGCAAATATCTTAGGCGATTGAACAAAGGCATGCACCAACTTGATCTCTCTATTCCTGCTCCGTCATCTAGTTCTAGTTCTGACTAGTCTATATGGGATTTTCTGGTTTGTAATAACTTTAAAACTTAGCACTAAGTTGTCTGATTTGGAGTTGGATACTATTTTTTTTTGTTGGGTATTTACTATGCTGATTTTAAGTTGGATACTATCTGTTTTTCTGCTATAATATCCTTATTATTACTCTCATATCTCTCTTTTTAGTTCTCCTTATTGTTGTTTCCTTTGTCATATAGTGACAAAAAGGGAGAGAATGGTTTGGTTACAATGTGATTGTGAGAGGAGTAGCATTGGTTATGTTACTCAGGGGGAGTAAGCATTGGTTATGTTACTCAGGTGGAGTAACGATGTGATGATGTATGAGAGTGATTGAATGTTGAATATTGATGTTGAAGATTGGGGGAGTATATTTATTGATTTGCAGGTAAGCCAGTTGATATTAACAGATTCATGATCCTTTAACCAATTGTTTTACTCTATGTTTATCTTGGTTATGTGTTTTGTCACTAATTTGACAAAGGGGGAGATTGTAAGTGCCATAGTCTTTATCCCTGTCGGTTGTCAAATTTGTGATGCCAAAATCACTGTTATATAACTTGGATAAGTGAAGCTCTCTCAAAAGATCAACATTCATGAACAAGTAAAGATCACAACAAGCAAAGATCACAACAAGCAAAGCTCTCAAGTACAAAGATCAATCTTGACTGTATGTACTGCTCACAAGACAAGTCTCAAGAATGTATGATTCACGAAGTGTACAAGGCAGTTCATAAAGAACACATGAGACTTTCAAGGCTGAGCTACATCAAGATTTCAAGATTGAACTACATCAGGTTGAACTACATCAAGACATCAAGGTTTAAACTTCAAGGTCACTTGTTCCTAATGTTTCAATGTCCTTACTTCTAGTTGAGGTTTGATTGACCATAGGTTGACCTTAGAAGTAGGCCACTTTGGATACATAAGTCATATGTATATGTCACATGCGTTTGGGCCGTCCGAAGACTTATCCTAGGCTTTCTTCGACTAGTCTTAGCCTTGCTTCGACTAGTCTAAGAATTTCCTCGATCTGTCGTAAGGTTGTTACAAAATTCGGATATATTCAATTAGCCTTCGACCAGTCTAGGAATATCTTCGACCAGTCGAAGGAATAGTATCGACTGCATCGTCGACCGGTCGAATATCTTCGACTCAAAGTCCAGCGAATATTTACAGGGTCTTCGACTAGTCGAAGGAGACCTTCGACCAGTCGAAGGTGACCTACGACCAGTCGAAGGAGACCTTCGACCAGTCATAGAACGGTCAAAGCTTATCGCGCCCGTTTTTTTTCAAATCTGTTACTTCTTCGACTAGTCGAAGAGCTCCCTAGACCAGTCGAAGATGCGATCTACTTACCTATAAATTGAGCACGAATCTCAGAAGAATGGGTGAATTAATCTATCTATTCAAGCCAATCTTCGTCAAACTTCTGAGTCATAATTCAGTGCCCCATCTAACCTAAGTGTGCTTATTTAATATTCTCTCTCTTTAGCTTTATTTAATTGATTTTGTTTCTGTTATTCCAATCTAATTTGATAAGAGGAATTGCTATTCCCTTTCTTTGGAATCAAAATCAATTAATGCAAGCCCTAGTTGGTTTAATTTAAAATCTATTAGAACTAGAACCATTGTAATTGAGTACTGGACATTGAACTTGGACATTCAATCATTTACTCTGATTTCGTTCTACCGGCCTGCTATAACGAAGGAGATAATCAGGTATTTTACATTTAATTGTAAATTCCTTTCTGTTTTAGTTTCTTTCAAGATTTGCTAGAAAAATCTTGTTTTATTGGTTATCTGAGGAGAGCCAGGAAAACTCAGAAGTGGGGTTTTTTTTAATTGTGTAAGCCCACAGACAAAGACACAATTGTAAAGGTTTTGGGTGAACCTGTGAAAACCTATTTTGTTAGTGAATGCTAATATCCCCTGTGTGAGGATATTAGGAGTGGAGTAGCATTCTGTGTGGTTGTTGTTTAATAGTTGGTGAACACATAGGCGAACCACTATAATCCCTTGTGTTGTGGTTGAATGATTTACATTTCTAATCTTTAATATTCATTTGTGGGATGTATGTATGGTGGTGAGTGTTGTAATCATTTAATTCAAGCATTGTGGGAATTTTGTAATAGTTTAGAATTTACTTTCTACTATTCCTTTATCTGCTTGAAATTCAATTTCCTTTAAAAGTTGTTCCAGCAAGGTTGCCCTGCCATTTTTATGGCGTATGGCTGTCCCTAGAACAATACATTTGTGATTACAATTTATTTCAGTTTATGCTTAATTCTATATTCCTCTTTGGTTTGAGATTTGATACAAAGATCTTTCTAGAAATAAGGTTGTCCTACCATAAACTCTGGTTTTTGGTGAAAGGTTGTCCTTAGAACAACATTTGTATCAACCTCTCAAGATCTGAATTTTGAGGTTATTTTTACTTTCCTGCATTGTGATTTAATTTGGCTATCATATTCGTTTTAATTTTGCTGTTATAAGTTTTATTTGGCATAATCCTATTCACCCCCCCCCCCCCCCCCCCCTCTAGGACATATAGCTAGGCCTTTTCAATATATTTTACATTAGATAAGTCATTCCAGATAGCGAGATATGCCCGATTTAAGGTCCGATGGTCTGGATCACTTCTGCTGTCGACCGGGCCATTTTTTATCCATCTTTGGCGGTAGGCTAAAGTTGCCCGTTCTACCCCAAACACATATATTTTACATCAGGTAAATCATTCCGGATTGCGGGATATGCCTAATTTAAGTTCCGATGGTCCGGATCACTTCTGTCTTTGACCGGGCCTTTTCTAATTCATCTTTGGCAGTATTTCGCACATCCGGCGTGGGCAACTAGTCATAGCCATGTTGGTTGGCAAAAGTAGCTTGTTCTACCCCAAAATCAAATATTTTACGTCAGATAACTCATTCCGGAATGCGAGATATGCCCGATTTAAGGTCCGATGGTCTAGATCACTTCTGTCGTCGACCCGGCCTTTTCTGATCCATCTTTGGCGGTAGGATAAACTAGCTCGTTCTACCCCAAAATCATATATTTTACGTCAGATAGCTCATTCTAGATTATGAGACACGCCCGATTTAAGGTCCAATGGTTTGGAGCACTTCTGTCGTCGATCGGGCCTTTTCTGATCCAACATTGGCGGTAGGCTAAAGTAGCTCGTTCTACCTCAAAATCTTATATTTTACATCGGGTAATTCATTCCAGATTACGAGATACACTTGATTTAAGTTCCGATGGTCTGGATCACATCTGTCTTTGATCGAGCCATTTCTAATCCATCTTTGAAGGTATTTCATAAATCCGGCTTGGGCAAACCGGCATAGCCGGATTGGTTGGCTACAGTAGCTCATTTTACCACCAAAAACATATATTTTACATCAGGTAACTCATTCTGAATGGCGAGATACGCCCGATTTAAGGTCCGATGGTCTGGATCACTTCTGTCATTAACGGGGCCTTTTTAGATCCATCTTTGGCGATAGGCTAAAGTATCTCGTTCTACCCCAAAATCATATATTTTACGTCAGATAACTCAATCCGGATTGCGTGACACGCCCGATTTAAGGTTCGATGATCTGGATTGCTTCTATCATCGACCCAACCTTTTCTGATCCATCGTTGACGGTAGGCTAAAGCATCTCGTTCTACCCCAAAATCATATATTTTATGTCAAATAACTCATTCCGGATTGCGAGATACACCCGATTTAAGGTCCAATGATCTGGATCACTTCTGTCGTTGACTGGGCCTTTTCTAATCCATCTTTGGTGGTATTTCACAAATTCGGATTTGGCAACCCAGCGTAGGCAGATTAGTTGGCTAAAGTAGCTCGTTCTATGCCAAAATCAAATATTTTACGTCAAATAACTCATTCCGAATTTCGAGATACGTCCGATTTAGGGTTCGATGGTCTAGATCACTTCTGTCGTCGACCGAGCCTTTTCTGATCCATCTTTGGCGGTAGGCTAAACTAGATCGTTCTACCCCAAAATCATATATTTTACATCAAATAGCTCATTCTAGATTACAAGACACGCCCGATTTAAGGTCCAATGGTCTGAATCACTTCTGTCGTCGACCTGGCCTTTTCTGATCAATCTTTGGCGGTAGGCTAAAGTAGCTCGTTCTACCCAAAAATCATATATTTTACGTCAGATAACTCTTTCTGGATTGCGAGATATGCCCGATTTACGGTCTGATGGTCTGGATCACTTCTGTCATCGACCGGGCCTGTTCTAATCTATCTTCAACGGTATTTCGCATATTCAGCATGTGCAACCTGACATAGTCTGATTAGTTGGCTAAAGTAGCTCATTCTACCCCAAAATCATATATTTTACGTCAGATAACTCGTTTCGGAATGCGAGATATGCCCGATTTAAGGTCCAATGGTCTGGATGACTTTTGTTGTCGACCGGGCCCTTTTTGATCCATTTTTAGCGGTATTTCACAAATCCTTCTTTGGCAACCCGGCAAAGCCGGGTTGGTTGGTTAAAGTAGCTTGTTCTACCCTAAAATCATATATTTTATGTCAAATAACTCATTCAGATTGCGAGATACGCCGGATTTATGGTCCGATGGTCTGGATCACTTCTCTCGTCGATCGGGCCTTTTCAGATCCATCTTTGGCGGTAGGCTAAAGTAGCTCGTTGCACCTTAAAATCATATATTTTACATCAGATATCTCATTCTGGTTTGCGAGATACGCCCGATTTGAAGTCCGATGGTCTGGATCACTTCTGTCGTAGACCAGGCCATTTCTGATCCATCTTTGGCGGTAGGTTAAAGTAGATCGTTCTACCCCAAAATCATATATTTTACGTTGGGTAACTTATTCCGGATTACAAGATACGCCTGATTTAAGTTCCGATGGTCTGGATCACTTCTGTCTTTGATCGGGCCTTTTCTAATCCATCTTTGGACGTATTTCGCAAATCCGGCTTGGACAACCTGGCAAAGCCGGGTTGGTTGGCTAAAGTAGCTCTTTCTACCCCAAAATCATATATTTTACGTCAGATAACTCATTACGGATTGCGAGATACGCCCAATTTAAGGTCCGATGGTCTGATCACTTCTCTCGTTGACCGGGCCTTTTCAAATCTATTTTTGGTGATAGGCTAAAGTATCTCATTCTACCTCAAAATCATATATTTTACATCAGATAACTCAATCCAGATTGCGAGACAAACCCGATTTAAGGTTCAATGGTCTGGATCGCTTCTATCGTCGACCGGGCCTTTTCTGATCCATCTTTGAGGGTAGGCTAAAGTAGCTCGTTCTACCCTGAAATCATATATTTTATGTCAGATAGCTCATTCCGGATTGCGAGATACGCCTGATATAAGGTCCAATGATCTGGATCACTTTTGTCATTGACCGGGCCTTTTCTAATCCATCTTTGGTGGTATTTCACAAATCCAGCTTTGCCAACCCGGCATGTCTTGGTTGGTTGGCTAAAGTAGCTCCTTCTACGGCAAAAGCAAATATTTTACGTCAGATAACTCATTACAAATTTCGAGATACACCTGATTTAAGGTCCGATGGTGTAACGCCCTGAAAATTAGGGGTCGAGTATAAACTTAACTCCCGAGTTCCAATGCATCACTTATGCAACATATATGTTGATGATTGAATGTTATCTGTATTAGTACATGAAACATGAATGAGATTAAGCCAAAACAACATATCACACTCCAGAGACGATTAGTTTAAACAAGCGGAAGACTGTGATAGATATATAAAATATATAAACTGTGGTAAGTCTTCAGAGTGTGATAATGTTACCAAGTTAGATAATTATATGTAAATTTCCAAATTATACCAAAGGTGTAATGTCATCTGGTCAACATCCCAGAAAGCCCCGTCGATCAGGACACGGCTCACAGGAACCCACCTAAAAACTGCATAAAGGAGAAATCCTCCTCATCATCATAAAAGTCCGGCTCCGCTTCGCAGCATCGCCATCATCTGAAACTCAAACAAGGTCTGGTTGGTGTGTACAACACCGTCCCGTAACATGGGAGTGAGTGATCAACTCAGTGGAACAATAAAGCATAGGTTAACATGTTATCAATTCAGTCAAGCAATAATGATAAAGCAGTACAATCAAACATTCCTAAATAATCTTGTTAGTGCAAGTATGAAATGTATTCATGATGCATGCCTTTGCCAAACCACCCTCGTGCGACACCATCTTACATCCGCGGCATGCGTTCATCCCTCAGTGCTCCACATCTTCTAGGCACATGCAGTGCTATGTTATGAGCATGATTACCGAGTTATTATTAGTCCTTTTCATATAGCAGTATTGGGAAACTAAGGTACCTTCCTTATATCATTCCCAAACAATGATCCATTCTAGGGTCGTCAGTCCTAGATAATCTCATACGATGATACGGTTCTAGGTCACTGTAAAGGGCTGTCAGGGCTGTTACACGCACTCGTTGCACCGCTCCCCCTTCACCTTATCAATACAGGCCTAATTTATACTCTGTTTACTAGGGAAGCCTCGTCGCCTCTCCGCAGATTCAAAGTATGCTCAAGGTTACTACAAAGGGCTGTCAGGGCTGTTACACGCAATCGTTACACTACTCCCCCATCACCTTATCAGTGTAGGCCGACAGCTCGAATACAGTGTCCCATACCACCGTATTCGGCTCATGAGTCTGAGTTGCTCACTGGTCACTACAGGGAGGCTCGTGGCCCCAGCGTAGGCCGACAGCTCAACCACGGTGTCCCATACCACCATGCCCAGCTCATGAGTCTTAGCGGATCGAGGTACTAAGGTTAACGGGGTTACACTGGTAAGTTTGGTGCCCTGGGTTCAAGCAGTAGCATCCAAACATGGTGAACATACATTAGACAGATCGGGTTACTTGACGAGCTCGACTAGCACGAGCGCACAACCAGCTAAACGACATGAAGTGCATGAGCACTTCCCGTGGCCTAACCACTGTCGCCAACCGAAGTACGACTTGGGTTCGTCTAACACATCCTACATGGCGAACGAATCTCAACCACGAACTCAAGTCTGTTACCGATCACCTGGACTATAACATAGCCCCAATCATATTCAATCTGTAACCAGAAAGCATGTATAATAGTCAAAGCAGAATTAACAAAGTAATTCAAACATGTTAACAAGCAGGTTATAAAGCACAATATAAACAGGAAATACAACACATACATTTCATAAGTAAGCGATTAACTTAAATGACTTACATGAAGGAAATCATACACATCACTAAGGTAGTTGAGAATCCTATCTCAACACCTACTTAAAGCACAATTATCTAAGTACTTACTCTTACAAGCATTTTCATAAACACTTAGAATACACTTACTTAACATACATAACATATATTAGCAAAAACATGTATTAGGGCGAATCCTTTTGCCAAGTAAGTATTACACATATATATTGCATGTACACACAATGATTAATCATGGCAAACAAACTTTCATATATTATACGTATACGGTATTTTCTACAAATATACAGAATATACTAAATGCCATAATTTGTATACATAACTGAATCGCAAAATGAATAACGCATTTTGCATTTGAAATAACATCCAAATCATGAATCTATCATTATCTGACATTGAAAGCGTTGAAAACCATAACCTATACGTCTAAAGTCCGCACCTTACGTCGTAAAAGCGCAATGAATTTAATAGAAACTCTACGCTTTCGTCAACGTCGATATGACGACCTATAACACAAGGTAAGTCAACTATTTCGTAACTTACAACCTTTGAAACTATAAGACCCGTATCCTAGTTCATACTGTTCCGACGAATCCTGCGATCCTTTCCGTCGAAGTCCGGTAATCCGCGATCGATAATCGACGTTTGCGATCGACCCTAAGTCGTATCCTATAGAATTGAGTCGGCTTAATCCGAGACTTATATCATTGCGACCGCACCGTCGCCGTGGTTCCGACGCCACGACTCGTGCACCGATCTGATACCCAAGTCGGAAGATGTGAGCCAACATTTATTTTGAAGAAACACCGCACATTTACAATCCTAAGGAAATCTCTACAACATGTCAAATCAATCCCATCAATCACCCCTCATGTCAAGTACAAAGCACCCCCATGCTTCCTTTCTCCACAAGTAAAGCAACCACCAAAAGTCAACCAATCCATCACCTCACCCATCACTCACATCCATCACCCATCTCCCATCACCTCTCCTTACAACCTCTCTCTTTCCCTCCACGTTTTCCAAGCAACACCAAAGAGCAAAAAAAAAATGGACGTCTAAGCCATCCCAAGTGAGAGAAAAAGTGATTTTACTGGCCCACCTTTCCATCCGAAAGAACCTTCATCCTAGCCATCCATCTCTCATCACCCTCCATCAAAGTGGAGCACAAGGAGACTGGCTTTCTAACGGACCAAGAAGATCGAACGGTGGGTGCTTCTATAGGCTAGATTTTTGGGTTTTTTATGATGGACCAAGTGAGGCTTACCAATCAATGGTATGGATCTCACTTGGGACCCTAAGATGTGGCCGGTGGACCACCTTGATCCTCATGATCATCCCATGATGGGGCCATTCTCCATGGACCCCATCATGATGTTTATTTTCCTTGCATTAGGAAGGGTCATCTAGACTGTCCATTTTGGGTGGAGAAGGATCTCCACCGTTGATCTTTAATTTGGTGGGCCCACATGTAATGGGACCCACTTGATGTATGTTGTAGATCATGAAACGGAGGGCCTATAGTGTCAGGGTCCCTCCATCACACGCGTCCCACTCTATTTCTCTCTCTCTCTCTCTCTCTCTCCCTTTTGTGATGATATGGTGGTGTGACCCACTTGGATGGACCCCACTTTGATGTATGTATTTTTCATGCCCTCCAATCCCTTCTTTGGTGGCCCACATCCATAGGTTGGGCCCACCTCAATGTATGTTGTATGTCTGGACTGTCCAGCGTCAAAGGACGCTGGATGTTGGATGGAAAACACAAATATGAGCTTGGTTTAAGGCATTTTGAGGTGGTCCACTTGTATAGGTCCCACCTTGATGTATGTAGTCAATCCACACCGTCCATCCCATTCTACAGATCATTTTAGGTGTTGAGCCGAAAGATGATGCCGATCCGAACTTCTGATGGGTCGTGGCGTGGGAAACAGTTTCTTTACCATTGAAACCCCCCTGTTGTTTCCGTACCCCGATATATGCCCAATATTGGGCTTGTTACGATTGTTATAGGTTGTAGGAACCAATGGGTGGGGTGAATTTATCGGATGCAGGTCCCACGCATGAAAAACCACAAGATTTCGTGATTTAAAAAATAAAAAAATTAAAAAAAAAAAACAACAACAACAACAGCAGCAGCAGTGTTGCTGCTGCTGACAGGAGAGGACGCCCAGGCGTCCTGCATCATTACGGGTGGGCGGAAGGCAGGGACCCACGTCCCGTGCCATGGACCTCACCATGATGTATTTATGCCATCCAATCTGCTCATGAGGTGGGCCACTCCCTGAAGTGGGCCCCCTTCAAATTCCAACCTCATCCAATGCTCGGGTGGCCCACATCATGGGAAACAGTGGGATTGAACGTATACCATTGACACCTTTTTTTGGGCCACAGAAGTTTTGGATTAAAATGAAATTTGTTTTGCCTCTTCATCTAGGTCTACGTGACCTTATCATCAAGTTGGATGGGAAACAAATGTTATGGTGGGCCGCACGTGGGAACCACCATTGATGTATGTCTTGTGTTCCCACCGTCCAAGCGGACGGTGGAACCAACCATGATATATGTATTGTATTCACACCGTCCAGCGGACGGTGGAACCCATGGTGATGCATGTATTCACACTGTCCTACGACAGTGGGACCTACCATGATGCATGTGTTGCATCCAATCTGTCCATCCATATTAAAACCTCATTTTGTGGCATGAGCTAAAGAATGAGCCTGATCCATAGTTCGGTGGGACCCACCCTTGATGCATGTGTTGCATCTAAACGGTCCAACCGTTTGGCAAGCTTTTCTTAATGGGTTTGAGACTAAAAATAAGATAGATCTACAATTCAAGTGGACCCCACCTTGTATATGTATGAGGCCCATTTTGATTTATTTGTGGCCGTCCATTGAGGCCCACCTTGGTATATATATATAAGTCCCAAATGATTAGGCCCATCTTGTCATGTTTATGGCCCGTTGTTAAGGTCCACCTTGATGTGTATGAGGTCGTTGTTGAGGCCCACCTTGATGTGAATGTAAGGCCCATGTTATGAGCCCCATTGTAATGTATTTGGGGCCCATGGGTTAAGGCCCACTATGATGTATTCAAGGCCCATGGGATATGGCCCATTGCAATGTACATAAGGCCCATTGGTGTGGCCCATTTGATATGCATATGGCCATGTGGTGAGGCCCACATTGATGTACCTGTGGCCGTCCGTTGAGGCCCACCTTGATATATATAAGGCCCATTTAAGGAGGCCCATCTTAATGTAGTTATGGCCCATCCATTTAGGCCCATCTTGATATACATGAGGCCTATGCCGTGAGACCCATCTGATGTAATGGAGGCCCATGAGTCGAGGCCCATGTGTCGAGGCCCAATAGGATGTACATAAGGCCCATGTGTCGAGGCCCAATAGGATGTACATAAGGCCCATTGAATATAATTCCACCATGGTCTATGTAATGACATTTAGTGCGGGCTATGCCTTGGGAGCAATGTTGGTTTGACGTCCACATTGTAAGAATAATGTTGGTTAAATGTCCGCATTATGACTCTCTCTAGGGCCCATTGATAGGCCCATACTTGTTGTGTGTAGGTCATCGTCTAGGCTCATCTGCATTGTAAGGATAGTTCATTACTTTATAACCTGCTTAGTATAATTCCATGACTCATGCCATACGCATCATATGTATGCTTGATATAAGTAGTGACTGATCATTGCATACGCCATTGGGCAGAATATTTACGGGACTCCTTATGAGACGGAGTGCTCACATTATCGTGCTGTACTCACAGGATTGTTGCATAACTGGATAGTGTAACTCATGCATCTCACATATATGTGACCTGATCATTGTACGCCCTAGCGACATCAGGGTCGTAGCCTCCACATTCACATCATGGATGGCTAGATGGGACACCAGAAATATTTGGTTCTAGCACTATGGGCACTTAGGATGTCCTTGGGTGAAAATCTCAGAACTTTCGATGCCAGGAGTAGGCCCAACGTCTAGACCGAGTGGAACATGAGAGCGTCTCCCACTGTGTCGTGGTCAGTTGGGAGGGGGTGTGGCCTTATCCGCTCGAGTAAGGGGGCTATAAGCTAGGCTGAGTATGACCAGCTCGTAAATGGGTCCGCTATCAACGAGCCGAGTAGGTATTGGCAGACTACTGGCTAGGCGGATAGTGAGGTCTCTTCCACTCGCAGGGCTGTGCAGCTAGGAAGGAGGCAGTCGGTGTGAAGTGTAATAGACCCCGGTGATTTTCCCAGAGAGCAACCGTACTGATATGTGGACTTATTGAGTAGGAATTGCATATCCATTCATTTATTCATTCACTATCCACTCAGGCTGGTGGTGCATAACTATTGGTTACGTGTACCTTCGCATGGCCAGGATTTCGGTTGGGCGCACGACTAGCCTGAGATCAGGAGTTTACCACATTGTGTCTGACTATCCTAGTTTAGGTATGGGACTGTTTTGAATAGAAGTCCCTTGTGATGGACCTCATAGCCTGTGATACTTCGTACTATCATCCCCACTTTACATTCCAACATGGTCATTTCATTCGCACCGCATATCACATTGCATCTGCAGTACTTAGCATTTTGGGTTACTATGTTTTTGCACTTATATGGCCTAGATGAGGTTGATGGTATTCGTGGCTCGTCAGGATTACATATTGCATTGCATTGCATCCTCAGCATCTGTTATTGTCTTATTATGTTTTGCATCACATAGCCTTGGTACGGCTGATAGCACTCATGAACTTACCAGTATATTTCCGCTTACTCTGATATCATATGATTCATGATCTTGTTAGTATTTTCGCTTATTCCGATGATGCATGATTTATGGGCTTTATGGTATACTTGGCACTTACCTTACACACACTTTCACCACCCTCTAAGCTTTCTATAAGCTTATGCACGATAGATGCGTGCAGGTGGCGTTAGGTTGCAGCAGCGTTGAGCTCAGAGCGTGCAGCCGAGCTTCTGGAGTTTCTGTTACTCTCATTATATTGTATTTCCCTTTCCACATTGTACTTAAAGTTTTATTATAGTGGATATGTGGTGTTGTTGTTTTGTGACTTGGTTATGCTTGTGGTTATGCTCCATTACAAAAAAAAAATCATACTGAAAATCCTTCTTGTAGGATCTCAGGATCGGAATCTAGCGTATGGGCACTAGAAGCCGAGAATGGGGTACTATGGAGGCTGTCGGCACCTGATTCGGTGATCGGGAATTTTGTGAGCCCGTTTTCCAAGTTTTGGGCGTGACAGAAGTTGGTATCAGAGCATAACTTGGGAATACCTGAGGATAACATCACATATTTACTGATAGCTACACTACATTGTGTGATTGTTGCGAACTTAGAATGGTTAGACCCGCGAGTTCGAATAACTTAGAAACTCCCTGATATAGCTCCCTATCATGTGTACATTCGAGAGTTCCCAAGGATGATATGACATTGTTCCTTCATGTAGGACATGACACCCAAGAGAGTGACCCGAGCGACTTTCGTTCTCTCTCTTGAGATTCTTGTTCCCCCAGGTGAGACTTCTGCACCCCCATCCGAGTCTACCGTAGCACCGACCATATCCATAAGTGCGAACCAGCTGCTGCAGATGTTGCAAGCAATGACCGCCATTCTTCAGAGAGGAGACCGGAAGAGGAAGGCCCCCTCTAGTAGCTCCCTGGTGCAGCGATGTCGACGGCCACATAGGCATAAGAACTGTTCGTCCTTCTGAGCATTTGCACCACCTAAACGTCAGTCCTCAAGTGTATGCTTCAGATGTGGTGTGACGGGGCACCGCATTTGGGAGTGCCCCCACCCTCGGCAACCCTTGCCACCCAGACCGTTCTCTGGTGCTTGCTTTGGGTGCGGTGGGATAGGGCATAGTAGGAGCGAGTGTCCCCGTCCTCAGCAGCAGCAGCAGGATCCTCAGACATCAGGAGGAGTCATCAACAATTCGTGTGACTTGTTCCTTACACCGTCTTCCTAGATTGTTCATGAATGAGGCGTCCTGGGAGTCAGAGCTTGAGATTTGTGGGCGTTATCTCCATCCCTTAGATGTTTGATTATGATGATATGTGGTGTTTTAACTATATATAATGTTATGTTTCCTATCCCTTATGAGTTATGGTTAGTTGCGATGATGGTGTAAATTTCGAGGATGAAATTCTTATTAGGTGGGGAGAGCTGTAAGACCCGTATCCTAGTTCGTACTGTTCCGACAATCCCACAATCCTTTTCGTTGAAGTCCGGTAATCCGCGACCGATAACCGACGTTTGCAATCGACCCTAAGTCGTATCCTGTAGAATTGAGTCGGCTTAATTCGAGACTTATATCATTGCGACCGTACCGTCGCCGCGACTCGTGCACCGATCCGATACCCAAGCCGGAAGATGTGGGCCAACGTTTATTTTGAAGAAACGTCACGCATTTGTAATCCCAAGGAAATCTCTACAACATGTCAAATCAATCCCATCAATCACCCCTCATGTCAAGTACAAAGCACCCCCATGTTTCCTTTCTCCACAAGTAAAGCAACCACCAAAAGTTAACCAATCCATCACCTCACCTATCACTCACATCCATCACCCATCTCCCATCACCTCTCCTTACAACCTCTCTCTTTCCCTCCACATTTTCCAAGCAACACCAAAGAGCAAAAAAAAAAAATGGACGTCCAAGCCATCCCAAGTGATAGAAAAAGTGATTTTGGTGGCCCACCTTCCCATCCGAAAGAACCTTCATCCTAGCCATCCATCTCTCATCACCCTCCATCAAAGTGGAGCACAAGGAGACCGGCTTTCCAATGGACCAAGAAGATTGAACGGTGGGTGCTTCTATAGGCTAGATTTTTGGGTTTTTTATGATGGACCAAGTGAGGCTTACCAATCAATGGTATGGATCTCACTTGGGACCCTAAGATGTGGCCGGTGGACCACCTTGATCCTCATAATCATCCCATGATGGGGCCATTCTCCATGGACCCCATCATGATGTTTATTTTCCTTGCATTAGGAAGGGTCATCTAGACCGTCCATTTTGGGTGGAGAAGGATCTCCACCGTTGATCTTTAATTTGGTGGGCCCACATGTAATGGGACCCACTTGATGTATGTTGTTGATCATGAAACGGAGGGCCTATAGTGTTGGGGTCCCTCCATCACACGCGTCCCACTCTCTCTCTCTCTCTCTCTCTCTCTCTCTCTCTCCCTTTTGTGATGATATGGTGGTGTGGCCCACTTGGATGGACCCCACTTTGATGTATGTATTTTCATGCCCTCCAATCCCTTCTTTGGTGGCCCACATCCATAGGTTGGGCCCACCTCAATGTATGTTGTATGTCCGGACTGTCCGGCGTCAAAGGACGCTGGATGTTGCATGGAAAACACTAATATGAGCTTGGTTTAAGGCATTTTGGGGTGGCCCACTTGTATAGGCCCCACCTTGATGTATGTAGTCAATCCACACCGTCCATCCCATTCTACAGATCATTTTAGGCATTGAGCTGAAAGATGATGCTGATCCGAACTTCTGGTGGGTCGTGGCGTGGGAAACAGTTTCTTTACGATTGAAACCCCCTGTTGTTTCCATACCCCGATGCATGCCCAATATTGGGCTTGTTACGATTGTTATAGGCTGTAGGAACCAATGGGTGGGGTGGATTTATCGGATGCAGGTCCCACGCATGAAAAACCACGAGATTTCGTGATTTCAAAAAAAAAAAAAAAAAACAACAACAACAACAGCAGCAACAGTGCTGCTGCTGCTGACAGGAGAGGACGCTCAGGCGTCTTGCGTCATTACAGGCGGGCGGAAGGCAGGGACCCACGGCCCGTGCCGTGGACCCCACCATGATGTATTTATGCCATCCAATCTGCTCATGAGGTGGGCCACTCCCTGAAGTGGGCCCCCTTCAAATTCCAGCCTCATCCAACGCTCGGGTGGCTCACATCATGGGAAACAATGGGATTGAACGTATACCATTGACACCTTTTTTTGGGCCACAGAAGTTTTGGATCAAAATGAAATTTGTTTTGCCTCATCATCCAGGTCTATGTGACCTTAACATCAGGTTGGATGGGAAACAAACGTTATGGTGGGCCCCACGTGGGAACCACCATTGATGTATGTCTTGTGTTCCCACCGTCCAGGCGGACGGTGGAACCAACCATGATATATGTATTGTATTCACACCGTCCAGCGGACGGTGGAACCCACGGTGATGCATGTGCTCTATTCACACTTTCCTACGACAGTGGGACCTACCATGATGCATGGGTTGCATCCAATCTGTCCATCCATATTAAAACCTCATTTTGTGGCATGATCTAAAGAATGAGCCTGATCCATAGTTCGGTGGGACCCACCCTTGATGCATGTGTTGCATCTAAACGGTCCAACCGTTTGGCAAGCTTTTCTTAATGGGTTTGAGACTAAAAATAAGATAGATCTATAGTTCAAGTGGACCCCACCTTGTATATGTATGAGGCCCATTTTGATTTATTTGTGGCCGTCCATTGAGGCCCACCTTGGTATATATATATAAGTCCCAAATGATTAGGCCCATCTTGTCATGTTTATGGCCCGTTGTTGAGGTCCACCTTTATGTGTATGAGGTCGTTGTTGAGGCTCACCTTGATGTGAATGTAAGGCCCATGTTATGAGCCCCATTGTAATGTATTTGGGGCCCATGGGTTAAGGCCCACTGTGATGTATTCAAGGCCCATGGGATATGGCCCATTGCAATGTACATAAGGCCCATTGGTGTGGCCCATTTGATATGCATATGGCCATGTGGTGAGGCCCACATTGATGTAGTTGTGGCCGTCCGTTGAGGCCCACCTTGATATATATAAGGCCCATTTAAGGAGGCCCATCTTAATGTAGTTATGGCCCATCCATTTAGGCCCACCTTGATATACATGAGGCCCATTTGATGTAATGGAGGCCCATGAGTCGAGGCCCAATGGGATGTACATAAGGCCCATTGAATATAATTCCACCATGGTCTATGTAATGACATTTAGTGCAGGCCATGCCTTGGGAGCAATGTTGGTTTGACGTCCACATTGTAAGAATAATGTTGGTTAAATGTCTGCATTATGACTCTCTCTAGGGCCCATTGATGGGCCCATACTTGTTGTGTGTAGGTCGTCGTCTAGGCTCATCTGCATTGTAAGGATAGTTCATTACTTTATAACCTGCTTAGTATAATTCCATGACTCATGCAATACGCATCATATGTATGCTTGATATGAGTAGTGACTGATCATTGCATACGCCATTGGGTAGACTATTTACGAGACTCCTTATGAGACGGAGTGCCCACATTATCGCGTCGTACTCGCAGGATTACTGCATGACTGGATAGCGTGACTCATGCATCTCGCATATATGTGACTTGATCATTGTACGCCCTAGCGACATCAGGGTCGTGGCCTCCACAGTTACATCGTGGATAGCTATATGGGACACCAGAAATATTTGGTTCTAGCACTATGGGCACTTAGGATGTCCTTGGGTGAAAATCTCAGAACCTTCGAGGCCAGCAGTAGCCCCAACGTCTAGACCGAGTGGATCATGAGCGCCCGAGTGCCGAATACCAGTAAGCCGCGTCTCCTACTATGTCGTGGTCGGTTGGAAGGGGGTGTGGCCTTATTCGCTCGAGTGAGGGGGCTATAAGCTAGGCTGAGTATGACCAGCTCATAAATGGGTCCGCTATCGACGAGCCGAGTAGGTATTGGCAGACTACTTGCTAGGCAGATAGTGAGGTCTCTTCCACTCGTAGGGCTGTGTAGCTAGGGAGGAGGCAGTCGGTGTGAAGTGTAATAGACCCCGGTGATTTCCCTAGAGAGCAATCGTACTGATATGTGGACTTATTGGGCAGGAATTGCATATCCATTCATTCATTCATTCACTATCCACTCGGGCTAGTGATGCGTAACTATTTGTTGCGTGTCCCTTCGCATAGCCAGGATTTCGGTTGGACGCGCGACTAGCCTGAGATTAAGAGTTTACCACAGTGTCTGACTACCCAAATTTAGGTATGGGACTGGTTTGGATAGAAGTCCCTTGTGATGGACCTCATAACCTATGATACTTCGTACTATCATCCTGACTTCACATTCCAGCATGGTCATTTCATTCGCACCGCATATCACATTGCATCTGCAGTACTTAGCTTTTGGGTTACTATGTTTTTGCACTTATATGGCCTAGATGAGGTTGATGGTATTCGTGGCTCGTCAGGATTTGCATATTGCATTGCATCCTCAACATCTGTTATTGTCTTATTATGTTTTGCATCGCATAGCCTTGGTACTGCTGATAGCACTCATGAACTTATCTGTATATTTCCGCTTACTCTGATATCTTATGATTCATGATCTTGTTAGTATTTCCGCTTATTCCGATGATGCATGATTTATAGGCTTTATGGTATACTTGGCACTTACCTTACACTTTCACCACTCTCTAAGCTTTCTATAAGCTTATGCACGATAGATGCGTGCAGGTGGCGTTAGGTTGCAGCAGCGTTGAGTTTGAAGCGTGCAGCCGAGCTTTTGGAGTTTCTATTACTCTCATTATATTGTATTTCCTTTTCCGCATTGTACTTAAAGTTTTATTATAGTGGATATGTGGTGTTGTTGTTTTATGACTTGGTTATGCTTGTGGTTATGCTCCATTACAAAAAAAAAAATCATACTGAAAATTCTTTTTGTAGGATCTCAGGATCGAAAATCTGGCATATGGGTGCTGGAAGCCGAGAATGGGGTACTACGGAGGCTGTCGGCACCGGATTCGGCGATCGAGAATTTTGTGAGCCCATTTTCCGAGTTTGGGGAGTGACAGAAACCCTAGAACAAGTTAGGGTTAGAGTTTCCTTACATAAGAATGATGTCAGAATTGCCAGAAGAGCGATTGGAAGGTGATGGCTAAGCACGTATAGTAGTGGGATAGAGTATCAGGAAGATGCTCCCACTACTCTCACACTTTCTCTCTCTTTTCTCTCTTCTCTCTCCTAGGTTTTCTCAAATTCGTGTGGAATGAGAGAGTGAGGGTTTAAGGTCCTTATATAGGCCCAGAACTCACCAAATTAGACCCAGGGCCAAGGTATACTTAGGTTATGTCCAAATACGGACTGTTCCGTCTCAACGGAGCACTTCTGGAGCCCCCCCTTGAGCCAAAGGTCGGACTTAAGTTCACTAACTATGGATCTAGGTCGAGTTAAGTTTTCATTCCAATCGGGTTCCCAGATCACACGTGGCGAACCAGTTTCAGTTCAACGGTCACCGAAACTCGATCAGGGTTACAAGTACACGGACATGTATGAAAAATGTTCCCTGATCCGAGGGTGTATTTGGGTCATATTTTGACGGTCTAATTGCTTATATCAGGCCCGCAAGCGACAACTCTCAAATTACTTAAATTCAGAATTTATTTCTAATTATTTCACGTTTCTCACACTCTTCACTCCGGGCTCAAGCGAATAGCCGTGGGACACTATTTGGATTTGATTTTCGAGATGGTTGTCAAGCCCAGCAAGGCGGTCCTAATTCTATAACCTCGTATTATTCGAACTTTTGATGTGCGGTCCAAATCTGATACGGAGTTTCGTGATGCTCCCGAGAGCAGCCGGGTAATGATATTGATCCTAGATTTTAGGGTAACCTAGCGTCACTGATTCTACAAGTTTTGGGTCTTACAAATCGGATTTAAAGTGATTAGTGCGGATTTCGTATGTGATCTAGTTTAGCACTTAGTTAACTTTGTCTAATTTCTAAAGGATTTAGTCCTGTAAGATTTCTATCCAAGGTGGTACTTGGGCCTTTGTAGTTTGTATATAAAGTGATCCAAGTAATTAGTACTTAACTAAATCACGCCCTAATTACAACAGAAGAAGGTCCTAGGGCAGGAGAGACTGATGTTTCTAAATAACCTATTTGTCGATGATTCCATAAGGTTAATGGTCAAAAGCCCATTTTATTTATGTATGTACTATTTACAGTAATTTTGAGTTTGAGTATTGTTCTTCATCACCTAAACTTTAAGATTTGTGTCTAATGTGAAAGTACTTAGAAAGATTTAAAGAACAAGGTGGTGCGAGATGAGATTTGCGAAGGAAAAGGGTTAAAAAGAGATTTTAGACTTTGAGATTGAGTTCTGACAAGTTAATAAGGTGTTCGGATCGACCCATTGCCTAAGGACGTCTATCTCCAGGTTGGCAAAAATCTGGGGTGTCACAGATGGTCCAGATCACTTTTGTCATCGACCAGGCCTTTTCTGATCCATCTTTAGCGGTAGGCTAAACTAGTTCATTCTACCCCAAAATCATATATTTTACGTTAGATAGCTCATTCCGGATTGTGAGACATGCCCGATTTAATGTCCGATGGTCTGGATCACTTCTGTCGTCGACCCGGCCTTTTCTGATCCATCTTTGGCGGTAGGCTAAAGTAGCTCGTTCTACCCAAAAATTATATATTTTACGTCAGGTAACTCATTTTGGATTGCGAGATATGCCCGATTTAAGGTCTGATGGTCTGCATAACTTCTATCGTCGACCGGGCCTGTTCTGATCCATCTTTGGCGGTATTTTGCATATCCGGCATGTGTAACCTGGCATAGTCGGGTTAGTTGGCTAAAGTAGCTCATACTACACCAAAATCATATATTTTACGTCAGATAACTCATTCCAGATTGCGAGATACGTCCGATTTAAGGTCCGATGATCTGGATGACTTCTCTCGTCGACCGAGCCCTTTTTTATACATCTTTAGCGGTATTTCGTAAATCCTTCTTTGGCAACCTGGCATAGCCGGGTTTGTTGGCTAAAGTAGCTCGTTCTACCCTAAAATCATATATTTTACGTCAAATAACTCATTCCGGATTGCGAGATACGCCCGATTTAAGGTCCGATGGTCTGGATCACTTCTCTCATCAACCGGGCCTTTTCAGATCCATCTTTGGCAGTAGGCTAAAGTAGCACGTTCCACCCTAAAATTATATATTTTACATCAGATAACTCATTCTGGATTGTGAGGTACGCCCGATTTGAAGTTGGATGGTCTGGATCACTTCTATCGTCGACCGGGCCATTTCTGATCCATCTTTGGCGGTAGGCTAAAGTAACTCGTTCTACCCCAAAATCATATATTTTACGTCAGGTAACTCATTCCGGATTACGAGATAAGCCTGATTTAAGTTCCGATAGTCTAGATCACTTATGTTGTCGACAGAGCCTTTTCTGATCCCTCTTTGGCGGTAGGCTAAAGTATCTCGTTCTACGTCAAAATCAAATATTTTACATCAGATAACTCATTCCGAATTTCAAGATACGCTCGATTTAAGGTCCGATGGTCTAGATCACTTCTGTCGTCGACCGGGCCTTTTCTGTTCCATCTTTGGTTGTAGGCTAAACTAGCTCGTTCTACCCCAAAATCATATATTTTACGTTACATAGCTCATTCCGGATTGCGAGACAAACCCGATTTAAGGTCCGATGGTCTGTATCACTTCTATCGTCGACCCGACCTTTTCTGATCCATCTTTGGCGATATTCTAAAGTAGCTCGTTCTACCCAAAAATAATATTTTTTACGTCAGATAACTCATTCTGGATTGCAAGATACGCCCGATTTTTGGTCTGATGGTCTGGATCACTTCTGTCGTCGACTAGGCCTGTTCTGATCCATCTTTGGTGGTATTTCGCATATCCGGCATGTGCAACCCAGCATAGTCAGGTTAGTTGGCTAAAGTAGTTCATTCTACCCCAAAATCATATATTTTACGTTAAATAACTCGTTCCGGATTACGAGATACGCCCGATTTAAGGTCCGATGGTCTGGATAACTTCTGTCGTCAACCGGGCTCTTTCTGATCCATCTTTGGTGGTATTTCGCAAATCCTTCTTTGGCAACCTGGTGTAGCAGGGTTGGTTGGCTAAAGTAGCTCGTTCTTCTCTAAAATTATATATTTTACGTCAAATAACTCATTCGGGATTGCGAGTTACGCCCAATTTAAGGTCCGATGGTTTGGATCAGTTCTCTCGTCGACCGGGCCTTTTTAGATCCATCTTTGGCGGCAGACAAAAGTATCTCGTTCCACCCTAAAATCATATATTTTACATCAGATAACTCATTCTAGATTGCGAGATATGCCCGATTTGAAGTCTGATGGTTTGGATCACTTCTGTCGTCGACCGGGCCGTTTCTGATCCATCTTTGGCGGTAGGCTAAAGTAACTCGTTCTACCCCAAAATCATGTATTTTACGTCGGGTAACTCATTCTGAACTAAGAGATATGCCTGATTTAAGTTCCGATGGTGTGGATCACTTCTGTCTTTGATCGGGCTTTTTCTAATCCATCTTTGGTGGTGTTTCGCAAATCCAGATTGGGCAACCCGGCTTATCCGGGTTGGTTGGCTAAAGTAACTCGTTCTACCCCAGAATCATATATTTTACGTCAGATAACTCATTCCGGATTGCAAGATATGCCCGATTTAAGGTCCGATGGTCTGGATCACTTCTCTCGTTGACCGGGCCTTTTCAGATCCATCTTTGGCAATAGGCTAAAGTATCTCATTCTTCCCCAAAATCATATATTTTACGTTAGATAACTCAATCCGGATTGCGAGACATGCCTGATTTAATGTCTGATGGTCGAGATCGCTTCTGTCATCGACCGAGCCTTTTCTAATCCATCTTTGACGAGAGGCTAAAGTAGCTCGTTTTACCCTGAAATCATATATTTTACGTAAGATAGCTCATTCCGGATTGTGAGATACGCCCGATTTAAGGTCCGATGATTTGTATCACTTCTATCGTTGACCGGGCCTTTTCTAATCCATCTTTGATGGTATTTCACAAATTTGGCTTTGGCAACCCGGCATGTCCAGGTTGGTTGGCTAAAGTAGCTCGTTATACGCCCAAATCAAATATTTTACATCAGATAACTCATTCCGAATTTTGAGATACACCCGATTTAAGGTCTGATGGTCTAGATCACTTCTGTCGTCGACCGGGCCTTTTCTGATCCATCTTTGGTGGTAGGCTAAAATAGATTGTTCTACCCCAAAATCATATATTTTATGTTAGATAGCTCATTCCGGATTGCGAAACATGTCCGATTTAAGGTCCGATGGTCTGGATCACTTCTGTCATCGACCCGGCCTTTTCGGATCCATCTTTGGTGGTAGGCTAAAGTAGCTCGTTCTACCCAAAAATCATATATTTTACTTCAGATAACTCATTCTGGTTTTCGAGATACGCCCGATTTAAGGTCCGATGGTCTGGATCACTTCTGTCGTCGACCAGGCCTGTTCTGACCCATCTTTGGCGGTATTTCACATAACCGGCATGTTCAACCCAGCATAGTCGGGTTAGTTAGCTAAAGTAGCTCATTCTACTCCAAAATCATATATTTTACGTCTGATAACTCATTACGGATTGCGAGATATGCCCGATTTAAGGTCCGATGGTCTGGATGACTTCTGTCGTCGACCAGGCCCTTTTTTATCCATCCTTGGCGATATTTCGCAGATCATTCTTTGGTAATCGAGCATAGCAGGGTTGGTTGGCTAAAGTAGCCGGTTCTACCCTAAAATCTTATATTTTACGTCAAGTAACTCATTCTGGATTGCGAGTTACACCCGATTTAAGGTCCGATGGTCTAGATCACTTCTCTCGTCAATCGAGCCTTTTCAGATCCATCTTTGGTGGTAGGCTAAAGTAGCTCGTTCCACCCTAAAATCATATATTTTACATCAGATAACTCATTCAGGATTACGAGATACGCTCGATTTGAAGTCCGATGGTCTGGATCACTTCTGTCATCGACCGAGCCGTTTCTGATCCATCTTTCGTGGTAGGTTAAAGTAACTCATTTTACCCCAAAATCATATATTTTACGGGAGGTGACTCATTCCGGATTGCGAGATACGCCTGATTTATGTTCCGATGGGCTGGATCACTTATGTCGTCGACCGAGCCTTTTCTGATCGAACTTTGGCGGTAGGCTAAAGTAGCTCGTTCTACCCCAAAATCATATATTTTATGTCCGATAACTCATTCCGGATTACGAGATACGCTCGATTTAAGGTCCGATGGTCTGGATCACTTTTGTTGTTGACCGGGCCCTTTCTAATCCATCTTTGGTGGTATTTTGCAAATCCGTCTTCGGCAACCCGGCATAGATGGGTTGGTTGGCTAAATTAGCTCATCCCAAAATCATATATTTTACGTCAGATAACTCATTCTGAAATGCGAGATACACCCGATTTAAGGTCCGATGGTCTAAATCACTTCCGTCGTCGACCGGGCCTTTTCTGATCCATCTTAGGCGGTAGGTTAAACTAGCTCGTTCTACTACAAAATCATATATTTTACATTAGATAACACATTCGAAATTGCGAGACACGCCCGATTTAAGGTCCAATGGTCTGGATCACAACTGTCGTCGACCGGGCCTTTTCTGATCTATCTTTGGCGACGGGCTGAAGTAGCTCGTTCTACCCCAAAATCATGTATTTTGCATCAGATAACTCATTCCAGATTGGGAGATACGCCCGATTTAAAGTCCGATGGTGTGGATCATTTCTGCCGTCGACCGCGCCGTTTCTGATCCATCTTTGGCGGTAGGCTAAAGTAGCCCGTTCTACCCCAAAATCATATATTTTACGTCAAGTAAATCATTCCGGATTACGAGATACGCCCGATTTAAGTTCCGATGGTCCCAATCACTTCTGTCTTTGACTAGACCTTTTTTAATCCATCTTTGGCATTATTTCGCACATCCGGCTTGGGTAACTCGGCATAGCTGTGTTGGTTGGTAAAAGTAGCTCGTTCTATCCCAAAATCATAAATTTTATGTCTGATAACTCTTTCCGGATTGTGAGATACACCCGATTTAAGGTCCGATGGTCTAGATCACTTCTGTCGTCAACCAGGCCTTTTCTGATCCATCTTTGGCGGTAGGCTAAACTAGCTCGTTCTACCCGAAAATCATATATTTTATGTCAGATAGCTCATTCTGGATTGCGAGACACGACCGATTTAAGGTCCGATGGTCTTGATCACTTCTATCGTCGACCGGGCCTTTTCTGATCCAACATTGGCGGTAGGCTAAAGTAGCTCGTTCTACCCCAAAATCATATATTTTACATCAGATAACTCATTCTGGATTGCGAGATATGCCCGATTTAAGGTCTGATGGTCTGGATCACTTTTGTCCTCGTCCGGGCTTGTTCTGATCCATCTTTGGCGGTATTTTGCATATCCGGCTTGTGCAACCTGGCATATCCAGGTTGGATGGCTAAAGTAGTTCATTCTATCCCAAAATCATATATTTTACATCAAATAACTCATTCGGATTGCGAGATACGACCAATTTAAGGTCCAATGGTATGGATCACTTCTATCGTCGATTGTGCCTTTTCAGATCCATCTTTGGTTGTACGCTAAAGTAGCTCATTCCACCCTAAAATCATATATTTTACATCAGATATCTCATTTCGGATTGCGAGATACGCCTGATTTGAAGTCCGATGGTCTGGATTACTTATGTAGTCGACCAGACCATTTCTAATCCATCTTTGGCGGTAGGCTAAAGTAGCTCGTTCTACCCCAAAATCATATATTTTCTGTCGGGTAACTCATTCCGGATTACGAGATATGCCTGATTTAAGTTTCGATGGTCTGGATCACTTCTGTCTTTGATCGGGCCTTTTCTAATCCATCTTTGGACGTATTTCGCAAATCCGGCTTGGGCAACATGGCATAGCCAGGTTGGTTGGCTAAAGTGGCTCGTTCTACCCCAAAATCATATATTTTACGTCAGATAACTCATTTCGGATTGCGAGATACGCTCGATTTAAGGTCTGACGGTCTGGATCACCTATGTCCTTAACCGAGCCTTTTCAGATCCATCTTTGGCGATAGGCTAAAGTATCTCGTTCTACAATAAAATCATATATTTTACGTCAGATAACTCAATCTGGATTGCGAGACCCGCCCGATTTAAGGTCCGATGGTCTGGATCGCTTCTATCGTCGACCGGGCCTTTTCTGATCCATCTTTGACGGTAAGCTAAAGTAGCTCGTTCTACCCCAAAATCATATATTTTATGTCAGATAGCTTATTCCAGATTGCGAGATATGCCCGATTTAAGGTTCGATGATCTGGATCACTTTTGTTGTTGACCGGGCCTTTTCTAATCCATCTTTGGCAGTATTTCACAAATCCAGCTTTGGCAACCCGACATAGTCGGGTTGGTTGGCAAAAGTAGCTCTTTCTACACCAAAATTATATATTTTATGTCAGATAACTCATTCCGGATTTCAAGATACGCCCGATGTAAGGTCCGATAGTCTAGATTACTACTGTCGTCAACCGAGCCTTTTCTGATCCATCTTTGGCGGTAGGCTAAATTAGCTCGGTCTACCCCAAAATCATATATTTTACGTCAGATAACACTTTCCGGATTACGAGACACGTCCGATTTAAGGTCCAATGGTCTGAATCACTTCTGTGGTCGACCGGCCCTTTTCTGATATATCTTTGGCGACTGGCTAAAGTAGCTTGTTCTACCCCAAAATCATATATTATACATCAGATAACTCATTCCAGATTGCGAGATATGCCCGATTTAAGGTCCGATGGTCTGGATCACTTCTACCGTCGACCATGCTGTTTCTGATCCATCTTTGGCGGTAGGCTAAAGTTGCCCGTTCTACCCCAAAATCATATATTTTACGTCAGGTAAATCATTCCGGATTGCGAGATATGCCCGATTTAAGTTCTGATGGTCTGGATCACTTCTATCTTTGACCGGGCCTTTTCTAATCCATCTTTGACAGTATTTCGGACATCCGGCTTGGGTAACTCGGCATAGCCATGTTGGTTGGCCAAAGTAGCTCATTCTATTCCAAAATCATATATTTTATGTCAGATAACTCATTCCGGATTGTGAGATACTTCCGATTTAAGGTCCGATGCTCTAAATCACTTCTGTCGTCGACCGGACCTTTTCTAATCTATCTTTGGCGGTAGGCTAAACTAGCTCGTTCTACCCCAAAATCATATATTTTACGTCGGATAGGTCATTTTGGATTGCGAGACATGCCCGATTTAAAGTCCGATGGTCTGGATTACTTCTTTCCTCAACCGGGCCTTTTCTGATCTAACATTGACGGTAGGTTAAATTAGTCGTTCTACCCCAAAATCATATATTTTACGTCAAATAACTCATTCCGGATTGCAAGATACGCCCGATTTAAGGTCCAATGGTATGGATCACTTCTGTCGTCGACCAGGCCTTTTTAAATCCATCTTGGTTGTAGACTAAAGTAGCTTGTTCCACCCAAAAATTATATATTTTACATCAGATAACTCATTCTGGATTGCGAGATACGCACGATTTGAAGTCCGATGGTCTAGATCACTTCTGTTGTCGACGGAGCCGTTTCTGATCCATCTTTGGCGGTAGGCTAAAGTAGCTTGTTCTACCCCAAAATCATATATTTTACGTCGGGTAACTCATTCCGGATTACGAGATACGCCTGATGTAAGTTCCGATGGTCTAGATCACTTCTGTCTTTGATCGAGCCTTTTCTAATCCATCTTTGGAGGTATTTCACAAATCCGGCTTGGGTAACCCGGCATCGCCGGGTTGGTTGGCTAAAGTAGCTCGTTCTACCCCAAAATCATATATTTTACGTCAGATAACTCATTCCGGATTGTGAGATACGCTCGATTTAAGGTCCAATGGTCTACATCACTTCTGTCGTTGACCGGGCCTTTTTCGATTCATCTTTGGTGATAGGCTAAAGTATATCGCTCTACCCCAAAATCATATATTTTACGCAGATAACCCAATCCGGATTGCGAGACACGCCCGATTTGAGGTCCGATGGTCTGGATCGCTTCTGTCGTCGACCGGGCCTTTTCTAATCCATCTTTGACGGTAGGCTAAAGTATCTCGTTCTACCCCAAAAACATATATTTTACGTCAGATAGCTCATTCCGAATTACGAGATAAGCCCGATTTAAGGTTCGATGATCTGAATCACTTCTGTCATTGACCAGGCTTTTTCTAATCCATCTTTGGTGGTATTTTACAAATCCGGCTTTGGCAACCCGGCATAGCCGGGTTGGTTGGCTAATGTAGCTTGTTCTACGCCAAAATCAAATATTTTATGTCAAATAACTCATTCTGAATTTCGAGATACGCCCGATTTAAGGTCCGATTGTCAAGATCGCTAATGTCGTCGACCGGGCCTTTTTCGATCCATCTTTGGCAGTAGGCTAAACTAGCTCGTTTTACCCCAAAATCATATATTTTACGTTAGATAGCTCATTCCGGTTTGCGAGACACGCCCGATTTAAGGTCCGATGGTCTGGATCACTTCTGTCGTTGACTCGGCCTTTTCTGATCCATCTTTAGCGATAGGCTAAAGTAGCTCGTTCTACCCAAAAATCATATATTTTACATCAGACAATTCATTCTGGATTGCGAGATATGCCCGATTTAAGGTCCGATAGTCTGGATCACTTCTGTCATCGACCGGGCCTGTTCTGATCCAACTTTGGCGGTATTTCGTATATCCAGTATGTGCAACCCGGCATAGTAGGGTCAGTTGGCTAAAGTAGCTCATTCTACCCCAAAATCATATATTTTACGTCAGATAACTCATTCCGGATTGCGAGATACGCCCGATTTAAGGTCCGATGGTCTAGATGACTTCTGTCGTCGACCAAGCCCTTTCTGATCCATCTTTGGTGGTATTTCACAAATCCTTCTTTGGTAACCCGGCATAGCCAGGTTGGTTGGCTAAAGTAGCTCGTTCTACCCTAAAATCATATATTTTACGTCAAATAACTCATTTCGGATTGCGACACACCCAATTTAAGGTCCGATGGTCTGGATCACTTCTGTCGTCGACCCGACCTTTTCTTATCCATCTTTGGCGGTAGGCTAAAGTAGCTCGTTCTACCCAAAAATCATATATTTTACGTCAGATAACTCATTCTGGATTGCGAGATACGCCCGATTTAAGGTCCGATGGTCTGGATCACTTTTGTCATCGACCGGGCCTGTTCTGGTTCATCTTTGGCGGTATTTCCCATATCTGGCATGTGCAACCCGGCATAGTAGGGTTAGTTGGTTAAAGTATCTCATTATACCCCAAAATCATATATTTTACGTCAGATAACTCATTCCGGATTGCGAGATATGCCCGATTTAAGGTCCGATGGTCTGGATGACTTCTGTCGTTGATCGGGCCCTTTCTGATCCATCTTTGGCGGTATTTCACAAATCCTTCTTTGGCAACCCGGCATAGCCGTGTTGGTTGGCTAAAGTAGCTCGTTCTACCCTAAAATCATATTTTTACATTAAATAACTCATTCCGGATTGCGAGACACGCCCGATTTAAGGTCCGATGGTCTGGATCACTTCTGTCGTCAACCCGGCCTTTTCTGATCCATCTTTGGCGTAAGCTAAAGTAGCTTGTTTTACCCAAAAATCATATATCTTACATCAGATAACTCATTCTGGATTGCGAGATACGCCCGATTTGAAGTCCGATGATCTGGATCACTTCTGTCGTCGATCGGGCCTTTTCTGATCCATCTTTGGCAGTTGGCTAAAGTAGCTTGTTCTACCCCAAAATCATATATTTTACGTTAGGTAACTCATTCCGGATTGCGAGATACACTTGATTTAAGTTCTAATAGTCTGGATCACTTCTGTCGTCGACCGGGCCTTTTCAGATCCATCTTTGGCAGTAGGCTAAAGTAACTCGTTCTACCCCAAAATCATATATTTTACGTCAAATAACTCATTCCGGATTGCGAGATACACCCGATTTAAGGTCCGATGCTTTAGATCACTTTCGTCGTTGACCACGCCTTTTCTAATACATCTTTGGCGGTATTTCGCAAACCAGCTTGGGCAACCCGGTGTAGCCATGTTAGTTGGCTAAAGTAGCTCGTTCTACCCCAAAATTATATATTTTACGTCAGATAACTCATTCCGGATTGCGAGATATGCCCGATTTAAAGTCCAATGGTCCGGATCACTTCTGTCGTCGACTGGGCCGTTTCTGATCCATCTTTGGGGGTAGGCTAAAGTAGCTCGTTCTGCCACCAAATCATATATTTTACGTCAGATAACTCATTTCGGATTGCGCGACAAGCCCGGTTTAAGGTCCGATGGTTTGGATCACTTCTGTCGTCGACCGAGCCTTTTCTGATCCATCTTTGGCGGTAGGCTAAAGTAGCCTGAAAATCATATATTTTACATCAGGTAACTCATTCCGGATTGTGAGATATGCCCGATTTAAGGTCCGATGGTCTGGATCACTACTGTCGTTGACCGGGCCTTTTCTAATACATCTTTGGCGGTATTTCGCAAATCCGGCTTGGGTAACCTGGCTTAGCCGGGTTGGTTGGCTAAAGTAGCTCGTTCTACCCCAAAATCATATATTTTACGTCAGATAATTCATTCTGGATTGCTAGATATGCCTGATTTAAGGTTCGATGAACTGGATCAATTCTGTCGTTAACCGGGCCTTTTCTGATCCATCTTTGGTGGTAGGTTAAACTAGCTCGTTCTACCCAAAAATCATATATTTTACGTCAGATAACTCATTCCGGATTGCGAGTCACGCTTGATTTAATGTCCGATGGTCTGGATCACTTCTGTCGTCGACCGGGCCTTTTCATATCCATCTTTGGCGGTAGGCTAAAGTAGCTCGTTCTACCTTAAAATCATATATGGTCCATCTGCAGGCCAAAAATCAAATCTTAAGTAATCCTATTGAGGAGATTTCTAAAGCATAGTCCATCCATGGTAGGACGACTGGCAAACCATTGGCCCAACTTGTCAGAACTGAAAGCTCATGCATACTGTGCAAATATGCAGGCTACATATCATATAATTCCTTTGATGTTTATATATAGTATGTAAAGACGTATAAACGCAAATATAGCCATTCTTCTGGTTATATATAGTATGATGTTTATATATAGTATGTAAAGACGTATAAACGCAAGTATGTAAAGACGTATAAACAACTCCATCGAAATCTTCTTCATCAGGAAACTCATGTTGTCTCAGCCTGCTGAGAATCTCTGATCGGTCACTCCAACAAGCCACATCTATCCTTTCTGGTTTTCTTCTCCATCACCGTCTGGCCATCAAATCCATGATTCTCCATCACCGTCGGATCTAAACCCATCTCCAAATCTCCAAATCTAGCTACATCATCCTTTGTTCAGATTCGACATCGTCACTGCCGCTTCACCTTGATCATTGGAGTGGTTGTTGGAGGGGGGAGTTGTTTATTTGGTGAGCTATGTTTCCACTGTTGCGAACACTTTGGGTCTTCATGAAAGTCTGTGCGGAAGAGTGGGCCCTCAAGATTCGACGGTTTACACGATATGGGATCTCCACAAAGTCGATGTTGAACGGTTCAGGTCTAGCGGTCCACCTAACCACTACTGGAGCTTATGAGTCTAATCACCCCTCTAATTCTACAGTATAGATGGCCTCAGATTACAATCTACGGCTTATATCATTTGAGGGACAATCTAGATGGACAATATTAATATCTCCTTTTTTTTTTTTTTTTTTTTTGTACTCTCGTTGTTTCTTGATATGATTTTCATGAGAGGACCTCTTCCCATTTATAGGGAAGGACCAGAAGTTTGGAAGAGACAAGAGATTATTCAGTCTTATCGTTATCTCCTCATCTAAATCTTCGTTTAAAGTTACATTTGTAATTCAACTTTAGATGGAAGAAAGAAACAAGATTAATAAAAAAGAGGTTAAACCTCATGGGACCCACCCACTAGTGATTACCCCTAAGTGGGCCCCACGGGCCTATGTCCAACACTTCATTTACAGGATGGGGTATTCTCATTCATTGACTTGCGGATTTTGATTGGTGCCGAGGGCCTTGATCAGTCTTTCTTGCGCCTTTATGCCTTTGACAATGTATCTTCATCGTAACATGCCTTTTGATAAGATGCGCTTTTCTTTTTTCCTTTCTCATTTGTGTTGGGTGTTTTGAATTGGACCCGTTTGCGCCGGGTGTGTGGACTAGACCCATTATTCTATCGGGTGTATAGACCAAACCCATTTGTGCTAGGTGTATGGATCGGACCATTTTTTGATGTCGAAATATCTAAAGCTATCGAAAGAGCAATGGTAGATATCCTAGCCACTGGAAGTGTGTATCCACCGGAAGAGCAATGGGTGAAATCTAGGCCATTAGAAGTGCCACTAGATCATTCATCAGTCATTGGTGTCAATGGTTCACATCCCAAAAGTCATCAAAAGTATCTACTTACCTGATGCTACTCGTCGTTTCGTTGCCTCATTTGCTCACCTCACGTTATTCTTGCATTTTACTTCTGCTTTTGCATAAATGGTCATCGTACCTTTCAAACTCAAGTTACTCATTTCGGAGAGCCTTGATTTTGGTAGGGATTATTAGAGTATATTAGAGCAATATTATTATATTAGGAATTTTCCTTATTTGTTAAGATGTGTATCTAGTAAGATCTCTCTAGATCTCTCATCGACTCTGTATTCATGTTATTTTCAGTGAATTAGAGATATGCCAATTTCCACACAAACCTCTTGTGGTTCTACACTCTTAATATGTGTTGCCATGGTTATCTAACTCTTCTTTTTTCCGGCTATAAAGGCCACTTCATATTGTCTCTGTCATGCCTGATGCGGATCATGAACAGGATGCATATACAACGTCGACACTCACCTACGTTTATTCATGTGCTCTTCAGTCATGTTCTAGAGTTAATTGAGTATCATTTCACTTGTTTATGATGGTTGCTGCCTCAATCACATATAGAGCATGCATTTGTTCATGGAGATTTAGGTTATTAGAACTGAAGTGGGATTCAGTTCATGACTAAAGCGGGTTTCAATCATGATCTCAAATCAGGTGGGTTTCAGTTTACATGTTTGTTGTAGAACCACATTCTACTCACACCACATATAGAGCATAAGTTTGTCCATAAAGATTTAGGTTATTAAAACTGACTAATGATCACTGCTAGTTGTCGAATGTTACTTAATGTACATTCCCATGTAGTACATCCAAACTATGCAAAAGGTCGGCCCTATCAAGAAGATCATCTGCTGCCTTGAATACCTGCCTGGATCCTCCAAAATGCCGGAGTACCCACGATAAAACAAGAAGACATGAACGTGTGTGATTGATTGCTGAGATTCACGTTGGAACATCCACTTTTAAAACAAAAGAAGATAGGAAAACATATTGATTCTGACTCAAAGAGACAAATGCACTACTCCTATAGTGTATCGGGACTGACCTTGTACTGTATCAGTACTGCATTAGTTTTTGTTAGTCATCGTCCTAGCCAGTGTAAAGAAAACTTAGTTGACTCGATCAATGCTTACATTAAGTTAAAGGATTAACATCATAAAGACTGAAAAGAAATAATTGAGCATTTGGAACACTGCATTGAGACCCCCCCCCCCCCCCCCCCCCGGATAATCAGATTATGTCACAGACACTTGGAAACTTGAAAAACTCAGATTCAGTACTTGACTGAGTTGTGGGTTGCATCTAACTCGGGACAAAGTTGACTCTAAGCTGAGTTTCTGACCTCCAATATTTCTATTTGGGATAGTGAAAGTAATAAAAGGATAGGGAACAATCTAAATATCTGCATTCCGAATAAGCTAAAATGGGAGAAGGTATTGCAATGAGAGCAATAAAGAAAGACTAGTAATTGAGGTGGAATGGTTAATCAATAATCTTGCTTGCTTTTGCTTGGTTGATTGGATATGATATTGTCATTATAGGTACTGCAGAGCCTAGCCCTTATAAAATGGCCTTGTTTTTGCTTGACTCTGCCGAACTGAAGAACGTTGACCATTAATATCGTCTTACACTTCCAACAATTTTGGGTGGGCTTTTAGATGGTAATGGGTAAAAGTTCTATGATCGACAACCCACCAGACATCAACCTTATTTTTGCTGAGCTCTTTGAATAAGTCGTGGCAGAGGCATGCATTGACATTAGTTACGTGCCAACCAGCCATGGAGGGTTAAATGAGGAACGAAGTCAGATACTGCTAGAAATTGTTTTGTAGTTTGTCAGAAATACTGTTCTCAATGCATGAAGTAGGGCCCCTATTTTTAGCAAATAGGATTATGTGATGCCATTAAAGAGGAGTTACATGTAGTCTGGCGAACTATTAAACTGATGCTCATGTACTAAGATATTCTATTATGCATTCTCTTTTCAGGTAGAGCAAGTATCACTACAAGAAAAATAGGAATTACCGGCGGCCAAAACCGCCCCTAAAAGTCCAAAAAACCGCCGCTATAATTATTACCGGCGGTCTGGCGGGTGCCGCAAAAAGGGGGCGTCGCTAAATCATTCACCGGCGCTCATCTATTTTCAGCGGCGTTTTTGGCACCCGCCACTAAAAGTTTACATTTAGCGGCGCTTATTATCATTTACTGGCGACTCTGCTGACTGCCGGTAGAAATTGTACAAGCGCCGCTGAAAACTCTCATAGCGCTGCTAGAAAATTTATGAAACGCCGCTAAAAGAGATGGAACACCGGTAAATTTTGCAACAAACGCCGCGAAAAAACTGTAACAAGAGATTAGAAACGCCAGTAAATCATTTACCAGTGCAAAAGAAAAAATAATACAAACAATTAAAAATTCTACTAAGCTGAATCTTCCAAATCAAAAGACCTTTACAAGATTAAATTAGCATTCAAACACAACCTGTAAATCATTTACAACCAGCCTCATTATAGGGGGCATGAGAATGAAAGGTTACATAATGGACAAAAAATTTACAGATTGAGACACAAGGAAAAACAAAAGAAAAAAAAAAGTCAACGGACTTCAGCGACGCCCGAGGCGAGACTTCTCAAATGCACCCCAAGAACTAGAACTCATGCCGTATAGAGGACCTTTGTCAGCACCACCCTGCCATGCATAGAGGTCAGGTAATAAAACAGTATGTACACTCATAATCTGAGTTACACTATCTAAAATTAAATTTTCAGTCAGAGATATTTCCTGCAAAAACAATCATACCAAATGAAGTCCATATCCATCCCCATATGAAGCAGCAAAGCCCCCCTCTGTTACCAATGCAAAGACAAAAGTTTACAAAACAAAATAAAATAACCAAAAAATAAATTTGATATAAAATAAAAGGAACCAATAAATACCTGTAACTAGCAGATGGAGGAGAATAGCTATGGATTTTTTTATATATAAATATGTGGACAAATTTTTCTTCCCTTTTTCTTCAAGGATAAAACTACATCATAAGCATCATAGCATGCAACTCAATATAAGCCTTTTTATAGAAGCATTAACTAGCATGCAACTCAATATCCAATATACATCTAACCAGTTGGAGTATCCAGCTTTGTGTGATGCCTAGAACTAAAAAGAAATAGGGAAAAAGAGAGAAAAAGAAAGAGAAGGAAAAGAAAAGATTATCACTCAGTTTCAACATAAGGAGCATTCAACAAAGTTTTCAACACATTGAGAGAATTTTGGTGAATTTCAAATAATGGAGGTGGGTTGGCAATATTTTAACACTAATAGGTGCCATTGTATTTTGAAAAGACAGGAGAAGGAATAAATTAACAGTGAAAATTGAATTATATATTAAAATACTATGTGATACTTCCTGGACCGAACTGGATTATGTATCTATGAGAATTCTTATGTGATACTTCCTATACAATATTTTTACATCTATGAGAATTTTTAGTGTGAACCGTCTAATGTATGCATGCATATTACAGCCTCATGGGTCCATTATAAAAAGCAAAAAGGGAAGAAGGTTCTTGTTTTCCTCATGCATTATATAGGGTCTGTTATGTACCTGTTTAGATGGAGCATGTGGATGACCCTTTCTGACAAAGAACCTTCGGTAATTTCAGCAGTTTAAACTCGGTCATTCACCAAATGACGTTGAAATCAACTCTTGGTCGACATACCGAAGAGCCACTGTATAGTTAGCCAGATCACATTCAAATTGTATTAGTGGACGATCATCCTAATTTCATCCACATTGCATGCTTGAGGAGAAGAAAAATGCATAGATGTCCTTGACTAGGATGTGTCTGCCAAAACCAACAACAATGACTGAGGCATGGGTGTATTTGAAGTAAAATATAAAATGAAATCGTGTTTTCATTGGGAAGAATTGAAGTCAACCCTAAAATAAACAAATGGCAAATAGAAATTACGGTCACTGGCCATTTACCGACTTCCGTCTCCATTCCTTCCTAGTGCACAAGGTGTGGCCAAATCAGGAAGATGATTAACAGTGTTTATAGGAATCTTCAGATCGATACTTCCTGGACCTTGGTTCATGCAGTGTTCTCGTAATCTTTTCCATATATGTAAAAATATCACACTTAAAAAATAATAAAAAAAAAATCAGCAATTGATATTTATACTCACCCTGTTTGGTAGACAGCTTTTTTTTCTACTTTCGGAAATAGAATAGTACAACTCTATAGTCTTCAAAGCTTGGGCTACCTTTGAGGACTTTTTACTGGGATTTGGCAATATGAAGCCTAGTCCCTTGATAGCCTATCCAATAGATCACCACCAGGCCATTCCTTATAGCCCATAGTTCTAACTATGAATGCATGTGGAAACACCAGCCTATCCAATAGATCACCACCAGAAGGATTATTTTACAGCTAAAGTGAACTTCATTTTCTAGAAAAATATAGCATGGAATCAAATGGAAACGAACCTGCTGTTTGGGAGATTCTTCAATGCATTAGGTACAAAACTCCTGTACAACCCAATGAAACCGTCAAGTGCCACGATACCTGCATTCACATTGGGCAATCAGAAGATTGCTTTCCTTCACAATAGGCAATTTCTATTGGAAGCAAATTAGAGATCAACAGTTGCACAACAAAAGACTACACGAACTAAACTGAGAACTGCAGTATCATTGTACAATACAATGTAGAATATTGGTTGGTTTAGTTATCATCTAGTGCATGAACAGATTTTTTTTTATATAATCATTTTAGTGTATGCAACCTGACTTCTTGTGTACAAAACAGATTTTTTTTTCCCATTCAAATTAACTGCAGTTTACTGCACCGGTTGCATTCTTCAGTTTTTAACACATCAAAACTAAGAAAGATAGGCCCGATAGTTGAACGCCTCTTTCTTGTGGAACCGAATGCAGTATAGTACAAGAATATTCTGGAACTATCTTATAAAACCCATGTTAAGGAAGTATGTTTGACAGATAAGCTACCAAGCAATAATTTCAAAAAGGGAGCAACCTTCTCTAGTCAATTCAGCCCCTTGCTCGCGTTCGCTCCTCTTCCTCAGCTCTTTTCCAAGCAGCCTGAGGAAAAAAAAAAAAAGATTAACAAAGGAAAAACAGGATTAGAAAAAGAAGCTGATTAAGAAAAATGTGAAAACAAGAAACAGAGTCTACTAATCTAGAACTACTTACTCTTTAAAAACCTCCTTAATACGTCTCTCCATTGGACTTTGTGGCTTGTAGTCATCATACTTGGGCAATTTGGAAACCCCAGGCCAGTTGTCTTCATCAGCAGATCCACACAATAAATAAATTTTATGCAATTGATCTGCTTGCAGCAAGCAAAAATAGAACAAGCATCAACCTTCTCTACTAGGATCACAAAGTAGGAGGCTTACTTTTCAAATCAGTACAATTAAAACCCCTACAGAAGTTTATATATATATATATATATATATATATATATAGCACCGGAGGTCACATAATTTGGCATAAAGACGCTTTCAATTGATGCATGGATTAAAATTGGATTAAAAGACCTAATCTACTGCATGGATTAAAATTCATCCTATATCTATTCCAGCAAGAAAGAAAAGAAATTGAAGACTTGCATCTTTTTCAAATTTTCTCCAAAAGGGCCTACAGAACTTTGATTCATCCAAGTTGGCCAAATCGAGTGTTTTAATCCGCAAAGAGCTTATTTTAACACAAAAAAGATGGATGTTTTCCTTGGCTGCTTTTTTATTTTCCATTTCCACCAATCCAAACAGCCCCTAACTGAATATATAAATTGTAAATTTGCATTAGACAAGTTGAAAAAACAAGCTTTGTTCTGTCACTTTCAACTGGTTTTCCCTTCTTTTTTACTTAAATGTCAATGATTGCATGGTGATTTTGGAAATAAGAAAACCTGGAGGCTTTAGGAATCTGATTAAATGGGTTATTGAGAGAAGAAGAATAGAACCTGGTAGTGCGATAAAAGTGTTGGAATGGCAGGACATCTCTGCCTTTGATGCATGGTGGCCAATTTGCAAGAGTTACACAATGAACAATAGCAACCTTTGACATATACAAGAATGTGTAATAAGTTATTGACCGATGAAGATAAAGACTGTTGCTGGAGTTGTATCAGCTGTTGCTGCCTGAGCTGAGTCTCAACCTGCTAGGTTTGAGAAATTTATTAGGCAGCAGACTGAATTTGTGTATGTGACTCAGAATGAGGCTGAGGAACTGCAAGTTTCTGTTTGTACAATTTAAAATACATTTCCAATCCATTCATCAGGAAAAAAGCTCCATAAAAAAGAATAAGAAAACCCATGAGCTAAAAAACATCAAAATAGAAACCCAAAGTGCAAATATATTACACAAGAGAAGGACCAAAACATCATAAAGAATTGGGGCTCTTCGCGATTTAACATGGGCTGAGGGTCTGTGATGGAAGTTGGGAAGTTTCCTTCCCAATCCAACCTACCAAACAGTCCCTTCCACTGATTGTGCCTATTGGCTGTGTTTGGCAAGCATCAAGGTATCAAATCCACCATTTGACCAGTAGACAGATTAACCTGCATTTTGTAGACATTGTAGGACAATACACCACAAACATCTCAGTTTATTAAAAAGTTGGAGCAAAACTGATATAAAATCCAACATGTCAATCAGCACTAACATGAGATGAGCTCATTTTTAGCTGAATTTGTATGGAAATTTTCTTTGCATACCTTGTCTACGGTGTTGTTCTGCCTGCATACTATATTTGCACTGCCAATATCACCTCTAGTTGAGAACTTACGCCTTCTTTTGTCACTGATATAACAACTGAAATGCCATGCACCACCAATTAGTAGGTTGTATGATAACAAAGCAGCAGAAAGAATCTGATAAATTAGGTCAAAAGCAATGGGAAGGGAGACTCTAAATAAATGAGGATAGAGCTTGAAATGTTTACAGGTGTTTAATTTTAACAAGGCCTGCTGCCTTAGAATAGCCTATAACAAATTAATGTTGAGTGACATAAATATCATAAGAGGCCATTTCTGGATACCTCCACCAAATATCACAGAACTTCTGCTAAAAATGATTTTGCCATTCAATCTAAAAGAAATAAATACTGGCGTGATTTAATGCCATTTTAAAAAATGAATGCAATAACCACTAATAAAAAAAAATCCACTATGCAGTTCTCACCAAGGAAATCAGCATCATCTAAAGACCAACAAACTGGAATCAGCTACATGAATCCTGTTCTGCCATTGCACTCCATCAAGGACCATTTTCTCAGATAAACTAGTTCTCATGAAGGAGATACATCCCTAAATATGGCCATGAATAACAGTAATTGCTAAAAGAACAACCTACTGAAAGAAAAAGAAAATGAGTTCCAGAATATAAACAAGCAATCAGAAGAGGAATCCCTTCTTGATGGATTATTTCAAAGCCTGACAAAGAATGAGATAAAGATTTTTATTTTTTATTTTTTCTTTAGTATGATAAGGAGACTTCTTTTTTCCTACTTCCCAATGATAAGTTCCTACTTTCCATTGATAAGTTGAAAGAGCTGATACAAAACATAATGCAGAGGTTGCTCGTAATCATCTCGACCCAGCCTCACAAGAAAAAGCAAACTGATACAAGCTCATTCCGTATTAAATCCAAAATTTTCACTTCTCCACAACTCTTGAGTTTTGATCCTTTTTTAGTACTCTGTTTTTCCTTTTACCAGAAGAACTAATTCCTTTTCTTTGATAGCCAATTTAACAACTGCTGTCAGGATTACAACCATAGGCAGGCACACAGTACTCCTAATCACACATGTTACCACAAAACAGATGCTATCGATTTTAATTTCTATAGCTGTACATGTAACCAGCTAGTAGTAGAAGTGTTAGAACGTCCAAACCAAACCGACCCTCTAGATCACCTTGTGATTTCTGGGATATATGTCTTATACTATGGCCAATGATTTGGATGGTTTGGATTGAGGTACCAATATTGCCATGCATGATGTCATTGTGTCTGCTTATAAATCGTCATCCTTTAGCAGATTACAACGAAGTTTCTTTGGCCCTTTTTATTTTCTCGCAGGAGAGAGGCAGTGGATAGCATCCTACCACTACAAAGTTCATGCCTAATTACCAAAAGTACCCTCTAAGACACTTCTAGCATATCTTTGTTTCCAACCTCATTTATCTTTTGAACCATTCCAGGTGGAAAATTTTCCATCCTCACAATTCTCATTATCACATAGGATAGATGATGCAACCAAATGGCCACATGAGCATATTGATCAAGATCTGAAGAATCCAACCATTCAAAATTGTCTTGATTGCCAATTTGGACCAGATTCGTGGTTTGATGATCAATCTGATGAAATGAATGTTCAAATAACATGCAGGGCTGAGAGTATTAATTGAATGGTCATTATATTTCTAGGATTTATTTGTTTTAGTTCACTATTAAGGTTTGTGTGTTTAATAATTTCCTTTTTTGCATTTTTTTCATCACTCTTTTGGTGGGCCATTTTTGGGCATAAAAGATTTCAGAATGACATGAAATTGGTCCAATTTGATAGCCTATTGAGTTATCTTTCAAAAGAACCAAAGATCATGCAATTCCGGTGTCATTTGATTGACTTATGACATATGGTTGCATGCATGAATGTATGCATGTAGATATACATCATTGGTGTGTAGGCATGTGTATGTCTATCCATTCAAACAGACAACTAGAATGCATTGTAAACCCATATAAATGATTTGAAGACAATACTTACCAACAAGCCTTCTTGGAGAGCCAATTGCTTAGCAATCTCAACAGCTTCATCACTTGATATCCGTATTAAGAGAAGCATTGTACACGTGACAATTTGGTAGGTACCCAATTTTCACCAATACATGAACATGAAATTCCAGTAGATTCTCATTCAGTCTCAACAACTTCATCACTTGATATCTGTAGTAGAAATGCAACTCAGGCAGGTCAGGGTGAAGGGTCAACCCGAGCCCGACATGGACTAGAGTGGACCTGACCCAATCCAAATTCCAACATGAGGTCCCTAACCTGAACCCAACCTGGATTCCTCTATTTTCAACACTAAACCGACCCAACCAAAATACATATGATTATTCCCAACCATACCTAATCTGACCCAAATTTGTCCAACCCAAACCCAACCAATTTGATATCAGGTTGGAGTTTTCCAACCCTAACCCAACCTGCGGACCATGACAACTAGACCCAACCCAAGCCCAACACAGGTTAGGTCAGTTGGTTTTAGGTTGACCCGAACCCAAGTTGCAGCTCTAATCTGTAATTAATGTGGCAAGCATGGCATGGCAATTTAGTAAAGGAATTCAACTTTCACCAATACATAAACATGAAAATTTAGAATAAATTCTTATTCTGCATGTCAAAAGCTTTTGATGCCCTATGTAGAAAGTTACCTTTGAGGCTGAGCATCAATGACATATTACTAAATTATGCATGATAAAATTTATGGTCATTCACTGAGCCAAAAATGTCATTTTGAACATTGTATTTTCCTCTTTGCATTCTAAAACCGGGGCTTTTTGGGACTAGGTGGTCAGTACCCAGACAAACCAATTAACTCAGCGACGTACGAGAAGTTTTATACAAATGTAGAAAATATAGCTGTAAAAAAAAGTAGCAAGCACAACAGTTCTTTGCGAATTGTAACAATGTTGGTACGGCATAGAAAAGAAGCAATGTTGATGGTAGGCTCTGTAACCTGGTTACAGATCATTTGGCAGCACCGATTTTCGGCAGTTAGGCATTGGAATCTAGGATTTTCAATTCAAATCATGTTTTGGACCCCCTCAAAATCTTGGATATCAAATCCAACTTGGATTGAAAATCCTCTAGAAGGGCCCCTTTTAAATCCAAGAGAAAAGGAGGGGTAAAAAATCCTGGATTTTCAATCCTCTCCAACTGTCGTAATTGTCTCACCTCTCTTTTAAGGCCCCCTTAAGTCAAAATCCAGGCTAACAAACATAAACTTCTAGATCCAATGGATTGAAAATCCAGGCTACCAAATGCATGCAAAATCCAGGATTTGGATTCGTAATTGAAAATCCAAATCAATGTTGCCAAATGACCCCTAAATAGAATGCACAGGCAATGAGTCGATTTAGGACAGAAGGAATAAATAAGGGTGGAAGAAAACCATACCTCTATGACTTCATCAACAACTTCAAGGTCAAAATTACCAGGTACAAAACCTGCTCCAATACCTTGAATCTTATGTGGACCTGAGTGATTGTGATGACACAAGTCAGAAAGAAAGAAAGAACAAATGCATAAACCGCCTAAAAGCATGATTATCTGAGGAGAAAACATCCAAACAGTCATCTTTGCTTTTACTAGGCTTTCCCCCTGAAAGTACATTGTTTTCCAAAGGCTCCGCAGCAAAAATTTGGAACATCACCGCGTATGCGTGAAATAAAGAAAGAGCTAAATAAACGAAACTCCACGACCCAACAATCCAGAACTAAAATATCCAGTAATTTACAAAGTGATTTTAGGCAAAAAGTTTGTGTTGCAACTGGTTGGAACAGCTCTTGCCAGCCCATAGACCCAGCCCCCTAAAGGCCGGACAAGTTCACAAGCCTGTCCTAGTACTTGCCAAACAGGCCAGAAAGGCCTCAATCAAGCCTTACAACATTAGAATGTGTCGTCATATGATACCCTCATGTTAGGATTTTTTTTGTCCCCTTCAGAAAATGACCAAATAGAAGATTTTGATTTTTTATTTTTTTTAAGAAAATGACCAAACATCAAAATAGTTCCACCAGTTACATTCCCCACAACAAATATACCTATCTTGCTGCTTGTATATTTGTGTTTAGATGCCACCTGCAATCATTGGTTTGGGACTCAATCGATGATTTAGGTAACAAATAGGAGAGACCCCAAAAACAAATCAAATTGGTTTTTGAGGAAACGAACATTGCAGGTATTCTAGACAGTCAACAATGCGTCCAAGGGCCCTAAAGGCCTGACAAGTTGACCCAGCCTGTCCTATTTGGACATTTATGTAACTGGCCTGGAAAGGCCTCAAACCAACTCAGCTCATGGTGGGCCAGCCCTGGAATCGTTCCTAAAGCCGCTCCGACCTTAAAATACATCATCATATTATACCTTTATGTTAGGATTTTTGTCTTTCAGAAAACGGCCACCGCCAGAAATAGTTCCACCAGTTCCAATGCCTGCAACAAACATATCCGCCTTGCCACATGTATCTTCCCAGATTTTCGGACCAGTTGTCTTTATAACATTGACTTGGCCGCTGATCCCAATTGAGAAAGGTGGTCTCAAGTCCAATTGATAGCACGGTTTCATCCAAAAAAGGATTTGACTAAAGCATTTCATCAAACAACTCTAGAACCCCCTTAGTTGGTTTGAGCATATGTGAAGTGCTCGAGCGTAGCTACATTCATGTTCAGGCAACTCAAATTCCAAACAAACAAACAAACAATTTTCCTTTATTTAAAATGGTATGAAATCATCTAGTGTAGAAGCATAGGCTTTGGATTACAACTAGGGGATTATGCTACTCATACGTTGCGACTAGGCACTAAAGAATGTAAAAGGTTCATTATGCTAAGATAATTGAAAAAAAAATAATAATAATAAAAAATAAATAAATAAATAAATAAATAAATTTCATTTGTGGGCTTGATTAGGTTGGAGCGAGACCCCGTTCCGTTGTTGAATCCCCTTAATACTTTAGGCTTCCTTAGTAACTCTTAGGGAGCTTGTTTGACGTAGAAACTATTCACGATTAGAGAATTAATGTTAGGTCAAATCAATACGACCCTTAGAATTGCCTTCTCAAGGACTTAGTACAATCGGGAACACGGAGTAGAGAAACTATCCATAAGCGAGGTATTCGCGGTCTGAATCGAATTCTCAATTCTGGTAGTGACCAATGAACCCTATGCTCTGATCAAGCAGAAGGTCGGAATCGACTAGGATTAAGAATTGATATAGCAACTTTCTGTTCTGGCTAGGCAGGAGGTCCATGTATCCGACTCAGACCAACTACACAACATTCCTTCTATGTTGGCCAAACCACTTGCAACCAAAAGTTTATAACTTCGTCTTTGAAAGGTATTAGGAGTATATAGCCAATAGCGACTTTGACTTTTAGGCCCAAGGAATTACCCATATGGGCGACAAATAGTTAGGAATTAGGTCCCAAATTACATGCCATGTCGGCATACATTTTACCCATATGAACGTAAAAAGATAGCCTGCCTATTAAGCTAGACATAAATAAATAGGATAAGTCTGGGTCGGGATAAAACCCCCTGATAGGATTAGGCATCTTGCCTCAAACTCACACCTGCCCCTAACATCAACCATATTGCCCATCATTTTTAGCTCCTCTCGATACCCAATAAATTTTAAGGGGGGTAGAACATTATGAGCCCAAGCTAGTTAGGTCACCTAATACGCCTCTTTGATCTGGGTGGCGCAGCGGAAACGCGGTGGACCCTACCCCACTGGCCCAGGATCGAAACGGTGCTCGTTGAATACGAACATTATAGAAGCCATAGCCTGCCCTACTATGGGAAACCGTTTTAGGATGATCTAGTAAGATTTGATTTACCATTTCCTTGGACATAGATGATAACGAGGACTCTCTTAGACTAAGACTTAAAGGGCAGCCTTAGAATAAACAATTTGAGCCTTTCAATGATGGACATTCCCTACTCTTAGAGAGTGATCAGACTACGGAGTTACTGAAATATACAACTGCGAAGTTTTCGCGGCTTGACCCAATTCCCAATCCTGGGTGACTACCGATGGACTCTCTGCTGACGAGCGGACGACCAGGATCTACCAGGATTCGGAAGGGATACGATGAGCTTCCTACCCTGGCCCGGTAGATGATCGATGTATCGGGATCGAGCCCACTATTACCGTCTCCCCGTGTTGGTCAAACAATGAAAACAGCTATCTTACTCTAAATTGTTGGGAATTGTTGTCGAGACTCCAAATAGGTAAAGAAATAAATGGTAGCAAACCATCAGGGTATGAGAAATGGATAAAGAATTAAGTTTTAAGGGGGGTAGACTAAAATGAACCAGCTGGTATATACCCTACCACGCGTGGAAACTTGGAATCAATAAGTCTTAGGCGAATGAAATAATAGAAATCTTCCCTTATTACCCTTAGCCAATTTCGGGGACGAAATTTTATTTTAAGGGGGGTAGATTGTAACATCCCGAATTTTTGCCAACCTGGGATTAGATGTCCTTAGGCGATGGGTTGCTCCTAACACCTTATTATTTCGTCAGAACTAAACCCCACAGTCTAAAATCACTTCTGAACCCATTTCCTTCACAAATCCCACCCTTCTCTACCTTGTGCTTTCAATTTTTCAAAGCACTTTCGCCCTAGACACTATCTTAAACTAGCTAAGTAGTAAAACTTGGATCACTTTATATACAAACTGCAAAGGCCTAAGTACCATCTCAACCAGAAAACAATTAGGATTAAATCCTTCAGAAATTTAACAAAGTTAACTAAGTGCAAAACTCGATTAGCCATGAAATCCGTTGGGATCGCTTTAAATACGATCTGCAAGACCCAAAACTTGCAAAATCAGTGACTCTAGGTTTCCCTAAAGTTTAGAACCAAACTCATTTCCCGTCTGCTCTCAGGAATGAAACGAAACTTCGTATTAAGTCTAGACCGCACATCGGGAGTCCGATTAACACGAAGCTAAGGAACTAGGACCGCCTCACTGGGCTTGACAATCATCTCAAAAATCAGATGATTCCGATGTCCCACGGCCATTCGTTTCGATCCGGAGCGAGGGAGTGTGAAAAACACTATTCCCTTTGAAATTAAAATATCTGGAATAGTGATCTGGCACCATTCGCTTACGCATCAGTATTAAGCAACCAGACCGTCAGAATCAGACCAAATTACACCCTCGGATCAGGAAAAATTTCAAGAACATTTACATGTACTTGGAATTTCGGATCGTGGCCCACTGACCGTTGAACTGAAAGTGGCCCGCCACGTGCGATCTGGGAATCCGATCGAGTCGAAAACGTAATCCCTCATAGATCCATGTGTGGTGAGCTTAAGTCTGATGTTTGGCTCAAGGAGGGCCACCAGAACCTCTCTTTTGAGCTGGAAAAGTGACGAGATACCTATATTAGCAGTAACCTTTGAACAGGAGTCTATTTCGGTGAGTTTTGAGACTATATAAGGACCTTAAACCCTCTCCCATTCCAGCCATACGAATTTGGATTTGAGAGAGGGAAAAGAGAGTGAAAGTGAGGGAGAAGTGGGAGGATCTCCCTGCCGTCGTTCCCTGCCACCACACGGGCTGCACCATCCCTTTCTCATCGCATTCCCGGCGATTCCAGCCCCGTTTCTAGGTAAGAAACCCTAACCCTAATCTGTTTTAGGGTTGTATAGGTTGTAGGTTATGAAATAGCTAACCTATTTCGTTCTCTAGGTTGCCAAACTGCCGAATACGGAAGCTTGGCAAATCTATCAACTCCGTTACGATTCTACGACAAAAGGTGAGGACTTTAAGTGTATAAGTTACGGTTTTCAACGCTTTCAATGTCAGATAATGATAGATTCATGATCTGCATGCAAATGCACATGTACAAAGTGCTTTCCGTTTCCTGTTTCGATTAGTGATGTAGAATATGGAATTTCACATACTCTAGATATACGTAGAAATACCGTATATGTATTTTTGTTGGGAAAATGTTTGACATGTTTATTTAATGTTTGATTATATCATATGTGGATAAAATACTAGTTTGGTGAAAAGAATCGCACAAATACATGTTCATGTGTAAATGTCATGTATGTTGAAATTGCGTATTTTAGAAATACCGCATATGTGCGGATTTTGGAAATATAATTGTCATGATTATTTATAGTATGATTATGGTATACATGGATAAAATACTCGTTTGGCTAAAGGATAACCCTAATACATGTTTTACTAACATACACCATGTATGTTGTAATAGTGTATTCTAAGTGTTTGTGGAAATGGCTGAATGAGTATAGAATTCTCATTTGTGCTCGCCATGACTAATTGTCATGGATTCATGATTGATGTATGGGCGATACCCCCTTTGACGAAAGGATTTGCCCTACGTCACGCCACGGCCAGTATACACTATATGTGCTAAAATGTGTGGCCCAAGTATTTGTGGAAATAGCTGAATGAATATGGAACTTGGGTTCCTGCGTGCCATGACTATTCGTCGTGGGTGTACGCGTGTTATGATTGGGGCAACTCCCTAGCGAAAGGATTTGGCCTAATGCCTATGTGATCGACATATGTCATGTATGTTGATGTATGTTTGTTTAAGTGTTTCTTGAAATGTCTGAATGTGGAGTAGTTAGCAAATTGTAATATATAAGGGTGTTGAGATATGATTCTCAACCTCTTTTCACTATGTGTATAATCTCCTTTGATAGTTGTGTGATTAGGATTTGAACATGTACAAACTCATGCTTGTGTTGTGATTCATAACATGCTCAACTGTTTTATGATTTTAACTATGTAATGCATATGTTTAAATTTATATTTATGTTGTATGATCCGTCATGGGTGATGGGGGAGCGGAGCAACGAGTGCGTGCAACAGCCCTGGCAGCCCTAAACGGATAATACCAGACTGATTGTATGATTTGAATCTTGATCCATTACTGCTTCATATCTCTGTAATTGATTGTGTTTGGGGCTATGATTATAGTCCAGGCAATCGGTAACGAGATTGAACTCGTGGCTGAGATTCATTTACCACGTGGGATGTGTTCGACGAACTCGAGTCGTGCGTTGCCTGTCTGCAGTGGCTAGGCCACACGAAGTTGTTTATGCACTTCATGTCGTGCAGCTCAACGGGCGATCGTGCTAGTCGAGCTCGTCAAGTAACCCGATCTGTCTTATGCATGTTCACCCTGTTTGGTCGCTACTGCTTGAACCTAGGGTACCAAACTTACCAGTGGCGATCCCCGTTTAACCATGGTACCTAGATCCGCTGAGTCGCATGAGCCGGGCATGGTGGTATGGGACACCGTGGTCGAGCTGTCGGCCTACGCTGGGGCTATGTGCCTCCCCGTAGTGACCATTGCGCAATCAACTCGTGAGCCGAATATGGTGGTATGGGACACTGTATTCGAGCTATCGATACTTCGGCGAGAGCCGAGTACGGTGAGATCTGTGCTCGTGCTGACGGGCGACGAGTCCTCCGTGGTATCATCGAGTACACTCCAAGGGTCTGTGATTGGCCACGAGTCTTTCACAGCAACTAGAGTGTGAGTTGAGCCGAGTACGGTGAGACCTGTACTTGAGCTGACGGCTAGTGATTGAGCCGAGTACGGTGAGACCTGTACTCGAGCTGACGGCCAGCAATTGAGCCGCATACGGTGAGATCTGTATCCGCGCTGACGGGTGACGAGCCCTTTGCGATGCCTTCACTAAGCTTCTCAAACTATAATATCGTATGAGAATAACTAGGATTGACGACCCTAGAATGGATTATGTTTGGGAATGATACAAGGGAGGTACCTTAGTTTCCCAATACTGCTGTTTGAAATGAACTAATAAAAAACTTGGTAATCATGAGCATCATCGCACCGCATGTGCTTTGTAGATGTGGCGCACTGAGGGAGTAAGCATTCGCGAACGTAAGATGATGTCGCTTGAGGGTGGTTTGGCAAGGGCATACAGCATCATGTCATTTCATTCTTGCATTTAATAAGAGTAATTAGAATTGTTTGATTTGTACTGCTTTATCATTACTGCTTGATTGAATTGATAACATGTTAACCTATGCTTTACTGTTCCACTGAGTTGATCACTCACTCCCACGTTACGGGACGGTGTTCCGAACACCCACCAGATTTGTTGAGTTTCAGGTGATGGCGATGCTTATGAAGCAGAGCCGGACTTCTATGATGTGGAGGAGGAGTTCTCCTACATGTAACTTTCTGACAGGCCAATGAAGACCTGGTATTGTATTGATGGGGTTATGGTTCTTGGGATAGAAGGCATTACACTTCCTCACATTTGGTAAATTTTAGAACTACACTTGTATTTATTTAACCTGGTAATGTTATCACACTCTGGAGACTCATCATAAGTTATATAATTTATCTATCTATCACAGTCTTCCGCTTGCAAACTTAACTGTCTCTGGAGTATGATATGCTGTTTTGGCTTAATCTCACTCATGTTCAATGCACGAATACAGTCAACATTCAATCATCATTCATTTTGTTGCATAAGTGATGTTCTGGAACTCGGGAGTTGAGTTTATGCTCGACCCCCGATTTTCAGGGCGTTACAAGATGGTATCAGAGCATGATTTTGATTAAACTGGACCTGGGTTATGGTCACACTACGCACTCTGACGCACTCTGACTTAGGAGGGAGCGACGAAACATAGAAACTGACTTAGGATTTTCCAAATTCGCCGAACGGCGAAACCAACCGAAATCGACCGTTGAGATTGGGCCGTACACACCCATGATCAAGCGAAACAATCCCGAATCACTTCTAGGCCATCAGTCGACGGGTGTGAGTCATTCCTTAGAGACGAATGTCCTTAGATTGTGGGTCAACCACAACACCAAAGCCTAAAACCCCTTTTTACCCAATTTCTTCAAAATCTCTCCTTGCACCACTTCATTCTGTAATTTTTTCTAAATCCTATCATACCAGATATAAATTCTAACGTATAAATGATGAAGAATAACACCTAAACAAAAATTTACTATAAATAGTAAATATATGTATAAATTGGACTTTTGACCATTCAAACTTTGGAATCTAACCAATTAAATGGGTTAGTTGGATAGATTAGCTCCTCCTACCCCAAAATCATATGTCACACATTATATAAAATCATTCTAATTTACAATTTACCCTGAAAACGCTTCAACTGGAGTCAGGGGCCTCCCCACTTAAATCCGACGGGACCCAGGGTCGAACCCGGGTGCATTTGGCACCTTGGGACCATGGAGAGTACACCCCACCCACGGCGGCAGCCCACCGGCCACTTTGGGCGGGGGTGGAACCTCCATCATGGAGGTGGACCTCCGTCAAACTTGGCCGTACGGGTCGGGCCGGGTCTGGTCTTGGTCGGCCCGACCTCCCCTACCCCCTGGCACGTGCGGTTTTGGCTGGGGTTTGGGATTTTTAGGTCTGGAGCTCCCCTTTCTCTCACATCACCCTTCCAAGCCCCCCAACTTGTTGTTTCTCTCTCCAATCTCCCTCTCAATCCTACATTCCACCTTTTTCGACCACCATCCATCATTCCACAATGTTTACAGTAATACCTACCTCCTCCCTCTTCATTCTCTCTCAATTGAGCTCTTACACCCCCCATTTGAGGCTCATTTTCCAAAGCCTCTACCAATAATTTTGATCCCCACCCACCCTCCTACCAACCATGTTACTCCCAATCCTGAGGTAGGATTAGTAATCCAGTCCCATTTAATACAACTGAAGACCACTGGCCAAAGGGTGTTGAAGTGATAAAGTCCCTTGATATACATTAACCCACCACACTCTGATAGCTTAAGCTTTTTGAGTAAATGGTTGTTTGACGAATAGACCCTCGGAGTTTTGGACCTAGAGCAGTGCTTCAACAGACCTGACAGTATAGGAAATCCAACCAATTAAGAGCGTGAACTCTAGAACCCCCTTAGTTGGTTTGAGCATATGTGAAGTGCTCGAGCGTAGCTACATTCATGTTCAGGCAACTCAAATTCCAAACAAACAAACAAACAATTTTCCTTTATTTAAAATGGTATGAAATCATCTAGTGTAGAAGCATAGGCTTTGGATTACAACTAGGGGATTATGCTACTCATACGTTGCGACTAGGCACTAAAGAATGTAAAAGGTTCATTATGCTAAGATAATTGAAAAAAAATAATAATAATAAAAATAAATAAATAAATAAATAAATAAATTTCATTTGTGGGCTTGATTAGGTTGGAGCGAGACCCCGTTCCGTTGTTGAATCCCCTTAATACTTTAGGCTTCCTTAGTAACTCTTAGGGAGCTTGTTTGACGTAGAAACTATTCACGATTAGAGAATTAATGTTAGGTCAAATCAATACGACCCTTAGAATTGCCTTCTCAAGGACTTAGTACAATCGGGAACACGGAGTAGAGAAACTATCCATAAGCGAGGTATTCGCGGTCTGAATCGAATTCTCAATTCTGGTCGTGACCAATGAACCCTATGCTCTGATCAAGCAGAAGGTCGGAATCGACTAGGATTAAGAATTGATATAGCAACTTTCTGTTCTGGCTAGGCAGGAGGTCCATGTATCCGACTCAGACCAACTACACAACATTCCTTCTGTGTTGGCCGAACCACTTGCAACCAAAAGTTTATAACTTCGTCTTTGAAAGGTATTAGGAGTATATAGCCAATAGCGACTTTGACTTTTAGGCCCAAGGAATTACCCAAATGGGCGACAAATAGTTAGGAATTAGGTCCCAAATTACATGCCATGTCGGCATACATTTTACCCATATGAACGTAAAAAGATAGCCTGCCTATTAAGCTAGACATAAATAAATAGGATAAGTCTGGGTCGGGATAAAACCCCTTGGTAGGATTAGGCATCTTGCCTCAAACTCACACCTGCCCCTAACATCAACCATATTGCCCATCATTTTTAGCTCCTCTCGATACCCAATAAATTTTAAGGGGGGTAGAACATTATGAGCCCAAGCTAGTTAGGTCACCTAATACGCCTCTTTGATCTGGGTGGCGCAGCGGAAACGCGGTGGACCCTACCCCACTGGCCCAGGATCGAAACGGTGCTCGTTGAATACGAACATTATAGAAGCCATAGCCTGCCCTACTATGGGAAACCGTTTTAGGATGATCTAGTAAGATTTGATTTACCATTTCCTTGGACATAGATGATAACGAGGACTCTCTTAGACTAAGACTTAAAGGGCAGCCTTAGAATAAACAATTTGAGCCTTTCAATGATGGACATTCCCTACTCTTAGAGAGTGATCAGACTACGAAGTTACTGAAATATACAACTGCGAAGTTTTCGCGGCTTGACCCAATTCCCAATCCTGGGTGACTACCGATGAACTCTCTGCTGACGAGCGGACGACCAGGATCTACCAGGATTCGGAAGGGATACGATGAGCTTCCTACCCTGGCCCGGTAGATGATCGATGTATCGGGATCGAGCCCACTATTACCGTCTCCCCGTGTTGGTCAAACAATGAAAACAGCTATCTTACTCTAAATTGTTGGGAATTGTCGTCGAGACTCCAAATAGGTAAAGAAATAAATGGTAGCAAACCATCAGGGTATGAGAAATGGATAAAGAATTAAGTTTTAAGGGGGGTAGACTAAAATGAACCAGCTGGTATATACCCTACCACGCGTGGAAACTTGGAATCAATAAGTCTTAGGCGAATGAAATAATAGAAATCTTCCCTTATTACCCTTAGCCAATTTCGGGGACGAAATTTTATTTTAAGGGGGGTAGATTGTAACATCCCGAATTTTTGCCAACCTGGGATTAGATGTCCTTAGGCGATGGGTTGCTCCTAACACCTTATTATTTCGTCAGAACTAAACCCCACAGTCTAAAATCACTTCTGAACCCATTTCCTTCACAAATCCCACCCTTCTCTACCTTGTGCTTTCAATTTTTCAAAGCACTTTCGCCCTAGACACTATCTTAAACTAGCTAAGTAGTAAAACTTGGATCACTTTATATACAAACTGCAAAGGCCTAAGTACCATCTCAACCAGAAAACAATTAGGATTAAATCCTTCAGAAATTTAACAAAGTTAACTAAGTGCAAAACTCGATTAGCCATGAAATCCGTTGGGATCGCTTTAAATACGATCTGCAAGACCCAAAACTTGCAAAATCAGTGACTCTAGGTTTCCCTAAAGTTTAGAACCAAACTCATTTCCCGTCTGCTCTCGGGAATGAAACGAAACTTCGTATTAAGTCTAGACCGCACATCGGGAGTCCGATTAACACGAAGCTAAGGAACTAGGACCGCCTCACTGGGCTTGACAATCATCTCAAAAATCAGATGATTCCGATGTCCCACGGCCATTCGTTTCGATCCGGAGCGAGGGAGTGTGAAAAACACTATTCCCTTTGAAATTAAAATCTCTGGAATAGTGATCTGGCACCATTCGCTTACGCATCAGTATTAAGCAACCAGACCGTCAGAATCAGACCAAATTACACCCTCGGATCAGGAAAAATTTCAAGAACATTTACATGTACTTGGAATTTCGGATCGTGGCCCACTGACCGTTGAACTGAAAGTGGCCCGCCACGTGCGATCTGGGAATCCGATCGAGTCGAAAACGTAATCCCTCATAGATCCATGTGTGGTGAGCTTAAGTCTGACGTTTGGCTCAAGGAGGGCCACCAGAACCTCTCTTTTGAGCTGGAAAAGTGACGAGATACCTATATTAGCAGTAACCTTTGAACAGGAGTCTATTTCGGTGAGTTTTGAGACTATATAAGGACCTTAAACCCTCTCCCATTCCAGCCATACGAATTTGGATTTGAGAGAGGGAAAAGAGAGTGAAAGTGAGGGAGAAGTGGGAGGATCTCCCTGCCGTCGTTCCCTGCCACCACACGGGCTGCACCATCCCTTTCTCATCGCTTTCCCGGCGATTCCAGCCCCGTTTCTAGGTAAGAAACCCTAACCCTAATCTGTTTTAGGGTTGTATAGGTTGTAGGTTATGAAATAGCTAACCTATTTCGTTCTCTAGGTTGCCAAACTGCCGAATACGGAAGCTTGGCAAATCTATCAACTCCATTACGATTCTACGACAAAAGGTGAGGACTTTAAGTGTATAAGTTACGGTTTTCAACGCTTTCAATGTCAGATAATGATAGATTCATGATCTGCATGCAAATGCACATGTACAAAGTGCTTTCCGTTTCCTGTTTCGATTAGTGATGTAGAATATGGAATTTCACATACTCTAGATATACGTAGAAATACCGTATACGTATTTTTGTTGGGAAAATGTTTGACATATTTATTTAATGTTTGATTATATCATATGTGGATAAAATACTAGTTTGGTGAAAAGAATCGCACAAATACATGTTCATGTGTAAATGTCATGTATGTTGAAATTGCGTATTTTAGAAATACCGCATATGTGCGGATTTTGGAAATATAATTGTCATGATTATTTGTAGTATGATTATGGTATACATGGATAAAATACTCGTTTGGCTAAAGGATAACCCTAATACATGTTTTACTAACATACACCATGTATGTTGTAATAGTGTATTCTAAGTGTTTGTGGAAATGGCTGAATGAGTATAGAATTCTCATTTGTGCTCGCCATGACTAATTGTCATGGATTCATGATTGATGTATGGGCGATACCCCCTTTGACGAAAGGATTTGCCCTAAGTCACGCCACGGCCAGTATACACTATATGTGCTAAAATGTGTGGCCCAAGTATTTGTGGAAATAGCTGAATGAATATGGAACTTGGGTTCCTGCGTGCCATGACTATTCGTCGTGGGTGTACGCGTGTTATGATTGGGGCAACTCCCTAGCGAAAGGATTTGGCCTAATGCCTATGTGATCGACATATGTCATGTATGTTGATGTATGTTTGTTTAAGTGTTTCTTGAAATGTCTGAATGTGGAGTAGTTAGCAAATTGTAATATATAAGGGTGTTGAGATATGATTCTCAACCTCTTTTCACTATGTGTATAATCTCCTTTGATAGTTGTGTGATTAGGATTTGAACATGTACAAACTCATGCTTGTGTTGTGATTCATAACATGCTCAACTGTTTTATGATTTTAACTATGTAATGCATATGTTTAAATTTATATTTATGTTGTATGATCCGTCATGGGTGATGGGGGAGCGGAGCAACGAGTGCGTGCAACAGCCCTGGCAGCCCTAAACGGATAATACCAGACTGATTGTATGATTTGAATCTTGATCCATTACTGCTTCATATCTCTGTAATTGATTGTGTTTGGGGCTATGATTATAGTCCAGGCAATCGGTAACGAGATTGAACTCGTGGCTGAGATTCATTTGCCACGTGGGATGTGTTCGACAAACTTGAGTCGTGCGTTGCCTGTCGGCAGTGGCTAGGCCACACGAAGTTGTTTATGCACTTCATGTCGTGCAGCTCAACGGGCGATCGTGCTAGTCGAGCTCGTCAAGTAACCCGATCTACCTTATGCATGTTCACCCTGTTTGGTCGCTACTGCTTGAACCTAGGGTACCAAACTTACCAGTGGCGATCCCCGTTTAACTATGGTACCTAGATCCGCTGAGTCGCATGAGCCGGGCATGGTGGTATGGGACACCGTGGTCGAGCTGTCGGCCTACGCTGGGGCCATGTGCCTCCCCGTAGTGACCATTGCGCAATCAACTCGTGAGCCGAATATGGTGGTATGGGACACTGTATTCGAGCTGTCGATACTTCGGCGAGAGCCGAGTACGGTGAGATCTGTGCTCGTGCTGACGGGCGACGAGTCCTCCGTGGTATCATCGAGTACACTCCAAGGGTCTGTGATTGGCCACGAGTCTTTCACAGCAACTAGAGTGTGAGTTGAGCCGAGTACGGTGAGACCTGTACTTGAGCTGACGGCTAGTGATTGAGCCGAGTACGGTGAGACCTGTACTCGAGCTGACGGCCAGCAATTGAGCCGCATACGGTGAGATCTGTATTCGCGCTGACGGGTGACGAGCCCTTTGCGATGCCTTCACTAAGCTTCTCAAACTATAATATCGTATGAGAATAACTAGGATTGACGACCCTAGAATGGATCATGTTTGGGAATGATACAAGGGAGGTACCTTAGTTTTCCAATACTGCTGTTTGAAATGGACTAATAAAAAACTTGGTAATCATGAGCATCATCGCACCGCATGTGCTTTGTAGATGTGGCGCACTGAGGGAGTAAGCATTCGCGAACGTAAGATGATGTCGCTTGAGGGTGGTTTGGCAAGGGCATACAGCATCATGTCATTTCATTCTTGCATTTAATAAGAGTAATTAGAATTGTTTGATTTGTACTGCTTTATCATTACTGCTTGATTGAATTGATAACATGTTAACCTATGCTTTACTGTTCCACTGAGTTGATCACTCACTCCCACGTTACGGGACGGTGTTCCGAACACCCACCAGATTTGTTGAGTTTCAGGTGATGGCGATGCTTATGAAGCAGAGCCGGACTTCTATGATGTGGAGGAGGAGTTCTCCTACATGTAACTTTCTGACAGGCCAATGAAGACCTGGTATTGTATTGACGGGGTTATGGTTCTTGGGATAGAAGGCATTACACTTCCTCACATTTGGTAAATTTTAGAACTACACTTGTATTTATTTAACCTGGTAATGTTATCACACTCTGGAGACTCATCATAAGTTATATAATTTATCTATCTATCACAGTCTTCCGCTTGCAAACTTAACTGTCTCTGGAGTATGATATGCTGTTTTGGCTTAATCTCACTCATGTTCAATGCACGAATACAGTCAACATTCAATCATCATTCATTTTGTCGCATAAGTGATGTTCTGGAACTCGGGAGTTGAGTTTATGCTCGACCCCCGATTTTCAGGGCGTTACAGTTAAAGTGAGAAAGTAGTTAAATTGCATCTGGACGTGATTTCCATCAGAAATCTCTTGACTTGCTAGGAGCTATAGTCTTCCCTATTTTCTACCCCTATTGGTAGGATCTCTGTGCGGGAAACTTTTGTTGGTTAGCTTTTATTATTATACTGCGAATCATAAACTAATATCTGTCAGTTGTGTGGCCCACTGTCTAAGCTTCGGCACATGAATTAGTTGTGATTCTCTACAGTACATGAGCCCACTGGATGAACATGTAGTCAATGTACAGTGGGAGACTACAACTTAATGTGTTTTATGAATCCTGACTTAATGTGCTTCAACGGAAGATTCTGTGTATCATACTTTGTCGGCAAAAGATAGGGGAGAATTGTCCTTGAAGTTCCGATTTTCTTTTGGAGCATCTGCACAGCAGCCCCTTCTGAACTTGTATGTATTTGCATTTGTGTTTCTTACTGTATATAAAGAATGGAAATGCTTCCTTAACTCTTGTTAATATAATGATTGTGAAATATACATTTTCCCTCTTATAGTACATTTATATTTGAACTGTTGATATCTGATTCATAGGGCAGTTATGAATTTTTTTGGCCTACTTTCTCGGCCAAACAAATGCCTAGTAATCCAAAGTTTGTGGAATTATGCTGTGAACACTCTTTCAGTGGTGTCTGTTTGGGTTTCATAAAGTGTATATTTTTAGACTGTTTGAGGTTGCAATTGTGACATTCTGTTAACCCTCCTCACTTATGTATTTCTCATATCTGGATATCTAACTCCTTGCAAAATACACATACAAGGGATATTTGATATGAATTGATGCAATATATTTGTATATATATAAGAAATTGTATTCATCAAGTTTCAGGAATTCATTGGTATATTTTCTATGGATTGCCTCTTGTTGGTTTCCAGCAAACCCATGTTGAGGAACTTGTGTATGCCCATACATTTCCATCTGTTTCACTATTCATTTGCAATTGTATCCTGTTATCTTATGGATACATTTCTATGGATTGCAGCAGTAAGTATCCAATGATGGTTCCATGATTCAGATGACCCCACCATTTAGTCCAAACAATGCGTTTGGAGGCACTATCATTTTGAACTACAGTTAGTAAAGTGGAATAGCCAAATTGTAAGTTCCTTAGCATTGATATTTTACCCCTGTGGGATCCAATTGCTTGAAAAAGGGCAATGAGATTAGAGCTCGTCCAGGCCATAAATATCTTGAAAAGGGCTGAAATTCAACACCCAACTCAGGAATTTCATTGCTTGTAGGTGAGTCTCTTCAAATACTCCTTCAAGCTTGCGTCTTCCTTTGGTTTTATGGAGTGATCAGTGCTGATTTAATTATGGTGGGTTTTTCTTCTTGAGTGTTTTCTTCTCAAGAGAAAAATAAAACTGAGATGTGGATTTGGTTAGAAGGGTGAAAAGATTGCATGTTAAACTGGTGGGTTGTGCTTGTTTTCTTGCAGTTTTTTTCACTTGTGGGATCCACAAGACTGCACTTTTTGAGTGGTGGGTTGTGTTTGCTTCCTCGAGTTTATTTATGCAGGACTGGAAATATTGCATTTTTGTTGTGGATGGTGTTGTTCACTTCATTCCCTTCTTGTGGAAGTCAAAAGATTGCATTTTGATTGGTGGGTTACTTTCAAGATTTTTCTTTTACAGGGAAAAAAACCAAACACTTCCAATCATGAAATCGTGTGTTTGTTCACTTGCTATTCTTCATACAGAAGATGGAATTTGGAATGTGGATTGTTCTTACAGAAGATGGAAGTTGGAATGTGGATTGTTCCAAATTCCATCTTCTAACAGAAGATGGAAGTTGGAATGTGGATTGTTCTTTTTCACCTGATTTTTTCCATTCTTACAGAACAAAAAATAAAATGGATCTTGACTGGGGTGTTGTGTTTGTTCAGTTGCAATTATTCTTCCAAAAGCCAGTGGGATTGCATTTTGATAAGTAGGGTGTTTTCTTTTTTTCTTTAATTTTCTCTCACACTATCATCTGAGATGGAATTTGGAATGATGGGTTTTGCTTGTTCTCTTGATTTTTTTACTCTTACAGAACTGATAGATTGGATTTTGATTGGTGGGTTGCTTTGTTTTTGGAGCATTTCTCTTAACAAGAAATATTGCATTTTTCAGTGGTGTGTTGTGTTTGTTCACTTGCTTTTCTTCTTATAAAAGCAATAAGTTGCATTTCGATTAGAGAGCAATTTTCATTTTCCCCTGCTGATAACTCTCTCACATAGGAAATAAGATGGAACTTGGAATGGTGGGGTATTGTGTTTATTTTTTCAGAGGTTAATGATTGCATTTTTGAGTGGTGTGTGTGTTTGTCTTCTGAAATTTTCTCTAACAGAAACTAAAAAAGATTGCAATTTGGCACTGGGTTGTGTTTGTTCATTTGGTTTCATCTCTCATAACTGTTAATGTTGAATTTGTCCAGTGGCGTGTGTTTGTTCTTAATGGTAGATATTTTTGGCTCGTTATCTAGTAGTTGATATTGCACACTCCATTCATCTTTGAAAAGACAATGACTTTTATACACACATGGGATATTTGTTGTCTATGCAATGGTGTATGACGGGACTTCCTTATTATATTCATGTGATGACTTAACTGAAGGAATATTTCCATTACATGTTGTTCCAATTTTCAGGAAACAGTGTTGAGCACACCGTTCTTGTTCATTACAGAGACGCTTAGGAGGTACATTTCTACACCATTGTATCATGTTGGAAGACTGACATTTGCATTATTCACTGCATATTATATCATTTTTTTTAAAACTCTCTGTCTCCAATTTAGCTAGTTTTTCATAAATCTGTCGTATAATCTTAATTATTTTAACCCTCGAACCAGATTCTAGACATAGGTCAGGATTTGGAATTGGACTCCATCTCTTTAGAATTTGTCAGGAAATAAAGGGTTGTGAAATGTGAACTTCTTAAGTTATAATCATGTGTGAACTTACCCCACCATATAAATTATTCAACCTTTTCTCGAAGAGTAGATGGAAGGACTTCTGAGTATACGAAGCTGATGGTGTTGGTTATCAGTTGGCGATGGAGTGTGAAGAATTAGGAGAAGATACAGATAGTGTCATGGTTGCAAGGGCGATGATGGCTTGCGTGGCGGCTGTCGGGGGATACTGTCGTGAATATATGTTCAAACAACCCTCTCGTCATGGAGAGGATGAGCGCGCCAGGTTCATCAACTCTATCATTAGGGCCAGTGACCGGGATTGTGTCACGCAACTTCGGATGAATCGATCGACGTTCTTCGATCTATGTACCCAGCTACGCGAGAAGACCGTGCTGCATGATACTTGGCGTGTGAGTCTTGAAGAACAGTTAGTAATGCTCCTACACACATTGGGGCACAATGTTCGGAATCGCGTAATTGGTCATAGATTCATTCGATCAGGTGAAACTGTGAGTCGCCACTTTCATAGTGTATTGGATGCAATTGTGTCGCTGTACCCAATTTTTGTTAAACAGGCTGGACCATCGACTCCATCTGAGATTCAGACAAACAAAAAGTGGGCTCCGTACTTTCAGGTATTAATTATGGTGGGTCATATTTCCACATACGTATGTTATACTACCCTTCATTCACACATTCATCCAACGTATCTAGGATTGTGTTGGGGTAATTGATGGTACACACATTCTTGCTCATGTGCCTGCCAGTGACCATGCGAGCTTCCGCAATCGGAAGGGGGTCCTCTCCCAAAACGTACTGGCGGCGTGTTCATTTGATATGAACTTCATTTACATATTGGCTGGTTGGGAGGGTTCTGCTTCGGATGCGAGGGTCTTACACAATGCTCTGAGTCGATCAGATGATCCCTTGCTTGTCCCACATGGTATTTGGCTATCTTTTAAAGGCTCGGCCAGTCTATTTCATCACGTTGACTTATGTTATTGTAAATTCAATGGGACTTTGCTTCAAATGTGTAGGAAAATATTACGTTGTCGATGCCGGTTATGCACATTCACCCGGTTTTATGGCTCCATACCGGGGCGTTCGATACCACTTACAGGAGTATCGAACCGGGAGAGCACCTGCCAACATGAAGGAGCTGTTCAATTATCGGCATGCACAGTTGCGCAATGCAATTGAGCGTTGTTTTGGTGTTATGAAAGGCAGATTCCCCATCCTGAAGATCCCCATGCAGTATGAATTCCACACACAGATCCAAATTGTGATAGCCTGCTGTGTCTTACACAATTTCATACGTACTAGACCAGAATCTGAAGAAGAGATGAACTACGCTGGAGTATCTGTCACTGATGGAGAGAGTAACCCAACGCCTCACGAGGTTTCAACGAACGACGAGCGACAATGGTTACTGCGAGCATCTCAGCGTGAAAAAGATGATTGGAATTCCATGCGCGATGTTATAGCAACCAAAATGTGGGCAGATGCGCAACAAAATAGTAGGGCTAGATAATTTATCGCTATTTTTGGAACAATTTTCATTGCTGTTATTTACTTTCTACATCATGTTACGTACTTATAAATGGAATTGCAATCTTCTAATCTCTGAGATGGTAGAGTCATGCTTGTATGGAGATATAAGTACGATGTTTTGGAACATGGATCTTTTAAAATCGGGATCATATTCTTATGATTATGACTGACTTTATGCAAATCATCACATGTACTTGATATTCAGGTGGTATGGCAGACAGGATGTCTACTGATCCATCGACACCATCACATTCACCGGCGAAGACACCAGTGGTGCCAACACGATCCTCCCCACGCACGAGGACGGTGAAATCCCTGGCCGAGCCTGCGTCCCGAGCCTCAAAAATAAAATGGACTCCCGATATGGATCAGATTATGATTGACATATTTTTGGAACAAGTGGCATTGGGACGTAAGGGCGATAATGGTTTCAAACGTGAGGCATACCAAATTGCCGCCGACGCCGTTACAAAGCATACCAATGTAGTCCTCAAGTGGCAGAATGTCTCTAACCGACTAAGGTATTACAAGCGGGAGTACACTGCAGTGAAGGAAATGCTAGCGGCGAGTGGGTTCGGATGGGACAACGAGCGGATGGTGGTGACTGCTCCTGATGAAGTCTGGGAGGAATATCTCAAGGTATAAGATTGTCGTTATAAAGTGAAAATTTATCACTCCACAACACTTCTTACTGTACTTACTACTCATTAATGTACGGTTACAGTCTCACCCGCGTGCGGAGAAACTCCGGGGTAAATGGATTGAGAGAATGGATGATCTTGCAACCATCGTTGGTTCGGACCAGGCATCAGGACGTTTTGTCCAAGGCAGTAGGACTATAGCCGCATCAGCATCATCATCTCGTCTTCAACAAGAACTCAATGATGCATGGAGAGAGTTGGATGATGACCTCGATGATACAATTGACTTGTCAGATGATTTTGGCACTGACTCCGCAAGGACCATCCCATTTTCGCCAGACAGTCCTTCGATTGGACAACATGGCTCACGTAGCACTCCCACGTCTAATTCTAATGCCACTCAAAGTGGGAGTGCAGGCAGGAAACGTTCGCGCCCTGCTCGTCCTTGTGAAGTACTCGGGGCCTCTCTAGGGACTGTTGCTGACTCAATGCTTAAATTTGGCCTAGGCAAGTCGGTGAATCGCACTTCTAAAGTACTTGATATACTAGAAGAGGTCCAGGGCCTGACCAACTCAGAGTTCTTTGAGGTTGGTCAGCTCTTGAGTAAGGACAAGGATCTAGCATCGTTTTTTGTGAGTCTGCGACCTGAACGTCGCATTGACTGGTTGAAGAAAACACTTCATGACCACTTTGGTGATCGAGGTGTCGGATCCATCTGGGGATCTGCATGAAGTGGTTTGTTGTTTTCGTTGTTAGTTGTTGGTCTGTAATAACTTGAATTACATGATTTTCTTGGATGATTTGATAACTTTCTAATCTTTTTGGAGCAGACACATGGTAGTATATACGAATATGACAATTCTGGCTTGACCATGACTTTTATGTAATCAATTATACTTTTATGTTTTCACATGCATCCATTAGATAGTTTATATACTTTGGTGATCGAGGTGTCGGATGAATTGGGCTGCTTGGAAGGGTACGCATATCCGCCAATGGTTTTTGTTTTCAACATGTAATTGTGGATTGTTTTTTTTTTTTTTTTTTTTTTTACTTTTCGATGCTATTCGATAGGAGAATACTGCATGTCTAGTTAGTTATTATCATTTTTATTCCAACACGTTTCTCGTGCTAAGTATGCGCATGTCATTGCAGATGAGAAAGGATAAATATTACGTCGTTTTGGTGGGGCGTAGGCCTGGCATATACATATCTTGGGACGATGCTCGGGTGGAGGTCGAGGGGTATAGTGGAGCAAGACACCGCGGATTCAGGAACTGGAAAGAGGCAATGGCATGTTGGGACGAACACTTCAACAAGACATGTGCACCATCAAGACCTTGCACGGCATCTCAGGCGGTTCAGGTCGCTGCATATTCTGATGACCTCTACATCCACCATTCTTCTTCACAGTCCAGCCGACAGCCGATGCCGACCGCACAGGCGTCGACGGCCATGGTTTCTAGGGCCGTGTCGAGTGATGATCTTCCCCCATCACCCCGGTCAGATGGGGAGATATTTTATGCTCTTCTAGTTGGCGTCGTAGTCCTGTTTCTTGCCTTCCTTGTGATTTTTAAATTCTAGCCCTATTCGGATGATTGTCACTGTTATTGTGTCACTAGCTACTTCTTCTCTCTTTTTGCCAAACAACGATGGTTATCATGTTTTCATACATCGTTATTCTAGCCTACTGCAAAATGTTTTGGGATCCATCTCTATCCAACCACTGCCACGTGATGTGGTTTATGTGGATTTATAGACATGCCCCCTGCTGACAATAATGTTGATTGAATAATTTTTTCTTTGCCAATTTCATGAGACATAAATCGTGGGCCTCGAACGATTTTATGACCTATGAAAATACCGGTCTGGTCGGTGCTCTTTGGAAACCATAGCCATCATGTGGCAGTTTCATCCTTTCCGTTCATACATTTTTACATATCATTTTATGGCTTGATCTCAGAAATGAGAGGTGGATTGATATGGTGGTGGACCACACCACACCTAAACAATAATGATTGGACATTCAGCTCTTAAGTCCTCGTAAGGCCACTTGTACTAATTTATTTGACGTCCAATAGATTGATTAGGTCATACAGTCCCAGATGATTTGGAAAAAAAAAAAAAACAAAACAAAAAATGCGCTTGATCCAAAACTCAAGTGAGCCAAAAGAGAGGAAACAATGGGGATTCGGTGAGCACCGTTGAAACATTCTTATGGACATGAAAGTTTTGTATTAGGATATCACGCCAGGTTCTTTCACTTTATCCTATTGAGAGTGACGGAATAAACGGTTTGGATGGCCCATAGACATCAGAATGGAGCCCAGGAAGGTTTCAACGGTACAAATTTCTTTACCGTGCATTTTCCCTCTTATGTGACCCAATTGAGTTGTGGATCCAACGATTTCTCTAGCAGACGTCCTACAATCACAGTGTATACAAACGTATGGATGGAGTGGATTAATCAAAATCATCATGGTGGGCCCCACCAACATCCTTGCACTGGAGCTTGCTGCCAAAGGCTTTCGGTGGAAATCCGCGTCCATTGGCGGGAGACGGTTATCACCGTCCTTTGCAGTTGCCAAAAGTGAGAGCGCCTGTATCCACGTTCCAGTGATCCAGCGCATGTATGCAGCTTCCAATCCCGCGCCCGTCCAAACACGCACGCACTCGACCTAATCCCATCCAGCGTGCCCGTCCAAACATGCCATGGGTTGGACGCTAGATACAGCAATCCAGTGGGATTGCATGCAATCCACTGACACTGCATTGGATGGCATGCACTCCACCCTAATACAAGCTAATGCAATCCAGCGTGCCCGTCCAAACACGCCCTTAGAGCTCTAGATTGCATAGGCGGAAGGAGTTAATCTAGAGGTGGGTGCTTCTCTCTCTCTCTCTCTCTCTCATTTTGAGTTGATTTGTGTGGCCCACCTGAATGGATCCCACCATGAAGTATACATCTTATCTATGTTGTCCATCAAGTGGGCCCACCTGACATCCCATAACCCACAGGCCGGGTGTGGGGCAAACACAAATATCTGATTGATTCAATGAGGTGGGCCACGTCTCAGGTGGGCCACGTCCATGTGGGAACCACCATGCTGCACGTGTTAGAGTTTCCAGCGTCCAGGGACGCTGGACGTGCCCAGTCGTGGGTGCGGCTAACAGTGAATTGTGAACTGACGTGTGGGGGTGGCTAAGGGTGATGTGTGGACCCCTCCTATAGGCCCCACCTTGATCTACGTACTTAATCCAAACTGTCCATCCTTTTCCTCGGATTATTTTAGGCGTTGAGCCAAAATTTAAGACTAATCTAATTCTCGGGTGAGCCATACCATAGGAAATAGTGATATTACCGTTAAAACCCACCTTGATTCTTCTATTCGCCAAAAACACATCACATATTGGTCTCATTTGGACGATCAGGGGCCGTAGAATCCAATGGCCGGGTTGGATTTTTCAGATGTGGGCCCTATGTATAAAAAAACCACGGAATTAAAGGAAAAATAAATATACCAAGCATGGCGCTGCTAAAACGTTAGCCGCACGAGACGCTGTTGCCGTGTACGCGATTAAGGCAGGGACGTGGTCCCACTTGTAGGCCCCACCATGATGTGATTTGTTCATCAACACCGTGCATTTATTGGGTCCCTTTGGGACAGTAGGTCCCCCCAAAAATCACCTGCATTTGGGACTCAGGTGGCCCATACAGCAGGAAACAGTGTGATTGGACGTCTGCCATTGAAACCCTTTTTGGGTCACCGTTGCTTGGGACCCACCCTTTTTACATGTATATATTTCTTTTATTCCAGCCGTCCATCTCTTCCTGACGTTGGAGACTCTTTTTTCTTTTCTTTTTTTTTATATTATTATATATTGGTGGGCCACGTATGTGGACCCCACCACGATGCATACGTTATATCTATACCGTCCATCCGAACGTCCAGGGACGCTGGACTGGACGTTGCCACTTGTACAGTTTCACACACTCACACATACATATACATACATATATGTATTATATATTATAATATATTATATTATATTATCTAATATATGCTGTGGTGGGCCACTGCTGCGTGTGGACCCACATAGTTTCATGCACTAAATCAGCACCGTCCAGAGCACCCTGGGGTCTAGATGGTGGCTTTTTGAAATTCATACACGTTATATACATTATCATATAATATATTATATTATATTTTATGAAATGATATTATATTATATATATTGCAGTGGGCTACTACGTAGACCCCACCACGTGATGTATGTATTTTTAGATCCACACCATCCAGTGGTGTGGACGGTGGGGACCACCATATTTAAAGTGTTTAAGTCCACGCCGTCCATCCAGGCCTGAAGGCCTGGAGAATGGAGCAGATTCAAATCTCATGTGGAGCATGCCACGTGGGACGTGGACTCCCACACGAGGTATGTGCTTTATCAAAGCCGTCCATCTATTTTGATACGTGGACCATCCCACACGTGTAGCACGTGTGGTGGGACTCACCTTGACGTACGTGGCTATATACCCCACTGGACCCCACCCCACTGGACCCCACCTCAATGTATAGGTTGTATTCACACCGTCCAGATATCTGGACAGTGGAAATTCACTGTGATGCACGTGTCTCATCCATGCTGTCCAATTAACGGACGTGGGACCACACCTGGTGTGTGATGTCCACACGTGGGATGTGGACCGCACCTCAGTACACGTGTTATATACATACCGTCCATCGGTGTTGTGTAGGGCCTGCCATGATGTAATGTTTTATCTGCACCGTCCAAGGTGCTGGACGGTGCTGTGGACACCCACCCTGATGTATGTTCTATCTGCGCTGCCCATCTGCTAATGACGGTGGCCCCTGATGCATGTGTTCTATCATCCAGGTCGTCCCCAGATGGGACCCACCTTAAGGACGTGGGTCAGATCCTAAGGTTGTGTTATATCCAACCATCCATCTATTTAAGGATGTGGGCCACTCCAAGATGTATGTGTTTCATCCTACCGTTCATCTGTGGCCGACCATGATATGTGTTATATCCTAACCGTCCAGCTATATTACTGGATTGGTGGGCCATACGTGGGGCCCACCTTGGGAAGTAGATTGGCTGGGGTACCTCATACCAGCTATATAGCTGTTGTAGTGACGTCACCAAGTTCTGTGGGGCCCACCATGTTGTATGTATTTCATCTATGCCATCCACTTATGCGACCCATCTTGATGTGTGTATAGTAGGAACATTGTCCATCTGTTGGGGCCCATTTGATAGGTGTAGGGCCCACCTCGATGTGATGTATGTGAGGCACATATGTGAGGCCCGATGTGATGTAGGTGCGGCCCATGTGATGCGACCCATTATGATGTGTATTAGGCCCATATACATGGCCCATTTGATGCATATGAGACCCATGTGTAGGGCCCACCTATTGAGTATTTGAAGCCCATGGGTTGTGGCCCATTGTGATGTATTCAAGGCCCATGGGCAAGGCCTGATGTAATGTGATTATGACACATATGATGAGGCCCATTGAGATGTATTTTCGGCCCATTTGATGCAGCCCACCTGATTATATGAATCCCTTGTGCTGCGGCCCACTTGATGTATTTGAGGCCCATGTGCAGGGTAGAGTGTAATAGACCCCGGTGATGATCCTAGAGAGGAACCGTACTTATATGTGGACTTATTGAGCAGGAATTGCATACTCATTCATTCATTCAATCACTATCCACTCGGGTTGGTGGTGCGCAACTATTTATTATGTGTACTTTCGCAATGGCTAGGATTTCGGTTGGGGCGCGCGACTAACCTGAGATCAGGAGTTTACCACATTGAGTCTGACTATCCAAATTTAGGTATGAGACTGGTTTAGATAGAAGTCCCTTGTGATGGACCCCATAACCTGCGATACTACGTACTATCATCCCGACTTCACACTCCAGCAGGGTTATTACATTTGCACCGCATATTGCATTACATCCGCAGCATATGACATTTTGGGTTGCTATGTTTTTGCATTTATACGGCCTAGATACGACTGACGGTATTCGTGAACTCATCAGGATTTGCATATTGCATTGCGTCATCGGCATCTGATATTTGGCTTGCTGTCTCCGCATTGCATAGTTGATCTGCATTGCTTCATCAGTATATGATATTGCTTTTATTATATCTCTGCATCACATAGCCTAGGTAAGGCTGATGGTATTTATGGGCTTATCAGTATGTTTTTGCATTACTCTGATATCGTATGATTCATGATCTTGTCAGTATTTTTGCTTATTTCCGACATTGTATTGAATACTTGGCACTTACCTTGTGCACACACTTATACCACCCTCTAAGCTTTTTATAAGCTTATGCACGATAGATGTGTGTAGGCGATGTTAGGTTGTAGCAATGTTGAGCTTAAAGCGTGCTGTAGTCTTCGGGAGCTTGATTTTCGATTCATGTATTTCCCTTTCAGCATTGTACTCAAATGATTATATTAGTGGATATATGATGATGATGCTGCCTTTGTGAATTGGGTAATCTTGTGGTTATGCTTATTATGAGTTAAATGTATAAAAAAAATCCTCCTTGTAGGATCCCTGGATCGAAATCTGGTGTATATGCGCTAGGAGCCGATAATGGGGTATTACGGAGGCTGTCGGCACTGGATTCGGTGATCGGGGTTCTTGTGAGTCCGATTTCCAGTTTTGGGGCATGTCAAAAATAAATGGTCAAATGGGATTTCCCATGAGCTTAGAGTAATCGGGGTCACGGATTGATGGAATCATGTTTATGCGATGAGTACGCGGTTTGACCTAAATTCTAAGTCCTAGCAAGTCTCAATTATCTCAATGCCCTGATCAAGTAAAGTATCGAGATTTAGTAGGATTATGAATTGATACCAGTAATCCTCTGTTCTACGTAGGCAAAGGATCGATGTATCGTACTCAAACCCACTACAACCATTTGTCCGTGATAGCTCGAACACGGGAAACTAGAAAATCGTACTGTACTTTAAATATTAGAGATTACCATTAAGGGTAAAAAAAAAGATATTTTTAATAGCGGTCTCCTAAAAAAACTTGTAATCTTAGTAAAGGTGATAGGACACTGGATGAAGATAAACCTTTAAATAAATTCTTAGTATTGGTTAATGTTAGAATGGTTTCAAACGATTAGTAGAAATTGCTATGCTAGACTATATTCTTAAGGAATGTGGTACGTTTAAATATAGCTTATTAATAGTACAAGACGTAATTGCACAAATGAGAAATAGAGTCTACTATTGAAATGAAATTACTACTGATAATGTTAACATTTACGGGTACACCCAACAAATCTCGGGACGAGATTTCTATTAAGGGGGGTAGATTGTAATACCCCATACTTTTATTACTCGTGTGTTAGGATGTAAACCTAATATAGTATAAACACTAATCAAGCCATCCGTTTTCAAGATAGATTATCGGGTCATCAGAGAAGCCTGATCTAGGATTTTAATAACCTTATTAGATAATTGAATTCCACGTTAGTTATCACAGGCCTTAGACCACACGATCCACAAATTGTTCGACTTATGCCAACCATATGATTGTAAGAGCTATCATAGGTTTAAATTATGCGCCTGTTCAACTGAAAGATCGACCATCTAAAATATTCATTGTAGATCATGGAAAGTCTTTATCAAGCCCACTAGCGTTAGAGTCCTCTTAGATGGGACTTAAGGGTTCAAATATCATAATCACCATTGACTTCCCTATGAGTAGTCTCCAAGGCCACTTGATTACTAAATTCTTCAATGAGTTTTACCTAAACTAGGCTAAGAACCCTAGGAATCATCACTGATCATATTTTGTAATGATCTGACCGTCAGATACCCATAAATCGTAAAGTAACCTATGTAGTTAGAAAACATGACTCACTTACAAATTTAAATTCTTCCTATTAAGCCCTACAGTAAATAAAGGACGTTAATCAAAATGCAAACCATGATAAACACCTTAGAAAATAATGATAGTAATATAATAATAAAAATAATAATAATAACAAAGGGGAATAAATAATTACGTATATGGTTTATACTAAAGTAATAATAATAACATTAGTATTAATGTTAATGTCTAGTTAGTAAATCATTACAAAAGACATACAAACAGCCATTAGACCCTCTTAGCCGTTGACGTTCGATTTCGGGGTGATCCGACCGTCGGATTGATGGAGATCCACCAAGATGACTCAAATCAAGTCGTGGGCCCCACCTAGGCTTTAAACCTGTATGATAACTGGCCAAGGGCCCCACATGGATTCCTAGAAGCAAATGAATGGATCGGATCAGGACAAACTGTCATGTGGACCCCACACTATAGTGCCTGTGCACGTAGGGTACATGCACCTGTGGTGCACTGGATAGTAAAACTCGGTCAAACAGCCTTGACCCGAATTTCACTTGTAAAAGAGAGTTCTTTTCCCCTTTTTTCTCCCGCCAGCAACGGCATTTGAAAATGCCGCTCGTTGCTTCGAATGGTGGCCCACCATAATCACTTGCTTGGACGATCTAAACCATCCATCGTGAAGGGAAGTCAAAATTGACCAAGGCCATGCCCTTCTCGCGCATGGAAACACACTTGCGTGGCCACAGAAAGTCATCAAGAGTGCGAGCAGGATTTGTGGTTTCTGCCGCTCTAAAACTCGACCGCCTTGATCCAATCCAAGCGGTTCATCCTGTTGTAGACACTGGAAATCAGCGCCCATGCTGATTTGGGTATTGTCGTTTAAGTTTTGGATATTCGGAGTCGCCACTAGCCGAATAATCTTAAAATCCTGCAGTCGGCTAGAATCGTAGGATACGTAAGGTTGGAGAAATCCGAAGACTTTCCTACCTTAGAGTGACTCCTGATCTGCGATCCGGGATTCCGAGTAAGGGACCTCGGTTACAAAGAGGGAAGGTGTCAGGCACCCTCTCTGCCCATACAAATGTACGATCTCCACTTTGTGTAGTAAAATAATCTCAAGGTGTGGATGATGTGGTCGAGATAGGACTAGGCACACATATGGATTTCTGATGTGGCAAGATCCAAAATTTTGGTAAACCACAGAGCATACGTCCAACGGCGTATCTAGAAGGCGGATGTGATGATGCTTATGCAAAGAGGTAAGAAAAATGGACTAGATTACTAGAAATTTCTGTTGTGACAGGATCCGATGTATGACAAGTCATAGAGCATACATTCACTAAAGATCTAGAGAAACAAGGGAGTTGAGAAGGGAATAAATGTAATGATGAATGCTTGTATTTTGAATGAATGGATCTTTGGCTCGATCTTTGAGTAGGCTAAGATATGGATTGAACCATGATCAATCTGGGTTAGGCTTATGGATTAGAAAGGTTGAGAGGAAGGTTATGGGGTGGCTTGAAAGATCAGGGCTTTGAAGGCTTGGGAGCTCCTTCCCTCTCCTTCACTCTCTTCCTTACTTTCTCTCTCTCTCTCTCTCTCTCTCTCTCTCTCTCTCTCTCTCTCTCTAGATGAGAAGGTGTGAAGAGGAGAGGGCTATTTATAGCCTTCTCCAATGGTCTTTTGGTAATTTTTGGGTTTGAGGGTAAATGCTTATGTGGCAGGTGGTGATTGGTTGAGGGGAGAGAGATGCCACGTAGCGCTCTCTCATCGGCCAAAGAGGTTGGTAAAATGGCAAATAAGCTCGGATAGGGGGTAATTGTAGGAGACAGTTGACTTTTGGATGCTGGGACTGCTGTCCCCAGATGTCCACACGTGGGCCGCAAGTGGCGGTACTTCGGGTACCACCGACAGTAGTCCAACTACCGCCCGGGCTGGGTTTGGTCTGAAACTCATGTGGTTGGTTCCGCGCATATTTTTTGAGAGGAAGTGGTAGTTTAACTACTGCCTGCGATAGTTAAACTACCACCTCGGTACAGTTTCTCCCAAAATTTAGCGGGTGGGTCCTTTTTTGGGTCCTGAGAGTGAAATAAAGTCCATTTTGGATATTTGGCTTAAAAATGGCTCAAGATTGGCTCGATTGTGATCTAAAAATGGACTAAGAAATGGGTTGATTGTGGGTGAAGGTTTGGGTATGCTTTGGCTTAAATGATGGCTTGTGATGGATTAGGTTTGATTAGGGTTTGGATCAGGGTCTTGGCTAAGGTTAGGGTTTAGGCTAGGATTAGGGCTTGGTTCGGATTAGGGTTTGGTTTAGGATATGCTCATGGTTCCCGGATTATCTTAACTTTCTCAAGATATTAGCTTGGGTGGGGTGTCTACAAATGCCCCTCTTTGACCGAGGTTGTGGGCAACCGAAGGTCAAAGTAATTGGACACCCCACCCTTCTGGTAAGAAAAGATAGTTATTCAAATCCGTTGCCTGCTATTGTATCATTGTCAGTTGATTGTTTGAAAAAAGATGACTTGCACATATCAAGAGGGTTGAGAAAAATGTTGTGATTGTCCCCTGCGCATTCATCACGGCCTTACCGGTCACTAATCACAACCCTTTCACATCCGATTGTTAATAGCATTGGAGGGTAAGTCTGAAAAGTAGGGCCTCTGCGCGTTGGTGCGTCTTTACGAGGATTCCCGTACTGTTTGATTTGTCGTTCCTTTGCTACGTAATCACCCTGGAAGTATTCATTCTGTTTGATCGTCAATGTGGTTAGTTGCCTTGCGCGTTGGTGCGGCCTTACGGGGAACTTACTACGCCGACTTGGACTCGATTAAATTTTACGAACATCCTGGACTAGGTATATGCAGGTAATCTGTTGCCATGCAACCTTCTGATTCTGATACTTTGGTTACAATGGCTTGTTGTCACTTTGAGTTTGATTATTCTTCCTAGAGATGGATCTACTCATTTCTACTAGCATTCGTACGACTGTCCAGATTTAGAGATCGGGTCAATCGTATATGTATCATGCAATGGATTCGATCATCTTCCAGGGAAACCGGAAGGGATCGAATCTTATATAACTGTTTGCACTGACCGTAACTGGAGAATATGGAAGATTCCTCAGTGTACTGCGCGCCGCGTGCATGTTTGGAGAGTTTTTTTTTTTGAAAACTTTTTGTTTGAAAATTATCCTCTTTAGAGCTAGACTCCTTGGGGATTTTATTTGAAAGTATTTTTAAAATTTTTTGGAAAATATCCGTTCGATCTTGCGGGCGGGCGTCGTCGTTCGATTTTTATTTGCACAAGTAAACAGTCGCGTTGCCTCCACTGATGAGCTGGCGGGGCTAACGATTTGAAATATTTTTAGATTTTTGAAAGATCCGTTTGATCTCGCGAGAAGGCGTTGTCGTCCAGTTTTTATTATGCGGTGATCTAGATTAAATAGCCAAATGGCCTCCACTAATGAATTAATGGGGCATTTGGGGAACATGGGCCTGATTTGGACATGTGGGCCTAGGACCATGGGCCTTGAAATCGAGTTTGTGTAGTGGGGCCTTTGGGGCTTTGAACTTGTGGGCCTTATGGGTTTTGAAATGTGGGCCTCTTGGGCTTTGAACTTGTGGACCTTGGGGGCTTTGAGATGTGGGCCTTTGGGGGCTTTGAAATGTGCTTAGGCCTTTGGGGGTATTACTCTTACCATCCCGTGCGATTTCTTCGTCAGTTTGGTTTCTGGCAGGATATCCCAAAGTTTACCTTTTCTGGATTTGGGCATGCCCCTCTTCCTTCTGATTTGACTGTTCTATACAGGTGAGTCTGGATTTCCTAGCAGGAATCTTTGGATGCCACAATTCTGGGGCTCGAATCTTGGGCACCTCCCTTGGCCACAGTGCTACACCAGCGATGGGTGGCAGAGCAGTCACTTTATCATCAAGTTCTAGGCTGACATTTGGCAAACGAGGCCACTAATCAGGATATGGTGGGCGATACTGCTTCGTCTTCCTCATGTGTTGACGACTCGTTCGAGGCCTTCGAAGAGCGGCCTTTCATTGATCCATCTTTCTTGCTTGCCACACATAGTTACCTAATCTCTGAGATTGTTGTCTTCCATCATACATGTGAAGAAATGGCCCACTGATTGGCAGTGGGGCGACGGTACGATGAGAGCATGTTTGCGGCACACCGCCTGGAGAGGGACGAGGTCTTTTACCTACGCATAGAGAGACTTAGGCAGAGATTGTCGATGCATGAGAGATAGGAGCTTACCTGTGATCCCTGGTTTTGATCAACTGCTTATCCCATATGCATAAAAATATTTTATTTTGATTTTTGGTTTTATGTGAAAAAAGGAAAATAATGTACTTGTAAAAACATTCTAAAGAAATGGAAAATTTTGTTTGTGCTACATTTGTCAGTGCTTACTTGTGTTTGGATTTGTGCTTTGGATGATTGGGATAAAAAATTTGGACTCAGCCCACGTTGCATACAGTAGTCTAGATTGCGTACTTGAGATCTCGGCTCCCCGAGAGGGTGCCTAAGATCGCGTTCTTTGGGTTTGAGTAGAATTCGATAGAGTACTGATCCGAAGTTGATCTTTCCTTGTATCTCGTTGCGATAGAGTACTGATCCGAAGTTGATCTTTCCTTGTATCTCGTTGCGGTGTTTGCTGCCTCGGCTTCTTCTGTACCTACACTGTTATTTTTATTTTTGTCATTTTTACCCGTAGCGCCCTTTTGGGTTTTCACTCCTTTGGCTCTTCTTGTCATTTTTGCCCGTAGCGTCTTTTCGGATTTTCACTACGTCCTGGGTTTTTGATCTTACCCACCGTTTGGTAGCTCTGTTGTTCTTACCCTTGGTGCCTTTTCAGGTTTTCACCGAGTCCGCTACATGTCTGCTGTTTTTACTCGAGGCGCCCTTTCGGGTTTTCACCTCGCCTTTTTTGTTTAGACATATCTTTTTTTTTTTTTTTGGAAATGCCGGGAGCGATGGAGAGACTTCCTTCATAGTCGGCCAACTGGTTACCTTCTTATCCTTGTCTTTGATTACAATTGTAAGCTGCCTTTAGTTGGATTTGGGGATGTGGGACGAACTTCTTCTCTTCCTTTTTGGGCTTTCTTTTCTTTGATATTTTTTTTCATTTTTGTTTGTCTTTATTTTCCTTCCTTCTTCTCCCTTTTTCTTTTTTTTTTTTGCTTTTGTTTTCTCTTCTTTTTGCAGGAGAAATGACAGGTGTTTCTGATGGGAGAGGTAGTAGGTATTTTTGTTTTGTTTTTGGTGGGAAAGTGATGGGTGCAACTTTGCGATTGTAATCATTGACAAGGTTAGTTATGGTTACCCGTGATAGATTTTCACGTTATCGGTGTTGATGGGCTCGGGAAGATCTTCTCCTCTCAGATTGGTGAGCCGAAAAGCGCCTCCCGAGAGTACTTCCCGAATGATCAACGGTCCGTCCCACGAGGGTTTGAACTTTTCTCTGGAATCTGGTAAGTGAGGCGATAGGATGCGTTTCATGACCATATCACTGACTTTGAAGCTTCTCTTCCATATCCTCTTGTTGTAGGCCCGCGCGATCCTCCTTTGATAACATTGGGAGTGGCTTAGCGCTCGAATGCATTTTTCGTCTGCTAGGTGCAGTTGATCATACCTTGCTTGTTGCCACTCACCTTCCTCAACTTTACTTTCTAGCAGTACCAGGAGTGATGGGATTTCGATTTCGACTGGCAGCACCGCTTCCATTCCATATATGAGTTCGTATGGAGTTGCGCCTGTAGCAGTCCGTACAAATGTCCGATAGGCCTAGAGTGCGTAAAGAGGCATTTCTGACCAATCACGATATGTCTTCACCATCTTCTCCAGTATGCGGATGATAGTTTTGTTTGTGGCTTCGACCCCACCGTTCATTTGATGATGGTAGGGGCTCGACCGATGGCACTGAATCTTGAACTTGTCGAGGAAACCGCCCATCCTTTTATTGACGAATGGAGTTCCGTTGTCAGTGATGATGGCCTGAGGTATCCTATAACGACTAATGATGTTGTTCTTCATAAACTTGACCACATGAGATGCTACAATAGTGGTTTATGATGCTGTCTCTATCCATTTGGTGAAGTAATCTACTGCCACCAGGATGTATTCATGCCCGTTTGAAGCTTTGGGGCTGATTTTGTCGATGATGTCCAATCCCCATACAGAGAAGGGCCATGGTGCTATTAGGTTGTAGAGTTCGAAAGCAGGCGCATGGATCTGGTTTGCGTGCTCCTGACACTTGAAGATTTCTTAACGTGCTTACAGCAGTTTGTCTCCATCGTGAGCCAATAGTAGCCAAGTCGTAAGATCTTCTTTGCCATCATATGTCCATTCATGTGTGGGCCGCATAGTCCTTCGTGGATTTTTGACATGATCTGTGCCGCTTCTGTCTCATCCATACAACGGAAAAGGACTTGGTTGAAGGATCGCTTGTAAAGAATGCTCCCAGTGATCACGAACTGTGCCGCTAGCCGTTGGATGGTGTGACGATCAACTGGTGTTGCTCCTATTGGGTACTTATAATGTTAGAGATATTCTTTGATGTCTGTGTACCACGGTTGATCATTTGAGAGAGGTTCAACTTTGTCAATCTGTAGGCAGATTGCGAGTTCTTCCTGGAGTTCGACGGTAAGTTCCCATTCAGCAACTCCCTTTGGGATCTCCAGCATTGAGGCGAGGGTAGCTAGGGCGTCCACGAACTGGTTCTTGACTCGAGGCATGTAAGAGAATGTGATCTCGTCGAATTCCTCAAGTAAATTTTCCAAGTAAACATGATATGGGATCAGCTTTTCATCCTTGGTCTTCCAGTCGCCATTTATCTGATTAATGATGAGTTGTGAGTCTCCGAAGACTCGTAACTTCTTTATGTAGAGGATGATGGCTTCTCTTAGACCAGGAATACATGCTTCATATTCAGCTACGTTGTTAGTGTATTGAAATGCCAGCCTCCTGGATATGGGAATTGGGACGTCATCAGGAGAGTAGAGTATGGTGCCTACTCCACTTCCTTTTGAGTTTGCGGCAGCATTGAAGAAGAGTGTCCACTCTCCTGCCTTTCTTTCTTCTTCTTCCTCAATCTGGAGGATGTCTTCGTCAGGGAAGAATGTCTTCAGTGGCTGGTAATTAGGCAGAGAGTGTGCTGTTAAGTGATCGGCCAGTGCTTGCCCCTTGATTGCTTTCTGGGTGACATATGTGATGTCAAATTCTGAAAGCAGTAGCTGCCACTTTGCGATCCTGCCCGTTAATGCTGGTTTTTCAAACAAGTATTTTAACAGGTCCATGCGAGCTGGCATAAGGATTGGATGAGCGATCATATATTGTCGTAGACGTTGTGTTGCCCAGACTAGGGCGAGGCACGTCTTTTCTAAGCTGGAGTATTTGGCTTCGTAACTTGTGAACCATCGGCTTAGGTAGTAGATTGCTTGCTCCTTTCTTCTTGTATCATCGTGTTAGCCAAGAACGCATCCGATTGCTTTTGCTGCGACGAAAATATATAACAGTAGTGGCCTACCTGGGGTAGGTGGCATGAGCACTGGAGGATTTAGCAGGTACTTTTTGATTTTGTCGAAGGCTACCTGACAGTCGTCATTCCATTCCTTTGAAGAGTTCTTCCGTAGTAGCTTGAATATGGGTTCACAGATAGGCGTGAGCTGTGCGATGAATCGGCTGATATACTGGATTCGTCCGAGAAAGCCTCGAATTTCTTTTTCAGTCTTAGGCGGTGGCATTTCGATGATTGCCTTGGTCTTGGTTTCATCCACCAGAATACCATCTTCGCTGACAATGAAGCTTAACAACTTGCCTCTAGTCGCACCGAAGACACATTTTTGCAGATTGAGTCAGAGCTTGAACTTTTCTAGCCTGTTAAAGAGCTTCTTAAGGTCTTCAAAATGTCCTTCGATCGTGCGAGACTTGACGATTATGTCGTCCACATAGACTTCCATTTCTTTGTTTATCATGTCGTGGAATAAGGCGGTCATGGCTCGCTGATATGTAGCTCCTGCATTCTTCAATCCGAAGGGCATGACCCGATAGCAGAAAGTTCCCCATGGTGTGATGAAGGAAGTCTTCTCTCGATCTTCATTGGCCATCTTGATTTGATTGTAACTGGAGAAACCGTCCATGAAGGAGAAGATCTTGTGCCCAGCAGTATTATCACCAGTGTGTCGATGTGGGGCAAAGGGAAATCATCTTTAGGACTCGCTTTATAAGACCCGTATCCTAGCCCATACCGTTTCGTATGCTTCCGCGGTCCTCCCGATCGAATTCCGGTGACCCGCGACCTGTAGATTTCATTTACGCTCGACCCTGAGTTACACCCTGTACACCTGAGTCGGTTTGATCCCAGACCTATGCCATTGTGACCATGTCATCGCTACAATTCCGATGCTACGTCTTATGTGTCAATCCGACGTCTAGATCCCAAGATATGACCCGTGCACGATCATGGCGGTGGACCGCATGTTGTGGGCCATGGTGTACACGTTTTCCCAGAATCATAATGAGGATGATATCATCCTAGGGATGACATTACCCTATTCTACAACCTAACCTACCCCCTACCTAGTCTACCCCATGAATGCTCTCATTTTTTCAAAACTCATTATTACAAGCTCTTGCAACCCATCATTACCAAGCTCTTACAATCCATCATAGCTAGCCTATTACTAGCCATAATGGCCTATTCTCTCTCTCCTTATCTCTCTCTCCCTCTCTTTCTTCCCATTCCAACAACAAGAACTCCCAAAATGTCCATGACAGCCCTCCCATTTTCAGCCACGTTCACCTTAGATCCCCTTCAATCCAACCATTAGAAGCCCATCTCCACCATTGAAAGAGCCTCATTGGAGCTTTGAAGCACTAAGGAGGAAAAAGAAGGAAGGTGGGTGCATCTATAGGGAAGATCTCTCCATTATTTTGTTGTTATGATGTGTGGCCTATCTTGATTGTTGATTTGTAGGATTGCACATGATGGGACCCACCTCGAGGCATGTATTTTACATCCTAACTGTCCGTCCATTTTACTGGACGGTGGTACGTCAGCAAGTTCTGTGGGTTGGGTCCCACCTTGATGTATGTTTCATCCACACCATCCAGTCATTTGGTGGCCCACCTAAGTAGGGCCCACCTTAAATACGTGTGCGCACAAACCGTCCGGCGTCCAGGGACGCTAGACATGAATTGAAAACAAAAATATTAGCTTGATTCAACAAGCTTTGGAGAGGGCCACTCATGCAAGCCCCACCTTGATGTATGGATCTAATCCGTGCCATCCATCCCATTCCCCATATCATTTTAGGCGTTGAGCCAAAAAATGAAGTTAATCCGAATCCCAAGTGGGTCATACCACAAATGCTAAGGGGTTGGGCTACCCACGTCATTTCTTACTTTTTGCATGGGAGGTTTGGAGTGAGTTTTCACTCATGGGACCCATATTGATGTATTTCTTAGATCCCCACCATACGTCCATTTTCTTGCACATTTTAGCCGTGGAGCCCAAAAATCTACTCAATCCAACCATCAGGTGGACCACACCACAACCGATGGTGGTAGTGGGAGCACCCCCCTCACGTCAACCATGCGGATGTGGGGTGGGGGTGTCCCAACCATGGACCCCACCTTGATGTATTTGTTTAATCCATGCCGTCCACCACCTTCCCCATGTAGTTTTAGGCTACGAGTCGAAAAAAGGCAAATCTTAGTTCTTAGTGGACCGCACCGAGGGAAACAAAGTCCCACTGTTGGAACCTTCTAATACCTATTGTTGTGTGGATAAGTGGTGGACCTATCCATCATTAGACTCCTTTAGTCCATAGAGAACTGGTCTATATAATAGACGGAATGGATTATCCACTAGTGGGCCCCACATAGTAGAATAAAATAAAAATAAAGGAAGAAAGAGGAGAAGAAGAAAAAAAAAGGTAAGTCCTTGGACGTTATTGTCTAGTGACGGTGAGGGTGGAAGCCTTACTGGGCTACCAGCACACGTGGATCCCACCATGATGAATTTGTTTTATCCACACCATCCACCATCTTCTCCTTACAATTTTAGGTCATGTGCCAAATTTTGAGGCAAATATAAGTCTCGAGTGGGCCGTACTAACGGTATTAATGCCCATCTGTTGAAACACTCTAGGGCCCTCTTTGGAGTCCCTCGTCATCCAAACCAGTCCTAGTCAGAGTCTATTTGACCTCATTCGAGGTGGCTAAGACGATGAACGGATTAGATTATTCACTTGGGATGGCCCACATGGCGGGAAACAGTCGTGTTGAACGTCTACAATTGAAACCCTTTTTTGGGTCCAAAAGTTTTGGATCATTACGAAATTTGTTTTTCCTCTGCATCCCAGTCTGTGTGACCTTACCAACAGATTGGGTGGGTCCCACGTGGGACCCAATGATGTATGTGTTTCTATCGGCACCGTCCACCTCCCTGGATGCTGGGACCCACCCCACGTGTGGGGCTACCATAGTGTATGTGTATGTCCAGGCCGTCCAGGGCCTGGATGTGGTATATGATATTATATATTATACTATATTATATATATATATATATATATATATATATATATATATATATATATATATATATACATGAGAGTGGGCCGTACGTGGGAGCCACCTCTGCCCTTTTGTGCAGCAAGTTGCATGTAGAGCAACCATTAGCTGCTCCTTTGGATGACAGCAAGCCCGCAGCCCCACATTGATGCATGTATTTCAGCTACACCGTTCACTGTTAGGACGGTGGGGCCCACCATGATGCATACGTTGTATCCAAACCGTCCAACTATATTGAGATATCATTTCATGGCAAGAGCAAAAGGGATGGGTCAGATTTAAAGTTCAGGTGGACCCCACCATTTAAATAGTGGACCGTGACATCTACCGTTCAACTTCTAAGGGCCACAGTAGTTCCTAATTAAGCTGATATTTGTCTTCACTTCATTTATCACTATGTTAACTTATGAATAGATTGGATCTCAAATACATAACGGCGGGCCACACCGTGATATGTCCAGCCCTTTGATCAGGTGAACCACACCGTAAAGAAACAGTGGGTTTAAATGTCCACCATTAAACCCTTGAGAATTTTTATGGTGGAAATCCTTACCACCACTTATATTTAGGTGTGGGCCATTTGATATACATATGGCCCATGTGATGTGGCCCACTTGCCATATTTATGGCCCATTTTTGAGGCCCACCTTGATGTGTATGAGGTCCATTGTTGAGGCCCACCTTTATGTGTATGAGGCCCGTAGTTGAGGCCCACCTTGATGTGTATGAGGCTCGTAGTTGAGGCCCACCTTGATGTGTATGAGGTCGTTGTTAAGACCCACCTTAATATATATATATATATATATATATATATATATATATATATATATATATATATATATATATATATATATATATATGAGGCCCATGTTATGAGGCCCATTGTGATGTATGCAAGGACATAGGTTATGGCTCATTGAAATGTATATAAGGCCCAATTGGTGCGGCCTATTCGATATATATATGAGGCCCATGTGATTAGGCCCATCTTGATGTATTTGTGGCCGTCCATTGAGTCCCACCTGTTGTATATATTTGAGGCCCATGTGTGAGGCCCACCTATTGTGTATTTAAAGCCCATGGGCGTGGCCCATTGTTATACGTTCGAGGCCCTTGTAGGAAGCCTAACACGATATATGAGAGGCCCATGAATGAGGCCCAATGTGATGTATGTGTGGTTGTTACGTTGTGTATGAATCCCTTATGTAGGCCACTCCTTGGGAGCAATGTTGGTTAGATGTCCACATTGATGTGCAATGTGGTTAGATGTCCTCATTGTGACCTTCTCATAGGCTTTGTTAGGCCCATTCGCACCATTCTCTAAGTGGGTTAACCCAAATAAGTGGGCTCCATTCGCCATAGACGGATGACTCCGTGCCATCAGATTTGATATAACCACGACCGTGGGCCGATCTTTATATTATGGTTGATCAACTGTCCATCTATGGACCCCGCCTTGTTTACATGCTGGTTGTTGGTGCTGATCGCGGTGCTGAATATCGATGTTGATTATCGGTACCAATTATCGAGGCCGATTTCGATTGTCGAGGCCGAGTATCGAGGCCGATTCCGAGTGTCGATTTCGATTGTCGAGGCCGATTTCGATTGTCGAGGCCGATTGTCAAGACCTATATGATATATATGTGACCCGTAGTTGAGGCCCATTATGTTATATTTAAGGCCCATGGGCAAGGCCTATTGTGATGTATTCATAGCCCATGGGCAAGGCTCATTGTGATGTATTCATGGCCTATGGGCAAGGCTTATTGTTATATGTATTAGGCCCATGATGCATGACCCATTTGATGTATTCGAGACCCATGTTGTAACGTCGCGGAAAAATCCGTACAAAGACCCGAGTACCACCTCAGGCAGAAATCACTCAGGACCGAATCCTTTAGGAATTAGACAAAATTAACTAAGTGTTAAACTAGATTAGCTGTGAAATCCGCTTGAATCACTTTAAAGATGAACTGCAAGACCCAAAACTTGCAGAATCATCGACGTTACATTACCCTGAAATCTAGGATCAATCTCATTACCCAGTTGCTCTCGGGAGCACATTGAAACTTCGTATCGGACCTGGACCGCACGTCAAAAGTCTGATTACCGCGAAACTAAACGAATATGACCGCCTTGCTGGGCTTGACAAACATCTCAGAAATCAAATCCAGATAGTGTCCCGGGGCTATTCGCTTGAGCCCGGAGTGAAGTGTGTGAGAAACGTGGATATTTTAGAAATAAAAATCTAAATTTAAGTAATCTGAGACTTGTCGCTTGCAAGACAAATATAAGGATTCAGACCGTCAGAATTTGACCCAAATACACCCTCGGATCAGGAGAAATTTTATACACAGGTCAGTGTACTTGTGGCACTGATCGGTGATCGTGGACCGTTGAATTGAAACTGGTCCGCCATGGGCGATCTGTAAATCCGATCGGACTGAATACTTAACTCGACCTAGATCCATGGTCAGGGCGCTTAAGTCCGACCTTTGGCTCAAGGGGGGCTCCGGAAGTGCTTCGTTGAGCTGAAACAGATGGGTTTTGGCTATAACCTAAGTATACCTTGGCCCTGGGCCCATTTTTATCAGTTTTAGTCCTATATAAGGACCTTAAGCCCTCTCTTATTCACCCCATACAAATTTGGGGAAAACCCTAGGAGAGAGAAGAGAGTAAAGAGAGAGAAAGTGAGAGAGAAGTTGGTGAGGATTCCTGGGATTCTTCCCTGCTAATCCACCTACTGAAACACCACTCTTGTGTAGTTCTTCCGGTGTTTCCAACACCGTATTTGGGTAAGAAATCCTAACCCTAACCTGTTGTAGAGATTCAAATAGAATAGATGGTGGAATAGCTAACCTATTCCTTGTTTAGGTTGTTGTGGTGCCGTTGACAAAGACTACGTGTTTAAAACGAATCTGTTACGCGTTTACTGGCGTAAGATGCAAACTATATATGTTTAGGTTATGGTTTTCAAGGCTTTCAATGTCGGTTAATGATTTATTCTTGACGTAGGTGCTATTTCACATGCAAAAGGTGTCGTTTGTTTCGCTTTACAGTTATATATGAGCTATGTTGAATATAGTGTATTCTATGTATGTATTGAAATGTTTGAATACGTGTGGAATTTGGATTTATGCCTAACATGATTATTTGTCGCAATTATATGCTTGTTATATATACGACAACTCCTTAGTGAAAGGACTTACCCTAAATCACGCCACAACCAATATACGCTTTATATGTTAAAGTGTGTAGCTCATGTGTTTGTGAAAATGATTAAACGAATATGGAACCCGGATTCATGCATGTCAAGATTCTCCGCCTTGGGTATATGCGTGTGGTATACGGGGCAACCCCCTAGCGAAAGGATTTGCCCTAATACATGTTATGCCAACATACGTCATGTATGTTGTAGTGTGTAGCCTAAGTATTTGTAGAAATGTTTGAATGAATATGGGGCTATGATTTGTGCCTGCTATATCTAGAGAATGCAACTACATGATGGTTGTGTATGTGACAACTCCTCGCTGGAAGGATTTGTCCAAATATATATGTTATAATCAACTCACGTTATGTATGTGATATGTGTAGTATAAGTGTTTGATAAAATGTCTATATGAGTTAGTATTTGGTGAAATGTACTTATATGGGCATTGAGATAAGATTCTTAACTACCTTAGTTATGTGTATAAACCCTTCCGCGTACTTACACTATAATGTTTGTTCTACTTATATAGTCCAAGCAATCGGTAACTGGCCTTGATTATGTGGCTGAGGTCATTTCGCCACATACGACACGTTCGATGAATTCGAGTCGTACGATGGTTGTCGACAGTGGTACCTTGTCGGCTACTTCAATGTACACTCGTACCAGTCGAGCTTGTCAAATAACCCGATTGACCCGATGTATGTTCACCATGTTTGGACGTTACTGCTTGAACCTAAGGTACCAAACTCACCAGTGAAAATCCCGTTAACCTTAGTACCTCGATCTGCTAAGACTCATGAGGCGGACATGGTAGTATGGGACACCGTGGTCGAGCTGTTGGCCTACGCTGGGGCGACGAGCCTTCGAAAATAGACTACCAGTTGGTAGGGCGTTGGTGGAGTGACTTTGAGTACAAAATAGGCCTACCCCGGCACAACCTGGCTGTGGTCCCCAGTCAGATTGGAAACGAGCCTTTAAAAATAGACTGCCAGTTGGTAGGGTGTTGGTGGTTGTGACCTGACCTTGCCTATCATATGTGATTAACTAGGATTGACGACCCTATATGGATCATTGTTTGGGAATTGATATAAGGGAGGTACCTTAGTTTCCCAATCCTGCTGTATGAAAAGGACTAATGAAAACTTGGTAATCATGCTCATAACATCGCACTGCATGTGCCCCGGGTTGAAGAGCATAGAGGGAAGAAAGCATGCCGCGACCGTAAGATGGTGTTGCACGAGGGAGAGTAGGCGAGGGCATGCATCATTATTCATATCATTCTTGCATTAATAAGAGTATTCAGGGATGTTTGCTTTTACTACTTTATCATTACTGCTTGACTGAATTGATAACATGTTAACCTTTGCTGTATAGTTCCACTGAGTTGATCACTCACTCCCACGTTACGGGACGGTGTTTTAAACATCAACCAGACTCTGTCTTGATTGCAGATGATGACGTGACTCCTGAGGCGGAGCCTGACTTCGAGGATGATGAGGAGACATTCTCCTACATGCATTTTTGGGTGGGTTCATGTGAGCGGTGTCCTGATCAACGGGGATTTCTGGGATATTGACTAGATGATGTTACACCTTTTGTATATTTTGGAATTGGACATGTAATTATTTAACCTGGTAATATTATCACACTCTGGAGACTTACCACAGTTTATATATTTTTATATATCTATCACAGTCTTCTGCTTGCAATTTCACTTGTCTCTGGAGTATGATATGCTGTTTTGGTATAATCCCATTCATGTTTCAATGCTCTCATCATAATCATCATTATCTACGTTGCGTAAGTGATGCGTTGGAACTTGGGAGCTAAGCTTTGCTCGACCCCCGATTTTCAGGGCGTTACACATGTGTAGGGCCCACATGTCATGTATTTGAGGCCCATGAGCAGGGCCCACCTGTTGTGTATATGTTACCCTTGAGTAAGGCCCATGGTGTTATATATTAGGTCCTTGTTAGGCCATGGGTCCATTATATGTTTGGCTCTATATGGGTCATTCCTTAGGGGCAATGTTGGTTAAATGTCCACATTATCGAGGTTGATTGTCAATGCCGATAATTGATACTGATTATGAGTATGTGACAGCATAGCATCATGATACATACCCATAAGCATCATCTGCATGTTTGTTATGAGATGTGGTTGACCATTGTATATGTCAATGGGCAAGTTGTTATGAGACTCCCTGATAGGTGGAGGTTATCTCACATGAGCGCACGGTATGCGCAGGATTGATGCATGACTGGATTGTATGACTCATGCAACTTGCATTATGTGTTATGATTATTGTACGCCATAGCGACATCAGGGTTGTAGCCTCCATAGCCATATCGTAGATGGCCAGATGGGACACTGAAAATGTTTGGTTTGAGCATCGGGCTGCCATAGATGGCCCTGGGTGAAAATCCCTAAAATTCTCTTGGTACCAGAGGATGCCCCAACATTGAGACCTAGTGGATACATGAGCGCCCGAGTGCCGAATACCAGGAGGCTGTGTCTCTCACTGTGTCGTGGTCGGTTGGGAGGGGTGTGACCTTACCCGCCTGAGTGAGGGGGTAATGTTTAAGTTGAGTTTGACCAGCTTCAGGAATGGGTTCGCTATCAACAAGCCGGGTAGGTATTAGCAGACTACTGGCTAGGCAGATAGTGAGGTCTCTTCCATTTACCCAGTTGTGCGCTTGATGGGGCGGCAGGTGGTGTGGAGTGTACTAGACCCCGGTGATGATCCCAGAGAGGAACCGTATTGATATGTGGACTTATTGAGCAGGAGTTGCATACTCATTCATTCATTCATTCACTATCCACTCAGGCTGGTGGTGCGCAACTATTTGTTATGCGTGCTTTCGCAATGGCCAGGATTTTAGTTGGGGCGCATGACTAACCTGAGATCAGGAGTCTACTATATTGAGTCTAACTATCCAAATTTAGATATGAGACTGGTTTGCATAGAAGTCTCTTGTGATGGACCCCATAGCCTGCAATACTACGTACTATCATTCCGACTTCATACTCCAGCATGGTCATTCCATTTGCATCACATATTGCATTACATCCGCGGCATATGACATTTTGGGTTATTGTGTTTCTACATTTATATGGTCTAGATCCCGCTGACGCTATTCATGAACTCATTAGGAATTGCATATTGCATCGCATCCTCGGCATCTGATATTTGGCTCTTTATGACTCCTCATTTGCATAGCTGTCTTATATTGTGTATTCTGATATTGATTGACTCATGAACTTGTCTGTATTTCTGTTTACTCTGTTATTGCATGATTTATGATCTTGTCAGTATTTCTGTTTACTCTGATAATTCTTGGTGTTGTCAGTATTTCTACTTATTCCGATATTGAATGATTTATAGATTACCAGTATTTCCGGTATTGTATGATGATGGCATTGTATTGAATACTTGACAATTACCTTGTGCACACACTTACACCACCCTCTAAGATTTCTATAAGCTTATGCACGATAGATGCGTGCAGGTGATGCTAGGTTGCGGCAGTGTTGAGCTTGGAGCATGAAGCCGGTCTTCTGGAGCTTGATTTTTGATTTATGTATTTTCCTTTCAGCATTGTACTCAAATGATTATATTAGTGGATATATGATGATGATGTTGCCTTTTTGAATTAGGTAATCTTGTGGTTATGCCTATTACGAGTTAAATGTACAAAAAAATCCTCCTTGTAGGATCCCCGGATCGGATCTGGCGTATGAACGCTAGGAGCCGAGAATGGGTTACTACGGAGGCTGTCGGCACCAGATTCAATGATCGGGATTCCTATGAATCCGATTTTTGGGTTTGGGGCGTGACACACTTTGTTGAGGTCCCTAAAATCGATGCACATCCTGACTTTCCCATCCTTCTTTGGAACTGGTATGATATTTGCGAGCCATTCTGGGTAGTTAGAGACTACCAGGAATCCCGCATTGTATTACTTGATGACTTCATCACAGATCTTCAGGGCCCATTCTGGCTTCATTCTTCGTAGCTTTTTCTTGACAGGCTTCATGTCTAGCTTTGTTGGTAGATGGTGTACCACCAAGTCTTCATCGAGCCCTGACATGTCCTCATAAGAGAAGGCAAAGTTAGATAACCTTGGTTTCAGGAACTCTATCATCCTCTGCTTGTGTTCCAGGGAAAGTGATCTTCCAATGCGAACCTCTTTGGGGACCTCCACTGGCCCTAAGTTCACAATTTTGAAATCATCTGCTACAACGTTGGCCTTTGTTTCGAACTTTTCGAGAGAATCCTCGAGTTCGAGAGTTGTATCATCATTTCTCTCATCTAGGGCTTCATCCAAACCCATGAGTTCGAAGTCCAGCTCTAGATCGAAATCATATGAGTCGACTTTGAACTCCTGCGCTGTGTGTGAAGTGTTTGGCACGGTGATTTTTAAAGGTTTTTCTATTATTTTTGTGTTTTGAGAATTTTCTGATGTTTTTTTTATTTTGAGGAATATTTGATTTTTTTTTTTTTGTATTTTTGGGAATATATGATGTTTTTGTGTTTTGAAAATTTTCTGATTTTTTTTGTGTCACCAAGGTATCCCGAACAGGACGGTGTTACAAACCATGATTGGTCTTATCCTAATTTGGGGTACCAACTACTATTTACATTGACATTTTTTTAAGGCCGGTATCCATGAATGGTTCGCCAGCCGATTCGATCATTAGGGGGTTGGCTGACCATCGTGATTCTTTCCCCTTTTCGATCCTGCTATTCTGACCTATTTGTTCTTGTGGGTCATCTGTCTTGATGACCATGATGTCTGCTGGGCTGGGCTCAGAGTCGAAATCTGATTCAATCTCTTCGCCCAAGAGTTGGAGTTCTTCTAACTCCTCAGGTTCATTCGATGATGGGGTCTTGACATCCGTCCAGTTAAGGGCAGGCCACTTTCCCTTGTCAACCCAATGGATGGGGTGCTTTTGCCTCTTGTGTTGGTGAGCTGGTGATGGAGATGTGTCCCCTCGACTGTGGGTAGAAATGTGTCTCTCTATTCTTGCTCACGTCTCCTTCAAGGGGCACTCCTGGTTCTCGGTCTCCTGTGGATGACCCTATTTCCTTATCCCTAGCCTCATGTGATGGGTCTGGGGGTTCTGCCCCTGATTTCGGATGTACTTTTGATACCCTGAGGATCTTATCCCACCTTATCGGTGGCCAGACGGGCTCTTAGTTGGAATGTTCTGAGAGTGTGAGTCGCTGGAGGTGGTCCTCAAGGGAGATCATCGTATCTCCACAAATTGTCCCATCCTTGATGAATTTGATGGGTGTGTATCTAAACAATTGACCTTTTTTTAGCCTTTTAGCTTGATCCTCTGAGGTTGGCTGATATCCCAGTCCTCGTCTCTGTACGTTGACACGTGCTGGTTTTACCACCATACCTTTTTCATGGAACTCGGTACGATAGTTCAGGATTAATCATTCAGCAGGGGGATGACATATTCTGCAGCGAGAGGCTGTGAATTGGCGATTGCGTTCGCATTTTTGAATTCGAAGCTGTGATATGGTATGTCACCCTCTGCATGTTGAATGTCAATCACTGGGATGTCAGTTTCTGGAATATCGACCGTCACCGGTAGGATGGTTTCTGGCTCGACCAATACTGAAATGATTCGATTTTCTGAAGGGAATTTAACCCTTTGATAGAGGGTAGATGGGATGGCTCCAACAGCATGGAGCCATGACCGCCCCAACAAAAGGTTAAATGAAGCAGGAATGTCGATGACTTGAAATGTGACAAGGGTCATGTCTGGTCCGATTTGCAACTCCATGTCAATTTCTGCCTCAACCTGCCTTCGGGAGTTGTCGAAGGCTCTAACGCTCATGGTGTTGGGCCTGAAAGAAGACGATTCTATCCCCAACCGTTTGACAGTCCTCAAAGGGTAAACATTTATGCTTGATCCGTTGTCTATAAGTATGAGTGGAACTTTGAAATTCTCATAACGGACAACTATATTTAGTGAGCGCCCATGTTTGCGACCTTCGGGTGGTAACTCTTCGTTAGAGAAAGTGATGGATCGTGGTGCGAGGAGTTGTCCGATCATACTTGCCACCATTTCGAGAGGTACGTCAGGAGAGATGTGTGCATCATTCAATATTTTCGCAAAGATTTCTCGATGTGATCTTGATGTACATAAAAGTTCCCAGATGGATATTTGTCAGGGAATGGATTTGAGTTGGGCTGCTATGTCACAAGCAGTATCAGTTTTGTAGGTATTTTTCGACAAAGTTTCCTAGGTTTCTTTTGAGTTTTGGTTCTCTCCTGAAGTACCTCCCATTGTTACCCACTTAAGCGCATTCTGGGTAATGCCATGGGACTGCTTTTGGGTTGTAGGAGGGAACCGTTCTTCATTCTAGGTATATCAGTGGTTCTTGAGGCTGAGAGACTATGGCTGGAACTATTTGTGATGGACTTGATTATCTCTCTTAAAATATGACCGAGTCTTGGTGAGATTTTATAATGAGGTTTTCTTCCTCCACATGATGTGTGGGAGGGATCCTCCAGGCATGTGCCAATTGGTGAGGCATTAGGAAACTTGGTGTTTGGATCGGGGGTGCCCCTTGCAAGGTTAGAGGGGTCAGATCAGGGAGGCCTATTGGAAGAATGAGGGGTTCAGAATTTGACCTTTTTGGATCTGCTGAGGTTGGGGCTGAAAGTGCCCCTTGGGGAGCGCGGTGTGATCTGGTGAGTGCTGGAGGTGCCCCTTGAGGGATGAGAGGCTAAGACCTGTTGGGTGCTGCCTCAAGGTAGATGAGAGGTTGCACTGTAGGTGATGTTTCAAGGAATATGAGAGGTCGAGTTGTTGGTGCCGCTTCTAGGAATACCTGTGGCTCAGGCGGTGGCACCTGTCGGTACCCTCATGTTTGGTTTATTGTGTCAGGAATGATTGTTTGTATGGAATGATGTGGAGAGAAGTATTCGTGACACCTCCCTCAATATGGTTGACGGTAGAGGTGCTAGGTGTGCTGGGTCCTGCTTGATGCGATGGCAGGGGATTTTGGAGAATGTTAGCCTGAGCTGTATTGTTAGCCTGCGGGGTGATCGCAATTTTCTTACTTTCGATTAAATCTTGGACCACATGTTTCAAAGCGAAGCAGCAGTCCGTTGATGACCAGGAGCTTGGTGATATGTGCAATATTGGTTTTCATTATAACCAGGCGGTAAGGGATTAGGTGGAAGTCGAGGCCGGAGCGGTGTAAGAACTTGTTTTTGCATTAACATTGTCAGAACTTGACTATATGTTTATGCTAAAGGGGTGAACTTTCTACCTAATATTGCCTGTTTGTATGGGCCTTGCACATTCCCCCTAGGTTGTTGCGATTGTTGTTGAGGCGGCTGTGCCTGATATCCCTGTTGGGTTTGATATGGTTGGTACTGCCTATTTGATTGTGGCTAGTATTGCCTGTCTTGTTGTGGCTCCGGTTGTGGGGCGTACTGATTGCCTTGGGTGTTGGCAACGATATCGTTAACCTCTGTAATGCGTTGCGCGGGAGTAATACCGTTTCCATTCCTGTATCCAACAGGTTTCCCTTCAACTTTGTTTCTTTTGATTGTGGGGGCCTGGTGTGGCCATGGGGAAATGGTTCCGGCTCTGATCCTGGCTTCCACTTGTTCTCCAGCATGGATAAACTGAGAGAAGTTTACGTAGGGGTATGAGATTAGATATCCTAAAATATTGGGATTTACAGAATGTACGATCATAGATATCTCTTCTTCGTCATCGATGGGGTTTCTCATTCAGGCTGCCATAGCTCGCCATCGTCCTACGTATGCTGATAAGGCTTTGTCACTTTTTTGTCTCAAGGCAGCCAAGTCAGACCTTCTTGGAGCCATATTCAGGTTGTATGAGAACCAGTCGATGAATGCGTGGGAGAGCTTTTCCCAGGTTTTGATTTGATGGCTGTCTAATGAGGTGTACCAATCTAAAGCATCACCCTTAAGGGACTTTTGGAAGAGTCGTATCAAGGCTCCATCGTTCCCTGCTATCACATTGAGTTCCCCACAAAAGGCTTTTAGATGTGCTGTGGGGCACCCACTACCGTTATACCTTTTAAATTTAGGTACCTCGAAGTTTGGAGGGACCTGGGCATCAGGGAAAGGACACAGATCTGAAAAGGCCTAGCTATATGTCCTAGAGGGGGGGTGAATAGGACTATGCCAAATAAATGTTATAACAGCGGAATTAAAAAACAATATGATAGCCAAAATAAATCACAATGCCGGAAAGTAAAACAACCTAAAAAATCTGATCTTGAGGGATTGATACAAATGTTATTCTAAGGACAACCTTTCACCAAAAACCAGAGTTTATGGTAGGACAACCTTATTTCTACAAAGATCTTTGTATCAAATCTCAAACCACAGAGGAATACAGAATTAAGCACAAATTGAAATGAAGTGTAATCACAAATGTATTGTTCTAGGGACAGCCATACACCATAAAAATGGCAGGGCAACCTTGCTGGAATAACTTTAAAGGAAATTTAAATTCAAGTAGATAAAGGAATAGCAGAAAGTAAATTCTAAATTATTACAAAATTCCCACAATGCTTGAATTAAACGATTACAACATTTATCACCACACATACATCCCACAAATGAATATTAAAGATTAGAAATGTAAATCATTCAACCACAACACAAGGGATTATAGTGGTTCGCCTGCGTGTGTTCACCAACTGTTAAACAACAGCCACACAGAATGCTACTCCACTCCTAATATCCTCACACAGGGGATATTAGCGTTCACTCACAAAATAGGTTTTCACAGGTTCACCCAAAACTTTACAATTGTGTCTTTGTCTGTGGGCTTACACAATAAAAAAAACCCCACTTCTGAGTTTTCCTGGCTCTCATCAGATACCAATACACAAGATTTTTCTGGCAAATCTTGAAAGAAACCAAAACAGAAAGAATTTTACAATTAAACATAAAATACCTAATTAACTCCTTCGTTGTAGCAGCCCGGTAGGTAGAACAAATCAGAGTAAATAATTGAATGTTCAAGTTCAATGTCCAGTACTCAATTACAATGGTTCTAGTTCTAATAGATTTTAAATTAGACCAAATAAGGCTTGTCTTAATTGATTTTGATTCCAAAGAAAGGGAATAACAATTCCTCTTATCAATTAGATTGGAATAGCAGAAACAAAATCAATTAAATAAAGCTAAAGAAAGAGAGTATAAAATAAGCACACTTAGCTTAGATGGAGCACAAAATTACTTCTCAGAAGTTTGACAAAGATTGGCTTGAATGGATTAATTGATTGCTTTTTTTTTCTGAGTTTCGTGCTCTATTTATAGGTGAGCAGATCACATCTTCGACTGGTCTAAGGAGCTGTTCGACTAGTCGAAGAAATAACAGATTTGAAAAAAATCGGGCGCGATAAGCTTTGACCGTTCTACGACTGGTCGAAGGCCTCCTTCGACTGGTCGTAGGTCACCTTCGACTGGTCGAAGGTCTCCTTCGACTGGTCGAAGACCTGGTAAATTATCGCTGGACTTTGAATTGAAGATTTACGACTGGTCGAAGAAGCAGTCAACACTGTTCCTTCGACTGGTCGAAGCCTAACAGAATTTATTCGAATTTTGTAACAAACTTACGACTGATCGTAGAATTTCTTGGACTGGTTGAAGCAAAGCTAGGACTAGTCGAAGAAAGCCTAGGACAAGTCCCCGAACTGCCCAAACACAAGTGTCATCTACATATGACTTATGTATCCAAAATGGCCTACTTCTAAGGTCAACCTATGGTCATTCAAACCCCAATCAAGAAGTAAGGACATTGAAAACATTAGGAACAAGTGACCTAGAAGTTTAAGCCTTGAAGTCTTGATGTAGCTTAACCTCGAAAGTGACTTGAGTTCTATACGAACTACTTTGTACTCTTCTTGAAGTCTTGTATTCTTGAGTCTTGTCTTGAGAGCAATACTTGAAGTCAAGGTTGATCTTTGTACTTGTAATCTTTGCTTGTTGTGAGCTTTGCTTGTTTATGAATGTTGATCTTTAGAAAGAGCTTCACTAATGCAAGTTATATAACAGTGTTTTTGTCATCACTAATTTGACAACATACAGGGATATAAACTATAACACTTATAATCTCCCCCTTTGTCAAATTAGTGACAAAACACATAACAAGATATAACCAAGATAAAAGTAGAATCACCGGATAGAGTTAGAGAGAAAACATAAACCAGTTGACATCAACTCTGGCTTACCTGTAAATTAAATCCATATCTAACATTAAACCATTCTTAAACCATTCCAAACATACTCCCCCTAAGTAACATAACCATTCTCCCCCTTTTTGTCACAATATGACAAATAAAATAACAACATAAAGGGATATATAGAGGGAATAAGATGAGATATGAGATAATAACATAGAAAAAAAATATCCAGCAGAAAAGAAAAATAGTATCCAATTCCAAATCGGATGACTCAAAGCTAAGATTTAAAGTTATTACAAACCAGAAAATCCCATATAGACTAGTCAGAATTAGAACTAGAAGACGGAGCAGGAATAGAGGGATCAAGTTGGTGCATGCCTTTGTTTAATCGCCGAAGATATTTCCGCATGTACTTGAATTGAGAATCATGAACAACAGACATGTTTTCTATCTTTTCATTCAAATTTTCAACTTTACCCTCCAATGCACGCAGACGTGCATCAAAATCAGATGGTACAAAATCTGGATCATTTGTTGAATCAGAATCCAGTTCCTTAAAGATATGATCCATATTAATGTCATCCCCCGCTTCTTCATGACCAGCACCACCACCATTACCACCTTGTTCAGGAAGTAATTCCAGCTTCATCTTATTGAGATTAGAGTTGTTGAAAATCAGATGATGGATAGGTGCCTCATTAACTGGCATATCGACCAACATATGTGTAGCTAATACAGTCATTAAATAACCAAAAAGAATGTCACTATGACCAGGATGGAGTCCAAACTGAAGGAAATGACAGATTAAGGATGGCAGACAAATCTGAGTACCACTGGAAATAGCATGAATAATACGTACCATAAATGAGGTCAAGTAGTTTTATTACCTGACCGAGGATACAGATTAGACACAAAGATTCTGTGGAGTACTCTGTATTTGGGTAACAAATACTTGCGGGAAGCGCATCCCTTTTTAGTCCAGTGAACATTCATGTTACACAAGTCTCTAGTGAGCATACGCTTTTCAGATACAGAGGGTTTATCAGTCAAATTATGAATAGGAATAACCTCATCATTCACGGGAATATCCATAAGGGCTGAAATTAAATGACGATCAATTTCAAATGGCCCTTCACTAGTAGATATTTTAAAAGTTAAATTATCCAGTGAGAAGTCACTAATACATGTAAACATGGATTGAGCAATGGACCGGTATGCAGGCCCACCCAATGCAATAAGTTAACCCAACCTACAGCTTCAAGCAAAGGAAAGATATCAAAAGGTGCAATATGGTTAATATCAACAGGAGTGTTCAACAATAACATTACGAGCTCTAAGGTCTATAACATAAGAAGAATCATTAGTAGGCTCAAGAAGATGACGTTTGGTCAATCTGGAGGAAGAAGAAGGACACGGGAAGTAGATTTTCTACCTCTAGAAGCCATATGCAGCAATAATAATAAGGAAATAAGAAAATGCAAAGGATTGAGAAATGGGTTTACTCAAAACAGATTTTTCAAAATCAAATCCCCAAATCTCAATGAAATCCTAAATAAAAAGCTTCAAGTTAGACAAGAGATTAATTAGACACTGATTTGCAAGAAAAACGTAAATGGAACACTACCTTGAAGAACAAGAATGGTGGGTTCGACAAGTCGAAGCTCGGCTCCTTAGAAAAAAAAAAAAAGAAATGAGGAAGAAGGCAAAAATCCCCAAATTTAAGTGATTTCCGAGATCTACGACTGGTCGTAGGTATCTACGACCGGTCGTAGGTCGACTGGTCGAGTATACTCACGACAGGTCAAAGGAAGTCAGAAAAACATTTCTTGGCAATTTAAGAAAATGGAATTAAACCTAACAAATATATACACTATGATACATGTAGGCATAAATAATCATTTTGAAATACACATGCCAAGATCAAAATTCATCTTATTAAACCTAATTTTATCAAGAGGTTTGTGAAAATATCAGCTCTCTGATCTTCAGTAGGAATATATTCCAGAGATATAACATTTTCTTCTACCAATTCCCTAATATAATGAAATCTAATGTCAATGTGCTTAGTACGAGAATGATGAATAGGATTTTTGAAATATTTATTGCACTGGAATTATCACAATGCAATAACATAGAATCTTGTTTAATTCCATAATCACTTAGCATTCGTTGCATCCAAACAAGCTGTGTACATGCATTACCAGTTGCGATATACTCAGCTTCAGCTGTTGAAAGTGATATAGAATTTTGTTTCTTACTAAACCAAGAAACTAAACAATTTCCAATGTAAAAGCAACCACCACTGGTTGATTTTCTATCATCTAGATTACCAGCCCAATCAGCATCTGAGTACCCAACAAGTTGGACAAGTCTCATGAGGATACCAGAGACCAAGATTTATAGTACTTGCAACATATCTAATAATCGGCTTAACAGCAATCAAATGAGATTCTTTTGGATCAGATTGAAATCTTGCGCAAATACCAACACTTAAAGAAATATCAGGTCTACTAGCAGTTAAAATATAACAAACTACCAATCATACTCCGATAAAGTTTTGAATCAATATTTTTACCATTATAGTCTTTGAGAGTTTCAGGATAGTACTCATAGGAGTATCGAAATTCTTGCCATTCTCAAATCCAAATCTCTTGATTAGATTCAAGGCATACTTAGATTGAGAGATGAAATATTCCTTCAGGTTGCTGCTTAACTTGCAAACAAGAAAATAAGTTAATTCCCCAACCATGCTCATTTCAAACTGTGATTTCATCAAGTCTGCAAACTCAGTAGTCAAGTTAGTACAAGTTGATCATAGATGATATCATCAACATAAATCTGTTACTATTAAGATATGATCATTATATTTTTTAACAAATAGAGTTTTATCAACAGATCATTTGAAAATGTGACTTAAAAGAAATTTTGTTTAGTTTCTCATACCATGCCCTAGGTGCTTGTTTTAATCCTAAAGTGCCTTTTTAAGCCGATACACATGATCAATATTTTTGGGATCTTCAAAACCCATGGTTGTTCAACATATACTTCTTCAGTAAAACACCATTAGAAAAAATACTTTTCACATCCATTTGATATATTTTATCTTTCTAAAACATGCAATGGATGTATAAATAGCCTGATAGATTCAAGACGTGCTACCGGTGCAAAAGTTTCATCAAAATCAATTCCTTCTATTTGAGTATAACTTGTACCACTAGTCTAGCTTGTTTCTAAATATATTTCCACTTTCGTCCGACTTATTTTTGAAAATCCATTTTGTTCCAATGATGTGTTTGGTCTTTAGGTCTTGATTACGAGATACCAAACATCATTTCTTACAAATTGATTAAGTTCTTCTTGCATTGCAACAATCCAGTTCTCATCAGCAAGAATCTTTTACATTGGATGGTTCTATTTGGGATGTAAAACATGCATAATTACAAAATCCTTAAGTTGTCTACGGGTGCGAACACCAGTGAGAGGGTTTCCAAGAATTTGAGTGGTTGGATGATCTTTAACAGTCCTCAATTCAAATTCAGTCTGATTTGATGAAGTATCGGGTTTATCAATGATTAGAACTTCATCATTATCTGAATTAGAGATTAGCTTTTTAAGTGATCATCAATGAAAACATTGATGGATTCTTGAATCACACCAGTCCTTTTGTTCAGAACCCTATAAACACGACTGTTTAAGGAATATCCTAGAAAAATCCCTTCATCAATCTTATATCGAATTTTCCCAAATTTTCACGATCACGTAAAATATAGCATTTGCTGCCAAAAACTCGAAAGTATTTGACAGTAGGCTTTTGTTGAACCATAATTCGTAAGTCGGTTTATATTATCTTTGCTAGTATAAACTCGGTTAATAATATAGCAAGTTGTATTTACAGCTTCAGCACAAAGATTTTTTAGAGAGCTTCATGTTATTCAACATGAAATTAGCCATTTCTTGAAGCACCCTATTCTTTCTTTCCACAATTCCCATTTGTTGTGGAGTTTTGGGAGCATGAGAATTCATGTAATATTCCTTGGTCGGTACAGAACTTCAAAAAATGCTATTCTCAAATTCAGATCCATGATCACTACGAATCTTACTGATTTGAGAAGATTTTCAGTTTTGAATCCTTTTGAGAACTTTTCTTACTTCTTCAAGGTTTCAGATTTATCCCTTAAGAAGACTCCCAAGTGTATCTTGTAAAAGTCATAAACTATTACAAGATATTACCAGACTTTCCGTTCTAGTAGGTCCAATTAGATCCATGTGAAGAAGTTCGAGTGGTTTGATGTGGTATTTGAATTCACCTTTTGTGTGAGTTCCTTGTTTGTTTGCCTATCTGGCATTCACCACATATTTATCTAATTTCTGAAGTTTGGTAAACCTTTATTAAGTTCTTGATGCTCAATCTATATAAATTTCGATAATGAACATGTCGAAGACGCTTGTGGCATAAATCAGTCTCGTCTGTATGAACCATGTAACATGTTTGATTA
>JAJHSJ010000019.1:11680890-11880890 GCA_021015155.1 Magnolia officinalis
ACCAGGAGAGAAAGGAGAGAAAGGAAGAGAGAAGGAAGGAAAGGATGTAAATTGGGAGAGAAAGAGGGAGAGAAAGGATGAGAGATGGGTGGGTGCGGCACCTCCTTCGGGTAGAGAAAGAAGGGTTAGGGTTCTTTCGAATCTCGGATCGGATCGGTCTGCATTGACCATGATCCGAATTCAATCCGATGTACGATCGGATCTGAGTGGTCCTATTCGATCCGCACCGATCCAGGCTTTCGGTTCGGTTCAGATCAGGTCGGATTCTGCCTAGCTCTAATATGAGATATAAGTCATGCTTATTATATACTATATAAATGTTTAGTCATGGCTTGCATAGAAAATAGGATTTATGCTAGGAACTGACATAAGCCATGTGCTGCAATAACAAAATAATAATAAACAAATGATCTTGACAATGGCCATATTTAGAAGACTTTTGAAAATCATAAAGAAAATTTTGAATGGCTTATATTCAACTCTAAATAATCAATGGCTAGGGTCATCAATGAATTATAATTACAAAGAATAGCTTATTTATAGTGGATATAAGATGTTCTGTGGTTTCTCTGTGAGATTTAGATGCAGAATAGCCGTAGGATCTACCTTGTATTGGATATGCAGGACCTACGAAGAAGATGGCTTACCTGTTGTTGCTGTGAAATCGGAGCTTTAGGATCTTCCTTGCACCCTTTTGAGAAGAAGTGATGGGCTTAGAACTTCTCACGGTTGGTGTTGGATTGGGGACCCAGCCTCTTCTTATAGCTATAGGAGGCATCAAAATTCCTCTCCCAGAGGGCTCCACACGAATTGAAAATCCTAGTTCTTTTACAACACCATGTGTGTATCACAGTAGTAGCACACTACCCCTTAACACGAAATTCTGGATGCATCACACTTAGCGGGGTACACTGGTGCACTTGATCACATTATCCAACCCTTAGGATAATCCAAACCATTGATCAATAAGGCCCACCTTATACAGTTTTTACATTTTCAAGGTAGAAGATCCCAACCATCCAATTTAAAAGGCTCTTCATAGTTGAATTTGGCGTGATTTTTGTAGCCTTTTTTTTTTTTTTTTCCCCTCTAAAATTGTGTTATTAGGTATGGGTGTTACTTTAATAATGTTAGTTAATGGTTAGATATTTGATTTTATGTTAGTTAATTAGTTGAAGGTATTAACCCAACCTAACCCAATTAATCCAACCCTGCTCGAATCATGTTAAACTGAGTATTCTATCATTTTGATTGGGCTTTTGGTTGGCTCCAAGGTCGGGTAGGACCTTGGGTCGATTCATCTTGAGGTTGGGTTGGGACCCACGGGCCTGATTTGAACCCCTAGTTTCTCTAGGGGATTGTTGCTGGGAACTTGGATTAAACATACCCAACCCTCCACCTTTCACTTGGCATAAATCTACTTGAATCCAAACCTTCCGAGACATGGATTTCATTGTAGATAGTCATAGACCAAGTACCATAGTAACTGGATAATCTTGACCGTCCAATTGGTGGCATGAAATGGGTGGACAACATAAAATTAATCAATCCTCAAATTCACTAAACAAATGACAATTGCTTAATTAAAGGTTACATCACTCTAACTTTGGGTCCGTTCTCATATACGGTGTCTTACATACATACTTTGAGTGGTTTGGTCATGAGGTATATGCATTTCAGCCTTGAAATATGGTTACACATGACCTAAAAGCTGAGGAGGATCATCTCCAAAAATTAAAACTGTATTATGGATAATTTATAGACAAGGCTTAATAGACCGTTTTAATAAAATAACTACTCTATACAATATATAGGACCAATTTGTGGGTCCGATCTAGTTGTGGTCCCGATCATAAACTTTCAGTGTCAAAGATGACTATTCACACTAGATTCAAAAATGGTCGCAATAAGATCTATTCGTCCATTCGATCTGATGACTTTGATTCATCTCTTACACATCATCGCCACCTTGTGATCATCTACAATCTTCCTCTAATTCCTAAGTGTGACCTGATCTTGATTGGATTGTTTTTTAAATCCCGCTGGGGATTGTAAAGTAACAAGGACAAGAATTGTCTTTGGGACTAGTATACTCACACAACAACTCTGATAGAAATTGGTTCTTGACTTGTAGGTTTTGAATCTCGCAGTATCGTGTGGATCAATTCACACATTGTGAATAATCAAGCATTAATCACCTAATCAAGCATTAATCACGTACATCATCATCTCATCATCAAGCATCCAATTCTATCTCTGTTACAAAACATGGGTTTGACTAGGGGTGCACACGGTTCGGATCCGGTTTCAAAAGGGATAAGAACTAAAGGTGGCCCCCTTCACATGAAGGGTCCATATTGACAGCTAGCAGGACCAATTCAACTATCTCCTGGGCCATTCGGTTCCAATTTCAAAACCGAAACCAAACCGTGTGCACCCCTAGGTTTGACCAACATAAAACCAATTATATTGATCTACTTGAGATTTCATCTTAATCATCTCATAAATAACGAAAATGGTGCATCTAATATGTATATATATCTTAATATGCATCACTCTTATTATGCATACTAGTAAATAGTATATATATAATGCAAGAAGCATACCAAGCCATTTAATCAACGAATGTTGGTCACACATTATTGTGATGGCCAATCGGAATATTTATATATGAATTATAATGAAACAATCTCATTCACACATACATAGTGCGCATATTGAAAAATCTTAATATAATACAACGATTAAAGATATGCACATGTCAATATTGGTACGATGGGCCACACAAAGTTAGATGCCATTTTGCTAAAGAAACCATTTTTTTCTCCTTAAGGAATACTTTGCCAAACAAAATGAAAATGGAAGAAAATTATTTTGAACAGAAACACATATATGAAAACAAACTAGGGTCACTTTCAAAGAGTTAAGTACCTTTATTGAATTGCATTTTCTAGGAAATACTGAATTTTGACTGCTTGTCGTCCCGTGGAAACGTCTCATTTCTGTGAAAGGGCATCTTAATTTATCCTGGTTTTTTATGTTACAAGGCAATAAAAATATCCCAGACATCCAACTTTCATTTCTAAAAAAAGAAGCAATCAGTTCTCTTACTTAAAAAAATTATTTTCATTTCCATACTATTCCATTATTATGTAATTCTATGTGATTTCCTTTTTGCTTACTTTTTCTGTTCCAAATAGGGCTTTAAAAAGAAAAAGAATTAAAATCCAAGCTAAATCACAGAGGGATTGTTAGACGTGGGGCTGGCATGCGGCTCATTGTTGGTCAACTATTAATGGAACGTAGACCTTATACAAGGGAGGACGTGTTGAGGTCAAGCACCATCTTCCTCAATGGACAATTGTTCCGAATCCAGGGAACTTCTCTGGACTCCTCACAGAGATACCTCGAATCCACGAGGAAAAGAAGAAAATAAGAAATATTTTTTAGAAATTTGTAAACCGACTGGTGATCCAAATAAACCAGTTTACAACCTTTAGAAACTAAAACTCCTAGAAATCGCGACTTACTATAAATAGTAGACTTACTATTTATAGACAGTTGTGATTCCTACTAGTGCTTATGGTTTTCGGCCAAAAATAGTGTCCTATTTGGTCGAACCATGACGTTCTCCTAATTTTTCTAAGCAATTTTAGTTTTGGGCACAACTCAAGCCCAACGTACGACGAGTTATAATCAAACTAAAAGTTACTAAAAATAGTAAAAATGAAAATAAACAGGGATTTTGACCGCCGATCTGATGAAATAACGCAAATTCGACGTGGGCAACCCTGTGTAGTGGGGTTGGGTGGCTAAAGTAGCTTGTCTTACCCCTAGATTATGGTATGTCCCATAACTCATTCCGGTTTGTGAGATACGTCCGTTTTAAGTTCTAACGGTCCGGATCATCTCCGTCTCCGATTGGGCCTTTTCTGGTCCATCTTGGCCATGAAATTATCTGCAACCCGCTCTACATCAAGACCCCACCTGATGGTTTATTTATTTGAATATCAAATGGGGTTGTCATTTTTGTTGGTGTGGATATTTCCACCCAACACTTACTAGTGCACCATGATACATCCTCTCCTTATCTCTCAACTGGTATATTAATCCTCCTTAATCAAGGGATTTTTACCCATTAAGAGACATGATATATACATGCTCTATAAAAACATCCCTTGTTGTAAAGATCCTATGCATATTGATTTTGAAAATGAGAAAGTTGAGACAACCATTAAAAAACCATTCATCTAGTGAGTGAGCCAATTGTTATTGTGTAAATCATTTGATCATCTTAGTCTTAGAGCCCATCCATGCAATTGAATTGTAGGGGTGGACTTATTTTGTTTTTCTCTAGTAGTTGGTATAACGGGCCACCCACGTTGTTAGCATATGCCCTTGAAATCCAACTTGATGATTAGATCTTAGTCATGAATGACTTTTTATGATGAATGGAACTTGTTCATTAGTAATCTTTTTGCTTACAATTTTCTTTTACTTAAGATATAATTATACTGTAGTTGATCCTCGTAGATTAATGTGCCATTTGATAAATTGAAAAAACAAACTCTAAAAAGTAATTTAAGTGCCAAAAACTTAAATTGCTAAATTGTAATTTTAAAATAATTTTAGAGATAATATATTCGAAAGTGAAAAAAAAAATAAAAAAATTTAATGCACCACCACTTTTAGCAATCAACCTTCAGAATTAAGTGAAGATAGGAGAGTTGAAAAAAGACCCACATTTTCAATGAAAATTAATTTAAGCATTTAATAAGTTTATAGATTTGTCAAATTATTTGAATAAGTGAAAATCATTGAAAATATTAAATTTTAGTAATAAGTGATGAAATTTTTATCAAACAGCCTCCAACTCTTGTTGCTTCCATCCAATCAATAAAAATATGTTGAAAACCCAGTCTTACACCTGCACGCGTGCACGTGTTTTACGTTTGTGGGGCCCATCCTTGATGGATCAGCCCAAGACCAGGTTCTGCCTTTTATAGAAAATCTATCAGATGAAGACCATAAATACGAGATCTAATGGACAGATTGGACCCTCTAAATTTATTAAATACATACCTTTGTAGGTCATACGAATCATGGAGGGCTTGATGGGCTGAGCTAGTAAGGGCCATGTGGGCCAAATTTAAAGTCCGTGAGATGATGATGATGATGCCACACATCCAGATAATTTTTGGGCTATACCGACTGTAGTGTATGTGCCGAATCATACCAAGAACCATAAGCTAAAACCATTGTAATCAAATGGACCAATCAAATACGGCCCATTTGGCGTTGCTCTAAAAACAAATTTGGGTTATTATAAATATTAATATCACTTCTTTTTACCTGTCAATGGGCCACTTTTAAAATAAAAACATTGAGTTACATAAATGGATTTGGAATATTCAACTTAGCTCGTGATAGTTCAAGCCTCGTGGACCAATCTAGAAATATGCGTAGAACAGGAGCCTAATGGAATGTATTCAACACAAAACATATACTAATTAGTGAGTAAACTTGGTTAGAACTAAAGACAGTATTTAGTCAACCATTTCCTAGCTAATTGATATTAGGCCTAACAAAAAGAGATTATTTTAACATAATCTTTATAGTGATGTGGCCCATTTATACTAATGGTGGCCTGGTTGATGTATAAGATGAAAATTAAACATTACCGCCCACTATGATGCATTTCTAATGATCATACTCTTATAAATTGAATTAAAACATTTACTAGGCATGTGATTGAGGGTTTCTATATTATCAAACCAGCAAAAACCAAATATTTAAAGTGGTAATTGTGGGTCTTGCCTTTTCAAAGCCGTTGAGGTGTCCTTTTTGGGTCTTATTAAAACCAAAATGGCCCTTGATTTATGTTAGAAAATAGTTACTTTTATGATTATTATGTATTGATTTTAGCATGTGTTGTGTATCGGTGCATACGATGGAGTTCATAGTGACATTTACTAAAGGAGTTTAGTAATCAAGAAGGTGGGATGAGCTTGAAATTAATTAAAGGTCTATACATCATTTAAGTGGGTCACACCATTAATGTTGCAACATACTTTTTTCGGTCCCACTCGACGACTATTAATTGTTCATATGCAATAGTGATAATGTTTTTAATGGATGTACATGTCTTTATGAATTCATTGGACAAATAATTGCTATTGATAAGATAGACCCATAAATGAATATATTTAATCATAGAACCCACAAGCAGAGATAATGGCACAATTGTGACTTGCAATTACAAGCCCATTGCTTCTTATTTCCTTGAGTATACAGATGATTTCTATTTGTTTTACTTCTTTACTTTGCTTATCATGGATGTGTTTGATTGATTATCTTACTGCATATATTGCATTCATTTTATTGTGATTAATACAACTATTATACGCTAGGACAGCCATATCATTTGTATTATTTGTGATCACAACTGAGGTGGCCCACTTTTTCTCTGCAGGTTGTGAACCATTCACATGGGATAGAAAAACCTACACATATATATGAGGTCAGGTGTGTATGAGGAGAAGTTTAGACAACAACTTCCCTTAATGATAGATAGAGGATGAGGATATCATGAGTTGAACTAAAGATGAGATGTGTATGATTCACATAACATGAATATCAGTAATGAATAAAACACATGCTCATTGATGTGTAGGATCAGTAGTTGCGTGATTCAATCTGTTTCTTGCATGTTATATGCTATGACTCTAGTGTTTTTAGTTGTCCAAGGAAAAGATTGAGTTACGCTACTTCAGATTTTAGGAAGCATCTTAGTTGATTTTAAATTGAACGTGGATCATCTATGTTGAAGACAGAGAAATTAATTCATTGCCGTCACTTCTCATTGGTCCGTGTCATTGAGGATGAGGTAATAAAAGACGCATATTTTCTCCCAAATAGATTCCCTACTACACAACTCAAGTTTTAACATGTGGAACTTCTCTAGCCCCACCATGATTTATATGTTAAATCCACGTGGTCCATCAATTTTTAAAGATCATTCTAGAGTATGAGGCCAAAAAATGAGGCACATCCAAAGCTCAAGCATACCATAACACAAAAAGTAGTTGGAATTGTACGACTACCATTGAAACCTTCTTAGGATCATCTGTAGGCTGTATTTTCCATCTAACCTCTTCATAAGCTTAGATATACTCAGATGAAGAGAAAACACAAATATCAGCTTGATTAGAGCCTTCTATGGCCCTAAGAAGTTTTTAACAATGGGCGTCAATTCCTAATGTTTCCTTTATTGTGGCCCACTTAAGCCTTGGATCTACCTCATTTTTGGTATCATGTCCTAAAATGTCATAGAAAATTGGAAGGATAGTGTGGATTTGATGCATACATCATGATGGGGCCTATGGAAGTTCCACACGTCTACACATCCCATTTCCTTTACTCTTGCTGTAATGTGTTGTACCACACGACTGTGAACGTTGGGAAATCGATGCCCACACAGATTTTGCTGTTGGTTTCCTAATGATGATGGGGGTTATCTAACTGATTTGGATTGTTGATGTGATGTAGACTTAGAGTCGCCACTAGTCACTTAACTAGAAATACTGCAGTCAGCTAGAACCTGCAAAATATGTAAAGCTAGATAATCCAAAGACTCTTGCTTTAAATTGACTCTTGATCTGCGGTTTGAGATTCTAAGTAAGGGACATCGGTTATAAAGAGTGAAGGTGTTAAGTACCCTCTCTGCCTGTATAGATGTACGGTCTCTACTTCGTGTAGTAAAATATTATTAAGGGAAGGAATGATAGGACAGATGGGACTAAACATACTCGAACTTTTGATGTTGCAAGGTCCGAAAATTCAGCAAGCCACAGAGCATACGTTCAGAGAAGTCTAAAGGGGTTTTTAAACAAATAATGATGATGATGGAGTATGGACTAGGCTACCACGAGTTTCTAATGTGATAGTGTAGACACTGAAAAATCGGCGCCTACGTTGATTTGAAAATGTTATGGGGGTGTTTATGGATGTTGGAGTCGCCACTAGCCGAATAATCTCAAAATCCTGCAGTTGGCTAGAACCATAGAATATGTAAGGCTGGAGAATCCGAAGATTCCCCTACTTTAGATTGACTCTTGATCTGCGATTCGGCGTTCCTAGTAAGGGACCTCGATTACAAAGAGGGAAGGGGTTATGCACCCTCTCTGCCCGTACAAATGCATAGTCTCTACTTGGTATGGTAAGAAATCTCAAGGGATGATGGATGCTGTGGTTGAGATAGGACTAGTCACGTGTGGATTTCTGATGCGTAAGATCCGAGGTTTCGGCAAGCCATAGAGTATACATCCAACAGCATGCCTAGAAGGCGGATGAGATGATATTTATGCAAAAAGGTAAAGAAAAATGGACTAGGTCACTAGAAATTTCTAATGTGACAGGATCCGATGTATGTCAAGTCACAGAACATACGTTCACTAGAGATTCTAAAGCAGCAAGGGGGTTGAGAAGGGAGTATATGTCATGATGAATGCTTGTAGGATGGTGGATCTTTGGCTTGATCTTGAGTAAGCTAAGACATGAACTGAACCATGACTAATCACGGCTTAGAGGCTGGGAAGGTTGAGAGGAAGGCTAGGGGGTGACTCAAAAGGTTTGGGCTTTGAAGGTTTGGGAGTTTCTTCCCTCTCCTTCACTCTCTTTCACTCTCACTCACTCTCCCCTGGTTGTGTGTGGTGTGTAGAAATAAGACGAGGAGAGGGCTATTTATAGCCCTCTCTAATGGCTTTTTGGTAAATAGAGGATAGGAGGAGGGTAAATGCTGATGTGGCAGATGGTGATTGGTGGAGAGGAGAGAGATGCCACATGACACATTCCTATTGGGTTTTGGGGCTGGTAAAAAGGTAAATAGTGAACTTTGGATGGGTAATTCTATAGTAAAGTTGACTTTTAGACGCTGGGACAACTGTCTACACGTGGGCCGCAAGTGGCAGAACTCAAATTACCTCGGGCGGCAGTCTGACTGCCACCTGGTCCAGGTTCGGGCCGGGTTCGTATGTGCGGGCTTCGGGTGGTACTTTGGTTCGTCTGGTAGTCTTCTTTTCAGATTTTGGGGCTCGGATAGGTGAATTTATAGGATTCTGACCATGGTATGGGGTGTGGGCGAGGTTGTGTGCGTGCTGAACGACTTGGATTATGGTTTCGAGTTGCGGATTGGGAGTTTGGGAATTTTGGACTAGGGTTTACAGCTAGGGTTTGGGTTAGGGTTTGGTTTAAGTTGGGATTAGGGTTAGGGTTAGGGTTAGGCTATGATCATGATTTTCAGACTGTCTTAACTTTCTCAAGATGTTAGCCTGGGTGAGGTGTCTACAGATGCCCCTCTTTGACTTGTGGGCAACCGAAGGTCAAAGTAAGTGGATACCCCACCCTTCTGGTCAGAAAGGATAGTGATTCGAATCTGTTGCCTACCATTGTATCATTGTCAGTTGACTGTTTGAAAAAGAGATGACTTGCACATATCATGAGGGCTGAGGAAAATGTTGTGATTGTCCCTTGTGCATTCGTCGCGGCTTTACGGGTCACCAATCACAACCTTTTCACGTCCGATCGTTGATAGCATTGGAGGGTAAGTCTGAAAAGTAAGGGCCTCTGTGCATTTGTCGTGGCTTTACGAGGATTTCCGTACTGTTAGGTCTGTTGTTCCTTTGCTATGTAATCACCCTAGGAGTGTTCATTCTATTTTGATCATCAAAGTGGTTAGCTACCCTGCCCGTTGGTGTGGCCTTATGGGGAACTCACTATGCCGACTTGGACTCAATCAAATTTTATAAACATCCCGGACTAGGTATGTGCAGGTAATCTTTCACCATGTAGCCTGCTGATTCTGATACTTTGGTTACAATGGATTATTGTCACTTCGAGTTTGATTATTCTTTTCTGATATAGATCCACTTCATTTCCACTAGCATTCGTACGACTGTCCAGATATAGAGACCGGGTCAATCGTACATGTATCATGTACGGGTTTGATCATCCTCCAGGGAAACTGGGAGAGATCGAACCTTATTTAGCTGTTTGCACTGGCCGCAACTGGAGAATATGGAAGATTCCTCAGTGTACTGCGTGCCGCACGCGTTTTGGAAAACTTTTGAAAACTATTTCCTTTGGAACTAGACTCCTTGGGAATTTTATTTGGAAATATATTTTTAATTTTTGGGAAATATCCGTTCGATCTCGCAGGTGGGCGTCGTCGTTCGGTTTTTATTTGCAGAGAGAGAAAGTCAGATGGCCTCCACTAGTAAATTAATGGGGCTAATGATTTTAGAAGAAACAAAACCCTTTTGAGGCTATGCTCACTGGGGATTTTGTGTTATTTCAGCGATTCTTGAGAACTTTGGGATTTTTGAGATTTATTATTATTATTTTTTATATTTTTTTGTATTTTTTGGGGGATGTTTTGGCAACCTTTGAAAATTTGGGACTGTTTTGGTATCTTTTGAAACCTTAGGACTATTTTGGTAACTTTTGGAAATTGGGGACTGCTTTGAAAATCTTTTGCAAACTTGAGGCTATTTTGGAATTTTTTTTGGGTTTTGTCTAATGGTCAGAGGGATAAACCGGCCATTCACAACAGCCTAGGGGGCAAGCCCACTGTCCAAGCGTGCTTTTTGGTCGGGCGGCGGTCGGACTGCCACGGGCGGCAGTCTGGCTACCGCCGGTCCATCGTTTAGACCGTTGGTCCGTTCAATGTATTGGTCCGTCCAGTGTGACTTTCTCCCTTATTTGAATCCTTTGTTTGAGACGTCCAGGGACCCATTGTGGTTCTTAGAGCTATCCATTTTCTTCGTATTTTCTTCCTTTCTCAATTTCAGGTAATCTTGGCCGTAAAGTCTTTGCACGGGTCTTATTGGGCCATTCATTTATGGAGCTTTTGATAGGTTGGATTTCTTCTTGGGTTTGGAGAGGGCTGTGATCAGGACCGTTGGACCATCTTGATTAGATCTGAATCGTTGGACTTTATTGATTTTTGTTTTGGGCCAACATTGTTGGCTGGATTTTTTGTTGTTTTTGTTTTTGTTTTTGTCTTTGTTTTTTTTTTTTTTGATTTTTTTTTTGATTTTTTTATTTGAAGGAGTGGGGTGTGATAAGAAAGGGGGCCCCACCCTTTTGAATATTGTTTATTGATTTTTTTTTTTTTGTGATCTGGACCGTTGGATGAATGATCTGGGGCCTTCTTGAGTGGTGGATGATATAGACTTTGTTAGTTGGCCATCTTGTAAACAATGGACGGATGAGATTCTTCAAGTGGGCCCCACATCACGATCTAGTCGTGTCCAGAGGGTTGATAATTTTGAAAGAGAAGTCCTTGGATATGAATTTTGGAAATCGACCTTGGGATGGGCCTTTCTGAAATGGGCTTGGAGAAGTGGGCCTTGGAATGGGTCTTAGAGATGGGCCTTGAAATGAGCCTGGGGAGTGGGCTTTTTGGACTTGGGCCTTGAAATGGGCTTTTTGAAATGGGTCTAAACTTTTGGAATGCGTCTCTTTGGAAATGGGCCTTAAGAAAACAATGGGCCTGGGCTTTTTGGATGTGGGCCTTGAAGGCGGGCTTTTGAAACGGGCTTTGAAAGCGGGCCTGGGCTTTTGAAAAATGGACCTTTGAAGTGGGCTTTTTTTGAAACATGGGCCTTGAAAGTGGGCCTAGGTTTTGAGAAGTAGACTTACTTGTACACCTTTCTTGTGCAACATGCCCCGTTGTGGTAAAAATGAGGCTAGTTCGTCTCGTCAGTTGGCGGATCTATACCATGTACCACGAGAGGGACAACACCTGTCTGATTTAGCCCGGGAGGGTGGCGCTCCTGCAGTTCTGAGAGGGCGAGGGGTCAGGACTCATTGGCTTGACTGGTTTTATGACCCCCAACCCCTATTTTTCGAGGTTCTAGAGCGTACTCCGTTCGCCCACCTACTCCGAGTTCGTTTGAGTAAGATGAACATGTCTCTCTTATCTGCTTTGACGGAGCGGTGGCACCCCGAGACCCACACCTTTTAGCTGCCTTTTGGGGAGTTGGGATTACTCCCTACGATGTATACATGCAGTTGGGTCTTTGGTATGACAGGGATCCGTCCCTTTTGAGGATGACCTTCCAGTGCCCACTGAGGATGACTGGATGTAGATGTTGGGGATGATGCCAGACGCGATTGAGTTTACTGGTCCTCGGTTCAAACTCCTCTGGCTATCATCAAACTTTGCCAGACGCATCCCCGAGACCGAGGCCGGGCTGTGGTGAAGGCCCGGGCATTGATCTTATACACCATGGGTGTGATGATTTTTTGCCATGGGAATAAGCTCGTGAGTTCCCGTCTGTTATCGCTCGTGGCAGATATAACTTTTCGCACCCCGTATAACTGGAATGCGGCCCTCCTGACCCATTTGTATGAAGGGCTGGACAAGGCCAGCCGCTGTATCAACCGATCCTTGACTGGCTTTTACCCAGTCATCGAGGTACCTTCTTGTCATCCTTTTTGCCCTGCTTTCTCTGGGGACAAATCTGGTATACCTTGTCTGATGGCAGTTTTATGTAGGTATGCTTTTTTGACCACTTTCCTCACCTAGCTCCCACCTTGATCGATTATTCGTCTCCATTTCCTCGCATGATGCTGTGGTATAAGGATAACTGCAGCCGCACGTGTCTATTTTTAGATCTCGCCTGGAGGTCGAATATTGATGCCCTTGTTCCCGATGATGTGAGTGATGTACCCACTCTTGTGTTACTCAAGTGTTTTTTTCTGCTTGTTTTTTGGCCTTTGATTTGTTTCCTTTTTGTAGTTCTGTACTAGGCCGTATTTTCGGTCGAATGCAGCGCTTACCCCTGGAGCTCAGGAGGCTTTTTAATCCTCATGAAGACGCTGCATTCTTGAAGACCCCCGTGTGACAAAGTGGTATATGGGGGAGAGGCTCTTTTGGCAGTTGACTGGCAGCCCCATGATACCACTTAGCCCGCCATCTGGGCCTTCTGACTGGAGGTCAGTGCCTGAGAGAGTGTTGGCTGCTGCTGTAAAGGGATATGATGCCAGTGCTTTCGTCGATCCTGATATTGAGTACAGCTCTTGGTGCGAGCAGCATGGCATTGGTCCAATCTTACAGCCTGGCTATGCTCCAGGTTGTGGCGCGCATTTTGCTGGAGGTGGAATTTTGGGGCCACACTTTCGCTGCAAGGATACGGACACTTATTTCCTTGACAATGATTAGGTCATTGTACCATGTAATCATGTATATATGAAATTTGTTTTATTCAATGTTGCCTTTTCGCACTGCCCCTTTTAGTCCATTTTGTAGTCTCGATTGAATACACAAAAGTTTGTTCTTAGGTCCTACCTCTCCGGAGAGGGCCCCGCCTGAACTTCGCCCACGAGTGGGCCCGGGCGGTAATCTGTCTGCCGCGGGTGGTACTTGGATTGCCGCCCGGAGACTTTTTTCGGCTTGACTTGCTCTGTCAGTGCGGCAGTGATGCAAATATGTCAGATCTATAGGCGGAAGTTGGAATATCGCGGGCGGTAATCGAATTGCCGCCTCCGTTCATCTTTTCTTCCAGCAACTGTCCCTTCTTTCTGTTCATTCTCTTTGCCTCTTTTCGGACATTCTTCCTTGTCTCTGTCCGTTCGATCATCCTTTTTGTCTTCTCCTCTTCGTTTTGTTTTCTCTTCTTTGTCTCCTTCTTCTTTTGTTTCTTCCTCTTTTGGAGCTATTATGGCCAATCATGATGATGGGTTTGATGGATTTATTGATGGTGGAGGAGTTGGTGGCCCCATAAATGGGAGAGAGGATCCATTTATGGATGGATTGATGGAGGTTAGTGGTGGTGAAATGAGTTCTTTTGGAGAGATCAATGTTATTTATGATATGATTCCTACCACCATTAATGGAGGATGTGAGGTTGGGTTGGATAGTTTGAATGACTTTGATGGGTCCATATCAGATGGACCACCGGGGTTTGAAGATGTTAGCATGGTGGGGATGGGTGGTTTGGATGGTGAGGATGGCGCGATGATGGCGGTCAATGGCTTGATTGGTAGAGGGATGATGGGTGGTGTGGATGATAATGTGGTGGTGATGGACGGGGTGGATGGTATGGATCAGGTTAGGATGGGTGGCGGGTCCCATCTTAGCGGTTTGGATGGCTTAGATTTGACGGGTAATGGTCTTTTTGCAGATGGCCTAGGTCAGATCTTTGGTGCGGATTTCGAGGCAATGATGGGACCGTCAGCTTCTATTGGGATCCAGAGTACAGATCCTGTCAGCTACTGAGATACTTTAGATGTTTTAGCTCCTGGGGCTTGTTCATTTTTGGCGGCTCCTGACGTGACGGTTGTTGGGGATTCAGGCTTGCCTGTTGCTGCTTTCCAGGATACTCTACGTGATGAGATGGGTGAGGCTGATTTTTTTTTACATCACGAGATTGACCTGTTGGATGAGGGCATGCCTTTTTTTGTCGACTCACTGGTGGATCTTGGGTTCCAGATTGTAGAGGGTGTGCCCGTTGGACTTACAGGTTGCAACCACGCGGTACTTGTTCTGAGCGGTTACACATCTGGATTGAGAGCTTGACCGAGCCTGAGATCTTCGAGTTGAGTTCCGTAGGCTTTCGAGAGGTTCTTCATTTTTATTAAGTTCGCCTTGACTGGCGACTGATGAATGCAACTTCTTATGATTGGGTGCCATCTCTGAATCTATTTTCTTTCAATGATCTTGAGCTGGGCCCCTCATTGGAGGAGTTTTCACGCTTGTCAGGCCTTCCTCTTACTCGGGAGCCTTACATTCCCTCATCTGAGCCGGTTCGTTCTTCTGATCTGATTGCCTGGTTTGGATTCCTTATGGCTCTCCCTACTGCAAAGGGTGGGGCTGGTGAGTTATCACTTGAGATGTTGTACGATCGTTGCTTTACTTTTCGAGGTGCCTCTGGGTCTGATCGCCAGCTCCAGTGTCTGAATGCGCTGATATTTTGCGTTTTCGCCGAGCTGCTTTTCTCAGGATGGCGACAGTCTTCATTGGTGGTTCTGCTAGATGTGTTCCACCGTGTTCTACATCGTAGGAGTATCACTTCGGTGGTGCTGGCGGAGCATTTCCTGGGGCTGACTGAGTGTTCATTAGGACGGACCCGCATCCTTCGGGGCTGCTGTACATTCCTTCAGGTATTTCTCATTCTTTTCCTCTTCCTTTGCCTATCGCTATTCTTTTGCTTTCCTCTTGAGTCATGCCGCCTTACAGGTGTGGCTGTGGGAGCATCTCTTTATGACCCCTCCGCTTGTGTGGCCTAATTCCCGCCGTGATGATGTGCTGTCTTTACTGCTTGATGGCCTTCCCCTTGGTGTTGAGGCCACTGAATCGTTGTACCGCCGCATGTTCTCTCAGCTTCGAAGGTGGGAGATTAGCTGGGAGGCCACTTGGCTCTGCCATTCACCGTTGATTTGCAGCGCAGATCAAACTCCTTTGTTGTTGTTGGGTCTTCGGGGATACTGTTCTTACCATCCTGTGCGATTCTTTCGACAGTTCGGTTTCTAGCAAGATATTCCAGAATTCACCTTCTCTGGATTTGGGCATGCCCCTCTTCCTTCTGACCTGATTGCTTTGTATAGGCAAGTCTGGATCTCCTGGCAGGGATCCTTAGATGCAGCGATGCTAGAGCTTGAGTCTTGGGCTCCTCCCATGGCGACAACACCATACCAGCGATGGGTGGTGGAGTAGTCACTTTATTGTCAGGTCTCAGGCTGGCATTTGGTAGATGAGGCTGTTGATCAGGACATGGTGGGTGATATTGCTTCTTCCTCTTCGTGTGTTGTTGACTCATTTGAGGCCTTTGAGGAGCAACCTTTCATTGATCCTTCCTTGTTGCTGGCCACACACGGTCATCTGATCAGTGAGATTATTGTCCTCTGTCATGCATGTGAGGACATGGCCTGTCGACTCATCGTGGGATGACGATATGACGAGAGCATGCTTGCGGCGCACCGTCTGGAGATAGATGAGGTCTTTTACCTGCGCATGGAGGTAGAGAGGCTCAGGCAGAGATTATCACTCTATGAGGGGTAGGAGCTTACCCGTGATCCTTATTTTTGATTAACTGCTTAGTTTTTGTTTTTGTTTTTTTTTTTTTTTTTTTTTTTTTTTTTTTTTTTTTTTATGCATGAAGGATTTTGTTTTTTTTTTTTTTTTTTTTTGAAACTTGAGAAAGGAAGAGCAGTGTATTTGTAAAAAGGCTTTTAAAGGAAATATTTTGTTTGTGCCATGCTTGCGTTTGGATTTGTGCTTTAAATGATTGAGATCAGAATTTTAGGCTCAGCCCACATTGTGTGTAGTAATCTGGATTGTGTCCTTAGGGTCTTGGTTCCTGAAAAGGGCGTCCAGGATCGTATTCCGTGGATTCGAGCGGAGTTTGGTAGAGTACTGATCCAAAGTTTCCTTGTATCTCGCTGTGATGCTTGCTATCTTGGCCTTTTCTGTACCTGCACTTTTATTATTTCTTGCCATTTTTTTGCCCGTAGCGCCTTTTCAGGGTTTCACTCACTGCGTCCGATTCTTCCCGTCATTTTTGCCCATAGTGTCCTTTCGGATTTTCACTATGTCCTGGGTTTTGATCTTGCCTACCCCTTGGCAGCTGTGCTGTTTTTTACCCTTGGCGCCCTTTCAGGTTTTCACCAAGTCCGCTGTTTTTACTCGAGGTGCCCTTTTAGGTTTTCACCTCGCCCCTTTTGTTTAGACATTTTCTTCCTTTTTTTTTTTTTTTTTTTTTTTTTTTTTTTTTTTTTTTGCTTTCTCCGAAATGCCGGGAGTGATGGAGAGACTTCCTTTATAGCCAGCTAACTGGTTACCTTCCTGTCCTTGTCTTTGATTACAATGGTAAGCTACTTTTAGTTGGGTTATTTGGGAATGATGGGATGGGCTTCTTCTCCTTTCTTCTTTTTGAAGTTTTCTCTTTTTTAGGGATTTTCTTCTCTTTTTTTTTTTATTTTTTTTTATTTTTTTTTTTAGCTTAATCCAATTTATTTTTTTGTTTTCTTTCTTTTCTTGCCCCCCCCCCCCCCCCCCCCCCCCCCCCCCCCCCTTTTTTTTATTCTCTTCTTTTGTGAGAGAAATGGCAAGTGTTTCTTGATGGATATATACACTTTTTTTTTGGGTTTTAGTGGGAAATGTGATGGGTGCAGCTTTGCAATTGCAATCATTGACAAGGTTAGGTATGGTTACCCATGATAGATTTTCACATTATCAGCGTTGATGGGCTCAGGAAGATCCTCTCCTTTCAGATTGGTGAGCCGAAGAGCGCCTCTTGGGAGTATTTCCCAAATGATTAGCGGTCCATCCCATGAAGGTTTGAATTTTCCTTTGGGATCTGGCAAGTGCGGTGGTAGGATGCGTTTCATGACCATGTCACCGATTTTGAAGCTCCTTTTTCGGACCCTCTTGTTGTAAGCCCGGGTGATCCTTCTTTGATAACATTGGGAGTGGCTTAGCGCCCGCATGCGCTTTTCATCTGCTAGATGCAGTTGATCGTATCTTGCTTGTTGCCACTCGCCTTCCTCGACTTTGCTTTCCAGCAATATCCGCAGTGATGGGATTTCGATCTCGACTGGCAACACTGCTTCTATTCCTTATACTAGTTCGTATGGAGTTGCGCCTGTAGCAGACCGTACAGACGTTCGATAGGCCCAGAGTGTGTAAGGAAGCATTTCTGACCGATCACGATATATCTTCACCATCTTCTCCAGTATGCGAATGATGGTCTTGTTTGCAGCTTCAACCCCACCGTTCATTTGAGGAAGGTAGGGGCTTGACCGATGATGTTGAATTTGGAATTTGTCGAGGAATTCACCCTTCCTTTTATTGACAAACGGGGTTCCGTTGTCAGTGATGATGGCACGAGGGATCCCATATCGGCTGATGATGTTGTTCTTCATAAACTTGGCCACATGGGATGCTGCGATGGTAGTGTAGGATGTTGCCTCTATCCATTTGGTGAAGTAGTATACCGCCACCAGGACGTACTCATGCCTGTTTGATGCTTTGGGGCTGATCTTGCTGATGATGTCCAATCCCCATACAGAGAAGGGCCATGGTGATGTCAGGTTATGGAGTTCGGAAGCGGGCGCATGGATCTGATTTGCATGTTCCTGACACTTGAAGCATTTCCTGACGTGTTTGCATCAATCCGTCTCCATTGTGAGCCAATAGTAGCCGAGTCGTAAGATCTTCTTCGCCATCATGTGTCCATTCATGTGTAGGCCGCATAGTCCTTCGTGGATTTCGGACATGATCTATGCTACTTCTGTCTCATCTACACAGCGGAGAAGGACTTGGTTGAAGGATCGTTTGTAGAGGATGTCCCCAGTAATCATGAATTGTGCTGACAGGCGTTGGATAGTACGTCGATCAACTGGGGCTGCTCCTTCTGGGTACTTCTGATGCTCAAGATATTCCTTGATGTCTGTGTACCATGGCCGATCATTCGAGGGTGGCTCAGTTTTGTCTATCTGTAGGCAAAATGCGGGTTCCTCCTGAAGTTCGACACTGAGTTCCCATTCGGCGACCCCTTTTGGGACCTCCAACATCAAAGCGAGGGTAGCTAGGGCATCTGCAAACTGATTCTTGATCCGGGGCATGTAAGAGAAAGTATCTCTTCAAATTCTTCGATTAGATTTTCTAGATAGACGTGATACGGGATCACTTTTCATCTTTGGTCTTTCAATTGCCGTTTATCTGATTGATGATGAGCTGCGAGTCCCCGAAGACTCTTAACCTCTTCACGTTAAGGATTATGGCCTCTCTTATACCATTGATGCATGCTTCGTACTCAGCCACGTTATTAGTGCATTGGAATGCCAGCCTTCTGGATATGGGAACTGGGACGTCTTCGGGAGAGTAGAGTATGGCGCCTACTCCACTCCCCTTTGAGTTTGCAGCTCCATCGAAGAAGAGTGTCCATTCTCCTGTCTTTCTTTCTTCTTCTTCTTTAATCAGGTGGATATCCTCATCAGGGAAGAAGGTCTTCAGTGGTTGGTAGTCTGGCAGGGAGTGGGCTGCTAAGTGGTTGGCCAGTGCTTGCCCCTTGATTGCCTTCTGAGTGACATAGGTGATGTCGAGCTCAGAAAGCAATAGTTGCCATTTCACGATTCTACCTGTTAATGCCGGCTTTTCGAACGAGTATTTCAACGGGTCCATGCGAGCGAGCAGAAGAATTGGATGAGCAATCATGTACTGTCGTAGCCATTGTGTTACCCAGACTAGGGCGGGGCATGTCTTCTCTAAGCTGGAATATTTGGCTTCATAGCTCATGAATCGTCTGCTTAGATAGTATATCGCTTGCTCCTTTCTTCCTGTATCGTCGTGCTGACCAAGAACACATCCGATTGCTTCTGCCGCAACGGAGATATATAATAGTAATGGCCTTCCTGGAGCAGGTGGCATGAGCACTGGGGGGTTTAGTAGGTACTTCTTGATTTTGTCAAAGGTTGCCTGATAGTCGTCATTCCATTCCTTCCTGGTGAGTTTTTCTGTAGTAGCTTGAATATGGGCTCACAGATGGGTGTGAGCTGTGCGATGAATCGACTGATATACTGGATCCGCCCGAGGAAGCCCCGAATTTCCTTTTCAGTCTTGGGCAGTGGCATTTCGATGATTGCCTTGCTCTTGGTCTCATCCACCTGGATACCATCTTCACTGACAATGAAGCCTAACAGTTTGCCTCTGGTTGCACCGAAGACACATTTTTGGGGGTTTACGCGGAGCTTGAACTTTTCTAGCCTGTCGAAGAGTTTCTTGAGATCTTCAAAATGTCCTTCGATCGTGCGAGATTTGACAATCATGTCGTCTACGTAGACTTCCATCTCATTGTTTATCATATCATGGAACAAGGCAGTCATGGCTCGTTGATATGTAGCTCCCGCATTCTTCAGCCCGAAAGGCATAACTTGATAGCAGAAAGTTCCCCATGGTGTGATGAGGAAGTTTTCTCTCGATCTTCAATAGCCATCTTGATCTGATTGTAGCCCGAGAAGCCATCCATGAAAGAGAAGATCTTATGTCTAGTAGTATTATCTACCAGTGTGCCGATATGAGGCAGAGGGAAGTCGTCTTTAGGACTTGCTTTGTTGAGGTCCCTGAAGTCAATGCACATCTTGACTTTCCTGTATTTCTTTGAAACTGGTATGATGTTTGCGAGCCATTCTGGGTAGTTGGAGACTACTAGGAACCCCGCGTTGTATTGCTTGATGACTTCATCACGGACCTTCAAGGCCCATTCTGGCTTCATTCTCCGTAGCTTTTGTTTGACAGGTTTCATGTCTGGCTTTGTTGGAAAATGGTGCACTACTAAATCCTCATCGAGCCCTGGCATATCCTCGTAAGAGAAGGTAAAGTTGGACAACCTTGGTTTCAGAAACTCCATCATCCTCTACTTGTATTCCGGAGACAACGATCTTCCGATGCGCACCTCTTTGGGAGATTCCGCCTACCCTAAGTTTACAATTTCGAAATCGTCTGCTACAACGTTGGCCTTTGTTTCAAATTTTTTGAGAGTATCCTCGAATTCAAGAGCGGTATTTTTGAAGGCCGACATTGGTGAATGATTCGCTGGCTGATTTAATAGTTAGGGGGATGGTTGACCATCCTGATTCTTTCCTCCTCTTGATCTTGTTGTCCTGCTCTATCTGTTCCTGTAGGTCACCTGTTTCATTGACCATGATGTCTGCTGGGCTGGGCTCAGAGTCAGAATCTGATTTGATCTCTTCGCCTAGGAGTTGGAGCTCTTCTAGCTCCTCGAGTTCATCACGTGACGGGATCTTGACATTTGTTCAGTTGAGGGCAGGCCACTTTCCCTTGTCTACCCAATGGATAGGCAGCTTCTACCCCTTGTGTTGCTGAGCTGGTGGTGGGGCTTTGTCCCCTTGACCATGGGTGGAAGTGGGTGTCTCTCCATTCTTGCCCATGTTCCCTTCAAGGGGCGCTCCCGGTTCTCGGTCTCCTGTGGATGACCCTGTTTCCTTGCCCTTAGCCTCATGTGATGGGTTTAAGGGTTCTTCCCTTGACTTTAGATGTGCTTTTGATGCCCTGAGGATCCTATCCCACCTTATTGGTGGCCAGATAGACTCCTGGTTAGCATGTTCTGTGAGTTTGAGTTGCTGGAGTTGGTCCTTAAGAGACATCATCTTATCCTCACTCCTATCCCACCTTATTGGTGGCCAGATAGACTCCTGGTTAGCATGTTCTGTGAGTTTGAGTTGCTGGAGTTGGTCCTCAAGAGACATCATCGTATCCTCACAAACTGTCCCAGCCTTGATGAACTTGATGGGTGTGCATTTGAACGGTTGACCCTTCTTTGGCCTTTCAGCCTGATCCTCTGGTGTCGGTTGATATCTCAGTCCTTATTTCTGCACATTGGCAGGTGCTGGTTTCACCACTATACCTTTTTCATGGAACTCGGTACGGTAGTTCAGGATTAATCGTTCAGCAGAGGGAATGACATATTCAGCAGCAAGAGGTCGAGAATTAGCAATTGCATTCACATTTTCGAATTTGAAACTGTGGTATGATATGTCGCCTTCTGCATGCTGAATGTCAATCACTGGGATGCCAGTTTTTGGAATATTGATTGTCACCGGTAAGATGGTTTCTGGCTCGGCTAATACTGAAATGATTCGATTTCCCGAAGGGAATTTAACCCTTTGATGGAGGGTAGATGGGATAGCTCCAACAGCGTGGAGCCATGGCCGCCCCAACAGAAGGTTAAACGAGGCAGGAATATCGATGACCTGAAAGGTGACAAGGGTTATGTCTGGTCCAATTTGCAGTTCAAGGTCGACTTCTGCCTCAACCTGTCTTCGAGAGTTATCGAAGGCCCTGACACTCATGGTATTAGGTTTGAAGGAGGACGGTTCTATCCCCAATCGTTCAGCAGTCCTCAAAGAGGTGAACATTAAGGCTGGATCCATTGTCAATGAGTACGAGTGAGATTTTGAAGTTCTGGTGGTGGGCAACTATGTTTAGTGATCGTCCATGTTTGCGACCCTCGGGCGGTAATTCATCACAGAGAAAGTGATAACCTGTGGTGCAAGAAGTTGTCCGATCATACTTGCCACCATTTTCGAAGGTACATTAGGAGAGATATGGGCATCATTCAATGTTTTCGCAAAGATTTCTCGATGCGATCTTGATGTGCATAGGAGTTCCCAGATGAATATTTGCGCAGGAATGGTTTTGAGTTGAGCTGCTATATCATAAGCAGCGTTAGTTTTGCTAGTGGTTCCTGACAAAGTTCCTCGGGTTTCTTTTGGGGTTCTGGTTATCTCCCATAAAATACCTTCCATTGTTACCCACTTCATCGCATTCTAGGTAATGCCATGAGACTACTTTTGGATCAAAGGAAGGAACCGTCCTTCCTTCCAGGTATATCATTGGTTCTTGAGGTGGGGAAGTTGTAACTGGAACTGTTTGTGACAGACTTGGTGATTTTTCTTAAGGCGTTACCGGTCCTTGACCAATTTTGGTAGTGGAGTCTTCTTCCTCCTTTTGATGTGTGGGAGGAATCCTTTGGGCATGTGCCAGTTGGTGAGGCATTAAGAATTTTGGGGCTTGAACCGGGGGTGGCCCTCGCAGGGTTAACGGGGTAAGATCAGGGAGACCTATTGGGAGGACAATGGGTTCAGGATTTGACCTTTTTAGATATGCTGGAGATGGAACTGAATGTGCCCCTTGGGAGGCAAGATGTTGAGGGTGTGTCCTGTTGGGTGCGGCTTCCAGGGTTATAAAAGACTGTATCGTTGGTGCTGCTTCAAGGAATACAAGAGGTTGTGTTGCGGAAGCTGCTTCCAGAAAAACAAGAGGTTGAGTGGCTGATGCTGCTTCAAGGAATACAAGAGCCCCAGGCGATGGCTCATGTTGGTATCCCCATGCCTAGTTTGCTGTGTTGGGCATGATTACTTGTATGGCATGATGTGGAGAGGAGTATGCGGGTTGCCCTCCTTCAATGTGGTTGACAGTAGAGGTGCTTGGCCTGCTGGGTCCCGCTTAATGCGATGGCAGGGGATTTTAGAGAATGTTGGCCTGAGATGTATTGTTGGCCTGGGGGTGATTGCAATCTTCTAGCTTTCAATCAAGTCTTGGAACGCATGTTTCAAGGCGAAGCAGCGGTCTGTTAACTGGCCAGGAGCCTGGTGATATGCGCAATATTGATTTTCATTGTAACCAGGTGGCAGAGGGTTAGGAGGAAGCCTGTAACACCCTGTACTTTCCAGTACTCGAGCGTTACCACGTGATTTAATTTAATACAAAAAAATATAGTACAACCTAAAAATATACTATGAAATGATACTTACATAATTTATAAATATTTGAAGTTTCATGTTAAAGGGATATGTAACTATAATCCATATCATATGCATATACTTACAATATCATTAGTATAAATTACAAACTACAGATTTTGTAATACATAAAAATAAAATATATGTATATATATACATGCATTAATCTATGCTTACTGACATTCATATAATTTACATGTATTAACAATTTGTCATAATATAAATTATATATGACAAAATATATAAGGAAAATAATTTCTAATAATAATAATTATTATTATAGCAGTAAATAATATTATTAAATGTAGTATAACATAATATTTAGTGTCATAAAATCAGAACAGACTATATATCCGTAACCTGACCCTTGGGTCTTAGCTTAAATAGTCCCTTGGACCTTTCCAACAGTTGACGTTAAATTTCAGGGTGATCCACCCGTCGGGTCGACGTAATCAACACCTAAGGACCTTGATTCGATTGGTACGACCCACCTAAGCTTTGGATCTGACCAATCTTCGGTCAGAGGCCCTTAGTGGTGACTCTAAATAGAATGGGCAGAGTGGATTTATCACAAACATCGTAGTGGACCCCACACTAGTGCGTGTATGTATCAAGGGAGGTGCACTACGGTGCACTGGATTAAAGGGACCAGTTAAAATGCATCTGACCAAGATTTCTTGAAGAAGGAAAATCTCCTTCTCCCGCCAGTGCCCGTTTCAAACGGACTGTCCCGTTTGTGCTGATCCGTGGGCCATCGTTATCACTTGACCGACGATCCAAACCGTCCATCCGATCAAGGTGGTGGAGCTGACCAAAACCCATCCCACTTCGCGTGTTGTGACGCATGCGCGTGGTCACAATCCTCGCTGGAAGTAGGCCCTACAAAACCATATTTCCTGAAACGGAAACTGCGTTCTGTGCAACAGCTGGCAAACCACGCGAGCTCTCTTCTCCTTAATCCTAGCCGTCCGTCCTAAAGCATTCTCAGCCCTCCACGTGAGGCAAACGGTTTAGGGTTGCTTCCCAAAACCGAAACGGCCGCAGGTTTCAAAAAACCGGCTGTATACGGGCCATTGCAAAGTGAAGCCATCCAAACCTTTCATTTCTCTTATCCTATGGTCAAGGAGGCTTAGGTTTGAGATAAATAGACCAAGGGATTAAACAGCAAAGCCCTATCTCCCCTCCTTGTAGCAATACAAAGAAAACCAACCGTTCCCTGTTTTCTCTGAAACCACTAACTAAACCTTCTGCAAGCTCTGATTTCTCCATTCCAGGAGCTTCTTAGAGCTAAGCTAGATCGTCTTCATGCAGTGGGACGAAGGAAAACCCAACGAGTTTTGATTTGCCATTAGAGCTGCCTTTTTCTTCCTTATTCGCTGTTGTGCTACACCACACCTAGTTGCAGCGGGTCAGGGTGAGCTCTGGTCAGATTTGGAGCCGCTTCTAGTCAGAAAAGGAAGAAAAGAAAGGAAGAAAATGAAGGAGAGAAAAGAAAGGAGGGAGAGCATTCGAGGGAGGAGCGATCACCCCGGTTGCTGTGGTGGGTGCTGCACTGCGTGACTCAGGCCGAGAACGGACCTGGTTCTACTGAGTTGGACCACGATCGAGGTGAGTCTAGCCACCTCTGGACATTTCAGGAACCTTAAAGAAGAGGAAATGGAGAAAGGAAAGATGAAGAAGGTGACGATCTCTTTCCCTCATTCCCATTTTTTCTCTTTAGATGAGAAGCTCATATAAAAAATGGTCACAAGCATTCCATGTACGTGAAGCTGTCCATCCAGTCCTATCCTTCTCGCCGTACATGGGGTGGCCCACCTAAATTTGTACTCATGGCCCACCTAACGTTGAGGGACCCACCTCATGGATGGGGTGGATCTAATATGCAGGCGTGGCCCACCTGATTTTCATCGTCCAATGACCAAATGGACGGCTGTCCCTTGTTTGGAAGGGTAGCCAAGATCGGCCCCCCATTTGGGCAGGAGTTTGGGCCGAGTTTAGCCTTAGTTGGGCTGTAATATGGGCCATGGGCAGCCCCCACCATGAGCCATGTTTTGGGGTGGAAACAGTCCTGGATCCGGGTTGAAGTCCTCCCCAGTCCAGACCTAAAATCAGGCCTAGTCTAAATCTCAATGGGCCTCTCCATACTCCAACCTTGGGCCTCACTGGATTTAAACTCGAAGACTAGATCAAACCAGCCCACATACGGTAGCTAATGGGCCAGAATCAATCAGCCCAGCCCAGTTTCTAGGCCACCTTTGGAACCACCGAGCTGGGCCCAGTCTAGTTCAAATTTAGACCACAATGGGCAGCTAGGTGTTGGGCCAGATCTGGCTTAAATCAAGCCCAGTTCGAGCCTTAGTGTTGGGAGGTTTTAGGCCCAGTCCCAGTCGCCTCAATTGATGGGCCTGTTTTCCTTGATGCGGGCCCGATTTCCATGTCTATGGGCCCTTATAATCTTTGGCATTCACAATAATAAATGCATGGCCATTACCTGTTATCTATGCTAATAATGATTATTATAGACATTATAATGATAATAATGTTGTCATTAAATCCTAGTGCCTTGTTTTGCCACTCTTAAACGTTATCATAATACTAATAATCATCATAACGATTGTTATTACTATGTTAACCAATATAAATAATAATAATAATAATGCTAATAGTTACTTTATAATTACTAAATCTACATCATGGTTAATGATACACCAACTAGAGTCCAAAATCCTAGATCTAAGCCTAGACCTGAACTCTAGGGTGAAACCCTAAACCTAAGTAATCTAGACCATAAATAGTTTTATAGAACCTTGATTTAGCCATACAAGTTCATAATCTGTGGTAGGATCCGAGTCTAAGGGCGTACGCTCTTCCTAATAGCATTGGAAGGCAAGTCGACAAATAAGGTGATGATTCTTCCCCTTGAGCTTTCCATCTTCTCATTAGCTTAAGTTATAGTTTTTATTTAAATTTATAATTAATATCTCTCTTTATAATCAAATGCGTTAGCTGATGGAAATTGAATTGTTGTATTACATGCTTTACGATCATCCTGTATAATTGTTCATGCTTGTGGATTTATTTTATGGATTGCTTATGGAACTTAAACTGGTACATTAGTGGAAAATTCTCACATATGAATGTACACCCATGCTTGGGATGTAACTTGACTAGTTGTGATCGTAATGGACCTTCGACTTGGTGGTTATTGAGTGGTGGTCTAGATGGATCATGGATGTGGGCCTACCATCCAAGGTTGTTGTGCCCAATGGTTTTTAAGGATGGTCTTTATCGTATGGTTTTGATATCGGCCCTATATGGCATATTTTGATACTCACCCTACGTGGTTTTGTTTTGATATTTTCCTTATATGGGTTAGATGTTTTATATTGTCCAACCATGCGATGGTAAGCCCCATATATTGTAATATGATTGGCCACTAGTCGATGAAGTGCCATTAAACATCCTAAGGTGGTAGTCTCATGGGCTGGGGATGGTGGTCATGGGACACTAAGCCTGAGTCGTCGGCCTACGCTGGGCCTTGTGCTCCCCGTAGTGACCTTTGAGCTTATCTAATTGGCTGGTTGTAAATGGACTAATAATGACTTGGCTAATCATGCATGCATGGCATATTACGATGACTTGGATCACTCTGCCCTGCGATTACGCCGCGTGTTGCGCTTACGACCAGTCATTCGATTTATGATGATAACTTGGATCTTCATGCCCATGCGATTACCCGAGTGTTGCGCTGATGACTAGTCACATCCTTGGGTGATGACCCCTATGCCCGTCCGGATGTTTTACCTGGGGCACCGACCATCCGGATGTTTTACACGGGGCACCGACCATCCAGATGTTTTACCCGGGTCGATGATTGCATTCATGCATTCATGCATCTAATAAAACTGCATTGACTCTGTTTTGGTTGTTTGGATGTTTTATACTATTTCTTACCTAATGCGGCGGTGTGTAATCTTAAGAGGAATTCACACTAAGTTGGCCACTCATCCATCAAATATACAACCGTACAGGTGGTACAAGTGGCTTTAGTGATATGCATGTTCAGACTTGATGAGGAGCAGGGTACGATTGCCAGGGATACATGACTGTATTTGCCTAGAGGAGCTGCGTGATCTTGTGGCTTATATTTACATGTTTTCTTTTATTCTTCATGTATTAAATTCTTATAAATCTTATATTTGCTAAATTCAGAGACATTTGTTTGTATAAGTCATTATGGGCAACTTCTTGTATATTTGAACGATAATGAAATTTTCCTTTATGTCGATTTGTCCACACTATGCTCATTTGCTTACTCTGATAAAAGAAAAATGTTATATCTAACCATCCTTTAAGGTTAACACTCGGGTTTTTGGGACACAGGTCATATACTTGGGTCGTGAAAAGTTGGGGCATTACAAAGCAGCGGTTGGAGCGGTGTCAGAAGTTGCTTTTACATTAACATAGTCAGAATCTGACTGTATGTTTGTGCTAACAGGGTGAACTTCTTTCCTAACATTCCTTGCTTGTATGAACCTTGCGCATTTCCCCTTAGGCTGTTGCGATTGTTGTTGAGACGGCTGTGCCTGATATCCCTGCTAGGTTTGCTAGGGTTGGTACTGCTTATTTGACTGTGGCTGGTACTGTCTGTCTTGTCGTGGCTCCGTTGTGGAACGTACTGATTGCCTTGAGTGCTAGTAATGATGTTGTTAACTTCCGTAATACGGTGAGTGGGAGCAGTGCTGTTTTCATTTCCATATACCACAGGTTTCCCTTGACTTTGTTTCTTTTGATTGAAGGGGCTTGGTGTGGCCATGGGGAAATGGTCCCAGACCCGATCCCAGCTTCTACTTGTTCTTCGGCTCGGATGAGTTGGGAAAAATTTACGTACGGATACAAGATTAGATATCCTGAAATGTTGGGATTTTCCGAATGTACAATCATGGATATCTGCTCCTCGTCATCGATGGGGTTTCTCATTCGAGCCGCCATGGCTCGCCACCGTCCGACATATGCTGATAAGGATTCATTTTTTTTTAATCTTAAGGCACCTAGGTCAGACCTTCTTGGAGCCATGTTCAGGTTGTACGAGAACCTGTCAATGAATGCCTGGGGAGTTTTTCCTAGGTTCTGATTTGATGGCTGTTTAGCGAGGTGTACCAATCTAAAGCGCCACCCTTAAGGAATTTTTAGAAATGTATCAAGGCTCCATCGTTCCCTGCTATCGCATTGAGTTCCTCACAAAATGCTTTTAGTGTGCTGTAGGCACCCACTACGGTCATACCTTTTGAATTTTGGTACTTCAAAGTTTGGAGGTACCCAGGCATCTAGGAAGGAGATAAAGATCCCTTGAACTTGGATTGATGGCACTCTTTGCTGTCTTTATAGCTAATTTTGCACCATTTGTAACTGGTCTCGTAGTTCCTCAATTTCTGACTTGCCCTGTTGCGGATATCTTGCCCCTTGCTGTAGGGCTTGTTGTAACACCCTGAAAATCGGGGGTCGAGTATAACTCAACTCCCGAGTTCCAACGCGTCACTTATGCAACATAAATAATGCTGATTAAATGTTGTCTATGTTAGAACAATAAACATGAGTGAGATTATACCAAAAATAGTAATTCATACTCCAGATCATTAGTATAAAGGCAAACGGAAGACTGAACTACATATACATGTATGTAATGAAACAAAAATCATTTTTGTTCTCCAGTGTATGAATCTATCTGAGTTACCATATACATTATTTGTTTTGTGAACAAAATGTCAAAAATAATCGAAGAGGCGATCCGTGCAAATCCCGTCAGTCCGGCAGCCTAGTCGAAGCCGCCATAGTACTGCAAATAAGAGAACTCCTCCTGGTCCTCGTCATAATCAGGCTCCGTCTTTGAGTCGTCGGCTCGTCTAAACCTGAGACAGAGTTTGGTTGGTGTGTGTGCAACACCGTCCCGTAACGTGGGAGTGAGTAGCTAACTCAGTGGAACAATAAAGCATAGGTTAACATGTTATCAACACAGTCAAGCAGTAATGATAAAGCAGTAAAATCAAACACTCCTAGCTACTCTTATTAATGCAAGTATGGATGCAGGTATGATGGATGCCCTCAGCAACACCTCCCTCATGCGACACCATTCACGTTCGCTCGCGGCATGCTTTCATCCCTCAGTGCTTCACATCTTCCAGGCACATGCAATGCATGATGAGCATGATTACCGAGTTTTTAATTAGTCCATTTCAAACAGCAGGATTGGGAAACAAAGGTACCTCCCTTGTATCATTCCGAAACGTGATCCATTCTAGGGTCGTCAGTCTTAGTTAATATCAGACGATGGTGTGTTTTCTAGGTCTCTGCAGAGGCTGCTAGGGCTGTTACGCACAAAGGTTACACCACTCCCCCATCACCTCTTAAACGATTCATCACAATACAGAAACAGGCGTAGTTCATACTCTATATACCGCGGCAAACCCTAAGGCGCACTGCGATTTCAGAGTATACTCGAGGTCACTACAAAGGACTACCAAGGCTGTTAAGCACAAAGGTTACACCGCTCCCCCATCACCTTATCAATGTAGGCCGACAGCACGAATATAGTGTCCTATACCACCATAATCGGCTCACGAGTCTGGTTGCTCACTGGTCACTACGGGGAGGCACGTGGCCCCAGCGTAGGCCGACAGCTCGACCACGGTGTCCCCATACCACCATGCCCGGCTCATGAGTCTTAGCGGATCGAGGTACCATGGTTAACGGGATTCTCACTGGTAAGTTTGGTACCCTAGGTTCAAGCATTAGCGACCAAACATGGTGAACATACATAAGACACACGGGTTACTTGACGTGCTCGGCTAGCTCGAGCGCACAACAAGTTGAGCGATATGAAGCGCAGAAGCACTTCGTGTGGCCAACCACTATCGCCAACCGAAGTACGACACGGGTTCGCCAAACACATCATGTGTGGCGAGATGAATCTCAACCACGATCTCAAGTCTGGTACCGAATGTCTGGACTATGGACATAGTCCCAAACTCAATCAATTCTCAACCATAGCATGTGGAGTAAAGCATGATAAACAAAGTAATTCAAGCACACTAGCAAGCATGTCATAAAGCATATTATAAAGCATGTTATGAAACAAGTTACAAGCATGTTAAAAAGCATGTTGAGCACTATACAAATAGGGATACAAACACATATATTTCATAAGTGAGTGGTTAGAGTAAACAACCACATGGAGGGAATCATACGTGTCTCTAAGGTAGTTAAGAACCCCATCTCAGCACCTACCTAAGGCACTAACATCTAAGCACTTACGCCCACAAGCAATTTCACAAGCACTTAGAGTGCACTATTTCAACATACATGACGTATGTTAGTAAAATATGTATTAGGGCTGTCCTTTCACCAAACTAGTATTTTATTCGTGTATATCATATTCACACAGCAAATAATCATGACAATTACATCTCCAAAATTTATACATATGCGGTATTTTCTAGAATACACAATTTCAACATACATAGTGTATATAAGCAAATATGTATTACGGCGAGTCCTTTCGCCAAATAAGTATTTTATCCATATACTATATAATCATACAACAATTAATCATGGTAAACACATTTCCAAAATTTGTACGTATACGGTATTTCTACGTATACCTAGAGTATGAAAATTCCATATTTTGCATCTTTAATCGAAACAGGAAACGGAAAGCACTTTGTACCTATGCAAATACATGCAGATCATGAATCTATCATTATCTGACATTGAAAGCGTTGAAAACCGTAACCTATACACCTAAAGTCCTCACCTTATACCTTAGGATTGCAACGAATCAGCTAGGTTCGTTAGGCTTCCGTATCCGGCGATTTTGTAGCCTAAAGAGCGAAACCGATTAGCTATTTCATAACCTATAACCTTCACACTCTTAAACAGGTCTAGGGTTAGGGTTTCTTACCTTAAAACGGAGTCGGTATCGCCGGAAAAACGTCAAGGAAGGGGTGGTGCAGCCCGTGTGGTGGTCGAAAACAGTAGGAGGAAGATTCTCCCACAAATCTCAAGCTTTCTCTCTCTTTTTCCCTCTTCTCCTTAGGGTTTTATCCCAAATTCGTATGGCTGTGAGAGAGGCTGCCCTAAGGTCCTTATATAGCCTAACAACTCTCTGGAATAGACTTATGTTTAAGGTATACTTACATCATAATCAAATCATCATTGTTCCAGCTCAAAAGAGGGTTTCTGGCGGCCCTCCTTGAGCCAAACGTCGGACTTAAGCTCACTAACTTTGGATCTACGTGGGGTTATGTTTTCGTCTCGGTCGGAATCCCAGATCAAGCGTGGCGGACCATTTTCAGTTCAACGGTCAGTGGGCCTCAATCCGAAATTCCAAGTACATGTAAATGTTCCTGAAATTTTTCCTAATCCGAGGGTGTATTTGGGTCAGATTCTGACGGTCTGGTTGCTTATAAAATGTACGCAAGCGATACGTGCCAGATCACTATTCAAGATATTTATTTTGCAGAGAAAACAAAGGTTTTCACACTCCCTCGCTCCGGAGTCGAGCGAACGGCCGTGGGACATCGTTTGGACTTGATTTCCGAGATGGTTGTCAAGCTCAGCGAGGCGGTCCTGATTCCTTAACTTTGTATTATTCGGACTCCCGATGTGCGGTCTAGACCTGATACGGAGTTTCAATTCGTTCCCGAGAGCAGTCGGGTAATGAGTTTGATCCTAGACTTTAGGGTAGCCTAGCGTCAATAATTCTATAAGTTTTGGGTCTTGCAGATCGTATTTAAAGCGATTCCAACGGATTTCATAGCTAATCTAGTTTAGCACTTAGTTAACTTTGTTAAATTTCTAAAGGATTTAATCCTAAGTGATTTCTGGTCGAGGTGATACTCGAACCCTTATACGGAAATTTACAGGTTGTTACAATCTACCCCCCTTAAACAAAAATTTCATCCTCGAAATTTGTACCTTTTCGTATTCCTCGAGAATCTGAGGGTAGTTCTTCCTGACCTCGGCCTCAGTCTCCCAAGTAGCTTCCTCCTCCGAATGATGCGTCCATAGTACCTTCACAAGTGGAATGACCTTGCTACCCAGTACCTGCTCCTTCCTGTCAAGGATACGCGTCGGGCGCAACTCATACGTAGCATCCTCGCTCAGCTGTACCTGCTCCCATCTGATGATATGTGAAGGATCATGAACGTACTTCTTCAGCATAGATACATGAAATACGTTGTTTCCTCATTGATGGCGATGATGGTTAAATGTCCACATTTTGACCTTCCCTTAGGCCTTGTTAGGCTCACTCTCATCATTCTTTAGTGGGTTAACCCAAATTATTAGGCCCCATTGACATTGTTTGATCCATCATCAATCGTCCTTCTATGGACCCTGCCTTGCGTCGAGGCCGATTGTCGAGGCTGATCCCGATTGTCATGACCGATTGCCGATTCCGATTGACGTGACCGATTTACTGATTCTGATTATCGATCGATCCCGATTGTCGTGGCCGATTGCCGATTAGCGATCGAGGCCGATTATCATGACCGATTTGCCGATTCTGATTGTTGTGACCGATTGCCGATTCCGATTGATGTGAGCCATTTACCGATTTTGATTATTGATCGATCCCGATTGTTGTGGCTGATTGCCAATTAGCGATCGAGGCCGATTATCTTGACCGATTTTTTTATTCTGATTATCGATCGATTCCGATTGTCGTGATCGATTGCCATTCTGATTGACGTGACCGATTTATCGATTCTGATTATCGATCGATTCCGATTGTAGAGGCCGATTATCGAGGCCGATCCCGATTGTCGTGCCAATTGCCGATTAGCGATCGAGGCCGATTATCATGACCGATTTGTTGATTCTGATTATCGATCGATTTTGATTTTTGTAACCGATTGTCGATTCCGATTGACGGGGCCGATTTCGATTATCGAGGCTGATCCTGATTGTCGAGGCCTAGTATCAAAGCCGATTCTGATTGTTGAGGCCGAGTATCGAGAAAGATTGCCAAGGCCCATTGTGATGTATAGCGACCCGTATTTGAGGCTCATTCTGATGAGCATTCGGCATCGGCTTAATGCATTTGAGCCCTATGTAATGTATGTGAGGCCATGCGATGAGGCCCATTGTGATGCATTTGAGGGCCAGGCAATGGAGCCCATTGTGATGTATGTTAGGCCCATGTGAAAGGCCCGTTGTAATGTGTATTAAGCTCTTGAGTTAGGCCCACTGCATTGTATATTTGGCCCTTGTGTGAGCCCATGAGTCCACTATATGTTAGGCTTTATGTGGGCCATTCCTTGGGGGCAATGTTGGTTAAATGTCCACATTGTCGAGGTAGATTGTCGATGCCGATTATTGATACCGATTATGAGTATGTGACTGCATAACATCATGATACATGCCCATAAGCATCATCAACATGTTTGTTATAAGATATGATTGACCATTGCATATGTCATTGGGCAGGATGATATGAGGCTCCCTGATAGGAGAAGGTTATCTCAATGAGCACAGGATTGATGCATGACTGGATTATATGACTCATGCATCTTGAATTGTGTTGTGATTACTGTACGCCCTAGCGACATCAGGGTCATAGCCTCCACAGACATGTCGTGGATGGCCAGATGGGACACTGAAAATTTGTTCTAGCATCGGGCTGCCATAGATGGCCCTGGGTGAAAATCTCTAAACCCTCTTAGTACCAGAGGACACCCCAACATCGAGACTGAGTGGATACATGTGCGCCCGAGTGTCAAATATCAGGAGGCCGCGTCTCCTACTATGTCGTGGTCGGTTGGGAGCGGGTGTGGCCTTACCCGTCCGAGCGTAGGGGGCATTGCTAGGCTGAGTTTGACCAGCTCGTGAATGGGTCCGCTATTGACGTGCCGAATAGGTATTGGCAAACTATTGGCCAGGCGGATAGTGAGGTTTCTTACGCTCACTTGGACTATGCAGCTGGGAGAGCGGCAGTGCCATTTGGAGTGTATTAAACCCCGGTGATGATCCTCGAGATGAAACGTACCGATATGTGGACTTATTGAGCAGGAGTTGCATACTCATTCATTCATTCATTCACTATCCACTTGGGCGGTGGTGCGCAACTATTTGTTACATGTACCTTCGCAATGGTCAAGATTTCGGTTGGGGCGCGCGACTAACCTGAGGTCAGGAGTTTACCACATTGAGTCTGACTATCCAAATTTAGGTATGGGACTGGTTTGGATAGAAGTCCCTTGTGATGGATCCCATAGCCTGCGATATTACGTACTGTCATCCCGACTTCACACTCCAGCATGGTCATTCCATTCGCACCGCATATTGCATTACATTTGCGACATATGGCATTTTGGGTTACCTATGTTTCTGCATTTATATGGTTTAGATACGACATCTGATATTTGACTCTTTATGACCCCTCATTTGTATAGTTGATCTGTATCGCGTCTTCTGATATTGTTCCTCATTTGTATAGTTGATTTGCATCGTGTATTCTAATATTGTTCCTCATTTGTATAGTTGATCTGTATTAAGTATTCTGATATTGTTTGACTCATGGACATGTCAGCATTTTCGCTTACTCTGATAACGTATGATTCATGACCTTGCGCCTATTTCGACATTGTATGATTATGACATTGTATTGAATACTTTGCACTTATCTTGTGCACACACTTACACCACTCTATAAGCTTTCTATAAGCTTATGCACGATAGATGCGTGCAGGTGATGTTAGGTTGCAGCAGTGTTGAGCTTGGAGCATGCAGCAGTCTTCTGGATCTTAATTTTTGATTTATGTATTTTCCTTTCAGCATTTTATTCAAATGTTTATATTAGTGGATATGTGATAATGATGTTGCCTTTGTGAATTAGGTAAACTTGTGGTTATGCTTGTTATGAAACAAATGTACGTAAAAAAAACCTCCTTGTAGGATCCCAGGATCGGAATCTGGCGTATGGATGTTAGAAGCCGAGAATGGGGTACTACGGAGGCTGTCAGCACCGATTCGACGATCGGGATTCCTGTGAATCCAATTTCTAGGTTGGGGCGTGACATCTCCACCATGAGTTGGAAAGGAGGAGGAGAAGGAGAACTCCTGAAATAGAAGACACCCAAGAGATAGTGGCTGAAAACAAAGATCCTTGGGAAACACGGTTCGTAGAGCTCAACAACAAAATTTTGACACTAGAAAAGAAGCAGCCGTCATCAATTCCCACCGCCATTCAAGCAATGATGGAAGAGACCGAGCCTCCCTTCACCTCGGTAATCATGAGCGAGGTGATGCCATAGAGGATTCGGATGCCTCCCATCATCTAGTACTCTGGGTCTGATGACCCATCCGAGCACTTGGAGGCTTATAATTCATAGATACAAATCCAGACAGTGATAGATGCGATGATGTACAAAGGGTTCTCAATCACACTCACAGGATCCGCTCAAAATTGGTACCGTCAACTCAAACTCATTTCCATTGGTTCCTTCGCAGAACTTAGCCGATTATTCCTTACCCAGTTCTAAAGTGGTAAGAAGAATCGGAAGCCGAATACTCATCTGTTCACCATCAAGCAAGAGCCTAAAGAGTCATTGAAGGACTACATCGCTCGCTTCAATGAGGAAGCGTTACAAGTGGAGGACTACGACGACAAGATCACACTCTCTGCCATATTCGGTGGTCTAAAAGAGGGAAGGTTCACCTTCTCTATTGGGAAGAATCTACCAAAGACGTTAGCTGACCTCATCGCCAGAGCTCAGAAGTATACTAACGCCGAGGAATTCTCCAATGCCCGCAAGAATGTTCAAGTGATAGAGCCGACTGGTAAGGGGAAGAAGCCAAGGAATTAAGAATCCCAGCCATCCAGCAAAGGACCAGATGAACGCGCTCCTCGTGATCGTTGTCCGAGCAGAAAACTAGAGGGAAATTTCATTCCTATACCCCCCCTTAATACGTCTACTGAGTAAATTCTATTGGACATCAGAGGGCACAAGTTTCTGAATTGGCCTATTTGTATGAAGGCCAACCTGGATCATCGAGACAAATGCAAGTTTTCCATCGAGATCACGACCACAACATGGCTGACTGCATGGATTTCAAAGACGAGATTGAAGCCCTTATTCGCAAGGGTCACCTGCGCCGGTATACCAAGGAATAGAGAATCGCTCGGAAAGAAGAACGAGAGCAGTCGAATAACACTACGGAGGAGCCGACTGAAATCCACACTATCTTCGGGGGCTCATCTGATAGAGGAGATTCAAATAGGGCTCGAAAAGCCCATTCTCAGAAGTCTGATCCGGAACATTACATCCACTTGACCGAGCGGTCAAGTAAAGAACTCCGGATCAACCCGTGTAGTATGACCTTCTCGGAAGATGATGCGCAAGGAATCCAGCATCCGTACGATGACGCCCTAGTGGTTACAATAACGACAGCCAACCACAAGGTGTACCGCATCCTGATCGACACCGAAAGCTCAACAGATTTAATCTACACCGAGGCTTTTGAAAGAATAGGATCCTAAGGTCGCGCCGCAGACCTGTGAAGACCCCCCTACATTGCTTTGATGGAGAAAGGGTGATATCCAAGGGAGCTATCTCCCTCCTTGTGACTGTGAGAGAAGGACAACATCAGGTCACCTGCACGGTAGACTTTCTCGTTGTCAATGTGCCATTAGTACACAACGTCATTCTAGGCAGACCTTCTCTTAATGCGATGAGGGCAGTCATCTCCACCTATCATCTCATGATGAAATTCCCCGCTAAGGGCGGAATAGACTACCTCCGAGGCGACTAGCCCGAAGCTTGGAGATGCTATGCGATAGCTGTGAAGAAAGGGTCCGTGATGCAAGCACTCACCGTCAATGTTCTAGATCCTAGAGGACCCGCGGATGACTCATCTGTGGAAGAACTTAAGAAAGTACCGCACAATGAAGCCAGACCGAGCAAGACAATTCAGCTCGGAACGTTATTAAGTTCTGAGCAGTGGTCTAAAATGCTGACTTCCAATGACGACATAGGGATGTCTTTGCATCGTCGCATGAGGACATGCCTGGGATCTCCCCGGATGTCATGATCCACAGGCAAAATGTGGACCCAGATCACAAACCCGTGAAATAGAAGAGGAGACCTTTCGATGCCGCGGTACGAAGTCATAGCCAACGAAGTCTCCATTCTACTCGATGTCGGCTTCTTAGAGGAGGTACACTATCTCGATTGGATCGCGAACGTGGTCCTCGTCAAGGAAGCCAATGGGAAATGATGGGTTTACGTAGATTACTCGGATTTAAATAAGGCGTGTTCGAAGGATAGCTTCCTGTTGCCTCAGATTGATTAGCTGGTGGACAGCACAACAGGGCACGGACTACTCTCCTTCCTGAACGCTTACTCCCGGTATAACCAGATTGTGATGCATCCCCCAGATAGGCAGAATACTACCTTTGTCACTGATAAGGGACTTTACTGTTACCGGGTCATGCCGTTTTTGCCTGAAAAATGCTGGGGCCACATATCAAATGCTGGTGAATCAGATGTTCGCCAAACAGATCAGGCATACTATGGAAGTGTACGTCGACGACATGCTTGTGAAGAGCATCAAGGCGTCCGATCACTTGGCAGATCTCGGAGAAACTTTCATCATCCTCCGAGAATACCAGATGAAGCTGAATCCCGCGAAGTGCACCTTTGGAGTTGGCTCCAGTAAATTCCTCGGGTTTCAAGTCAGCCAAAGGGGCATTGAAGCAAACCCCGACAAAATCAAAGCATTCCTCAATATGAGTTCACCTCGGACTGTCAAGGAGATATAATGCCTCACTAGAAGAGTAGCCGCGCTCAGACGGATTATATCCAGAGCCACAGATAAATGCTTCTCATTCTTTTAACAGTTGAAGTGTAACGCACTGAAAATTGGGGGTCGAGCATAAGCTCAAACTCCTGAGTTCCAAAACATCACTTATGCAACATAGATAATGATGATTGAATGTTATCCGTATTAGTACATTAAACATGAATGGGATTATACCAAAACAACATATCATACTCCAGAGACAGTTGAATTTCGCAAGCAAAATACTGTGATAAGTATATATAAAGCATATAAGTGATTGTAGGTCTCCTGAGTATGATCACGATACCAGGTTAATTAGTTACATGTAAAATTTCAAAATATAGAAAATGTGTAATGTCATTTAATCAGCAACCCTGTACGCCCCGTCCATCAGAACACGGTTTACATAAATCCGCTGACAACTGCATGTAGGAGAACGCCTCCTCATCATCCTCGAAGTCTGGCTCTACCTTGTAGGCAACGTTATCACCTGCAGCTAAGACAGGATCTGGTTGGTGTTTAAAGCACCGTCCTAGAACATGGGAGTGAGTGATCAACTCAGTGGAGCAATAAAGCAAAGGTTAACATGTTATCAATTCAGTCAAGCAATAATGATAAAGCAATACAATCAAACATTCCTAAGTACTCTGGTTAATGCAAGGATGATATATATTAATGATGTATACCCTCGCCTGCACTCCCTCTACGACTTCGTCTCACGGTCGCGGCATGCATACCTTCCACTGTGCTCAACTCCAACGCCAAAGGCACATGCAATGCGGTGCATGAATGTAATTACCGAGTTCTTATTAGACCTTTTCATACAGTAGGATTGGAAAGCTAAGGTACCTCCCTTATATCATTCCCCAAATAATGATCCATTCTAGGGTCGTCAGTCCTAGTAAATCTTATACGATGTTGCGGTTCTAGGTCACTACAAAGGGCTCTTCACCTGATTCGTGCAAGCCCAGTTTATACTCTAGTTATTACGGAAAGGCTCGTTGCCTCAACGCAGTCTCAGAGTATGCTCGAGGTCACTACAAAAGGCTTGTCACCTGATCAGTGTAAGCCGACAGCTCGAATACAGTGTCCCATACCACCGTATTCAGCTCACGAGTCTAGGTTGCTCACTGGACACTACGGGGAGACTCGTCGCCCCAGCGTAGGCCGACAGCTGGACCACGGTATCCCATACCACCATGCCTGACTCATGAGTCTTTGCGGATCGAGGTACCAAGGTTAAAACGGGCTTCACTGGTGAGGTTGGTACCTTAGATTCAAGTAGTAGCGTCCATACATGATGAACATACATTAGGTCAATCGGGTTACTTGATAAGCACAAGCGCACGTAGACTTGATCGACATGGAGTGCATAAGCATTCCACGTGGCCTAACCACTATCGTCAAATGACGTACGACTCGGATTTGTCGAATGCATCTGTCGTGGCTAAAACAGTTTAGCCACGGGTCGTAAATCATTACCGATTACCTAGACTACAATGTAGCCCCAAACACATTCCAAACAACAACATTCACATATAGTAATCCAAATTAGCATGTGACAACTGAAATCAGATATAAATCTTACTTGAGCAATTTGACAAGCACATACTACACATATTATCATATACAGACATTTCATTCAAACAACACATAGTAGTATAACCCTAGTTAAGGGAATTGAGAATCCTATCTCAACACCCTCATTACATGCATGTAAACAAGCATTTTCACATTCAGGCATTTTATCAAACACTTAGACTACACATATCATATACATGTGGTAAGGTAGTTATAACAGGTATTATAGTAAATCCCTTTACAAAGGGTTCACCATACGTACAACAATCATGAATTCTCAGTCAATAAACATGGTAAGCATACATCACAATTCTATATTCGTTCACTCATTTCAACAAACACATGGAATGCATTATAAATCAACATAGTTTATATATATATATATATTATATATATATATATATAAATATATATATATAATATATAATACATAATACACGGAAACCCTTGTATCTAAGCACGTGTGATAGTAATCAAGCCAGTCATAAATCATTACTGACAAAAAGCCTTAAAAACCATAACCTAAACATTTATAGTCCACACCTTTCACCGATAAATAAGTATCGAACTCAGTTTGTATACCGAGTCTTTGTCTACGGCACAACGGCAACCTACAGTATGAAATAGGTTAACTATTTCATTATTTATACTATTTAAAACCCTAAAACAAATTAGGGATAGGTTTTTTTACCTAAGAACGGAATCGAAATCGCCGGGATAGCGATTCAGAAAGGCGGATTCAGCCAGTGGAATGATGGGATTGAATCCCAAGAACAAACCCTCACTCTCTCTCTCTCTCTCTCTCTCTCTCTCTTTCTCTCTCTCTTCTCCTCACTTTATTCTTCTCTTTTCTCACTCTTCTCTCTCCTAGGGTTGGAAATTAGTATGGCATGAGAGAGAGAGGGTTTAAGGCCCTTATATAGGCCCAGAACTGATGGAAATGGCCCCAGGGCCAAGGTATACTTAGGTTATAGCCAAATAGTAGCTGTTTCGATCCAACAGAGCACATTTGGAGGCCCCTTTTTTGTGTGCAGTCGGACTTAAGCTCCCTGTCATTGGATCTAGGTCGAGTGAAGTTTTCAGTCCGATCGGATTTATAGATCGACCGCAGAAGACCAGTTTTAATTCAACGGTCACCGATACTCAATCAGGGCCACAAGTACATTGACATGTGTTGGAAATTTTCCCTGATCCGAGGGCGTAATGGGTCAAATTCTGATGGTCTGAAACCTTAGAATTGGCATGCAAGCGAACAGTCCAAATCACTTAAATCTGAGTTCAATTCCTAAAGATATTCGCGTTTCTCACACACTTCGCTCTAGGCTCAAGGTGTGCATTTCTGGATACTATTTGGAGTTGATTTCCAATATGGTCATCAAGCCCAGTAAGGTGGTCATATTCGTATAGATTCACGGTAATCGGACTTTCGACACGCGGTACAGGTCCGAAAAGGAGTTTTAAGCCGCTCCCGAGAGCAACTCGGTTTTGAGATTAATCATACGTTTTTAGGTAATGTAGCATTAATGATTCTACAAGTTTTAAGTCTTGTAGTTCGTATTAAAAGTGGTTCAATCTAATTCTATTGATTGTTCAGTTTAGTACTTAACTAAATTATGCCCTGCTTACGACAGAAATAGTCCTAGGACAGTCCTACGCACATTGTTGGAAATTTTAGTTAGTATATAATTTTAGTTATTTTTTAATAGTTATTCATCAATTCTACTTCATCTTTACTAAATTTCATTAGATTTTATGTTGTAGAAAAACTCTAAAAATTCCAGAAGCAGCAGCTGTCCAAACTAATGATTTTCGGATAGTTGTCATGATGACCTATATTTAACTATATTAAGATTTTTATTATATTTTCACTTATTTTTATATGAAACTAGACTTATAAATATTCAATCTGACATTTCAATCACATAAATTGGAGTTATAACGAGGGAGATATGACTTTTCGAAGTCGGACGAAAAATTACAGAAAATGGGGCAGCAAACGGGCTGCCCGGCCCGCTAGACAGTTGGGGGATGCCTCCCCAATTCGGAGATGCTACCCCCCCCCACCCCCGAGGACACCGGATGTGCGCGGGACCCACCTCAGATCCCTCTAATTTGTGTTGTTTGGGCTCCCGAGTCCGTTTGATGTGGTTTCGCCACCCAATATTTAAAATGGGTGCATTTTACAAACCGAAATAAGTTATTCGACATGCAATATATGATTTTGGGGTAGGAGGAGCTGATCTATCCAAATAACCTACTTATTTCATGATATTCTAAAAGAGTAATGGTTAAAAACCCAATTTATTTATGTATTCACTATTTATAATAAATTTTAATTCTATTATTGCTCTTCATCCTTTGAACTTTAGGATTAGTGTCTAATATGAAAGTACTTAGAAAATTTTGAAGAATAAGGTGGTGAAAGGTGAGATTTTGAAGGAAATGGGTTAAAAAGGGATTTTAAACTTTGGGGTTGAGTTTTGAGAAGTTAATAAGGTGTTAGGATCGACCCATTGTCTAAGGATGTTTAAATCCAGGTTGGCAAAAAATTTGGGGTGTTACATCAAGGGTCATAAGAAGGTAGAATGAACGTCAGAATGTGAACAAGCCTTTCAGCAACTAAAACAATACTTAGGTTCACCACCCATACTATCTAAGCCCGAAGAAGGTGAGCCCCTGTTCTTATATCTCGCGGTCTCAGCCTCAGCTGTCAGATTGACACTGATTAGAGAGGTATGAGGCAAGCAGCATCCCGTTTATTATGTGAGTAAAGCCATGGTGCTCGCCGAGATGAGATATCCAGCTCTGAAAAAGTTAGCGCTCTGTCTTGTCATCTCAGCTCGGAGGTTGCGTCCGTACTTCCAGGCCCATTCCATCGTCGTGTTGACTGATTCTCCCCTTAAGCAAATCCTTCAAAGGCCCGAAGTGTCGGGTCGGTTAACCAAGTGGGCCATCGAACTCGGGGAGTTCAACATCCAGTTCCGACCAAGGACAGCAATTAAGGGACAAGCCGTGGCTGACTTCATTACGGAATTTACCACCTCAAACGAAGGAAGGATCAGTGCAGAAGTTGAGATGACTCCTTTGCCTGTTCCTCCAAGTGATCAAAAGGCGGTATCAGAATCAGGGTGGGTTTTCTATGTAGACGGGTCGTCCAATGCCAAGCGTGCCAGAACAGGAATTGCCCTGGTCTCGCCTAATTCCACATCCATCCAGTACGCGATCAGACTCAGTTTCAATGCCTCTAACAATGAGGTGGAGTACGAGGCTCTGCTGGCTGGACTCAGGCTGACGGCTAGTCTGGGGGTGAGTCTCTCGAGGTACGATGTGATTCCCGGCTAGTTGTGAACCATATCTCCACCGAACATGAGGCCAAGGAGACTAGGATGATTGCTTACCTAGCTGAAGTGAGGAAACTGATAGAAAGATTCTGGAGCTGCACTATCCATCAGATTCCTAGAGCAAAAAATTCCTGGTCCGACGCCCTAGCAAAGTTAGCCTCAGCCACGGAAGGGAAGATCCCGCGAATCATTCCCGTGGAGTTCATAGAACATCCGAGCATCGATCAGACGAAGAAGAAAATGGTCAATCCAGTAGATGATACTCCGAGCTGGATGGACACGATTTATGGCTACCTCACGTCTGGCGAGGTCCCCTTGGATAAGTTGGAAGCCAAACGCCTGAGAGTCAGAGCGACACAGTATGTAATCCTAGATGGGATCTTATACACCCGATGAGGCAGATTATGTGATTCGGGAGATTCACGAAGGAATCTGCGGAAATCATTCCGACGGCCGAGCCCTGGCCGTGAAAATACTCCGATAAGGATATTTTTGGCCGACCATCAGGGAGGACTCAAAAAACTATATTCAAAGGTGCGGCAAATGCCAACGATATGCGGTTGTGCCGAGGCAACCTGCCGAGGAAATGACTCTTATAAGTGGTCTGTGGCGTTCGCTCAATAGGGGATCGACATCATGGGCCCCCTGCCCATAGGAAAAGGGCAAGTCAAGTTCGTCATTATTGCAGTCGACTACTTCACCAAGTGGGCCGAAGCTGAACTCGTTGCAAAGATCACAGAACAGAAGGTGATCAATTTTGTTTGGAAAAACATCATCTATCGATTCAGGATTTCACGCACCATCGTAACTGATAATGGCAGGCGGTTTGATAACGACAAGTTCCGAAGAATGTGTCAAGGGCTTGACATCACAAACGCATATTCTTCGCCTAAACACCCACAATCCAATGGACAGGTGGAAGTAGTCAAAAAGGTCATCAAACACTATCTTAAAACAAAATTAGAGAATGCAAAGGGTAACTGGGCCAATGTAACGCCCTGAAAATCGGGGGTCGAGTATAACTCAACACCCAAGTTCTAACGCATCACATATGCAACATAAATAATGATGATTAAATGTTGTCTGTGTTAGAGCAATAAACATGAGTGAGATTATACCAAAACAGTAATTCATACTCCATATCAATTGTATATAGGCAAGCGGAAGACTGAAACTGTATATATAATGTATGTAAAGGAACAAAACCATCTTGATCTCCAAAGTATGAACACTAACTGAGTATCCATATACATGTATTGTTTCTGAATAAAAGAGTCAAAATACAACTAAAGTTAAATCCTGAAATCCCCGCGATCCAGTCAGCCTAAGCGTAGCCGTCAGAGTACTGCATGTATGAGAACTCGTCCTGGTCCTCATCGTACGTAGTCTGGCTCCGCCTCCTGAGTCGTCGGCTCATCTAAACCTGAGACAGAGTCTGGTTGGTGTGCGCAGCACCATCCCGTAACGTGGGAGTGAGTAGCTAACTCAGTGGAACGATAAAGCAGAGGTTAACATGTTATCAATTCAGTTAAGCAGTAATGATAAAGTAGTACAATCAAACAATCTTAACTACTCTTATTAAATGCAAGTATGAAATGACATGATGAATGCCCTTGCCAAACCACCCTCATGCGACATCATCTTATATTCGCGGATGCATACCTCCCTCAGTGCTCCACATCTACCAGGCACATGCGGTGCGATGATGAGCATGATTACTGAGTAGTTATTAGTCCATTCCAAACAGCAATATTGGAAAACTAAGGTACCTCCCTTGTATCATTCCCAAACATGATCCATTCTAGGGTCGTCAATCCTAGTTAATCTCATACGACAATGTGTTTCTAGGTCACTACAGAGGCTGCCAAGGCTATTACACGAAATCGTTGCACCACTCCCCCATCACCTCTTTAACGATTCATCACTATATCGATACAGGCCTAGCTCATACTCTATACACTGCGGCAAAACTCGTCGCCTCACCGCAAATTCGGAGTATGCTCGAGGTCACTACAAAGGGCTGTCAGGGCTGTTACACGGAATTGTTGCACCACTCCCCCATCACCTTATCAATGTAGGCCGACAGCACGAATATAGTGTCTCATACCACTATAATTGGCTCACGAGTCTGGTTGCTCATTGGTCACTACGGAGAGGCACGTGGCCCCAGCGTAGGCTGACAGCTCGACCACGGTGTCCCATACCACCATGCCCGGCTCATGAGTCTTAGCGGATCGAGGTACCATGGTTAAAAGGGATTTCACTGGTAAGTTTGGTACCCTAGGTTCAAGCAGTGGTGACCAAACATGGTGAACATACATTAGCCATATCGGGTTACTTGACGAGCCTGACTAGCTCAAGCGCACAATCAATTGGACGACATGAAGTGCATAAGCAGTTCGCGTGGCCTAACCACTGTCGCCAACTGACATACGACTCGGGATGGTCAAACACATCTTACGTGGCAACACGAATCTCAACCACGATCTCAAGTCTGGTACCGATTGTCTGGACTATAGGCATAGTCCCAAACTCAATCAATCCTAGTTCATAGCATGTGGAGTAAAGCATAATAAGCAAAGTAATTCAATCATGTTAGTAAGCATGTCATAAAACATTTTATAAAGCATGTTATAAAGCACTACATAAATAGGAATACAAACACATAATTTGCACAAGTAAGCGGTTTAAGTAAACATCCTCATGGAGGAAATCATACAGGTCTCTAAGGTAGTTGAGAATCCCATCTCAACACCCTCCTAAGGCATCAACATCCAAACACTTACTCACACAAGCATTTTCACAAACACTTAACATACACTTTTTCAACATACTTAGTGTATGTTAGTAAACATGTATTAGGGCGAGTCCATTCGCCAAGCAAGTATTTTACACATATATAATATATTTATTCAACAGATAATCATGACAAACGCATCTCTAAAATATGTATGTATACGGTACTTTCTACAATACAGTATTTCTACATAGTGTATATTAGTAAAACATGTATTTGGGCGAATCCTTTCGCCAAATGAGTATTTTATCCATATATCGTATATTCATACAACAAATATCATGTCAAACATATTTTCAAAATTTATACGTATACGGTATTTTCTACGAATACCTAGAATATGTAAAATTCCATAATCTACATCTTTAATCGAAACAGAAAACAGAAAGCACTTTGTACATGTGCAATTGCATGCAGATCATGAATCTATCATTATCTGACATTGAAAGCATTGAAAACCGTAACCTATACACCTAAAGTCCTCACCTTATACCATGGAATCGCAACAGATCAGCTAGGTTTTCCAAGCTTCCGTATTCGGTAGTTTGGTAGCCTAAAGAATGAAATAGGTTAGCTATTTCATAACCTACAACCAACACACCCCAAAATAGATCTAGGGTTAGGGTTTCTTACCTCAAAACGAAGTCGGTATCGCCGGGAAAGCGGCAAGAACGGAGTGGTGGAGCTAGGGTAGGGGTAGGAAACAGCGACAGGGAGATTCTCCCACTTCTCTCACTCTTTCTCTCTCTTTTCTCACTTCTCTCTCTAGGGTTTTCCTCAAATTCGTATGGCTGTGAGAGAGGGTGTTCTAAGGTCCTTATATAGCCTAAAACCTCTCCAAACTAGACTTGAGACAAGGTATACTTAGGTTATAACTAAAGTAGTGTTATCTCAGCTCAACGGAGGGTTTCTGGCGAACCTCCTTAAGCCAAAGGTGGGACTTAAGCTCACTAACCTTGGATCTACGTGGAGTTAAGTTTTTGTCTCAGTTGGATTCCCAAATCACGTGTGGCAGACCAGTTTCAGTTCAACGGTAAGCGGGTCTCGATCCGAAATTCCAAGTACATGTAAATCTTTATGAATTTTTTCCTGATCCGAGGTTGTATTTGGGTCAGATTCTGACGGTCTGGTTGCTTATAAACTGACTGCAAGTATCAAGTCTCAGATCACTATTCCAGATATTTATTTTGTAAAGGAATCATGTGTTTTCACACTCCTCTCCGGACTCAAGCGAACAGCCGTGGGACACTATCTAGGTCTGATTTCCGAGATGGTTGTCAAGCCCAGCGAGGCGGTCTTAATTCCTTAACCTCGTACTATTCGAACTCCCAATGTGCGGTCCAGATCTGATACGGAGTTTCAACGTGCTCCCGAGAGCAGTTGGGTAATGAGTTTGATCCGAGATTTTAGGGTAACCTAGCGTCAATGATTCTATAAGTTTTGGGTCTTGCAGATCGTATTTAAAGCGATTCTAGCGGATTTCATGGCTAATCTAGTTTAGCACTTAGTTAACTTTGTCAAATTTCTAAAGGATTTAATCTTAAGTGATTTCTGGTCGAGGTGGTACTCGAGCCATTGTACAGAAATTTACGAGTCGTTACAGCCAAGGAGCTCCCGTTCGTCCTCTGGGCTTATAGGACTACGGTTCAGTCATCCACTAGGGAGACCCCCTTTTCGCTTTCCTACGGCTCAGAGGCAATGGTGCCAGTTGAGATCAGCCTCCCTACAGCTCGGGTCAGAAATTATCAAGAAAACCAAAATGCGGAGTAGATGGCAGCCAACCTGGATCTACTTGAAGAAGCTAGAGAAATCTCTAGACTCCGGGTCGCTGCTCGACATCAACAGGTGGCGCGATTCTACAATTCTAAAGTTTAGACCAGGTGATTCCGTCCAAGGGACCTAGTCCTTCGCCAAGTCTTCTAGAACACCACAGAACCGGGGGCTGGGGCACTCAGACCTATTTGGGAAGGGCCATATTGTATGTGCTATGGTCTCATGCTCCTTTGGTTGTCAAATTTTGATGTGTCAAAACATCTATCTGTGTCCTGTACTTGTATGATGATTTATATGAATTCAAGACACTGCATAAACACTTCAAGAACCTACATGTTGAAGTCTCAAGAAGCTACAATGTTGAAATTCAAGTCTGAAGAAGCAACGCATGAAGTAGTTTTAAGTTGATGAAGATCTCAAGTTTAAAGCTACAACAAGTTCAAGATCTCAAGCCTGATATGGTTCAAGATCTCAAGCCTGATATGGTTCAAGATCTCAAGCCTGATATGGTTCAAAATATCTACATTCGTTGAATGGTTGAAGTTCATTGTCCATACGACATGGTTCAGGTTTGAATGACCTTAGGTTGACCCTTTAAGTAGGTCACTTTGGATACATAAATCAAATATTTATTTTACATAAGTTTGCTCTATTCTAAGACCAGTCCTAGCTCTTGTTCGACCAGTCCTAGCATTGGTTCGACTAGTCCAAGAAATTCCACGACCAGTCCTAAGTAGTTGAAGATTTTTCGAAATTTTTGGTACGCCCACGACCAGTCCTGGAGATCCTTCGACCGGTCGTAGGTGTGGCTTCGACTCGTCCACGACCAGTCATGGAGCTACGACTCAAAGTCCAGCAACGTAATCTATAGTCTTACGAGCAGTCGTAGAGATCCACGACCAGTCGTAGGTGTCCCACGACCAGTCGTAGGCTACTCACGACCAGTCGTGGAACGACTTTCAAAGATAGCGCTTAATTTTTCAAAAATCTGTTAGAGCTACGACCAGTCGTAGGTTTCTAAGACCAGTCGTAGGAATGATTTTTGCTTCTATAAATTGAACACGAAATTCAGAGTTTTCACACTTCAACTCTATTCAATTCAAGAATTTTCAAGTGATCACTCTGAGATAAGTCTGTATTTATTTTAAGCTACATTGTGCTTATTTAATATTCCTTTTTGCTAGCTTATTTAATTTAATTTTATTTCTATATTCCAATCTTATTTGAAAAGAGGAATTATCTTATTCCTTCTTCTTGGAATCAAAATCAAATATAGCTACGCCCAACGAGTTAAATCTAAAATCTATTAGAATTTAGAACCCTATGAATGTGAGTATTGGAAATTGAACTTTGACATTCAATCATCTACTCTGATTGGTTCTACCGGGCTGCTACGAAAAGGAGAAATCCAGGTATTTTACAATTCTGTAAAATTTCATTTCTTTTGGTTTTGTTTGAGGTTGAACCAGAAAAATCTCATTGTATTGGTTGTCTGAGGAAAACTAGAAAACTCAGAAAAGAGGGGTTTTTGAATTGTGTAAGCCCAAGTGAAAAAGACACAATTGTAAAGGTTTTTGGTGAACCTGTGAAAACCTATTTGATAGTGAACGCTAATATCCCCTGTGTGAGGATATTAGGAGTGGAGTAGCTTTTGTGTGGCTGTTAGAAAACAGTTGGTGTACACACAGGCGAACCACTATAACTCTTTGTCTTGTGGTTTGAATGCTTGCTTAATTTTCATATCTTTTATCATTTGATTGTGTGGAATGTACAAGTGGATGTGAATGTTGTAACTATTTACATTTCAAGCAAGTGTGGGGATTGTTGTAATAATTTAGATCTTACTTCTGCATTTAATTTCAATTCCTTGCTATTTCATTTACTTACATTAAAATTGAGTCCTTGATCCAAAAGAGGTTCTAGAAATAAGGTTGTCCTACCATAAGCCCTTGTTTATTATGGTGTAAGGTTGTCCTTAGAACTGAATTTGTATCAATCTCTCAATACCTATTTATCAAGGTGATTTAAATTTAGCTTTGTGAATTGATTTATATTGTAAGGCTATCGGTTTAATTTATTTCCGCTAATTTTATTTTAAATTTGGCATAGTCCTATTCACCCCCCCCCCCCTCTAGGACATATAGCTTGGCCTTTTCAAGTGGTATCAGAGCCTAATAGCTCATTTTTGTTGCTTTTTATTTGGATTTATTTCCTGAGCTAATGATCTAAGCTATATAAAAAGATGTCAAATTTTGATAGCCTTTCAGTTACTAGGCCTCCACCCTTTGATGGCTCCAACTATGCCTATTGGAAAGCCAGAATGAGGATCTTCCTCAAATCAATGGATGAAAGTGTGTGGCTATCCACAGTGACTGAATGGAAACCTCCTATCATGGAAGTAACTGGTGTTGATGGTTCAAAATCTATGAAACTTACACCGTATTACCAATGGACCACACTTCAGAAAAATGAGAGTAGTGCTAATGCTAAAGCACTAAATGCAATCACTTGCGCACTATCACCGGATGAGTTCAAAAGAATCATATCCTGTGATACTGCAAAGCAAGCCTGGGATATTTTAGAAATGACACACGAAGGTACATCAATTGTCAAGAAATCTAAAGTCCAACTCCTCACAACTAAATTTGAAGAAATTCATGTGGAGGAAAATGAAATGTTTATGGACTTTTACACTAGATTGAATGACATTGTAAACTCAATGTGGGGTCTTGGCGATAAGATCCCAGAAAGTAAAGTGTGTGCAAAAATACTACGCTCTCTTCCTGAACGGTTCAATTCAAAGGTAACCGCAATCCAGGAACTTCGTGATACGGATAATATGAAGGTAGAAGAATTAGTTGGTTCTTTACAAACCTATGAATTAAGTTTTAAAGCTCCTAAAGGTAAATCTATTGCTTTGAAGTCATCTAAAAGTATTACTCAAGAAAATTCAGATTCAGAAAAGTCTGAAGATGATGTGGCCCTTTTGGCAAAAAAGTTTTATAAGATTTTCAAAAGTAAGAAAAGAGTCGATTTTCAAAAGGGAAATGAAAAGAAACGCTCCAAACCTAAGTCTAAAACTTGGAAATCGTTGAAAGATAGTCAATGCTACAACTGTCAAGAATATGGGCATTTAGCAAACAAATGTCCTAAAAAGGACAGATCCAAAAGGAAGGGTATGTTGGCTACTTGGGATGAATCGTCTGATTCTGAAGCCTCTTCTGAATCAGAAAATTCAGAAACCGAGTCAGGCAGTGAACTTAAGGCCCTTATGACTCTAGCCAAGTTTACCTTTTCCGATCACGATGATTCAACAAGTGAAGAAAATTTGGATAGTGATCATGAATATGATGAAGATCTTCAAGATGCTTACAATGCCTTATATAAGGAAAGTTGTAAAATTGCTGTCAAACTTAAACTTCAAAAAGAAAAGTTTTTTAAACTTAAAGAATGTTTTGAAACCCTTGTTTTAGAAAAATCCCAAATTTCAGATTGTTTTGAAAAATCAAAGTGTGATCTGGAATTCAAAACCTCCCTGATTGAAAATTTGAAATCTGAAAATGAGAAACTTAAAAATGAAGTATCTTCTCTTCTGAGTTTGAAGGACACATGGAGATATGCCCAAGGTGATCCAAAATTAGAAAAACTATTATCCGGATCAAGAAAATGTGGCGATCAATCCGGGTTGGGCTATGATAAAAACACGTCTCCTAAACAGAAGAATACTACTCCTTCCAATTTTGTGAAAGGAGAGACTTCAAACTCAAAAGGAAAAGGTACTAGTCAAGTTTTTTCTAAAAATACAAAAACTTTTCAAAAACCCAAAAGCAGCTATATAAATTTCAAAAATCAGACTCGAAACCCACTAGCTGAAAAAATTGTTGATTTACTTAAGGAGCTATTAAAATCTAACTCAGTAGGTCACTCTTACAACTATAAACAAAAGAAGACCAATTATTCTCCTAAACCCAAAACAGTACTGAAATGGGTTCCTAAAGTTGCCTGTTTGGTTGCTCACACTGCTTTCAAAGCTACAAGCCATTCGAAATGGTACCTAGACAGTGGATGCTCCAGACATATGACAGGCGACAAAGAACTATTCACCGATCTTAAAGATATGATTGATGGGTCAGTCACATTTGGTGATGGGAGCAACTGCAAGATAATTGGCAAAGGTACGGTCCAACTCTATAATCTTCCCTTATTTAAAAATGTTTTATATGTTGAGGGTTTAAAACACAACCTGTTGAGCATATCTCAAATATGCGATAACAACCATAATGTTAAATTTTCTAATCAAGGTTGTGAAATTATAAATGAAAAGGGTTCTGTAATATTAACTGGTCGCAGAACTTCTGAAAACTGCTATATAGTAAGCAATGGTAGCTCATCTAAACAATCGTGCTACATGGTCCATACCGATGAGACAGAATTATGGCATAAACGTCTCGGACATGTACACTATCGAAATTTATACAGATTGAGCAAAGGAGAACTAATTAGAGGTCTACCAAAGATACAAAAAGTAGACAAGATTTGTGGTGAATGCCAGTATGGTAAACAAACTAGGAGCTCTCACAAAAAGGTGAACTCCAATACCACCACAAGACCACTCGAGCTTCTCCACATGGATCTTATAGGACCAACAAGAACGGAAAGTCGAGGTGGCAAAAAGTACATCTTAGTTATTGTAGATGATTATACAAGATACACTTAGGTTTCATTCTTGAGAGACAAATCAGAAACCCTTGATGAAGTGAAAAAGATTATAAAACGGATTCAAACTGAAAAATGTTCTCAAGTCATCAAGATCCGTAGTGATCATGGATCCGAATTCGAAAATAGCGGTTTTGAGAAATTCTGTAGCGATCAGGGAATATCGCATGAATTCTCTGCACCTAAAACTCCTCAACAAAATGGAATTGTCGAGAGAAAGAATAGAGTGCTTCAAGAAATGGGAAATGTTATGTTAAATAGCATGAAGCTCCCTAGGAATCTCTGGGCTGAAGCAGTGAATACAGCCTGCTACATTATTAACCGTGTTTATATCTGTAAAACTAATAATAAAACGGCTTATGAAATGTGGTTTGAGAAAAAGCCTTCTGTCAAATACTTTCGAGTTTTTGGCAGCAAGTGCTATATTTTGCGTGACCGTGAAAATTTGGGAAAATTTGACACTAAAAGTGATGAAGGGATCTTTTTAGGATATTCTTTAAACAGTCGTGCATATCGTGTTCTGAACAACAGGACCGGTGTGATTCAAGAGTCAATAAATGTTGTGATTGATGATCTTTTGAAGACACCTGTCCCTAGTTCAGATAATGATGAAGTGCTTATACTTGAAAAACAAGAACTTCATCAAGTGAACCTAATTCTGAATTAAGGACTATTAAAGATCATCCAACTTCTCAAATACTTGGAAACCCTCTCACTGGTGTGCGCACTCGTAGACAATTAGAGGACATATGTAACTACGTGTGCTTTACATCCCAGATTGAACCGGTTAACGTAAAAGAAGCACTTTCGGATGAAAACTGGATTCTTGCTATGCAAGAAGAACTTAATCAGTTTGTCAGAAATGATGTTTGGTACCTTGTTCCTAGACCTAAAGATAAACATATTATTGGAACAAAATGGATTTTCAAAAACAAATCTGATGAACTTGGAAATATTATTCGAAATAAAGCAAGACTAGTTGTACAGGGGTATACACAAATTGAAGGTATTGACTATAATGAGACATTTGCCCCTGTAGCTCGTCTTGAATCAATCAGACTTTTTATCTCCATTACATGTTTTAGGAAGATTAAAATTTACCAAATGGATGTAAAGAGTGCCTTTCTGAATGGTGATTTACATGAAGAGGTATATGTTGAACAACCTACAGGGTTTGAAGATCCTAAATTTACTGATCATGTGTATCGTCTTAAGAAGGCTCTTTATGGTCTGAAACAAGCTCCCAGAGCATGGTACGAAAAACTGACTAAGTTTTTACTGAGTCATAATTTTCAGATGGGATGTGTTGATAAGACACTCTTTGTTAAGAAACATAAAGATGATATTCTAATGGTTCAAATATATGTTGACGATATTATTTATGGATCAACCTGTACTAACATGACTGTTGAGTTTGCAGATTTGATGAAGTCTAAATTCTAAATGAGCATGGTTGGAGAATTAAACTATTTCCTAGGGTTGCAAGTTAAACAACAACCTGATGGAATTTTTATCTCCCAAACCAAATATGCTCTGAATTTAATCAAGAAATTTGGATTTGAGAAAGGTAAAAATTTTGATACTCCTATGAGTACAACTTTGAGACTCTCAAAAGATTCTACAGGTAATGATGTAGATCCTAAATTGTATCGTAGTTTGATTGGTAGTTTACTTTATCTGACTGCTAGTAGACCAGATATCGCTTTGAGTGTTGGTATTTGTGCTCGTTATCAATCAAATCCTAAAGAATCTCACTTAACTGCTGTTAAGCAGATTATGCGATATGTTGCAAGTTCTACTAAACTGGGTCTCTGGTATCCACATGAGACTAATGTTCAATTAGCCGGGTACACAGATGCTGACTGGGCTGGAAACATTGATGATAGGAAATCAACCAGTGGTGGTTGTTTCTACATTGGAAATTGCTTTGTTTCTTGGTTTAGTAAGAAGCAAAGTTCTATATCACTATCAACAGCTGAGGCTGAATACATTGCTGCTGGAAATGCATGTACTCAACTTGTTTGGATGAAACGAATGTTAAGCGATTATGGAATTACTCAGGATTCTATGATTTTATTTTGCGATAATTCCAGTGCAATAAATATCTCTAAAAATCCAGTTCAGCATTCACGTACTAAGCATATTGACATTAGATTTCATTACATTCGTGAATTAGTGGAAGAAAAGGTAATATGTTTGGATTACATTCCAACCGAGACTCAACTTGCGGACATTTTCACTAAACCGCTCGACAAAAGCAGGTTTAATAAATTAAAGTTTGATCTCGGTATGTGCAATTTAAATTGAATTTGCATGATTTGGTGTATCATAATGTACATAAGTTTGATGATTTTTTTGCTTAAATTTGAAAATTATTTGAAAAAAATTGCAAATTTTGAGTCGTACTCGACCAGTCGTGAGTGTACACGACCGGTCGTGCTACGACCGGTCGAACACTTACACGACCGGTCGTGAAACTCGGGATTTCACTTTAATTTGGGGATTTTGACTCTTCTTCTTCATTTCTTTTTACCCTCCAACGGCTTTAGCTACGACCGGTCGAACCCACCTTCTTAGTACTTCAAGGTTAGTGGTTCCTTTGCATTTTTATTGTAGATTCTTGATATTAGTGTTTCAAATCTCATTCTTGTGGAATCTATTTGGTCGTTCATTGCAAGTTTGGGATTTTATCTTGAAAAATCTGTTCTATCTAAAACCCATTTCTTCTATCTTGCATCTTGTTGTTTCCTTGAAATCCTCCTTTGAAAATGGATGCTAGAGGTAAAAAGAAAACTACTAGAGGTCCCTCTTCATCTAGATCAACTTCTATTACACAACGTCATCTTCGGTCTCCCGAAAATGATCCTTCTAATGCTCGGGATTTGCGTATGCGAAATGTTATTGTTGAGCGTCCTGTGAATGTTAATCACATTGCTTCATTTGGTATCCCTCCTCTGTTGGAATCTGTGGGATGGGATAACATCTTGCATTGGGGTGGAGCTGCATACCAGTCCATTGCCCAATCCATGTTTGCATGTATCTGTGATTTTTCTCTTGAGAATTTTACTTTTAAAGTTGATACTCAAGAAGGATTGTTTTTAGTGGATCGACATTTGATTGCTGACATTATGGAAATACCTGTCAATGATGAGAGCATTCCAATTAATATTTTACATGACAGCCTATCAGAATCTGAATGAAAAATGCTTACTAGAGATTTATGCAATTTGGATGTTCACTGGACTCATAAAGGTCATGCACTTCCCTCAAGGTTTTTGTTACCCAGACACAGGGTACTTCATAGGATTTTCATCTCAAATCTTTATCCACGTTCTGGTAATAAAACCGAACTCACTGCTTTTATGGTTCGTGTTTTGCATTTTGTCATCTCTGGTGCAAAAATATGTTTACCTTCTTTAATTTGTCATTCCATTATTCTGTCTCGTCACCATCCAGGACATAGTGATATACCCTTTGGTTATTTATTGACTATGCTGGCAAATCATATGCTCGTGGCTATGCCTACTAGAGAAAAACCCATCCATCATCTCCCTTTTAATAATTCCAATATTAATAAGATGAATTTAGAATTGGCTGATGGCCAAGTGGATGCTGGTAGCAGTGGTGCTGAAGCAGGAGATGCAGGTCAAGCTGGTGATCTTCCTGAAGACGTGAATACGGATGATTTATTTGAAGAACTTAAGTCAGACTCGGCAGATGATCCTGATTTTCAGCCCTCTGATTTTGATGAGAGATTGAATTCCCTTCAAGAGCAGGTGGCTCAAATTCGTGTTACCCAAGACATGCAATTCTCTTATCTACGCAAATATATGAGGCGGATTGCTAAGGGTTTACACAAAATTGATCCGTCTAATCCTACTCCCTCTTCTGGTTCTGACTGATTTTTTTTTTTGGGTCTGTAATATTTTTTTATCTGAACTTTACATGCTCACTGACTTCTTGAATTATGCATTATGCTTTCTTGAATCAAATCCTATTTTCTTTAGCATTGTTGCTCTTCTTCCTTTGTCATTTTGTGACAAAAAGGGGGAGAAGTTTTGAGAAACATTTGGCTTTATCTGATTTTAATGATTATGATGTGCTCCTATTACTCAGGGGGAGTTAAACTTCTCATGGGTAGTTATGGGTGAATGATGCTAGTCTATTGTTGAACTTGTTGTGTGTATGTTGAATGCTTCTCTATTGTTGAACTTGTTGTGTGTACTTAGTTTCAATTGGAAGTATTATTATTTGGGTGTTTTGTCACAAATTTGACAAAGGGGGAGATTGTATGTGCTATGGTCTCATGCTTCTTTGGTTGTCAAATTTTGATGTGTCAAAACATCTATCTGTGTCCTGTACTTGTATAATGATTTATATGAATTCAAGACACTGCATAAACACTTCAAGAAGCTACATGTTGAAGTCTCAAGAAGCTACAATGTTGAAATTCCAGTCTGAAGAAGCAACGCATGAAGTAGTTTTAAGTTGATGAAGATCTCAAGTTTAAAGCTACAACAAGTTCAAGATCTCAAGCCTGATATGGTTCAAGATCTCAAGCCTGATATGGTTCAAGATCTCAAGCCTGATATGGTTCAAAATATCTACATTCGTTGAATGGTTGAAGTTCAATGTCCATAGGACATGGTTCAGGTTTGAATGACCTTAGGTTGACCCTTTAAGTAGGTCACTTTGGATACATAAATCAAATATTTATTTTACATAAGTTTGGTCTATTCTAAGACCAGTCCTAGCTCTTGTTCGACCAGTCCTAGCATTGGTTCGACTAGTCCAAGAAATTCTACGACCAGTCCTAAGTAGTTGAAGATTTTTCAGAATTTTTGGTACGCCCATGACCAGTCCTGGAGATCCTTCGACCGGTCGTAGGTGTGGCTTCGACTCGTCCATGACCAGTCGTGGAGCTACGACTCAAAGTCCAGCAACGTAATCTATGGTCCTACGACCAGTCGTAGAGATCCACGACCAGTCGTAGGTGTCCCACGACCAGTCGTAGGCTACTCACGACCAGTCGTGGAACGACTTTCAAAGATAGCGCTTAATTTTTCAAAAATCTGTTAGAGCTACGACCAGTTGTAGGTTTCTAAGACCAGTCGTAGGAACGATTTTTTGCTTCTATAAATTGAACACGAAATTCAGAGTTTTCACACTTCAACTCTATTCAATTCAAGAATTTTCAAGTGATCACTTTGAGATAAGTCTGTATTTATTTTAAGCTACATTGTGCTTATTTAATATTCCTTTTTGCTAGCTTATTTAATTTGATTTTGTTTCTATATTCCAATCTTATTTGAAAAGAGGAATTATCTTATTCCTTCTTCTTGGAATCAAAATCAAATATAGCTACGCCTAACGAGTTAAATCTAAAATCTATTAGAATTTAGAACCCTATGAATGTGAGTATTGGAAATTGAACTTTGACATTCAATCATCTACTCTGATTGGTTCTACCGGGCTGCTACGAAAAGGAGAAATCCAGGTATTTTACAATTCTGTAAAATTTCATTTCTTTTGGTTTTGTTTGAGGTTGAACCAGAAAAATCTCATTGTATTGGTTGTCTGAGGAAAACCAGAAAACTCAGAAAAGAGGGGTTTTTGAATTGTGTAAGCCCAAGTGAAAAAGACACAATTGTAAAGGTTTTTGGTGAACATGTGAAAACCTATTTGATAGTGAACGCTAATATCCCCTGTGTGAGGATATTAGGAGTGGAGTAGCTTTTTGTGTGGCTGTTGGAAAATAGTTGGTGTACACACAGGCGAACCACTATAACTCTTTGTCTTGTGGTTTGAATGCTTGCTTAATTTTCATATCTTTTATCGTTTGATTGTGTGGAATGTACAAGTGGATGTGAATGTTGTAACTATTTACATTTCAAGCAAGTGTGGGAATTGTTGTAATAATTTAGATCTTACTTCTGCATTTAATTTCAATTCCTTGCTATTTCATTTACTTACATTAAAATTGAGTCCTTGATCCAAAAGAGGTTCTAGAAATAAGGTTGTCCTACCATAAGCCCTTGTTTATTATGGTGTAAGGTTGTCCTTAGAACTAAATTTGTATCAATCTCTCAATACCTATTTATCAAGGTGATTTAAATTTAGCTTTGTGAATTGATTCATATTGTAAGGCTATTGGTTTAATTTATTTCCGCTAATTTTATTTTAAATTTGGCATAGTCCTATTCACCCCCCCCCCCTCTAGGACATATAGCTTGGCCTTTTCACATATCATGTGGTCCGATCGACCAAACGTGACTCTTGCCACTTAAAAGATCTCGAGGGCCGTCAGCTCCCCCACCCCTGGAACGCCGAGCATCTGAAAGTCACCCTTGATGTAATGGTCGTTGAGGGCCCCCAATAAATGTACGCCTCTAAGAGACTAACCTTTAAGGCCTCAATAAAATTCACATCTCTTCTTATCTATACAAACGAATTATCTACTAAGAAAAAGTTGTCTCTCATAAGTGGAGGGAGACTTAACGAACTGATCCCTTAAAGAAGGGTTAGAACGTTATCCCACGAAAGTTCTACAAGGCATCCCCTCATAATCAGGGGTAAAGCCAATAGACGACCCGACTCCCTGACAGAGGAGTCGGTTCATCGTCCGATTAACGGATATATTAAACGTTGCTCGCCAATCGTGGGAGGAAAACCGATCCCCTAGGGGTCCGCACTTAACAATGATAATACTACAAAGTTCAAAGTCCTACGAGATGACATTAAAATTAGTTGACCCATCAAGGAGTCGGCTCGGCAATGTCCTGAAATGGACCAACCTGTCAGCAAATCAGTTCGACAATCAACAGTCATCATCCAAGAACCAACTATGAATTAACATATAAAAAAATCGTCATCCACACGCCCTCTTCAGAGGGTCAAAAAATATCATCCACCGAATCATTCGTCAAAAAGACTTAAGTTCAGAAGAGCTATAAAAAGAGAAATATTGAAAACTATTCAGTCGAAGGAGAAGGAGGAGCTTGGGAGCCAGGGGCCTGATTCAGGCGAGCATCTTCAGAGGGCTTCTCTCCTACGTCTTCGAGCAGTAGAGGCTCAAGGTTGAGGTCGTGGTACAAATCCCGGACCGCCTCAATGCAAGCGTCAAAGCCACAGTTGTAAAACTTAGAGGCTTCGACGGCCCTCTCCTCTGAAGCCTTGAAGGCGTCCACTACAGCAGTCACCTCCACAGCCAAGGAGGCCTCGTCCTCAGCTCGCTAAGCCTCCTTAGCTAGGGAGATGGCTCGGCTCTGGTCCGCTCCAGCACTTCCCCCAATCGGGTGTTCTCCTTGGCAAATGAGTTTGCGTGGGCCCTGGCCCGGGTTAGCTCGGCTGTAGCAGCACCACATCGAGCTTCGAGATCACTCACGACCCCCTGTAGCTAGAGCTCTCGAGTCCTCCCGTCATCAAGCTACTGACGTAGTTCCGCCTTCTCCATCCGGAAGAAGGCAACCTCATCTCGTAAGGTCCCAACCTCGCTCCTGAGGGTTTTCACCTCGACTTCTTTCTTCGCAAGCTCCCTCAATCTCTCCCGAGTTAGAAGGAGCCTCGAGACGGACTGAATAAAAATAAGAGAATGAGCGTTTGAAAGCAGTAAAAACTGAAGGTAAGGAAAGTCATTAGAAGTACCTGGTAAAGGACGGAAGCTATCTCGTTGACGAAAAACTCGTCCAATTTGGTGAAAAGGCTGGCAATATCCTCCTCCGGGGCGTACTTGGAAGCCCAGTGGACCAAACAAGACATGTGATAGCCCAATTGGAACCTCTCTCCACTTGTTCTCACTTGATCCGACCCTGTCGCTTCCCTGACCCCAGTTTTGCTGCCCGCTGAGGCCTGAGCCTCAGCCCTGAGATCATTCCCGACTTCGGGAGGGAAAGCATGACGTCAGCCATCCAAATGGCCTCCTCCTATTTGGATGAAGATGGGGCGGCTATGCAGGTCACGGAGGCTACAGGAGGCACTTCAGCTACCTGAGGGGCGATGGCGGGGGGAAGGGTTGGAGCCGGAACATTGACAGCAGCGACCTCAGCCATAATAGGCGCTGTATCCAGAGCTGCAGCAACAGAAATTGAAGCTACAGCTGGAGTTGCAGCGACAGAAATTGGGGCCAAGGGGCCCTACCCGCAAGGAGCCGCTGGCCTCCTCTGAACAGTTGTCTTTATTCAAGGCTCGGCCCTCAACATCTCGTCGACAGTCGGGGCGGCTTTCCTCCTTTGGGACCCAGAAGCCTCGACCATACCTGCATATAAAGTAATGAATTAACAACCAAGTTAAGAGACTCAGTCCTTTCAAAGTAAGGAACAAAGGAGAAACTTATTAAAGGAAGTGGGGAGGGGGTTGGACTTGCAAAGTTCAGACCAATGAAGGTTGGCAGTAGTGATCAGGTCCGACCAGGAGTGGAGGTCTCCCGATCGTGCCTTAGCCTTGGTGACCTGATTCTTCAAGTCCGAAGTAAGGAGAGGTGAACCCCTCGAAAAATCTATAGAAATAAAAGGAAAGCTTCAGTCAAATCACAACAGAAGGGAAAGGGATACAAAAAAATAAAAAAGGTGGAAGGTCCGACCTGGAGTGGCAAATCGGGTGAGGATCTGAGTCATCAAGTTTCCAAGCTCCGCCGCCGACGCTTCCCTCTCGCCCGAAGCCCAGAATCATTTGTTCTTCCAATCCTTTTTAGAGAACGAAAGATTTATGACCAGCCCCGACCCCTTACTGCCTCGAGTCGCGAAGTAGTACCACAGCTCTTGGCTGTCATGCTTGACCAAGTACAAGCTTACTAACTCCTCTGGTGTCAGCTCTGAGTTTCCAACTTGACGCTAGATGATGAAGGAAGAGATCAAAACTCTCCAGGCGTTGGGAGTGACTTGGCCAGGAGCTAGTCCTAGGTAAGCAGTCAGGGCTCGGACAAAAGGGTGCATGGGGAGTCGGAACCCACATTGCAACACGTAAAGAAAAATGATAACTTCCCCTTCAGCAGGCGCACCAGCAGTGTCAAGGGGCTCTGACGCCCTTATTTGCACGGAGCTTGGGATCTCAAACTCCGAATGGATCCACCCCATTTGAGACTTTGTCAATATAGAGCCTCCCGGAACAACCTTCGAGGCCCGCCCGCTTGCAGGCATCTCGCGCGACGCTGTAGTGGAGTCTCGGGGGGCTCAGGTGGCCTTCTTCTTACCCACCCAGCGAGTCTGAGCCTCCGCCTCTTTATTTTTTCGGGGCGGAGGGAACAGAGGCACTGCTTCCAAGGGGCCTTCGGACGACCCTCTCCTGTCATCCAAGCTTGCCGGCTCGGAATCATCATAGTCTTCTCGGACCATATCCATATCGGATGACATCTCGTAGAAGCAAAGGAAAAAAGAAGCGACGCTAGAGAAAGGGAGGACTCACCGGGCGATCACCGGGAATCGCTTCTACTAAAAATCCCTGAACGGTCGGATTCACCTCGCCGGGAAATTCAAGTCAGTCGGAATCACCTTCGCCAAAAATTGCCTCCTCAAGGAACCAGCAGCCACACAAATTCAGAATGAGGAAATGAGGAGCGTTTCTGAAATGTTGGGGATTATATAGCCAGGGAAGGATCTTCGCATTAATGACAAGGTATGATGGCCACAGCCGAATCGTCGTGAGCCAACTCCAAGGCACACATGGCTGCATGTCACTGGTTCAAGCTCTGCTAGACCGCGTGCGTCTGACATCGGGTGGTGAACTCTGGGTAGTAGAAGTGGCGCCCAGGCAAGGGAAACGTCACTCGAACACCTCTCAGGGCATATGTGGCGGTAAGCCATAATCCCAACAATTATTCAAAATCGCAACCATCGCCACGCGTCTGCTGGAGGTTAACCCATGGACAAAAAACACCAAGGATGCTTCTCTTCAACACAGGAATCATTATTGCAACCGCACGGGTGGAATGTACGACAGGGGTAACCATTGATCTTCTGTATATATTTACTCTCTGAGTCCGTGTCCGAACTTGAAGAGTATGGGGCTTCTGTTATGGGAAGATCCGAGCCCCTTCAATTCCGAGGAGCGACACCACCTTAATCCGATCAGATACATACGAGTAAAATAAGACTGATCTAAAGGATGATGCTCAGCTCGGCCGCAATGAAGCTTTAACACTGAAGTTGTCAGTTCGGAGTAATCCAAGACCAAGGTAGTCGGCGTGAGACCCATACCAGAATCTACTTGCGAAGTCTCGGACCGCCCCGCTACTGCACGACCAAAAATGGATAGCTCGACCACTCACACCTGTGTCACCTCTTGTGGGAAAACTCGACTCGACATGTCCACCGCCCACCTCCGAGCTCGGAGGGGAGACCTCCAGAATATCTGACAGACAAGTAAGGCCGAGTCCATCATAAGTCTAGACCCGAGCTCCTTCGCACTCAGGATGCAGTTCTCGCCTAATAGCCCGATGGAAAAATCCCATGTATGTGTTGATCTAGGCCCGAGGCTCGGAGCCAGGGCCTCCTTAGCCTGAGATCCCGAGCCGATGCGAGATGTGGATGCTCCATACGCTAAACTAAGAAACTACCTTAAGCGGACACGACCGATTATTTCACCCGCAGATATGCACGATACGCTACACGATCCCCGGATTATGGATAATATCTCCACGATCATAGTATCCCACTAATTGAGTGAATTGTGTCGAGAGTAATGAACTCGGACCGTCCGATGATCAGGTATAAATACAATGAGACTCCATTGCTACAGGTATGCAACATCTCACACCCTCTCTCTACAATCAACTTAGACTCAGATTTCCTTAACCTGACTTAGGCATCGGAGGGTCCCTCGACTTAGCCAGGGTCTCCTTTGCTCACTCTCTGTGCAGGACCAGGGTTCTCTAGAGGTTCGCCATACCGAGTGGAGGGAGGTCCAGATTTTGACCACAACTTTTTTGGCGCCGTCTGTGGGAAACTGATATGAAAGGTCAGGTTCCTATTCTTAAGCATTATGGCAAGAGGAAAGAAGAAAGTGGTAGATGTGGAACCAAAGCAGAATGACCAGACCCGTTCCTCTTCACTACTTCACGCTGAATCGGCTCTAGGGCCTTCTCAACATTCTTGCAATCGGGCAAGCAAGTATCAAGCCATGCAAAGCGAGAAACAAGCCCTGTGCGATGAAATTAACCAGATGAAGTAGCAACAGGAGCCGCCACCGCATCTTGCTTAGGAAAACCATGTTCCTGAACCGGCTGGTCCGATTGTGGAAGCCCATTCTACGCCGAGGAGTATGAGACCCAAGGGGCCTCAATGTCAACCCTAATATTTTGTACCTTAGCTCGACAATATTACAATTATCATTGAATCACTAAAAAAATCAAAATCACGTCAAGCCTATTTTAGGATACAACGATTCCAACGAGGAATCTTAGCCGTCCAATAAAAAGGCACTGATAATTAAAGAGTAACCAGAAAAGGATGTGTGGCCCACCTTTGTCGAAGTCCTGGAATGAAAAGCTTTCTCGTGACATCACAAAAACAATAACGATAATAGTTATCAATAATTGAAGCGGATTGGCTGGTGTACTACGCAACCAATGTGGCTGGTGTGTTGACTTCACCAAGTATTATGGGTCCCATCATGAGGTATGAGTTATATCCAAACCGTCCGTCCACTTGGTGAGCTAGTCTTAATGCTTAAGTCAAAAAATAAGACAAATTTAAAGATCAAGTGGACCACACTGCAAAAAGCAGCGGGGGATTGAACGTCTACCATTGAAAGCTTTTTGGGGGTCACAGAAGTTTCGGATCAATATGAAATATATTTTTCCTCTTCATCCATGTATTTTTGCATTAATAGATTGGATGGAAAATAAATGTTATGATGGGCTGTACAAATTTTTTAACAGTGAAAATCATTATCCTCGTTGCTATTTTTGTGTGGTCCACTTGAGCTTTGGATATGATTCATTTTTTGTCTAATACTCTAAATTGTTCTTGAAAAATGGATGAACGGTTTGGATATAATAAATGCATCATTTTGGCCCACATAACTTTGATCTCCTTTGAACCGTTCTTATAACTCGAAGCTCGTTTGTCTTCGCACGGCACGTGTAAGCCCCGTATCTTAGACCGTACCATTCCATAGGCTTCCGCGGTTCCCGGTCGAATTCCGGCGACCCGCGATCTGTTACCAGCGTTTACGCACGATCCCAAGCCGAGTCCTGCATATCTGAGTCGACTCGACCCGAGACATATACCAGTGCGACCGCGCCGTCGCCGCGGTTCTGATGCCGCGACTCGCGCACCGACCCGATACCTAGGCCAGGAGATGTGGGCCAGCGTTCAGTTCGAGGAAAACACCGCGCATTGCAAATCCCAAGAGAATCTATCAGATCCATCACATCAATCACTTTACTTGTCAAAAGTACACCCATCACTCAACCCATTACTCTCCCCATGCCCAAATACAAAAAGCAACCCAAAAAGTCAACATTCCCATCACCTCACCATCCCTCTTCCCATCACTCCATCACTCACATCATTTCTCTCTCTTTCTCCCTCTCTCCCTCATTCCCTCTCTTTCATTCCCTCTCTTTCATCCTCTAAGCAAGAATCGTCCATAGCTTCCATTGAGAAACTAGTTATGGCCCACCTTCCTACCACCAAATCCAATCCTTAGATCATCATCTCAACCGTTGAAAATGTCCTCTTGGAGCTCTAGAGTGCATAGGCGGAAGAAGGAATAGGCGATCACAGGTGGGTGCTTCTCTCCCTCTCTTTTTCATTTCTGTGTGATGTGGACCCATTGGATGAATGGGTTGGATCTATGCCATCCAGCCCATTAGTGGGCCCAAATGGAAGGAAAACATCAGGTGGGCCACGTTCATATGGGACCCACCTTGATGTGTGATCACGTGCATGAGGGGCCCACCACCATGATGAGTTTACCCATGCCGTCCAGCGTCTCCGGACGCTGGATGAGCGTGGTTAAAATGGAGTGTGCGTGTTGTCAGGGAGTGCACTGACAAGCCAAACAAAAAGGAAAAAAAAAGGAAAAGGAGGAGAGAACTTTTGGGGTGGGCCATGCATGCGGGCCCCACCTTGATGTATGTAGATGATCCACGCTGTCCATTCTATTCTCCAGCCCATTTTAGGTGTTGAGCCAAAAGATGAGGCTGATTCGATAATCGAGTAGGCCTTACCATAGGAAAAGTGGTTTTTACCGTTAAAACTTTGGAAAATGATTGCTGGGGTCCACGCGAAGCTTGGACCCACCTGAAATTTGGTTTGGACCCCTAATTTTGTGGGACACATACAATAGACGGGGTAGATCTGGTTAATGTGGGTCCCACCTAGGGTAACAAAAATATATATATATATATATATATATATATATATATGAGAAAAGGTGGCAGACACCTTGCTGCCATGACGTGCACAAAAAGGGTGGTCCCCATTGGCCCTAGTTGTGGACTCCACCATGATGTATATTTGATATCCACACCGTTCATCGGGTGGGCCACTCCCTGAGGTAGACCCACTCCAAAAATCAGCCGTATACGGAACTCAGGTGGGCCATACCATCTAAAATCATGTGAAGACGTGCCTAAAACATATAAAATCACTGGTGGGGCCTACCTGAAATTTGAATGCGGCTGAAACTTGGTCTGAACCCTCAGCCAAGTGGGGCACACCTCATGGGTGGGCTGGATTTGTGAACCACATTTTGGTGGGCCTCACGCCCACCCCAGGTCCACATGACCTTATAAACAGGTTGGGTGACAAATAAACAATACGGTGGGCTCCCCTGGCCACGTGACCTTTTGAATAGGTTGGCTGGCAATAAACATTACCGTGGGCCCCTAGCCCACGTAACCTTATGAATAGGTTGCTTGGCAAATAAACGTTACAGTGGGCCCTACCCTGGCCCCACAGTGATGTGTGTGCATGGTCCCACCGTGATGTGTGTTGGCCCACATTACAAGCGACAGTGTTAAATGAATACCCACCGTTAAAAATGTTATAGTGGGCCCCCTTGGTCCATGTGACCATATCAATAGGTTGGCTAGAAAATAGACAATTTGGTGGGCCCCCTATTCATGTGATCTTATCAACAGATTGGATAGGAAAATAAATATTACAACAGGCCTCACATGGGGCTCACTTTGGTAAATATGGGCCCATGTATTTAGGCCCATCTTGATATATTTTTTTTGGCCCATTATTGAGGCCCACTCTGATATTTATGGGCTCATGTATTTAGGCCCATCTTGGCATGTATATAGGCCCAATGTTGAGGCCCACTTTGGTATATATATGGGCCCATGTATGTAGGCCATCATGATGTATTTGTGGCCCGTTGTTGAGGCCCACTCTGATATACATAAGGCCCACCTTGATATGAATGTAAGGCCCATGTGATTAGGCCCATCTTGATGTAGTTAGGGCCCAACCATTGAGGCCCACCTGATATACTTAAGGCCCATGTGATGGGGCCCATATTGATATGTTTAATGGCCCATCTGTGAGGCCACCTTTGATATGTTTATAGCCCATCTGTGAGGCCACCTTTGATATATTTATGGCCCATCTGTGAGGCCTGTTGTTGAGGCCCACCTTGACATATATAAGGACCATATGATGAGGCCCATTGTGATATATTTTCGGCCCATTTAGTAAGGCCCATTGTGATGTATTCCAGGCCCATGGTTGAGGCCCAGTGCGATGTATGTATGGCCTGTTAAGTTGTGTATGAATTCCTTGTATAGGCCACTCCTTGGGAGCAATGTTGGTTAGATGGCCACATTGTTGGGCAATGATGGTTTAATGTCCACATTGTGACCTTCCCTTAGGCCTCGTTAGGCCCATTCTCATCATTCTTTTAGTGGGTTAACCCAAATAAGTGGGCCCCATTCACCATGAACGGATGGCTCCGTGTTACCGGATTTGATATACCCACGGCCGAGGGCCGATCTTTATATTATGGTTGATCGGTTATCCATCTATGGACCCCGCCCTGTTTATGTGCTGGTTATCGGTATCGATTGTCGATACCGATCATTGGTTCTGATTATCGTGACCGATTGCCGATTCCGATTGACGTGACTGATTTACCGACTCTGATTATTGGTCGATCGATTCCAATTGTCATGACCGATTGCCGATCCCGATTGACGTGACCGATTTACCAACTCTGATTTTCGATCGATTCTGATTGTCGTGACCGATTACCGACTCCGATCGATGACTGATTTACCGATTCTGATTATCAATCGATTTCGATTGTCGTGACCGATCACCGATTCCGATTGACGTGACCGACTTGCCGATTCTGATTATCGAGGCCGATTCTGATTTGTCAAGGCCGATTGCATAGGCTAATTCCAATTGTCGAGGCCGAGTATCGAGGCCGATTCCGAGTGTCGATTCCGATTATTGAGGCCGATTCCAATTGCCAAGACCGATTGTCGTGACCTATGTGATGTATATGCGACCCGTAGTTGAGGCCCATTGTGACACGTATTAGGACCATGATGCATGGCCCATTTGATGTATTCAAGACCCATGTGTAGGGCCCACATGTCATATATTTGAGGCCCATGGGCAAGGCCCATTGTGATGTATTCATGGCCCAGGGGTAAGGCTCATTATGATGTATTCATGGCCTATGGGTAAGGCCCATTGTGATATGTATTAGGCCCATGAGCAGGGTCTACCTGTTGTGTATATGTGGCCTTTGAGTAAGGCCCATCGTGTTGTATATTAGGCCTTTGTGTGAGGCCGTGGGCCCATCATATGATTTGGCTCTATGTGGCCATTCCTTGGGTTCAATGTTGGTTGGATGTCCACATTGTCGAGGCCGATTGTTGATGCCGGTTATTGATATCGATTATGAGTGTGTGACAGCATAGCATCATGATACATACCCATACACATCATCTGCATGCTTGTTATGAGATGTGATTGACCATTGCATATGCCATAGGCAGGTTGTTCATGGGGATCCCTGATAAGCGGAGTTACCCCACATGAGCGCACGGTATGCGCATGATTGATGCATGATTGGACTGTATGACTCATGCATCTTGCATTTGTGTGACATGACCACTGTACGCCCTAGCTACATCAGGGTCGTAGCCTCCACAGGTATTTCGTGGATGGTCAGATGGGACACCGGAAATCTGTTCTACATGGGGTGCTATAGATATCCCTGGGTGAAAGTCCCTAAACCCTCTTGGTTCCAGAGGTTGCTCCAACGCCTAGACCGAGTGGATGCATGAGTGCATGAGGGCCGTATACCGTTAGGCCGCGTCTCCCACTGTGTCGCGGTCGGTTGGAAGGGGGTGCGGCCTTACCTGCCCGAGAGGAGGGGGCAGTGCTAGGCTGAGTCTGACCAGCTCGAGGAATGGGTTCGCTATCGACAAGCCAGGCCAGATATTGGCAGGCGGATAGTGAGGTCTCTTCCACTTACCTTGTTGCGCGCGATGGGGCGGCAATCTGGTTTGAAGTGTAATAGACCCGGTGATGATCTCAGAGATGAATTGTACTGATATGTGGACTTATTGAGTAGGAGTTGCATGCTCATTCATTCATTCATTCACTATCCACTCGGGCTGGTGGTGCGCAACTATTTGTTGTGTACCTTCATTATGGCAAGGATTTTGGTTGGGGCGCGCGACTAACCTGAGGTCAGGAGTTTACCACATTGTGTCTGACTATCCAAATTTAGGTATGGGACTGGTTTGGATAGAAGTCCCTTGTGGTGGATCCCGTAGCCTGCGATACTACGTACTATCATCCCGACTTCACATTCCAGCATGGTCATTCTATTAGCACCACATATTGCATATTGCATTACATCCTCGGCATATGACATTTTGAGTTGCCAGGTTTCTGTATTCTTGTGACTTGGATGAGAGTGATGGTATTCGTTAGCTCTTCCGAATTGCATATTGCATTATATCATTGGCATCCGATATTTGATTATTTATGACTCATCATTTGCATAGCTGTCCTATATTGCGTATTCTGATATTGACTGACTTATGGACTTGTCAGTATTTCCGTTTACTCTGTTCTTGCATGATTTATGATCTTGTCGGTATTTCTGTTTACTCTGATAATTCCTGCTCTTGTCAGTATTTCTGCTTATTCCGGCATTGTACGATTTATGGATTACCAGAGTTTCCGGTATTGTATGATTAAGGCATTGTATTGAATATTTGGCACTTACCTTGTGCACACACTTACACCACCCTCTAAGCTTTCTATAAGCTTATGCACGATAGATGCGTGCAGGTAATGTTAGGTTGCAGCAGTGTTGAGCTTGGAGCATGCAGCGGTCCTCTGGAGCTTGATTTTAATTTATGTATTTCCCCTTTCAGTATTGTACTCAAATGATTATGTTAGTGGGTATGTGATGATGATGTTGCCTTTGTGAATTGGGTAATCTTGTGGTTATGCTTATTACGAGTTAAATATATATTGAAAAAGAAAAAAAATCCTCCTTGTAGGATCCCAGGATCGGAATCTGGCATTTGGATGCTAGGAGCCGAGAATGGGGTACTACGGAGGCTGTCGGCACTGGATTCGGCGATTGGGATTCCTGTGAATCCGATCTCCGGGTTTGGGGGCGTGACAACACGTATCTACACCAGGTGTACTACACTACAAGAAAATAGTGATGATTGAATATCCACCATTAAAAACCTCTTAAATCCTTTATAATGTTTACTTGACATCGAACTCGATGATTGGTAAAACAGACCTGGATAAAGAGAACAAATATCAGCACGGCACCACTTTCGTGGCTGCCGAGAAGTTCAAAATGGTGGGCGTTCAATCAACATTGTTTCCTTTGATGTGGTCCACTTGAGATAGAACCACATTATTTTTCGGCTCAAAACATAAAACGATCTAAAAAACTAAAACTGCGTAGATGAAACACCACTACACCAAAATCTCACTTTAGGAACGGTTGAAAATCGTGGCTAAATCGGGCATTGCAAAAAATTAGGAACGGTTTCAATTTTGAAACAACTCTAAACCGTTCCTAAAATAAGGCGTTGTATGAAGGACGGTTAAAAACTGTCGCAGATTTTTTATTTTCAGCCCAACTTTTAATTTCTAGAAATGGATTTTTTTTTTCTTATTTTGGAATGGTTTTAAACCAAAAAACCGTAAAACTAAAAAAGCCTACATCAATAGTAAAGCCTATGCCAACCTGATATAGATGATACTAATTTTATGATATCAATAAAAAACATAACAAGAGTATTGGTCAACTTGAAATACATTTTTGTCTAGACTTGTTTCTTCTTTGTTGTCAAATTCTAGTTGGATTTGATATACGGTTGTCATTAGAGCAATGGATCTGAAAATTGAACCATTGTGCTTGTATACCTGAATCCTGTGCACATGTAGTTAGTAATTACCATCTGCAAACCTGTTTCTGTTTTGGCATGTTGTCAATTCAATTGCTAGTCATTGCAACTGAATTTGTGTCAAAGCAACCTAAATAACCAGATAAATGATGAGCATGTCTATTAGGATTCCCATAACATACACCAATCTTACTAAATCCAATAGAGTAACAAATTACTGGTTTTTGAAAGAAAACTAATCACTACAGGAAAAAAGAATGAAAAAAATAAATAAATTACCTTATATCTTATTTGATTCAAGAAAATGAGAGTAAAACTAGCTTTCGAGGCATTGCCCAACATCTTACGCAGTGCTTGGCTCATAAGGCGTTCTTGCAAACCCATTTGCTACATTCTTATCTCACCCTGCATGACATTCCCATTCATGATGACTACTCGCAAGAGTAGGATTTCATTTCTTATCCACTCCATTCATTCAACTAACGGACCATACCATCTAGAGTTGTGGCCTAGATATGAGGCTCATGTCTATGAAAGAAATGAACATTTTCTATATGCATTCAGTAAACTTGGCCATTGTACCAGTTTGATTTTGTCCACAATACATAAACAGTGCATTCGGGAACATAACCAATAAAAAAATGCCCATCGATTTCTTTCCTTAATAGAAAAAAGCAAAATCCTAGATAGTGAGAGAGAAGATACATACCATTCCACCTAAGCTATCCAAAATAGTGAGAGAGAAGCATTATAACTTCATCTCAGCACTTGCATTTTCACCTGTCTTAGGTGATGAAGTTACAATCCTAGTTATTAGCCCCATCAAACTTAAAGGAACTTTGGATTTTTTTTATTTTTATTTTTTTTGGCCATTTCATTAACCCCATCGAACAACCCTGCATGACCACAAAACAAAAGGCAGCAAAGGGAGAAAAAAGGAATGGAAGTGAGGCTACAAAGGATGGTTGTTAACGATGTGAGTTTCTACAACTGTTTCTGTTCTTACTTGGCAAACACACAAGAATTTGTATCATAAAATGATCTGAAAAAATGGACGGATGGCATGGATGAAACACATACATCATGGTGGGGCCCACATAACACTGACCAGCTAGTGGCAGTGTCACTAGCCAATCCGTTTGCAAATGGGCTTTGAAAGGGAGCGTCAGTTCTGGGAGGAATGAAAAGGAGTTTTACCAGTGACGTCTATTTATTGGAAACTTTGGCCCTTACATCACATTGGCCCCACACAAGGTAGAGTTAAAGCTTTCGTTCTATAGGTTCCGTACTCATCAGGAACGGCCGTTCCAGAACCAAAAACTAAACCGTTCCTAATAAGGGATTTTGGTGTAGTACACATACAGTGGAGCCCACATAGCATCGACTATTAGCCATTGGCTAGTGATAGGGTCACTGCCCAATACACGTCCAATAGGAGCGAAATGGAAATATGGTAGGGTTAGAGCTGGGCACGGGACAACTTGACCTATCTAACTCATTCAAACCTAAGTGGATGAATTGATGTGATCTAAGTGGATGAGCCGATCCGAGCGAAGTAGACTTTGTCCAATCCGAACTCAAACCAAGTCGAATTCAAGTCACCCAGTAACTTAAACTGAAATCCAACTTAGTACTAACTCAACTTGATTTAAAACTCCACTCATATATATACATTTAAAAAAACTAAAATATGGCATTCAAGATCTGAGATACCATATAGCTGATGGAGAAGCTGTAATTCTAACAAATGCACTTAGGTTTTGAGTTGTGATTTTATACTGTCGATGCCAGATTCGGTACTTATGATTGGGTCAGACTTGCCCTGGATTAGTCTTGGACAGACCTGCACTCAGATCGAGTCAGACATACTGAACTCGGTAACGAGTCAGGTTGAGTTCGGGTCCAAGAATATTTCAAAACCAGATCGAGTCCTGAATCAGTCCAGGACCATCTCTCGACAATACGTGCAAGAAGGTGACCTATCAATGTGGACCGTTTGCTTAGCAGTCCATGTGTAGGACGGCCCACGATTCAAAATCAACGTCTTTTCAGAAAATGCCAATACCTGATGTTACATCGACTACTGACCAGTAACCATTTCCTTTTTCTGTTGTCACTTTAAAACTTGTCGATCAGATGTCTATGGTCATCCAATCTATGTGTGTTTTAATATCGATCATCCAAGGTACGAAGAATATCTGGATGGTCCTGATTGATATTTCACCCTGTGATGTATGACATTAACAGATGGCTTTAACACACTCCAGTTGGACGCGGATTGCAAACTCAACCCACCAGTACTGACGTCGCTACTGGTGGGGTGCTCTGTGGGCCCCACCATAATGTATGCATTTTATCCACGCCGTCTGTTATTTTTTCCATCTCATTTTAGATTATAATTTCAAAAATTACATATATTTAAATCTCAGATGGACCACACCATAGGAAAACAGTGGTGATTGAATGACCACCATTCAAAATTTCCTCTGTCCTATTATAATGTTTATTTACCATCCAACCTATTGATTAGGTCACATAGACGTGGATGAAGGGATAATACAAATAACATCTTGATACAAAACTTTCGTGGCTCCCAAGAATTTTTTAATGGTGACCGTTCAATCACCACTGTTTCCTGCGGTGTGGTCCAGATGAGATTTGGATCTTTATGATTTATCTACATGACCCAAAATGATCTGAATAAATGTATGGACGGAGTGGATGGAACAAATACATGATGGTGGGTCCCACAGCACCGATCAGCAGCGACGATGGTACTGGCGGCGTCAGTATGCAATCCGTGTCCATTCCAGTTTTAACGAATCCACCGACTTCTCTCCCGTTTTTCAAACTATACCAAGACCGTTGCTCATCGAACATGTGCAATAAACCTCATGCACGCACCACACATGTGTCAGCATGGCAAACATTAGTTTAATGTTTTCATAGTTATGATATTTGATTATTTTAATGATGAGACGGATAACTATAACATCCAGGATTTTCACTATTTTGGATTCCTAAAAATCCTTAATTTTTTTATGTAATTAACTTATAATGTCACTTACTGACCATTAGTATTCAATGTTAGTTTACACCTGGGTGGAACCAGTAAAAAATCGCACAAGTCTGATTAATCAATCGTAGGAAGCCAACGACCCATCGCTTGAACCAGTAAAAACTGCACAAGTCCATCACTTGAACATCAAGTTTAGCCCCATGATTTACTCACATAGGGCCCAAAATCTAACCAACCCATCGCTAACTAATCAAGACAATCATAACTAAATTAAAGATCTAATCGAAGCTGAGTCAGATAAGGCCCGGATCTTGACTAATAGACCAAATCAACCCTGTTACTCTTTTAGCCTAAAACCTACGGTTTGGAGTAAACATGACTAAATCTCCATTTTCACTAGCTATAAATAGGCCACACTATGAATATAGTTAATTCAAACTCTAATCATTGTCCACGAGAAATCTCAATACCTCATTCATTTCAGAAATGCCCCGATTTTCCAAACAAGCTCTAGACCGCTCGTTGGTGGGCCACTAGTTCCAAAACTATAAAATAATGTCTGTCTTACTGAGCTTGACGTCCATCATGGGAGTTGGACCTGGGTACTATCCAGAACCGCTCAACTTGAGACAAAGGACAAGTACATGAGAAGTGTACATACCCTAAAGGAAGAAGCTGAAACTTAAATAAATTGGGTCGTCCACTCTTATGCAAAGTTGAGGATTTCAGACCGTTGATTTATGACCAAACTTCACATGTGGAGTAAAGATATTTCCCTGCTCATATCTGTATAGCCGCGGCCCCGATCGACCATCGGTGACCGTTGAATAGACTTCTAGTCATATCTGTCGATCGGCGCATCCAAATGGCGAGCCGATCATATCCATAAGTAGATCATCATTAGGGCTAACTATCCTATGGTGTATATCAATATATACATCCCATAGTGGGCTATAAAGGTTAGAAAGAGCCTCCCATAGGGCTAGAATAGTAAAAACCTAGCCCTTAGGGCCATTTACACCAAATCTGGCCCTATATAAGGGTTTCATTTGGGCACCCCTCTCCCCATACGAATTTACCCTAGAAGAAAGGAAGAGAGGAGAGAGAAAGGAAAAAGAAGAGAGGAAGAAGACAAGGAAGGAAGGTCTTGTTGGTGGAGGAGCCTAAGGAAACTTGGAACCTTAGCAAATCTCTCCCCTTTCCTCACATCCACAACTCCAAACACAACTTCCAACTAGTCGGGAAGGTAATCACTCATCTTTTTTTTGGAAATCCCTTGTGTTGAGCTAGGGTTTGCATGAAATCCTAACCTGCAAATGCGTTTGACTCAGGATTTCGGCCAATCGACCTTGAATTCGACACTTCTAGGTCGTTTCCCAAGATCTCAACGATCCATAGGTGCAGACTATTATCATTAGGTGGCCTAGCACCAATTTTACTATGAGTTTAGTAATTATGAATGTTAGGATGATGTTCTTGAGTAATCTAGAGAGAACCTAGCTAAGACCCTACATGATAGGGCCCCCCTAAATTCTATGAAATGAATGAGTGTTATTTATTTATCTTTCAACATGAATGGGTTTGATTTTGGTGTGGCATGTTCATCCCATATATGATTTTACTAAATTCCATGACATGATTGAGTGTTGTTTATTTGATCTTTAACCTGATTAGGCTTGATTTGGTATGGTATGTTCATCTCATATGCGATCCTAGTATAACATTTCTTGTGGCATGCATGATTGCATAAATCCTTGTTGTATGTTTGTCCTATGAATGATGTGTAGCTCTTGTTCTCTTCGTTAACCCCACACAACACACATATGCATTTATTTCATATTATTGATGGTAGTTACACTTGTAGAAAAATCTGAATTTGCATGTTGGATGTATAAGTGCATGATATCACTTGTGTTAGATGATAAATCTAAATTTGTTAAAGTGTTATTTAATGTCATCAAACCCTAGGTTGGTCAGGAAACTGAGGTGCGAGAAGGTGGTCCCGTTGGTAGGACCATCCTACGGCTAAACCATCAGATGCGAATGGGCAACAGTAGTTGGACTATATGGGTCGCTCGTACTCAATGTCGTCCGTCATGCATTCACTTAAAATCGCACGGTCCAGTTCGTTTACTGACCCACCATGTTTGTTAGCCATGTCTGCTCACGCCTGTATGGAACCCGGAACACCCTTCAACCACTGAAGCCCATTGATAACCATTTGAAAATGATCCAAAGTCTCGAGAGCCGGCTATGATGGATGGGACACCATGACCGAGCTATCAGCCTATGCTGGGGTGCCGAGCCTCCCCATAGTGACCGCGAGCGATCCCTCTTCTCAGCACTCCCCATGTGCTTGAATTGGGGATGAGGAAGCCGATGGGATCAAGGATCGCAGGGTCCTGGCCTCGCACATTGAGGGGTCTTAGCCTCACAACCAGTTGAGGGCAATGAGTCGTGGGGTGTACCAATTTTCCCAATCTGCTGGATGAACGAAATTAATTAAAAACTGAACTAACGCGTTCACGATCGCATCACACTAGTTAGGTTGGCAACTCAGCAGTTGAGGTCGCAATGAGGGAGTGTTGGTCATGCGCGATCGTTAGACGAAGTCGCTCGAGGGAGTGTTATTGCGAGGGCATACATCATATCATAACATATGCATATGCATTAACAAGACTAGTTAGAGATCTGTGAATGTATGCCTTTCATTAAATTCATCATATAATTGATGCTTGTTGTAACTTAAGGTTAACAGCAACCACTGAGTTAGCTATTCACTCTCACTCTGGGATGGTGTTTTAAAACACCAACCAGACCCTTTACTAGATGCAGGTGAGGTGGAGCTCGATGAGCCAAGCGAGGTGAGCAAGGATATGGAAGAGGAGCTTCCCTACTTCTAGACTTTCGGCAGATCCTTTTAATTTGAGTTCGGGCTACCGCAAGGTATGGACCAGGGCCCTAGTCGCTTTGGGTCATGTATGGGTGAGACTAGTTCCCTATTTAGATGATTTTAGATTTGTGGTTTGGATATTTTTATATTTAGTAGCAATTGATACTGCTTTATGACGTACCTATGCTTCATGCCTTGCTAAATCCTCCATTGTTTATGAGATCATCCAAATATAATTAAAATATGAAGCTCATTAGGGCACCCACGGCACCTGGGAATTCGGGAGCCGAGTTCTTACATGGCCCCTGAAACCCGGGGTGTTACAGATGATATCAGAACAATGGTTTGGATTAAATTGGGCCGTGGATTATGAACTCTCCATAATGCATTCGTTGACTTAAGAGAGAGCGATCGAACTTAGAGACATTTATAGGATCCTAGGATCATGTCATTTGGCAAGCCCGAAGACTAAAACGTTAGGGTTTACGAATAGAAAGATTTAGACAGCGCCGTGGACCATGAACTCACTAACGCGTCCACTGACTTGAGAGAAAACGCAATAGAAATACAAAAATGCTAGGAACCACCCCAGGCCCTGAACCGACCATCTTAGACGAAAGGTAAGACTTCCAGAGAGTTAGGATTGGGGAGCGAGAGAGTGTAGTGATGCTAGGAAATGAATCCGAGAGTCTTACAGTACCTCAACCCTTTGAGAGGAACGAGCCTGAAACTGAACGATTTGACAGTCGAAACCATTGTCTTAGACCAAATGAGCGAACGCCGGGTCAAACTTGATACTTCCAACCCATTCAAGGATAAAGAACTATGGAGGAACGAAAATTTACCATAAATAGTGAAAATGTAAATAAATTTGATTTTGACCACCTAACCGGGAGGAATCTTGCTAAATGACTAAGCTCATTATGTAGATTGGCTTCTCCTACGCAAAATTCATATATGGCATGTACCGGGGGCATTACCCGCGCTCAGGAAGCCGAACAACAAGCGGTCCCTCCTGGCCGGCGTGGCCCCCGCCGATAGTCCAAGGGACCGCATGACCCCCGCCGGAACTTCCTATAATTTTAGGTCAACTTCAAAAATTCATATCTCATTCGTTAAAACTCTGATTTAGGTGATTCAAAAGCTAGATTGAATATTAATAAGTTTAGATTCATATAAAAATAAAATAAAAATTATAATATAATTAAATTTAGAATGATTTGACAACTGTCCAAAAATCATCAGTTTCAGACAGTGGTTACTCGTAGAATTTTAATAATTTATCTACAAGTCCAAATGAAATGAAATTTTGTGGGATGGATTTAAACTTAATGATGAATCATTATAAAAAATTTTGAAATAATTCAAATACAAAAAGTATAAGGAGCGTTACAATAAATATAGATAATTTTAAACTTAATGATGAATCATTAGTTTAGACAACTGTCACTTTTGGAAATTTAATATAAAAAAAAATTTACAATTCAAAATGAGATGAAATTTTTAATGTGAGATTAAACTTACTGATGAATCACAATAAAAAAAATTTTAAAAATAATAATTGAGTTACTTTAAGATGAAGAACGTTACAAGAAGTAAAGGTATTTTATAGACAAATGGAAAATCATTGGTTTTGGATAACTAGTACTTCCTAAATTTTATAATTCTTATGGAACTTTAAATGATATGAAATTTTGTGAAATAAAGGTAAGTTTAATGATGGATTACTATAAAAATTATAAAAATAATATAATAACCAAAGGTGACGAATATGTTACAAATAATAGAAGGGTTGAAAACAAAAATAAAAATAAAAATTCTGCAACTTCGAGTTACCAGTAGACTAGTCATGTCTTTTCATATTAAAGTGTAACATTGGGTGTCTATTTAGGAATTATTTATAATCGTGCTAAGGAATTATCCCAAGATTAAATTTGATTACATATATATATAATTTAGATGAATTACATCCATTCAAAACGCCCAAAATCAAATCATCAGTTTCGTTTTTATTACTTAGTTTGTTTTGCATTTGATTTTTTTCTTCTCGCAATTCATCTCCCCGTGGGATCGACCCTATATTCACGGGATATTACTTATGAACCTTTGCACTTGGAGGCAAGCAATCACCTAAGAACCAACGGTCTAGAGTGATCATGACTGAATCATTATTTTCGTTAATTACGAATAGGTCACATTAGGAACATAGTTAATCCAAACCTTAATAATTGCGCACAAGAAATCTTGATACCTAATTCATTCCAGAAATACCCCGATTATTCGAACAATTTTTAGACCGCTCATTAGTGGGCCACTAGTTTCGAAATTATAAAATAATGTCTGTCTCACTGGACTTGACATCCATCACGGGTGGCAAATTAAGATAATACCCAGAATTGCACAACTTGGGCCAAAGGCCGAGTGCTTGAAATGCACAAATACCTAAGGCTGAAACCTGAAACTTAAGTAAAATGAACCTCCCACTCTTTCACGAAGTTATGGCTTGCCGACCGTTAGATTGCAACCAAACTCTAGGTATGAGTTAAAGATATTTCTCTACTCATACCTGTCACGCCCCAAACTCGGAAACCGGGCTCACAAAATTCCCGATCGCCGAATCCGGCGCCGACAGCCTCCGTAATACCCCATTCTCGGATCCCAACGCCCATACGCCAGATTTCCGATCCTGGGATCTTACAAGGAGGATTTTTCAGTATGAATTTTTTTTGTAATGGAGCATAACCACAAGTGTAACCAAGTCACAAAACAACAACACCACATATCCACTATAACAAAAACTTTTAAGTACAATGCGGGAAGGGAAATACAGTATAGTCAAAAGGCTCCAAAATGATCTGATCCACACTCTTGCGTCAGCGCTGCTGCTGTCCAACGCTACCTGCACGCAACGGTCGTGCATAAGCTTACAAAAGCTTAGAGGGTGGTGTAAGTGTGTGTACAAGGCACACGCCAAGTATACAATATCAGAGTAATGCGGAAATATGCGGTAAGTCCATGAATGCTATCAGTTATACTAAAGCTATGTAATGCAAGGCATGAATGCTGTCGGTCATACCAAGACCATGTGATGCGAGGCCTATGTAGCCAAATGTCATATGCGAGATGCAAAGCAAGCATGCCAGTACTCATAAGTACACATATCAGTACAGTTCCTCTCTGGATATCACCGGGGTCTAATACACCCCACACTGACTGCCTCCTCCCTAGCTGCACAGTCAAGCGAGTGGAAGAGACCACACTATCCGCCTGACCAGTAGTCTGCCAATACCTACCCGGCTCGTCGATAGCGGACACATTTGCGAGCTGGTCAAACTCAGCCTAGCTTATAGCCCCCTCACTCAGGCGGATAAGGCCACACCCCCTTCCAACCGACCATGACACAGTGGGAGACGCGGCCTACTGGTATTCGGCACTCGGGCGCTCGTGTATCCACTCGGTCTAGACGTTGGAGCATCTCCTGGTACCAAAAAGGTTCTGGGATTTTCACCCAAGGACATCCTAAGTGCCCATAATGCTAGAGCCAATATTTCCGGTATCCGGTACGACCACCCACGATGTATCTGTGGAGGCTACGGCCCTGATGTCGCTAGGGCGTGCAGTGATAAAGTCACACATATGCGAGATGCATGAGTCACACCATACAAACATGCAGCAATCTCGCGCGTACCACGCGCTCATGTCGGGCACTCTGTCTCATATGGAGTCCCGTAAATGTTTCAGCCCAAAGGCATATGCTATGATCAAACATTCCTCATATCAAGCATACATATGATGCGTATGGGTATGAGTCATGGAGTTACACTAAGCATGCTATAAGATGATGAACTATCCTTACAATGCAGATGGGCCTAGATGGCCTACACACAACAAGTATGAGCCTACCAGTGGGCCTAGGGAGAGTCGTAATGCGGACATTTAACCAACATTATACTACAATGTGGACGTCAAACCAACATTGCTTCCACGACATGGCCCGCACTAAAATATTATTACACAAACCATGGGGAATCACACATTGCAATGGACCTTAGGTACATCCCATTGGGCTTTAAATACATCAAATGGGCCATATCACATGGGCCTTATATTCATCAAGTAGGCCACATCAATGGGCCGCACCAATGGGCTTTATGTACATTGCAATGGGCCATATCCCCACGGGCCTTTGAATACATCGCAATGGGCCTTGTAACATGGGCCTCAAATACATTGAATGGGCCCCCTCACATGGGCCTTATAAATATTAAGGTGGGCCTCAACGGATGGGTCACAAATAAACCAAGATGGGCCCCATACATATACCAAAGTGGGGTCTACTTGAACTATTGATCCGACTCATTCTTTAACTCATGCCATAAAAAAATGAGCTTCTAAGATGGTTGGACGGATTGGGTACAACCCATGCATCATGATGGGTCCCACAGGCTTGACGAATGTCAACAGCAGTGGGACCCACTGTCCCTGTGGAATGAGTGGACGGCATGTATAAAACAAATACATTATGTGGGGCCTACAGCCCATTTACGTTACAGGGAGAGAGATAGAGAGAGGGCTAGAGAGAGAGAACTAGAGAGAGAGGGATGAAGAGGGTGCCGCACGTGGCTGCACCTTTCCACCTTTTCTTTCTTTTTTTCTTTTCTTTTCTTTTCTTTTCTTTCCTTGTCTTTTGCTGAAACAAAAAGGAGGTGGGTCCCACGTAGGGCCCACCACTATAGTATATATATACCTTATATATTATATAATATAGTATAATATATTATATAAATATATGGGAAAAGGGTACAGGAGCTCGAGCTGATTTTTAACGTCCCATGAGGTTGTTCGGTGTGGGCCCCACCGTTGATGTTTGCCAACATCCAACCCATTGGTCAGATGCACCATTTCAGCGTGGGCTTTGGTCTCAAAAATCAAGTCAGCCCATGACTTGTGTGGGCCACACAAGATACAACAGTTGAGAGGGATGCCCTTCATTAAAACATTCATCACCATTTATTTGGGCCCACCGAGATGGGGACCACGAATCCAGCCCACCCATCGTGGGTGTCCCCCTTGAATGAAGGGTCAGGCCAAGTTTTAGCCACACCCAACACTTAGGTGGGTCCCACGTGGAGGCCACCCTCGCTGGGTTCGATGCCAAGACCTCAAGCGTTGAACGAGGTATCTCCACTCAGTCTACCACTGGAGCTGTGGATGGGCCCCAGCGTTTGAAACGAGGTGTCTTTCACTTAGTCTGCCACTTGAATGATGGACCTGGGTCCCTCCATCTGGACGGTCCTGAGCGCACATGGGACCCACAGAACTGCTGCCGTCAAGATGGCAGTGGGTCCCATCATCAAAATAGATGGATGGCATGTGTAAAACACATACATCATGGCTGGGATCCACCGTCCATGGGCTGGACGGTGGATGCAGCGCATCCTCAAGGTGGCCCCACCGTCAAGGATGGATGGACGGCTTGGATGAAACACATATAATGGTGTGGCCCATGAATGGACAACGTGGGTGGGTCCCATGGACTCCACCATCTGCACACACATCACTGTTGGTGCACCCACGTCAGTCCACCCTCCACGTGAGTACACATACTCCATGCTAGCCACCTCCACAGGGATTGATACCAAGACTCCCTGTGTTGAAACGAGGCACCTTTCACTCCAGCCACCTGAGCTATACGGCTGCGTGGGCCCACATCAGATCACCCTTCACTGGCAGCCACCCCCACTAGTAGCCACCTCAAGGTGGGTCCCCAATGGATGGTTGGGATGGCACATAAACATCATGGTGTGTCCCACATGGATGGGGTCCATCCAAGTGGGCCACATGGTCACATCGTCACACATAAAAAAAAATGAACAAGAGAGGGAGAGAAAAAGAGGAAGTGGGACACACGTGTAATGGAGGGACCCCGACACTATGGGCCCTCCCTTGCATTTCATCGTACATCAAAAGATAATCAAAGTGGGCCATCTGCCACATCTTAGGGTCCCAAGTGAGATCCATACCATTGATCGGTAGGCCTCACTTGGCCCATCACAAAATTTATGAAATCTAGCCTATGGAAACACCCACCGTCGATCTTCTTCGGTTCGTTGGAACGCCAACCTTCTTGTGCTCCTCTTTAACGGTGGAGATGGGAAATCAAGGGCTAGGATGGGAGATCTTGGGATGAGGAAAGTGGGCCACACAAACTCTCTCTTCTCTCACTTGGGAGCTTGGACGTGGGAGTGCTCTTGCTTGGCTTGGAATGTGTTGGGAAATGAGAGGGAGAGAGAGAGTTGTAAGGAGATGTGAGAGATGGGAGATGTGAGTGATGTGAGGTGAGTGATGGATGTGAGTGATGGGTGAGGGGATGGATTGGTTGACTTTTGGGCTTGCTTGACTTGTGGAGAAAGGAAGCATGGGTGCTTTGTACTTGACATGAAGTGATGGATTGATTGATGGGATTGATTTGATTGATTGGATTGATTTGACATGTTGTAGAGATTCTCTCGGGATCGTAAAAGCGCGGCGTTTCTTCGAACTGAACGCCGGCCCGCATCTTTTGGTCAGGGTATCGGATCGATGCGTGAGTCACGGCGTTGGAACCGCGGCGACGGTGCGGTCGCAATGATACAGGTCTCGGATTAAACTGACTCGAATCTAAAGGATACTACTTACGGTCGATCGCAACGTTGGTTATACGTCGCAGGTTGCCAGATTTTGACGGTAAGGATCGCGGCAGTTGACGGAACAGTACGGACCAGGACACGGGTCTTACAATACCCGTATAGCTCCAGCCTAGATCGAGCACCGACAACCGTCAATCATAAGTACGGTCCCTGCAGTCAATCAAGTCATCCGTTTACCAACAAATTTGAACCAATCGCTAATCCGACGATGAGGCACCTGCCTCAGGGCACAGATGGGTTAGGGGGCCTCTGAAGTAGTCCCAATGGGCTAGGATTCAGTCCACTAGGGGTATGCATGTTAGAAAAAGGGCCCCATGGCCATTTGGACACAAAATCTGAGACTATAAAAGCCCAGAAATTTCTCTCTCTCTCATACGAATTTTCACTTGCAAAGGAAGGTAGAGAGAGAGATGAAGAGAAGGGGAGAAGGTGCAAGAGGGGATAGATTGGAGCATTCGCCCCATCCCCGCTAGCCTGCGACGTAGCCGCAACTACACTGCATCGCCGGAGTCGCCCCGGTGACCATTAGAGGTAATTAACAAATTCTATTTTTTGGTTTGAGTATTAAAGGTTGAATGCATAGATCCTTACAAATGAATCGTGTTGGTAGAAGGCATCGGTGAACCGTTCTGTGGAGTCCTAGCCATATGAGCGAGTCCGAATTCAACGAATTAACCCAAAGTGCGGACCATTGCCCTTAGGTTGCCAATTATCAAACCTCATATCATGATTAATGATTTGTGTTGTGAATGGATGATTACATGTTAACCAATGTATGCTCGTATGGACCTTCGCCTCATAAAAATTGTTAATCATGTGTAATGTAGCTCGAACATTCAATTAGATGCTAGAATAAGTTGAAATTACAAAATTTGTTGCTCATGCTTCCTATTACTCCCCTTCCTATGCACTCAATATGCCTTACCTCTCATGAATTGATATGTTAGTTGTAACGCGGCCTGCATGTTCAATAAAATGCTTAATAAAGTAGAGTTTCCTGATTTAGTGCTTATATCTGTTCCTATAGATGCATAGTTGATTTATTAGTGTCATTGATTGACTGTGGCTATTTAGTTAATTGGGTTAGCCAAAAAAATCAGACATATTCGCAAGGGCAGCCCTATTGGATCGGCTGCCCTGGGCCAATCCGACCAATCCAGGTCGAAGACAGACAACCGACAGTAGTTGGACTACGCGGGATACTTGTACCCATGCCAGTTGCATCGTACTTCACCTGAGTCAACTGAATTAGTCCACCAGTTGGCCAACCATGTATGTTCACTGTGCATGGTCACGCATACCTGAATCTGAAGCACCTCATACCTTTGAGAGGCTTGCTACTAATATTAACCATTAGTGATACGATCCCCAAGTCTTGGGAGCCGGGTATGGTGGTATGGGACATGGTGTCCATGCTTTCGGCCTACGCAGGAGTGATAAGCCTCCCCGTAGTGACCAACGAGCACATGAGGTGATATGTCCTTCTTCGAATGGCCCCCGTCAAATTACTCGGCCGATGGTTCCATGCCAGAGTACCGTTTAAACAACCCGAACATGAATGGAATTGGGCGACAAGTCATTCCTTGTATTGATTTGGTTATGTGACAAGCCCGCACCTCAGAACTGTGTGATCATACTCGGTGTTTGGGTGATGACCCATACCGAGTTGATCCTGATACCTTTGGGTATCATGCCTTACTTTTGAAATTATTGATTTGTGGAACATATGGATGATACCTAATTTAGATCATGGATCGTAGGCTTAGAGCCGCTACGGCCGCCCTGGGCCAAGTGATCTGGATAAGGCCATTGATTAAATGGAGGTGTTTCAACTTCTTCAATCTTGCTGAATGAACGGACTTAATTAAATAATCGGCTAATATGAACATTCATAGTATTGCATTAGTTAGGTTTGTGACTCGGCAGTCGAGGTCACCTTATGAGGGAGTGTTGGTCATATGCGGTCATATAAATGATGTCGCTTAAGGGAGTGTTGGATGGTGAAGGCACGCATCATATTATAATATCATGCATTTACATTAACAAGAGCGTCTACGAACTGTATGCTTACTTTGTTTTTTATTAATTGTGCATGTAGATTTGATAGCTTATGTAATTTAATGTTAATGGAACCACTGAGTTGATCACTCGCTCCCACTCTAGGATGGTGTTTTAAAACACCAACCAAACCCCATCTTAGATGCAGGTGCCACAGAGCCTTACGTGCTAGATGTGGCAACTATTGCATGGTCTATTTTAATTCCAGGAATTGCTCAAATGCTAGGTAAAATGAACTATAGAACCCCTCTTCCGCAAATCATAAGTGACACCCGGGATATCAAGAGTCGAGTATCTACTCGGCCCCCGAAATCTAGGGCGTTACAAAATGTCAAAAAGTGTAGCAAAGTACGAAGCATTGTTGGTCGAGCTCAAATTGGCAGCAACCATGGGAATGAAGGCCAGCAGGTCGAAACATCCACCGACTTGCCCAACGCCGAAAAGGGCTCAACAGATCACCAAAAGAGTAAGGTCAGTATATTTTCAGGTCGACACAACTTCAGATCAGCACGACTCACCTTCTGTCAATTCTGACCTGATCACAACTGTCTTGATCCGAAATCACAGCCAAAGATCTCAAAGGATATCCGCGACCCGCTCGTGATCCTAAAGATCTCGGGAGATTCCCCCACGCGTTCCGGATTCGAATCCCTCTACAGTTCATCCCTGCTAAATAGGGAGATCTCCTCTATGCCACCACCTCTCCTCAACTATAAATAAGAGCATCTTTAATGGTGAAAGGTACACAGAATCTCTCACCCAAATCTCCTCGATACTACCAGACCCAGATTCCTAGCTTGACTTTGGCATCGAAGGGTCCCATGCACTAGCCAGGGTCTTCTTTCTCCTCTTCCTGTGCAGCTACTCGAAGGTAGCGAAAGGGGTGAGACAAGAACTGCATCAACATCAACAATTGGAGTTTTTTTTAATTAATTTATTTATTTATTTAAGGGAGGGGGATTTGGTGGTGGTTCCATGTGAAAAGTGAATTTCCTTTTTTTTTTCTTTATTTTTTGTAAAGGCTAACAACGTGATTTGCTAACACATACAATGGTTCTCCCATAGCAATTATGAAAGGGATCAACTATGCAAAATGAGTATGAGGGATCCATAGCGACCAATCACTTTAATCTCATCATGTGTCTCAAGGAAAATATATTGTCCTTATGTGCTTAGCTTCTTACATGTGGCCATTGGATCAACGATCAGGGTCGATCAAATGAAGGGATCCAACCCGTGTGGACTATCTTAAAATATGTGGGAGATCTTAAAATCTTAGCCTTTCATATCTTTGGCATGTTCTCAATTTATCCTAGACCGTTGTCATGTCCCTCTTCCCCAACAATCTTTTGGTGGGCCACCAGCTAAATTGGTAGAATCTTTTAACTTAAGATTTTAGGGGCATCACCTGGATAGATACGACTAATTGCTTAATGGTTAGCAAGCTGGGGGCCTAGCACAAAACCTTAGGATCTAGCCTCCCAAAATAAACTAGAATTATGGGATAATAAAGCAATGAAAAACAATCAAAACATAAACCACACCACACAAAAGATTTTTACGTAGAAAACCCTTAAAGAGGTAAAAACCATGGGACCTCGTCCAGATCAACAATCCACTATGAAGTAGAACGTTACAACCTTCTTCACTCACGTAGGAGTGGATAAACAACAAGAGAATAAAAGAAAAAATGGAGACATCTCACTGATCACGAGGACGTAGAAGCGCTGAGATGTCGAGTGCACAGTAGTTCACCTCTACGAGCATAACCTCCCTTCCACAAGCTTCCTCTCCCTCTTTCTCTCTCTCTCACACCTTTGATAGCCCTAAACCCTTTAGGAAACCCTTGCAAAGCTGTAGGAAACTCTCTTGCCTTTTTTTAGAACAGCCCTAGGTACCAATATTTATAGATTTAGAAACCCCTTTCCGCACCTATGTGAAAACTGCCTCAAATTTATGTAGTCCGCACAAAATCCGGAATGAATCTACGTAAGCTCGACTGGTCGAGCGACCCACTCAACCGGTCGAGCACCTCCCTTGACTGGTAGAGCACCACGTAAAAAATCTAACCAAGCTCGTTGGAGTTTGAGTCGAGCCAGTCCTCGACTAGTCGAGCAGCACCCTTGATCGGTCGAGTGAGGCTCTCGACCAGTCGAGCCTAGGGAGAAAACCCCATCAAATCTCCCCCTTTTTGACTCAGGAGAGATTCACCTTCTTCAAGCCAGCTAGGTTTCTACAAACCTCAAACTTGCCTTTGAGCAAAGCCTTGGTCATCATGTTTGACCTATTATCGTCCGTATGGACCTTCTCAAGCTGTAACACATTCTGTTCTAAAGTATCCCTGATCCAGTGATACCGAATCTCTATGTGCTTCGACTTGGAATGCTGACTTGGATTCTTGCTCAAGTGTATTGAACTTTGACTATCGCAATAGACCACGTGCTCCTCCTGCTTCAGGCTAAGTTCTTGTAGGAACATTTTCATCCAAAGTATCTCTTTACATACCTCTGTGACTGCAATGTACTCGACCTCTGTCGTCGACAATGCTACGACCTTCTGTAGCTTGCTTTTCCAAGAAACCGCTCCCCTTGCAAACGTGAACATGAACCCTGATGTAGACTTCCTGGAGTCTATGTCGCTGCCATATCTGCATCTGTGTAGCCCTCTAACACAGGTTTTTCATCACCATAGCATAGGCTCAGCCTGGATGAGCCTCTTAGATACCATAGTATCCACTTCACCATATCATAGGTGTGGTTGTTATGCACGGATCTCATCTCCTCTCGCATAGCTCTCAACCACTCCCCCTTATGCTCATCGGTTAGGGCCTCAGAATAATCTCTGGCTATCCCCCATCAGTGAGCATAATGTCCTCATGCGGTGAGTACCTCTTGGATGGATGTCTATCCCTAGATGACCTCCTCACCTATGGCTCAACAGGTGGATCAAGTGGGGGCTGCTCCCTCGGTCCATCTTCTGTAGGAACTCCCTCATCCTCTGCACCTTGCTGTACTCCCCCGTCATCAGGCCCCATAGGAGGAATAACTGGATCCATGTCCTCTAGCTCACCTAAACTAGGCTGGTTCTTCTCTGGCTTACTAATGTCTTCGATACACTGATCTTTAAAGAATACCACATCTCTACTCTTGACGAGCATCTTCTTGGTTGGATCCCATAATCTGTAACCGAACTTTTCATCACCGTACCCCAAGAACACACACTGCATGATCTTCATATCGAGCTTAGACCTCTCATCCTTTGGTACGTGAACGGATGCCCTGCATCCAAACACCCTGAGATGACTGTACGATAGATCCTATCTAGTCCACACCTTCTCAGGTACTTCTTCATTCAACTGGGCTGATGGAGACCTGTTTATCAAATACACTGCCATGTGCATTGCTTCTCCCCAGAACGACTTGGACAACTTCGTATGAGATAACATGCATCTGATTCTCTCCACAATGGTGTGATTCATTCGCTCAACAACACCATTATGCCGAGGGTCTTGGGAACCGTCTGTTCATGCCATATACCTAGGGACTTACAATACTCATGAAAGTCACTGATGTATTCACCACCATTATCAGTGCGGATGCACTTCAATGATCTACCTGTCTCTCTCTTAACCATAACATGAAATAATGTAAACACACCAAAGACCTCATCCTTAGATTTCAAAGTATAAACCCAAACCCTCCTAGATGCATCATCTATAAAAGTGACAAAATATAATACCCCACCCAAGGTTTTTGTCCTCATAAGACCACAAACATCAGAATAAACCAAATCGAATGCATGCACTTTATTAACATGAGAAGCAGTTTTAACAAATGAAATTCTATGTTGTTTCCCTGATAAACAATTAATACAGGTTTTGAGAGGTATACCTGTCACGTCTAGAAGGAGCTGCTTCCTCACTAGTACCTGAAGCCCTTTTTCACTCATGTGCCCTAGACACCTGTGCCATATGTCAATAGTTGAATCTTCCGCTGCGTTCAACCCACCCTTGCACACACAGACACTTAGCTTGTAAAGGGTGCAACACTTCTTTCCTCTAGCTGTGATCAATGAACCCTTAATGAGCTTCCAACGCCCACCAACAAATCGGCTTTCATAACCATCATCATCCAGCCTTTCCGTCGATATCAAGTTGAGGCGAAGGTCTGAGATATGCCTCATATCCCTGAGAACCAATGTGCAGCCCATATCAGTCTTCACACAAATATCACCGACCCCTACTATCTTCGATACGCTAGAATTTTCCATCTTCACGGTCCCGTAGTCACCTAACTTGTAGCTTGTGAAGAAGTCCCTACGTGGAGTCGCATGAAAAGAGGCTCCCGAGTCAATCACCCAGTCAGTGTCCTGACTCGTAGTCGTGAGACATACATCGTGATCTGCTAAAAGAATAACTACAACGTCGCCATCTGAAGCAACCGTAGTGGAATCTGATTCATCATCCTTCTCCTTTCCTTTTCCTTTCTTGTCATTCTTATTCTTACAACATTCATGCTTATAGTGGCCCTTCGTGCCATAATTTTAGCATTCAACATCCTTCCTAGTACTTAAATTACCTCTTAATTTATCTCGGGCCTTCCCGCCCTTCCTGTTCTTTCCTCTCCCCCGTTCCTGTGTCACAAGGGCCTCTTGCTGAGTAGACCCCTGAGACTTCTTCCTTGTCTCTTCATTGAAGAGACAACTGGTTACCTGTTCCAAGGATATCTTTCCGTCTGGCGTGGAGTTACTTAGAGACATCACCAATGTCTCCCAACTGTCAGGCAATGAGCCTGTAATTCATCATGCAGGACCATCTTCATAGCGGAGAGCTAGTTCAAAATATTACTGACCTCATTCATCTGCTCAGCCACAGAACCACCATCTTTGAACTTGAGATTCACAAGTCGTCTCATCAAGAATATTTTATTACCGGCTATCTTCCTCTCATACAGCCCTTCCAATTTCAGCCATAGGCTAGCTGCTGAGGTCTCCATAGACACATGGTGGAACACAGAATCATCCTGCCAATGTCTAATAAACCCCACCACCTTCCGGTCCATCTTCTTCCAATCATCATCAGACATATCCTTGGATTTTGCAGATATGCCTAAAATTGGAGAATATAGGTCCTTGCAATAAAGCAAGTCCTCCATCTTAGACTTTCATATGGTCTAGTTAGAACCATTGAGGTTGATCATCCTTGATGAGCCACCTTTCATAATTCAGAACCGATCTCAATCCATTCAATGAACTTAGCTCTGATACCACTTTATTGGGGGCCTTACACAAAATCTTAGGATCTAGCCATCCAAAACAAACCAAAATTATGGGATAATAAAGCAATGAAAAACAATCAAAGCATAAACCACACCACACAAGAGATTTTTACGTGGAAAACCCTCAAAGAGGTAAAAACCACAGGACCTCGTCCAGATCAACAATCCACTATGAAGTAGAACGTTACAACCTTCTTCACTCACACATGAGTGGATAAACAATAAGAGAATAAAAGGAAAAACGAAGAGATTTCACCAATCACGAGGACGTAGAAGCGCTGAGATGTCGAGTGCATAGTAGATCACCTCTACGAGCATAACCTCCCTTCCACAAGCTTCCTCTCTCTCTCTCTCTCTCTCTCTCTCTCTCACACACACACACACACATTTGATAGCATGTAACACCCCGTACTTTCCAGTACTCAAGTGTTACCACGTAGTCTAACTTAGTATAAATATGAGCCTGGCTTAGGTAAACATTCACGTTCATTCTAGCCTAAATTCAACCCTTGAAAATAATCTCATCCATACATCAAGCTATCCATCGGCCGATCTCCAAGATGGATCACCATACCACCGGAAATACCTTATTTTTAGGATTCCAAATTCACTAATAGACAAACCTAATCGGACATCATTTAATATAAGACCTAGATTAATGGACCTTGTGCTTAAATAAAGAAACGAACAAATAATCCTACCATTAGAATCTGGATCATGATGATACGCTAAAATACACCTATTCAGTACAACTAAATCACATAAAGCAAGCTAGGGATCAAGGTCATATGGTCCACCATTCATCAGGCTACAACACCTCATTGGAATCTCTACCCTTAAATCAAGTGATCCAACCGTAGAATTACTTGAACCCTCAGGATGTCGAGGATAGGAAATTAGGTGATCACTTGGAGTGGCCCACTCCTATGCTCAGAAATCCTAAACTACGGTATGGAATAAGAAGCGTACGTCCCACACATTGAAAATATGGATGAGTAATAATAATATACTAAAAGGTAAATGAATAACAATGTACAGGTAATGATAATAATATCGTTATTACTAAAATATTTAAATAGTCAAAAAATCATAGGATGAACGACCCTAATCACTTTCAAGAAGTAGGCACTACAATTTAATTCAGAATAATAATAATGGTAGTAATAATATTAAAATTAATAATAATAATAAATATAATAATTATTATACAAAACCATGAGACAAATAGTACTAGGGCTAGTGATCCTTGATCAAGGACCCTTTTAGGGACCTTCAGAGTGAAATGAATGGAGTGGATTTCTTGAAAACATCTCCGTGGGCCCCACAACTATTGTGTGCGTGCGTCAGAGGGAGTGCACTCGAGGTGCACTGGACTCCGCCTCCAGTCAAATCGGGCTTGACCCGAAATCCCTCCAAAAAGAGAAATTTTCCCTCTCCCTTCGGTTTCGTCAGCGGACGGACAACGTCTGTTTCCTTCGTGCGATGACCCACCACTGGCCCTTGATCAAATGATCTAATCTGTTCAACGCGTGCGCCCCTTGAAATTGACTAAAACTCAAGTTTCACTATGACCTACACGCACGTGCACACGTACAACAGCAGGTGCAAATGGCTAGGCGGGCAAATGGATTTGTGTTTCCTGTCATTCCAAAACCAGACCGCTGTGATCGATGCGGGCCACCTATGACCAATCCAAACCGCCCACCTTGTAGATCCCTCAATCATGGACAAAACCATGCCACTGATGCGGATCCACGTGTATGTGCGTACACACAAACAGGGCCCGAACAGGGCCGTACGCGGCATTTTCAAAAATGGAAATTACGGCTGGAAAGGTTTTTCCTCCCCAAAATCCGCATGAATCTCTCCCTTCTCAAACTCAACCATTCGCCTGAGTATATCTCTGCGCTCCATTTAGACCTGGTTTTGTTTTAGAGTTTTTGAGAAAAACCAGCGACTAGTTTTCTCTGTACTTGTGGTATTCGGAGTTTATGAAAAAACAGGGCATCTGAGCCATCCATTTTCATCCAACGGCTAAGGGATATGCTAGGGCTCATCATAAGAGAAGAAGTGATCGAGCAGCAGTCCTCCAACCCTAACTGCCGCAACTGAGAAAAACAGGGAGAAAGAGAGAGAAAATAGGGGGTGCGAGTCGAGCGGGCTTTGTTGCCGCACCACCTCCCAGCTGACCAAGCTGGCTCGGTCCGAGCCTCTGTTAGAGAAAGGAAGAAGAAAGAAACGGAAAGGAAGAAGAAGGAAGGAAAACCAAAAGAAGAAGAAAGAATTCAGAGAGAGGGAGGGCGTCAGCGGCTGCATAACAGCTCGAACAGAGTCGAGCTTGACCGATCGTCTAAAGGTGCTGCTGGACCTCCAGCACATGGACAGAAAGAGAAAGAGAGAAAGAAAAGAAGAAAGTAGAAGAATGGAGAAAAACAGGGAGAGAAAGAGAGCAGGGGATTTTAACTGCAACATTCCTGTTGCAGGCGAGTTGGAACTCGGTCCGAGTTAGGCCTATCTTGGTCCAGCAAGCCTGCTAGTGTGCAGGGTTAGGTGGAGAAAAAAGTGAGAGGAAGAAGAGAAGGAAGGAAAGAAAGAAATAAAGGAGAGGGGAGAATAGAGAAGGGAGAAAGGAATAGAGAGAGAGAGAGGGAGAGATTGTTGTTGTTGTGTGGTGCACCAGCTTGACTCGGTCGAGTCACGATTCCAGTCTGGTCTGGTTCAAAGCCATGCTGAATTTCCAGCAAAGGAAAAGGGAAGAAGAAAAGGAATTATAAGAGGGTGAGAGGGAAAGAAGAAAGAAGGAGAGTGGAGATGGAGTCAACTCGGTTTCAAACCGAGTCAACTCACCGAGTTGATAAGGGTGAGTTTATATTCTCTCCAAATTTAAATTACTTTAATTACCATTGTTAACATCATTTTTGAATTTTTAAGTTAGATGTGATTAATCATTAGTAATTGTCCGTACTTATATTAACTGATATACGTACATGTGTATATATAAATTGTTATTATCACTAAAATATTAGTATTTTATTCGTCATTCTTAAGACATTATTATTGACACTAGAGCACACTATTTCTATTCATCACAATGATTATCAGGGCCACGTTAACTAATATTAAGTACATTGTTAATGTTAATAATTATTTTGGAAATTATAAGTATCATTATTCATCGTGGGCGTCATTAGATAAATTTAGCTATTGTAATATTCCTAAAATTAATAACTAATTCATTTTATAAATTTTATTTATTAATGATTCCCATTAACAATATCATTAGTGGCCATGCAAAAATTATAGTTTAGACCTTAAATCTAGCCTAGACCTAAGAAATCTAAAACATAAGTTATGATCCTAACCGTTAGCAGGTTGTCCATGCTAATAATTGCTAGTACAAATAAAGATCACCATTACTAAATAATAGTACCTTATTTATCAATCTTACGTACAATCATTAATAGTAGATCATACTACTTACTACATCACGAAGATTATCAACGTCGCATAGCTAATCTTTGAAAATGCACCTGCTAGTGCCCTGGTTTGTCAAGTTACGTGTATGGTGAGTCAGACTGGCTGCAGAACTCGATAGGAAGATTATTTCAAGCGTCTGCCTCAACCGGATGTGTGGTAGCTCGTAATAGGTAAATCATAGCCTCACATCCCATGTCCCAAAACACCAGGTGATTAAAACCCTTAAAACAAGATAGACATCTTAGGGTTTTTGTGGTGAGAAAACTTTTTCAAAAATAGGAAAATCTCTAAGTTTTTCTCGCCTTGTCGATTTTATCGAAGCACCCTCGATATGATCGACCTGTTCTATCGATGTCCTCGATACCTTAACGATATTATCGAAAAGAGGACCAAAAGTGTCCAACAACCAAATATTCATCTGGACGGATTTATCGATGTATCAATACACCTATCGATATCATCGATAAAAGCACTAAACATGTCTAGTAACTTCATAACATATCTGGACGAACTATCGATATATCGATATGCATAACGATACCATCGATATTCAAATCTTGAGACCATCGGGAGTGGCTCGATAAGATCGACAGGCAGATTTTCAGCGCCCCTATTTTTTTTAATGAAAATCTCAAAATTCTTTGATATATCGATGACCGTCTGATATGATCTGAAATCAAATATCGATAAGATCGGAGGTCCATCAATGATATCGATGGTGGGCACACATTTCTTACAGCAGTTATTCAAGGATATTTTTAACTATGATCAGGGGCCCTTCGATTTAATCGATATTCAAATATCAATGATATCGACACCAAATCGATTGCATCGAACTAAGCCATAATCTGTCCAGCAAGTTCATAGATAAATCTACTGGAATTATCGATGCCTCGACTCAGATCTCGATATCATCGACATTCAAATTCCGATGACCTCGACGGTTCCCCCGATCATTCATGAAAACCTGAAATATTTTCAAAGTCAAGTCTCTCTCATTTTTCATGTGTCGAGGGATCGACCAAGTCATCGATGGAATTGGAGTTCGAAATTCGATGACATCAACAACTGTTTCGATTTATCGACCTATTGGCAAGGAGTTTTAAAAGCGTATGACATCGAGTCCGAGTTATCGAGCAGACCATCGATGCTATCGAGAGTATACACTCGATGATATCGAACTATGTCATAAATGTGATCGTTTTATATCCATTGGAACTTCTTACCTATATATAGAGGACTTGTTCTTTGTTACTGTAAGAGAGAAAAGAGGGAGCTTTTGTGTGTTTCAACTTACATCTTATATCTAAAGCCTTTCTCTCTAGGGAGTTCATCCTCCAATCCACCCTTACCATTGATATTAAATAGAGTGGATTGGGGAATGAACTTCCGCATTCAAGGATCCTCCAGCTACTACCTTAATGGCAAATCATTATGCTGGGATGCCTTGAATGCATAAGAGAGGAACCACTCTATCTTCCTTATAGAAAAATCTTTAGAGAGTAGGATTTCATCTCACCCTTGACCCAACTCGAAGCCAAGCATTGGTATATCATCTTGTGTTGTGGATCAAGGGAGCTGAAGACTCCTCGTCAACAAGGAGGAGAAGATCTTTGGCGTTGTGCTTAACGAGACTCATCAACTTATCTGTAAGTGTCCAGAGTCCAGAGGACACTTGTGATCATTCCTTCCTAGGCCTTGGTCTTAAGTGGTTCTCACCATTTGAAGTCCTCAAGGAGGCCTCAGGTGGGAGTGTACGTAGTGGGTGCACAGGGTGGACCCTTGCTCTTGTGTAGGGCATAAACCGTTAGGTCCTTGTGTAGGTCCTTGACCTGTGTGGTCTAAAATCCAGGTGCGTTGTGTGGACCCTTGCTCTATGGAGAGCATAAACATCTGGTTAGGAGTGAACCAGCAAAACTCTAGGTTGGAGGTGAACTGCGTAAAACCTCTGTAAAGGTTGAAGGTGAACCTGATTTAAAACCTTAGGTTTGAGGTGAACCTGGGAAACCTCCTTAGTGAAATCCGGTACACTCAAGGGTTGAGTGCGACAGCCGGGAGTGGAGTAGACTTATCGTCGAACCACTATAAAATTACTGTGTCTGTGATTGCTTTTCTATATGTGTGATTCATGTCAATGCATTCATATTCATATATCTGATCACATCCCACACAGTCATATCCAACATAGACTAAGTTGCATATTGTTATATCTTGATTAGTTTGTGATCGGATCCTCTACTTGGCTTAGAAGCCAATAGAGTTACATTTCAGTAATCCTGATAGTTGCATATCTATAAGGATTAGTGTAATAAGATTTTGAATAAACAGTAAAAACTTTTAAAATTCCTATTCACCCCCCTTTAGGACATATTGGCATATTCTGATTCATCTCAAGCAGTCTTCACCGCTATTTCAATTGGTATCAGAGCGGGTCTCTCTTTAAGGGCTTCATCGCCTAGAGAGTGATCTTGACTGAAGTTGGGAATATGGCCAAAGGAGAGGGCTCATCAGTCACTAGACCTCCAGTGTTTGACGGTTCAAATTATGCATATTGGAAGGCTAGGATGCACTACTTTCTGAGATCTTTGGATCATGACATTTGGGATATAGTTGAAAGTGGATATGTGCCAACTACTGAACAAATTGTACTTGATAGTGGCACAACAATCACAAAGCCCAAACCCAAAGAAAAGTGGACAGCATTCGACAAAAAAAGGCAAACATCTGAAGCCAAGGCTATGAATGCTATCTACTGTGTCTTGTCCCAGGATATATTCAATCAGATAAGTATGTGTGGGACATCAAAAGAAGCATGGGATTTACTAGAAACAACCTATGAAGGCACAAGTACTATGAAGAGGTCCAAACTTCAGCTATTGACCTCACAATTCGAAAGTCTCAGAATGGAAGAGCATGAGACATTTATGCAGTTCTTTACAAAGCTAAATATCATTTGTAACTCTATGGGTGGATTGGGAGAGAAAGTTCCGGTACCGAAAATTTGTAGGAAAATTCTAAGATCATTGCCGGAACGCTTCAATCCCAAGGTAACAACAATTGAGGAGTGTAAGAATATAGACGAAATGAAAGTAGAAGAACTAGTAGGTTCCCTACAAACTTTTGAACTACACTTCACTCAACCCCAAAAATCTAAAAACATTGTCCTAAAAACTTCAAAGAAGACAATACATGAGGACAGTAAGAGTGAAAAGGAAGATGAAGATGAGGAAGTGGCCTTACTCGCACAAAGATTCAGAAGATTCTTTCAAAAGAATCATGGTCGTCCCTCTAGAGGTAGAAAGGTGGATAACAAACCCTCTGCAGGCAAATTTGGTAAAAAGATCAAAGAACCACAATGTTATGCCTGTCAAGGGTATGGACACTTATTGTAACGCCCTGAAATTTGGGGGTCGAGTATGAACTCAACTCCCGAGTTTCAACGCATCACTTATGCAACATACACAATGATGGTTAAATGTTGTCTGAGTTAGAGCAATAAACATGAATGAGATTATACCAAAACAGTAATTCATACTCCAATTCAATTGTATAAAGGCAAGCGGAAGACTGAAATTGTATATTTAAAGTATGTAAAGAACAAAATTTCCATGAACACCTGAGTATGAACACTAACTGAGTACCCACATACATGTAATGTTTTTGAGTCAAAAATCAAAATACAATCTACAAAATGAGTCCTGAAATCCCCGCGATGCAGTCGGCCTAAGCAAAGTCGTCAGAGTACTGCATAAATGAGAACTCATCCTGGTCCTTGTCGAAATCGGGCTCCGGCTCCTGAACCGACGCATCGTCTATACCTGCGACAGAGTCTGGTTGGTGTTGCAAACACCGTCCCGTAACGTGGGAGTGAGTAGCTAACTCAGTGGAACAATAAAGCATATGTAACGACCTGAAAATTTCCGTACATTGGGCCGAGTACCACCTCGACCAGAAATCACATAGGATTAAATCCTTTAGAAATTTAACAAAGTTAACTAAGTACTAAACTCGGTAAATCATGAAATCCGTTGGGATCGCTTTAAATACGATCTGCAAGACCCAAAACTTGCAGAATTGGTGACTCTAGGTTACCCTAAAGTCTAGAGCCAAACTCATTACCCGTCTGCTCTCGGGACTGAAACGAAACTTCGTATGGGGTCTAGATCGCACATCGGGAGTCCGATTAACACGAAGCTAAGGAACCAGGACCGCCCCACTGGGCTTGACAATCATCTCAAAAATCAGATGATTCCGATGTCCCACGGCCATTATTTTCACTCCGGAGCGAGGGAGTGTGAAAAACACTATTTCCATCCAAGATAAAATATCTGGAATAGTGATCTGGCACCTTTCGGTTGCGCGTCAGTATTAAGCAACCTGACCGTCGGAATCAGACCAAATTACACCCTCGGATTAAGAAAAATTTCAGGAACATTTACATGTACTCAGAAATTCCGATCGTGGCCCACGGACCGTTGAACTGAGAGTGGTCCGCCACGTGCGATCTGGGAATCCGATCGAGCCGAAAACGTAATCCCACGTGGATCCGCAGTGGGTGAGCTTAAGTCCGACGTTTGGCTCAAAGAGGGCCACCAGAACACCCCTTTTGAGCTTGGAAATTGGCGAAATGCCTATGTAAGCAGTTGCCCTTGAACCTGAGTCTATTTTGGGAAGGTTTGTGGCTATAAAAGGGGCTTAGAACAGCCCCTCTCACAGCCATACGAATTTGGGTTAAAACCCTAAGAGAGAAAGAGAGAAAAGAGAGAGAACTTGTGGAGATCGAAGCCGATCTTCCTCCTGCTGCTTCCACCTCTCCCACGGCCTACACCGCGCTATTCCAAGTGGTTTCCCGGCGGTTTCCACCCCATTTGAAGGTAAGAAACCCTAACCCTAGGTCTGATTTGAGCCTAATTAGTGATAGGTTAAGGAAAGACTAATCGAATGCGATCTTTAGGCTAAGAAACTCCCGTATACGGAAGCACCAACCTTCTTGCTGATTCGTTGGAATTCCAAGGGCTGAGGTGAGGACTTTAAGCGTATAAGTTACGGTTTTCAACGCTTTCAATGGCAGCTAATGATAGATTCATGATCTGCATGCAAATGCACATGTACAAAGTGCTTTCCGTTTCCTGTTTCGATTAGCGATAAAGATTATGGAATTTTACATACTCTTGATATACGTAGAAATACCGTATACGTATTTTTGTTGAGAAAATGTTTGACATGTTTATTTAATGTTTGATTATATCATGTGTGGATAAAATACTAGTTCGGCGAAAGAGATCGCAAAAATATATGTTCATGTGTAAATGCCATGTATGTCGAAATTGCGTATTCTAGAAATCCCGCATGCGTGCGGATTTTGGATATGTAATTGTAATGATTATTTGTTGTATGAATACGATATACGCGGGAAAAATACTCCCGGGGCTTAGGGACAGCCCAATCACGAACTTGCCTAACATACGTCATGTATGTTGGAAATGTGTATTCTAAGTGTTTGTGTATGTGCATGTAGGTGTACATGTGCATGTACTAGTGCCTTAGATAGGCGCTGATATGGATTCTCCAACTCCCTTAGAGACATGTAGGATCCCCTCCATGCGGTGGTTCACCGCAACCACTTAATTGCAGTGCACACACAATTCTATCCCTATGGGGATAGTGCTGTAGTACATGCATTACAATATGCTTTATAACATGCTTCTCAACATGCCTTGTAACATGCTTACTCCATGTCTTACTTTATGCTTTATAACATGCCGACTAACATGCTTGTATTGCTTGTTTACCATGCTTTACTTCACATGCTAGCGATGAAAACTGTTTGAGTTTGGGACTATGTTTATAGTCCAAACACTCGGTACCAGACTTGTGATTGTGGCTGAGATTCATGTCGCCACAAAGGACGGGTCCGGCGAACCCGAGTCGTACTTCGGTTGGCGATAGTGGTTGGCCACGCGGAGTGCTTTTGCGCTCCATATCGCTCAACTTGTGGTGCGCTCGAGCTAGTCAGGCTCGCCATTAAACCGAAGTGTAGTTGTGTGTTCACCCTGTTTGGTCGCTACTGCTTGAACCTAGGGTACCAAACTTACCAGTGGTGATTCCCGTTTAACCATGGTACCTAGATCCGCTAAGACGCATGAGCCGGGCATGGTGGTATGGGACACCGTGGTCGAGCTGTCGGCCTATGCTGGGGCCATGTGCCTCCCCGTAGTGACCATTGCGCAACTATCTCGTGAGCCGAATACGGTGGTATGGGACACTGTATTCGAGCTGTCGATACTTCGGCGAGAGCCGAGTACGGTGAGATCTGTGCTCGTGCTGACGGGCGACGAGTCCTCCGTGGTATCATCGAGTGTACTTAAGTATCTGTGATTGGCCACGAGCCTTTCACAGCAACTAGAGTGTGAGTTGAGCCGAGTATGGTGAGACCTGTACTTGAGCTGACGGCTAGTGATTGAGCCGAGTACGGTGAGACCTGTACTCGAGCTGACGGCCAGCAATTGAGCCGCATACGGTGAGATCTGTATCCGCGCTGACGGGTGACGAACCTTTGCGATGCCATCACTAAGCTTCTCAAACCATAACATCGTATGAGAATAACTAGGATTGACGACCCTAGAATGGATCATGTTGGGAATGATACAAGGGAGGTACCTTAGTTTCCCAATACTGCTGATTGAAATGGACTAATAATAACTTGGCAATCACGAGCATCATCGCACCGCATGTGCTTTGTAGATGTGGCGCACTGAGGGAGTTAAGCATTCGCGAACGTAAGATGATGTCGCTTGAGGGTGGTTTGGCAAGGGCATACAGCATCATGTCATATCATTTTTGCATTTAACAAGAGTAGTTAGAAATGCTTGATTTGTACTGCTTTATCATTACTGCTTGGTTGATTTGATAACATGTTAACTTATGCATTATTGTTCCACTGAGTTAGCTACTCACTCCCACGATACGGGACGGTGTTGTACACACCAACCAGACTCTGTTGCAGGATTAGAGGGCGCCTTGGTTCAGGAGCCAGAGCCCGACGTTGATGAGGACCAGGAGGAGTTCTCTTTCATGCAGTATTCTGACGGCTACGCCTAGGCCGGCTGCATCGCGGGACTTTTGGGGCCTCTTTGAGGATGTATTTTGGGTTTTTAATTTACAAACCTTACATGTATATTGGTGCTCAGCTAGTACTCATACTCTGAAGTTCAGAAAATTTTGTTACTTTACATACTTGTATATAAAATTTCAGTCTTCCGCTGTTTTAAATGCAATTGAACTGGAGTATGAATTACTGTTTTGGTTTAATCTCATTCATGTTTATTGCGCTAACTCAGACAACATTTAACCGACATTGTGTATGTTGCATAAGTGATGCGTTGGAACTCGGGAGTTGAGTTCATACTCGACCCCCGAATTTCAGGGCGTTACAAGTTGGTATCAGAGCATGATTTTGATTAAAACCGGACCTGAGTTATGTCCCCACTACGTACGCTGACGCATTATACTTAGGAGGGTGCGCAAACGTTAGAAACAGTCCTAGGGTCTCCCGATTTCACCGTTCGGTGAAATTCGTTGAAAATAGACGCGTTGATCGAGTTTGTACTCGATCCTGACCGCACACGTGGACTCCAAATCACCCCTTGACCGTCTATTGACGTGTCATGGTCACACTGCACCAAAAAGAATCCCTTAAAAATCGGGAAAAATCAGATTGATTCTGAAATTTCCGAAAACTGCCCGTTTGGGAGCCGAACGGAGTTCGTGGGCCCCCCACGTCACCCATTAGGAATTTCGACCAAGCCAGGGTGCATTCAGCACCCTGGGCACGTGCCAAAGTGGGCCAGGCCGCGGCAGCGCGGCTCCGGCCAAGTCCGGCCGCGGCGCCGCCGCGGGTCGGGCGGCGCGCCGCCGGCCGGTCGACTTTCCGGCGGTGGGTCAAGTGTGGGCTCGGTCGGTTTGACCCCCCCTACCCCATGGCACGTCCCATTTGGGTCTTTGATTAGAATAAATAGGGTTGGAAGCACCCCCTTTGCATTTCACCCCTCTTTTCAAGCATTTTCAGCCATTTTCGATTTTCTCCAAAAACCCATCCCTCCAACCTCCAAATCTTCCATTTTCCTTCCATTTCTCACCCATCCCAACCTCCCACGACAGCCCTAGCTTCCCCTTTCCCCATTTTCTCAAGTTGGAGCTCTCATATCCCTCTTTGGAGCTCAAAATCGGGTAAGATTCAAACCCATCCCACTTCCTTCTTGTTTCTTCTTCATTTTCTACCTCTTGGGCTCCTCCCACACCCATTGCATTGATTATTTGTGGTGGAGCAAAGAGATCAGCCCTTAAATCCCATTTTGGGCAAATTTCCATGGCCCTCCTTGGTGTGGTGGCCACCATTTTCTCTCTTTCCTCCATCCTATCTTTCATGGGAAAGAGGAAGACCGTGGCTGATGATGCCGGCCCAAGTAGGCCAGCCCATTCTCAAAGAAGATCCGACGTCGGGGCCGGCCCAAGCACCGTGCGGAATTTAGGTCAAAGCGAGACTTGGATCCCGACCATCCCGTCAGAAATGCTTACCCGATTGGCATGGAATATGGGCGCTTTGCGGGCCGCAAAGTTGTGTTTGAAGCCCATGTAGATGAAAGGATGTTCGGGCTACACCCACTGATGGACCACCTGGTGGACATCGGTTGGAATTCGATATTTGATGGCCAGTCGCCTGCATGTGATAACACGGTCCGCGCCTTCTATGCTCACATCGTGGACGCATCTGTTGAGCCTCTTCAGTTTACTGTTTCTGTGAGGGGCATTAGACGCACGATTACAGTGGATGAAGTGGCTCGGATCACCAAGCTGCCGCGTGGTCAGGTACACCCCAGTGGTAGCTTTTCCAGAAGTGCGCGGGAAAGGGATCGCCGCGCGCGATATCTCTGTGGTCGCCGGGTTGCTTGGAGGAGAGGAAACAGCATTGCGTCGACAAAAATGGCGGAAGACTACCGGTTACTCCATCATATTTTCACCTACAACGTGTACCCACGAATGGGTAACCGCACGGAATGTACTCGGGTGATGGTAGACTTCTTGTACAAGATGGGACATGGAGACGATATATGCCTCCTACGTTCATCCTATCTCAGATAGTGCATGCCGTTCGTTCTACGAGGCACGATCTTTCGCTTCCATTTGGCCGTCTGATCTGCAGGATGGCTCGTGATGTAGGCTACAGGCTGAACATGGAGGATCTTGCACCGGTCCGAATCATAAGTGAAGCGACACTCAGGAATATGAAGATCGGCCCTCAACAGCGGCAAGCCCGACTCGACGACTCTGGTGATGAGTCGGATAGTGCCGGCGAGGAGAGTGATGAGGAGGGCGATGATGATATACAGGAAGAAGAACCTGAGGCTCAGGACACCGAGGAGAGTTCACCTCCTGTGGCTCAGGAGCCTGGTATTGATCGGGATGCTTTTGACGCGCGATTTGCCCGTCTTGAGGAAGGGCAAGCCGCCCTGCAGCAAGAAATTGGTCAAGTTCGAGCCAAGCTTGAAGAGACTGACGCTTATATAAAGAGAAGCTTCAAGAAGATGTCCCGTACGTTGAAGGCCATCCTGTGCTGTGCGCAGGATAAGAATGCTCCTCCTCCACCGCCTACTTCGGATGCTTAGTCATCCATGTGTTGTGTGTTGTTGCTTATGTTGGTTACCGCGATAGGCGGTTTATGTTTTTATGTTGTTGATGTAGTAGGTAGTAGCATGCTTTGTATGTTTTATGTAACGAATGTAATGGCTATCATGTGATGTTCTGTCGTGATTCATGTAACTCTGTGTCCATGTATTATGACAATTTTGAGTAAATGAAAAGCATGTAGCCTCTTTGTATTGATGATGTGTGGAATGCGTAAGTGCCTCATGATGTGTTTTGTGCTATATCTCACGAATGATCTACCCTATGTTGTATAGGGCATGCCGCGGCAGTATACGCGGAGCACGGCACATCTACGTTTGACCGGCTCTATGGACCAGACTCCTTCTGGTAGTGGCGGTCCTACTGACCGTGGATTGGGATCTGATCAGCCTTCTGCTGGTCCTAGTGGTGGACAGCCACCTTACACACCCCCGGTCAGAGAGCAGTCGGCCGTCATCTGCTGCACATCATGATTCCCAGGCTGCTCCACAGCCTGATAGATTTGAGCAGCTGATGATGATGATGCATCAGCAGCAGATGCAGCAGCAGCAGCAGATGCAGCAGAGCAGCAGATAGAGCAGAGCAGCATGAGCAGATACAGCAGCAGCAGCAGATGCAGCAGCAGATACAGCAGCAGCAGCATCAGGATCTGATGGCCACTATTGCTGAGGCCTTGTCCCACGGAGGTGGTGCGGCTCCACCTACTACGTCTGCGCATCCTGAGGAGTATTCTGAGCCTCCTGCGCGATGTGAGGATGCGCCTCTGCCTGCACCCGTTGCACCTCCTACTGGAGATGTCGGTACGCGAGGGCTACTCGAGCGATTTCAGCGCTTGAGGCCTCCTTCATTTGCGGGTTCTCACAGACCCGAGGAGGCAGAGTTCTGGTTGGACCGCATCTCCAAGATGCTACGGATGTTACATTGCTCTGAGGCAGAGCAGGTTGAGCTGGCTACCTTTATGTTTGAGAGGGAGGCCAGTTTATGGTGGGACAGTGTGCTGCGCACGGTCGCAGTGGACTTCGTGTGGACTTGGGAGGCTTTCGAGTCTCGGTTCCACGAGAAGTATTACCCGCAGACATATCGACATGAGCGGGAGGACGAGTTTTTGCGCCTCAGGCAGGGAGGCATGACGGTGACGGAGTATGAGCACCGATTTACCGAGTTGGGCCGCTTTGTCCCGACCATCCTCGTCAATGAGCAGATGAGGATGCGACGATTTACTGGAGGCTTGCGACCTGACATACGGTCGAAGCTTTGCTGCCACACTATCCCTACTTATGCAGCGCTGGTCCACATGTCTATGACGGCCGAGCAGGATGTGGACCGTCTGGCTCGATCACGCGGTACTATGGTTGCGAGACCGCGACAGGATACACAGAGCAGGCCTATTTTAGGCAAGAGGCCTCGAGCCGATTCTCCCCCCAGGGCTGCAGCGCCAGTGCTTCCCATGAGACGCCCGTTGGTGACCTGCACGTTTTGCGGGAAACCAGGACACCCTGCCGAGAGCTGCTTCTCGCGCATGCGGGCTAGTGGATTTGCGCCACCGCAGAGATTGGGTCGCTCTTATCCCCAGACCATTTCAGCTCCGCCGCTACAGACCGCTCCTGCACATCCTTCATTCCGACCTCCTGTGCCGTTCTTCAGACCGCCACAGCGACCCCAGGCTCCTCAGCCGAATCGCCAGCAGCAGGCCCGTGTGCATACCCTTGTTGCTGAGGCACCGGAGGCGTCGATATCGGCACCGACGGCCTTCGAGGGCACGGCTCATATCCATGGTACTCCCGTTTCTCTACTGGTGGACACTGGGTCCACTATCTCTATCATTTCATGTGGGGCGGTGAAACGCCTATCTTTGCATTCTGTTCCCACTAAGGGAACGAGACTCACTACGGCCACCGGGACCTTCTCGGATGTCACGCGTTTATGCGAGAGTTGCGCGATAGATTTGGGTAGCAGCACGGAGCACGTCGACCTTATTGTTGCTCCGCTATGGCACTACGATGTTATACTTGGCATGGATTGGCTCGCCAAGATGAGGGCGGAGATAGATTGCGATGCTCGGATCGTGACCGCCTATGGACCTGACGGCACAGCGTTCACGTTCTCTGTACAGGTCAGTTGGCCCTGTCGAGTTGATTGTTATGCTGCATTACTTGTGCCGATTGATGGTCCGACACTGGAGGGTACGCCAGTGGTTAGGGAGTTTGTTGGAGTCTTTAAGACTATCCCTGGTTTACCTCCTCGGCGCGAGATTGACTTTACGATTGACCTTACGCCTGGTGCGATGCCCATCTCGTTGCCGACCTATCGTATGCCTCCATGCGAGATGGAGGAACTGCGGAAACAGATTGACGAACTTGTAGAGAAAGGCTTTATTCGACCTAGTGTGTCTCCTTGGGGAGCACCTGTGTTGTTCGTGAAGAAGAAGGACGGGTCGCTACGGTTGTGTATTGATTACCGTAGGTTGAACCAGGTCACGGTGAAGAACAAGTATCCTTTGCCCAGGATAGATGATCTGTTTGATCAGTTGAGGGGGGCGAAGTATTTCTCGAAGATTGACCTTCAGTCAGGGTACCACCAGTTGCGCGTGAGAGAGGAAGATATACAGAAGACAGCCTTCAGGACGTGCTTCGGGCACTATGAGTTTTTGGTGATGTCGTTCGGTCTGACGAACGCACCAGCCGTGTTCATGGATCTGATGAACCGGGTATTTCGGCCCTTCCTTTACCGATTCGTCATCGTTTTTATCGATGATATTTTGATATACTCCACGAGTCGGGAGGAGCACGAGGAGCACCTGCGAGCAGTGTTGGGTACGTTAGAAGGAACCAGTTGTTTGCGCAATACAAGAAGTGCGACTTCTGGCAGGAGGAAGTCAAGTTCCTGGGACATGTGGTGTCCAAGGATGGGATAGCAGTGGACCTTGCTAAGGTAGCCGCGGTTCAGGATTGGCAGCAGCCTGAGTCGGTTACTGAGGTGAGGAGTTTCCTTGGTCTGGCTGGGTATTACAGACGTTTCATTCGGGATTTCTCGAAGATCGCCAGGCCATTGTCGCAGTTGACTAGGAAGGACCTGAAGTTCGCCTGGAATGAGAAGGCGGAGGCAGCTTTTAAGGAGCTGAAGGACAAGTTGACGTCCGCCCCTGTGCTAGTATTGCCAGAGCAAGGGGTGAAGTACACGGTATATACTGACGCGTCTCGCGTTGGTTTGGGTTGTGTGCTGATGCAGAAGGATAGGGTGATTTCGTATGCCTCGAGACAATTAAGGAAGCACGAGGAGAATTACCCTACACATGACCTGGAGTTGGCAGCAGTCATCTTTGCATTGAAGCTCTGGAGACATTACCTCTATGGAGAGGAGTTCGAGCTTTTCTGCGACCACAAGAGCCTTAAGTATATATTCACGCAGCGAGACTTGAATATGAGACAGCGCCGATGGATGGAGACCTTGAAGGACTTCAAGTTCGAGGTTTCCTACCATCCTGGCAAGGCGAACCTTGTGGCAGACGCGTTGAGCCGCAAGAAGATGATTGCATTTGCGGCACCGCTGATGATAGCCGAGTGGGACATGATGGAGTTTGTGCGCGACTTCGAGCAGAGACTCACTGTCGAGGAGCCTTTTGAGTGTGTTGCGCACGTTCGGGCGCGGCCACTTATTGACGACAGGATTGTTGAGGCCCAAAGGGGCGATATACGGCTGTCTGAGCTTCGAGAGCAGGCTAGCGACGCCGTGGATTCCGAGTGGAGAGTTGGTTCTGATGGGGGTTTACGATTCCGTGGCCGCCTATGTGTTCCTGATGTGGCTGACTTGAGACGCGAGCTTCTCGAGTCTGCCCATAACTCGAAGCTTGCGATGCATCCTGGTAGCACGAAGATGTACCAGGACATGAGACGGACTTACTGGTGGGACAACATGAAGGCCCACATCGCTGAGTATGTATCTCGGTGTCTGACGTGCCAGCAGGTCAAGGCAGAACATCGCCGACCTCCTGGACTGCTTCAGCCCATGCCTATAGCGGAGTGGAAGTGGGACTTCATCTCCATGGACTTCATATCTGGGCTGCCGAGGACGAGGAAGGGACATGATTCTATCTGGGTGATTGTGGACCGGTTGACCAAATCAGCCCATTTTCTCCCTATCAGAGTTACGAACTCTGCAGACGAGCTGGCGAGACTGTACATCAGAGAGATCGTTCGTCTGCATGGAGTTCCCTTAGAGATCGTGTCGGACAGAGACACGCGATTCACATCCATCTTCTGGACTCGTATCCAGGAGGCGATGGGTGTGAAGTTGAAGTTCAGTACAGCGTTTCATCCTCAGACTGATGGGCAGACAGAGCGGGTGAATCAGATTTTGGAGGATATGTTGCGAGCGTGTGTGTTGGACTTCAAGGACAGCTGGGATGACTGTCTTCCGTACGCAGAGTTCGCCTACAATAACAGCTTCCAGGCGACTATTGGTATGGCGCCTTATGAGGCTTTATATGGTCGACCTTGTAGGGCACCGCACTGCTGGGCAGAGGTTGGCGAGCGCAGCCTGATTGGCCCAGAGTTGGTCCAGACGACTACAGAGAAGATTGATATCATCAGGCGTCGATTACGCACAGCGCAGAGCAGACAGAAGAGTTACGCCGATACGAGGCGGCGACCGCTGGAGTTCGATGTCGGGGATCATGTCTTCCTTCGAGTTTCCCCTATGAAGGGAGTCCTTCGGTTCGGGAAGAAGGGGAAGCTCACACCGAGATTTATCGGTCCATTTCAGATACTGGATCGAGTGGGTGATGTGGCGTATCGTCTCGCCTTGCCTACGCCGCTTGCTTCTGTACACAACGTATTTCATGTCTCTATGCTGAAGAAGTACGTTCCTGATCCTACGCATATCATCAGATGGGAGCAGGTACAGTTGAGCGAGGATGCTACGTACGAGCTGCGCCCGACGCGTATCCTTGATAGGAAGGAGCAGGTACTACGTAGCAAGGTCATCCCACTGGTGAAGGTGCTGTGGACACATCATTCCGAGGAGGAAGCTACCTGGGAGACTGAGGCCGAGGTCAGAAAGAACTACCCTCAGATTCTCGAGGACTACGAAAAGGTATAAATTTCGAGGACGAAATTTTTTGTTTAAGGGGGGTAGATTGTAACGACCTGAAAATTTCCGTACATTGGGCCGAGTACCACCTCGACCAGAAATCACATAGGATTAAATCCTTTAGAAATTTAACAAAGTTAACTAAGTACTAAACTCGGTAAATCATGAAATCCGTTGGGATCGCTTTAAATACGATCTGCAAGACCCAAAACTTGCAGAATTGGTGACTCTAGGTTACCCTAAAGTCTAGAGCCAAACTCATTACCCGTCTGCTCTCGGGACTGAAACGAAACTTCGTATGAGGTCTAGATCGCACATCGGGAGTCCGATTAACACGAAGCTAAGGAACCAGGACCGCCCCACTGGGCTTGACAATCATCTCAAAAATCAGATGATTCCGATGTCCCACGGCCATTATTTTCACTCCGGAGCGAGGGAGTGTGAAAAACACTATTTCCATCCAAGATAAAATATCTGGAATAGTGATCTGGCACCTTTCGGTTGCGCGTCAGTATTAAGCAACCTGACCGTCGGAATCAGACCAAATTACACCCTCGGATTAAGAAAAATTTCAGGAACATTTACATGTACTCAGAAATTCCGATCGTGGCCCACGGACCGTTGAACTGAGAGTGGTCCGCCACGTGCGATCTGGGAATCCGATCGAGCCGAAAACGTAATCCCACGTGGATCCGCAGTGGGTGAGCTTAAGTCCGACGTTTGGCTCAAAGAGGGCCACCAGAACACCCCTTTTGAGCTTGGAAATTGGCGAAATGCCTATGTAAGCAGTTGCCCTTGAACCTGAGTCTATTTTGGGAAGGTTTGTGGCTATAAAAGGGGCTTAGAACAGCCCCTCTCACAGCCATACGAATTTGGGTTAAAACCCTAAGAGAGAAAGAGAGAAAAGAGAGAGAACTTGTGGAGATCGAAGCCGATCTTCCTCCTGCTGCTTCCACCTCTCCCACGGCCTACACCGCGCTATTCCAAGTGGTTTCCCGGCGGTTTCCACCCCATTTGAAGGTAAGAAACCCTAACCCTAGGTCTGATTTGAGCCTAATTAGTGATAGGTTAAGGAAAGACTAATCGAATGCGATCTTTAGGCTAAGAAACTCCCGTATACGGAAGCACCAACCTTCTTGCTGATTCGTTGGAATTCCAAGGGCTGAGGTGAGGACTTTAAGCGTATAAGTTACGGTTTTCAACGCTTTCAATGGCAGATAATGATAGATTCATGATCTGCATGCAAATGCACATGTACAAAGTGCTTTCCGTTTCCTGTTTCGATTAGCGATAAAGATTATGGAATTTTACATACTCTTGATATACGTAGAAATACCGTATACGTATTTTTGTTGAGAAAATGTTTGACATGTTTATTTAATGTTTGATTATATCATGTGTGGATAAAATACTAGTTTGGCGAAAGAGATCGCAAAAATATATGTTCATGTGTAAATGCCATGTATGTCGAAATTGCGTATTCTAGAAATCCCGCATGCGTGCGGATTTTGGATATGTAATTGTAATGATTATTTGTTGTATGAATACGATATACGCGGGAAAAATACTCCCGGGGCTTAGGGACAGCCCAATCACGAACTTGCCTAACATACGTCATGTATGTTGGAAATGTGTATTCTAAGTGTTTGTGTATGTGCATGTAGGTGTACATGTGCATGTACTAGTGCCTTAGATAGGCGCTGATATGGATTCTCCAACTCCCTTAGAGACATGTAGGATCCCCTCCATGCGGTGGTTCACCGCAACCACTTAATTGCAGTGCACACACAATTCTATCCCTATGGGGATAGTGCTGTAGTACATGCATTACAATATGCTTTATAACATGCTTCTCAACATGCCTTGTAACATGCTTACTCCATGTCTTACTTTATGCTTTATAACATGCCGACTAACATGCTTGTATTGCTTGTTTACCATGCTTTACTTCACATGCTAGCGATGAAAACTGTTTGAGTTTGGGACTATGTATATAGTCCAAACACTCGGTACCAGACTTGTGATTGTGGCTGAGATTCATGTCGCCACAAAGGACGGGTCCGGCGAACCCGAGTCGTACTTCGGTTGGCGATAGTGGTTGGCCACGCGGAGTGCTTTTGCGCTCCATATCGCTCAACTTGTGGTGCGCTCGAGCTAGTCAGGCTCGCCAATTAAACCGAAGTGTAGTTGTGTGTTCACCCTGTTTGGTCGCTACTGCTTGAACCTAGGGTACCAAACTTACCAGTGGTGATTCCCGTTTAACCATGGTACCTAGATCCGCTAAGACGCATGAGCCGGGCATGGTGGTATGGGACACCGTGGTCGAGCTGTCGGCCTATGCTGGGGCCATGTGCCTCCCCGTAGTGACCATTGCGCAACTATCTCGTGAGCCGAATACGGTGGTATGGGACACTGTATTCGAGCTGTCGATACTTCGGCGAGAGCCGAGTACGGTGAGATCTGTGCTCGTGCTGACGGGCGACGAGTCCTCCGTGGTATCATCGAGTGTACTTAAGTATCTGTGATTGGCCACGAGCCTTTCACAGCAACTAGAGTGTGAGTTGAGCCGAGTATGGTGAGACCTGTACTTGAGCTGACGGCTAGTGATTGAGCCGAGTACGGTGAGACCTGTACTCGAGCTGACGGCCAGCAATTGAGCCGCATACGGTGAGATCTGTATCCGCGCTGACGGGTGACGAGCCCTTTGCGATGCCATCACTAAGCTTCTCAAACCATAAAATCGTATGAGAATAACTAGGATTGACGACCCTAGAATGGATCATGTTGGGAATGATACAAGGGAGGTACCTTAGTTTCCCAATACTGCTGATTGAAATGGACTAATAATAACTTGGCAATCACGAGCATCATCGCACCGCATGTGCTTTGTAGATGTGGCGCACTGAGGGAGTTAAGCATTCGCGAACGTAAGATGATGTCGCTTGAGGGTGGTTTGGCAAGGGCATACAGCATCATGTCATATCATTTTTGCATTTAACAAGAGTAGTTAGAAATGCTTGATTTGTACTGCTTTATCATTACTGCTTGGTTGATTTGATAACATGTTAACTTATGCATTATTGTTCCACTGAGTTAGCTACTCACTCCCACGATACGGGACGGTGTTGTACACACCAACCAGACTCTGTTGCAGGATTAGAGGGCGCCTTGGTTCAGGAGCCAGAGCCCGACGTTGATGAGGACCAGGAGGAGTTCTCTTTCATGCAGTATTCTGACGGCTACGCCTAGGCCGGCTGCATCGCGGGACTTTTGGGGCCTCTTTGAGGATGTATTTTGGGTTTTTAATTTACAAACTTACATGTATATTGGTGCTCAGCTAGTACTCATACTCTGAAGTTCAGAAAATTTTGTTACTTTACATACTTGTATATAAAATTTCAGTCTTCCGCTGTTTTAAATGCAATTGAACTGGAGTATGAATTACTGTTTTGGTTTAATCTCATTCATGTTTATTGCGCTAACTCATACAACATTTAACCGACATTGTGTATGTTGCATAAGTGATGCGTTGGAACTCGGGAGTTGAGTTCATACTCGACCCCCGAATTTCAGGGCGTTACAGCATAGGTTAACATGTTATCAATTCAATCAAGCAGTAATGATAAAGCAGTACAAATCAAACAATTCTAACTACTCTTATTAAGTGCGAGAATGAAATGACATGATGCTATATGCCCTTGCCAAACCACCCTCATGCGACATCATCTTACGTTCGTGAATGCATAACTCCCTTAGTACTCCACATCTACAAGGCACATGCGGTGCAATGATGCGCATGATTTCCGAGTTGTTATTAGTCCATTTCAAACAGCAGTATTGGGAAACTAAGGTACATCCCTTGTATCATTCCCAAACATGATCCATTCTAGGGTCGTCAATCCTAGTTAATCTCATACGATATTATGGTTTGAGAGGCATAGCGAAGGCATCGCAAAGGGCTCGTCACCCGTCAGCGCGGATACAGATCTCACCGTATGCGGCTCAATTGCTAGCCGTCAGCTCGAGTACAAGTCTCACCGTACTCGACTCAATCACTAGCCGTCAGCTCGAGTACAGGTCTCACCATACTCGACTCAACTCATACTCTAGTTGCTGTGAAAGACTCGTCGCCAATCACAGACCCTTGGAGTATACTCGAAGATACTACGGAGGACTCGTCGCCCGTCAGCACGCGTACAGGTCTCACCGTACTCGGCTCTCGCCGTAAGTATCGACACCTCGAATACAGTGTCCCATACCACCGTATTCGGCTCACGAGTTTAGGTTGCTCAATGGTCACTATGGGGAGGCACTTGGCTGAAGTATTTAAGTGATCATCTATGACCACATTGATTGACTCTTGAATAACTCCAGTTCTTTTGTTCAGTACACGATATGCACGACTGTTTAATGAATATCCTAAGAATAATCCTTCATCACTTTTTGTATCAAATTTTCCCAAGTTTTCCCGGTCACGTAAAATATAACACTTACTGCCAAAAACGCGAAAATATTTGACTGTAGGTTTTTTGTCAAACCACATTTCGTAGGGCGTTTTATTATTTGATTTGCAAGTATAAACACGATTAATAATATAGCAAGCAGTATTAATCGCCTCAGCCCATAAATTCTTAGAAACCTTCATGCTATTTAGCATAACAGTTCCCATTTCTTGAAGAACTCTATTTTTTCTTTCCACAATGCCATTTTGTTGTGGAGTCTTAGGTGCAGAGAATTCATGTGATATTCCATGATCATTACAGAATTTCTCAAAACAGCTATTTTCAAATTCGGATCCATGATCACTTCGGATCTTACTCACATGAGAACATTTTTCAGTTTGGATCCGTTTGATTATCTTTTTTACTTCATCAAGGGTTTCTGATTTGTCCTTTAAAAATGAAACCCAAGTGAATCTGGTGTAATCGTCTACAATAACCAGAATATATTTTTTACCTCCTCGACTTTCCGTTCTAGTTGGTCCTATTAGATCCATGTGGAGAAGTTCGAGTGGTCTTGATGTGGTATTTGAGTTCACCTTTTTGTGAGATCTCCTAGTTTGTTTACCATACTGGCATTCACCACATATTTTATCTATTTTTTGAATCTTTGGTAGACCTCTTATTAGTTCTTCTTTGCTCAATCTATATAAGTTCCGGTAGTGTACATGTCCAAGACGTTTATGCCATAATTCAGTTTCATTGGTATGGACCATGTAACACATTTGGTTAGATGAGCTGTCATTTCTCACTATATAGCAGTTTTCAGAAGTTCTGAGACCAGTTAATATCACAGATCCCTTTTTGTCTATAATCTCACAACCTTGATTGGAAAACTTCACACTATGATTGTTATCGCATATTTGAGATATGCTTAACAAGTTGTGTTTTAAACCTTCAACATATAAAACATTCTTAAATAAGGGTAGATTATGGAGTTGAACCGTACCTTGGCCAATAATTTTGCAATTGCTACCATCACCAAATGTGACTGACCCATCAGTCATATCTTGTAGATCGGTGAAGAGAGCTTTGTCACCAGTCATATGCCTGGAGCAACCACTGTCTAGGTACCACTTTGAAAGGCTAGTTGCTTTGAAAGCAGTGTGAGCAACCAAGCAGTCAACTTTAGGAACCCATTTCATAACAGTTTTAGGTTTAGGAACATAGTTGGTCTTCTTTTGTTTATATTTGAAAGAATGACTTACAGAGTTAGATTTTAAAAGTTCCTTGAGTAAATCAACTATTTTTTCAGCTAAAGGATTTTTCATTTGACTTTTGAAGTTGACATAGCTGTTTTTAGGTTTTTGAAAATTTTTTGTTGTTTTGACAGAACCTTGTGAAGTGTTTTTCTTTTTTGAATTAGAGGATTCTCCTTTCACAAATTTAGGTGGAGAATTCTTCTGTTTATGAGGTATTGTTTTATCATACCCCAACCCGGATCTATCACCACATTTTTTTGAACCGGATAGAAGTTTTTCTAATTTAGAATCACCTTGGGTATACCTCCAAGTTTCCTTTGAATTCAGAAGAGAAGACACTTCATTTTTTAGTCTCTCAATTTCAGATTTTAAATCAACAATCAGAGAGTTTTTGAATTCTAAATCGCTTTTTGATTTTTCAAAATAATCTGATATTTGAGATTTTTCTAAAACAAGCAAGTCAAAACAATCTCTAAGTTTAGAAAATTTTTCTCTTTGAAGTTTAAGCTTCACAGCAATTTTACAACTCTCTTTGTATAAGGCATTGTAAGCATCTTGAAGATCTTCTTCATTCTCATGGTCATTATCCAAATTTTCTTCACTAGTAGAATCATCATGATCAGAGAAGGTAAACTTAGCTAGAGTCATAAGGGCTTTTACTTCATTGCCCGACTCGGTTTCGGAATCTTCTGATTCAGAAGAAACTTCAGAGTCAGATGATTCATCCCATGTAGCCAACATACCTTTCTTTTTGGATTTTTCCTTATTAGGACATTTGTTTGCTAGATGCCCATACTCATGACAGTTGTAACATTGACTGTCTTTCAAAGATTTTCGAGTTTTAGATCTAAACTTCTTTTTATCATTTGATTTTTGAAAATCAACTCTTTTCTTACTTTTAAAAATTTTGTAAAATCTTTTTGCAATAAGAGCTAAGTCATCTTCAGAATCGGATTTATCTTCTACCGTATTTTTGGAAGATTTCAAAGCAATTGATTTTCCTTTAGGAACTTTAAAATTTAATTCATAAGTTTGTAGAGACCCAACTAGTTCTTCCACCTTCATTTTGTCCGTGTCACGAAGTTCTTGGATTGCGGTTACTTTAGAATTGAACCGTTCAGGAAGAGAGCGTAGAATTTTTGCACACACTTTATTTTCTGGGATTTTATCACCAAGACCCCACATTGAGTTTACAATGTCATTTAATCTAGTATAGAAGTCCATAAACATTTCATTTTCCTCCATGTGAATTTCTTCAAATTTAGTTGTGAGGAGTTGGACTTTAGATTTTTTGACAATCGATGTACCCTCATGTGTCATTTCTAAAATATCCCAAGCTTGCTTTGCAGTATCACAGGATATGATTCTTTTGAACTCATCCGGTGATAGTGCGCAAGTAATTGCATTAAGTGCTTTAGCATTAGCACACTACTCTCACTTTTCTGAAGAGTGGTCCATTGATGGTATGGTGTAATTTTCATAGATTTAGAACCATCAATTCCAGTAACTTCCATGGCAGGAGGCTTCCATTCAATCACTGTGGCTTGCCACACACTCTCATCCATTGATTTGAGGAAGATCCTCATTCTGGCTTTCCAATAAGCATAGTTGGAGCCATCAAATGGTGGAGGCCTAGTGACTGAGAGGCTATCAAAATTTGACATTATTAAATATAGCTTAGATCGTTAGCTCAGGAAATAAATCCAAATACAAAGAATTAAAAGCGAGCTATTAGGCTTTGATACCACTTGAAATGGCCAAGCTAAATGTCCTAGAGGGGGGTGAATAGGACAATGCCAAATAAAAACTTATAATAGCGGAATTAACGAAATATGATAGCCAATGAACTAATTAAATAAATTGTAATGCAGAAATGAAATACAACCTCAAACAATTGAAATTGAGTGGTTGATACAAACGTTGTTCTAAGGACAACCTTTCACCAAAAACTCAGTGTTTATGGTAGGACAACCTTATGTCTAGAAATGTCTTTGTATCAAATACACAAATCAAAGAGGAATAAAGAAACAAATACAAACTGCACTGAATAAATTGAATTTACAAATGTCTTGTTCTAGGGACAACCATACACCATAAAAATGGCAGGGCAACCTTGCTGGAACAATTTGGAATTTAAAGCTTGAATCAATAAAAAGAATTGCTGGAAATAAATTGTAGAAATAAATCACTAAATTATTACAACATTCCCACACTTGCTTGTAATTTCAAACTGTTACAACATTCACATCCACAAGGAAAATAGAACTGAATGATAAAAGAAAACATTCAATCCACAAGACAAGAAGTTATAGTGGTTCGCCTGTGTGTTCACCAACTGTTCTCAAACAGCCACACAGAATGCTACTCCACTCCTAATATCCTCACACAGGGGATATTAGCGTTCTCTAATAAAACTGGTTTTCACAGGTTTACCAAAAACCTTCACAATTGTGTCTTTGTCACTTGGGCTTACACAATTAAGAAAAACCCTCAATCTGAGTTTTCTGGCTCTCCTCAGATAACCATACACATAGAGATTTTTCTGGCAAATCTCAAAAAAAACCAAAACAGAAATTACAGGAATTGTAAAATACCTGGATCTTATCCTTTTGCAGTAGCCCGGAAGAACCGATCAGAGTAGAGATGATAGTTCAATGTCCAATACTCAAATTATTGAGGTTCTAAGTTCTAATTGATTTTAAATGAAATCTCAAAGGGCTAGCTCTATTTGATTTTAATTCCAAGAAGAAGGAATACACGATTTCCCCTTTTCAAATAGGATTGGAATTTAGAATAAAATCAAATATAAAAAGCTAACAAAAGGAATTAGAATGAAGCGCAAATTAGCTTAAATTTAAACACGACTTATCTCAGAGTGGAACCTTGCTTTTATAGAATTTTCAATGAATAAACTCTGAAATTCGTGTGCTATTTATAGTTACAGAAATTCGTCTTCGACTGGTCTAGAAGTTCCCACGACTGGTCTTAGAAGAAACAGATTTTTGAATTTCTGCGCGGATTCAGGAAAACCGATGTACGACTGGTCGTAGGCAGTCCACGACTGGTCGAAGGTCCTCCACGACCGGTCGAGACCCCTTCTCGACTGGTCGAGCAACAGTGAATTTAGTCGCTGGAGTTTGAGCCGAGGCTCCACGACTGGTCGAGCTTCGAGTCGAGGCCGTTCCACGACCGGTCGTGCAGACTTCAAGACTGGTCGTGAGCGAACCAGGAAATCCGATAAATTTGAACAATTCCAAGACTGGTCTAGGAAATTCTTAGACAGGTCGAGCCAGTGTTAGGACTGGTCGAACCAGAACCAGGACTAGTCTAAGAGCAGCTCAAACACATGTTTAAATACATTTGGATAATGTATCCAAAGTGACCTACCCTAAGGTCAGTGACTATGGTCTATCAAACCTGAATAATGAAGTATGGACATTGAACTCTACTTCATTCAACGAATGATAAATCTTTTAGTACTTAAAGCCTGAAGTACGAGTCGTCCAACCACTTGAACCTGAAGTCAGAGTCGTCCAAACACTTGACACCAACATTTATCTTGAACTTGAATAACCAATAAAGAATGCCGTGACTTCTTTGTATCTTCTTCTTTATATCTTCTTCTTTATATCTTGAAGCCGCTTGAAGAGTCCATGGTTGTCTTAAACATAGAACACACACATAGAACATACCAAGGTTTTGACACACAAAATTTGACAATCAAAGAGGTATCATATAATAGCACTAACAGTTATCCCACCAATACGTCCGTCTCATATCCTGGTACATCTTCGTGCTACCAGGATGCATCGCAAGCTTCGAGTTATGGGCAGACTCTAGAAGCTTCCGTCTCAAGTCAGGCACATCAGGAACGCATAGGCGGCCACGGAATCGTAGACCCCCATCAGAACCAACTCTCCACTCGGAGTCCTCGGCGTCGCTAGCCTACTCTCGAAGCTCAGACAGCCATATATCGCCCTCCTGGGCCTCAACAATCCTGTCGTCAATAAGTGGCCGCACCCGAACGTGCGCAACAGACTCAAATGGCTCCTCGACAGTGAGTCTCTGCTCGAAGTCCCGCACGAACTCCATCATGTCCCACTCAACTATCATCAACGGTGCCGCGAAAGCTATCGCCTTCTTGCGGCTCAACGCGTCTGCCACAAGGTTCGCCTTGACAGGATGGTAGGAAACCTCGAACTTGAAGTCCTTCAAGGTCTCCATCCATTGGCGTTGTCTCATATTCAAGTCTCGCTGTGTGAATATGTACTTAAGGCTCTTGTGATCGCAGAAAAGGTCAAACTCCTCTCCGTAGAGGTAATGTCTCCAGAGCTTCAATGCAAAGATGACAGCTGCCAACTCCAGGTCATGTGTAGGGTAATTCTCTTCGTGCTTCCTTAATTGTCTCAAGGCATACGAAATCACTCTATCCTTCTGCATCAGAACACAACCCAAACCAACGCAAGACGCATCAGTATATATCGTGTATTTCTCCCCTTACTCTGGCAATACTAGCACAGGGGCGGAAGTCAACTTGTCCTTCAGCTCCTTAAAAGCTGTCTCCGCCTTCTCATTCCAGGCGAACTTCAGGTCTTTCCGAGTCAACTGAGACAATGGCCTAGCAATCTTCGAGAAGTCCCGAATGAAGCGTCTGTAGTACCTAGCCAGACCAAGGAAACTCCTCACCTCGGTAACCGATTCAGGCTGCTGCCAATCCTGAACCGCGGCTACTTTAGCAAGGTCCACTGCTATCCCATCCTTGGACACTACATGTCCCAGGAACTTGACTTCCTCTTGCCAGAAGTCGCACTTCTTGTATTGTGCGAACAACTGGTTCTTCTCCAATGTACCCAGCACCGCTCGCAAGTGCTCCTCGTGCTCCTCCCGACTCGTAGAGTATATCAAAATATCGTCAATAAAGACGATGACGAATCGGTACAGGAAGGGCCGAAATACCCGGTTCATCAGATCCATGAACACGGCTGGTGCGTTCGTAAGGCCGAACGACATCACCAAGAACTCATAGTGTCCAAAGCACGTCCTGAAAGCTGTCTTCTGCACGTCCTCATCTCTCACGCGCAACTGGTGGTACCCCGACTGAAGATCAATCTTCGAGAAATACTTCGCCTCTCTCAACTGATCGAACAGATCATCTATCCTGGGCAATGGATACTTGTTCTTCACCGTGACCTGGTTCAACCTACGGTAATCAATACACAACCGTAGCGACCCGTCCTTCTTCTTCACAAATAGCACAGATGCTCCCCAAGGAGACACACTAGGTCGTATAAAACCCTTCTCTACGAGCTCGTCAATCTGTTTCCGCAGCTCCTCCATCTCACATGGAGGCATACGATAAGTCGGCAACGAGATGGGTGTCGCACCAGGCATAAGATCAATCGTAAAATCAATCTCACCGAGGAGGTAAACCAGGGATAGTCTTAAACACACCCACAAATTCCCGAACCACCGGCGTACCCTCCAATGTCGGACCATCAATCGGCACAAGTAAAGCAGCATAACAATCAACACGGCAGGGCCAACTGACCTGCACTAGAAACGTGAAAGTTGTGCCATCAGGTCCATAGGCAGTCACGATCCGAGTATCGCAATCTATCTCCGCCCTCATCTTGGCGAGCCAATCCATACCAAGGATAACATCGTAGTGTCAAAGTGGAGCAACAATGAGGTCGACGAGCACTGTGCTGCTACCCAAAACTATCGAGCAACCCTCGCATAACCGTGTGACATCCGAATAGGTCCTAGTAGCCGTAGTGAGTCTCATTCCCTTAGTGGGAACCGTATGCAAAGATAGACGTTTAACCGCCCCACAAGAAATAATAGAGGTAGTGGACCCAATGTCCACCAATAAAGAAACGGGAGTACCATGAATATAAGCCGTACCCTCAAAAGCCGTCGGAGCCGAGATCGAGTCTCAGGTGCCTCGGCAACAAGCATGTGCACGCGAGCCTGTTGCTGACGGTTCAGCTAAGGAGCCAAGGGTCGTTGTGGCGGCCTGAAGCGCGACACAGGAGGTCGGAAGGAAGGATGTGCAGGAGCAGTCTGTAGCGGTAGAGCTGATATGGCCTGTGGATAAGGGCGATCTAATCCCTGCGGTGGCGCAAATCCGCTAGCCCTCATGCGTGAGAAGCAACTCTCAGCAGGATGTCCCGGTTTCCCACAATACGTGCAGGTCACCAGCGGGCGTCTCACAGGAACAACTGGTGTTGTGGCCGTGGGAGGCGAATCAGCACGAGGCCTCTTACCTAAGATAGGCCTGCTCTGTAAATCCTGCCGTGGCCTCGCAACCGTAGCACCACGCGATCTGGCCAATCGGTCCACATCTTACTCGGCCGTCATAGACATGTGGACCAATGCCGCGTATGTGGGGATACTGAGGCAGCATAGCTTCGACCGTATGTCAGGTCGCAAGCCTCCAGTGAAGCGACGCATCCTCATCTACTTATTGACGAGGATAGTTGGGACAAAGCGGCCCAACTCAGTGAAGCGGTGCTCATACTCCGTCACCGTCATGCCTCCCTGCTTGAGGCGCAGGAACTCATCCTCCCGCTCGTGCCGATACGTCTGCGGGTAGTATTTCTCGTGGAATCGAAACTCGAAAGCCTCCCAGGTCCACACGTAATCCACTGCGACCGTCCGCAACACACTGTCCCACCATAAACTGGCCTCTCTCTCAAACATGAAGGAAACTAACTCGACCTGCTCTGCCTCTGAACAGTGCAGCATCCGTAGCACCTTGGAGATGCGGTCAAGCCAGAACTCCGCCTCCTCAGGTCTGTGAGAACCCATAAATGAGGGAGGCCTCAACCGCTGAAATCGCTCGAGTAGACCGTGTGTACCCACATCTCCAATAGGAGGTGTGACGGATGTGGGCAGAGGCACATCCTCAAATCGAGCAGGAGGCTCAGGATGCTCATCAGGATGTGCGGATGTCGTAGGTGGAGTCGCACTACCACCATGGGATAAGGCCTCAGCGATAGTGGTCATAAGCTGCTGGTGCTGCTGCTGCTGTATCTGCTGTTGCTGCATCTGCTGCTGATGCATCATCATCATCAGCTGCTCAATCCTATTAGTCGACGGAGCAGCCTGAGAGTCATGCTGCGCAGAAGAAGACGGTCTATACTGCTCACGGACCAGGGGCGTATAAGGTGGCAGTCCACCGGTAGGACCAGCAGGAGGCTGATCAGAACCCAACCCTCGGTCCGCAGGACCGCTACTACCAGAAGGAGTCTGGTCTATAGAGCTGGTCAGAAGGAGATGTGCCGTGCTCTGCGTGTACTGTCGCGGCATGCCCTATACAACATAGGGTACAACATTCGTGAGATAAAGCATGACACACATCATAAAGCACCTTAAGCATTCCACACATCATCAAAGCAAAAGAGGCTACATGCCTTTCATTTACCCAAAATTGTCATAATACATGGAATACAAAGTTACATGAATCATGACAGAAATCACATGATAGTCAATACATCCACAACATCAAACACTTAGAACATGCTACTATCTACTACATCATCTACATGGAAACATAAACCGCCTATCGCGGTAACCAAAACAAACAACAACACACAACAACGTGGGTGACTAAGCATCCGAATCAGGCGATGGAGGAGGAGCATTCTTGTCCTGCACACAGCATAGAATGGTCTTCAACGTACGGGACACCTTCTTAAAGCTCTTCTTCATATAGGCTTCAGTCTCTTCAAGCTTGGCTCGAGTCTCACCAAGCTCAGCCTGAACTTGTCTAATCTCTTGCCGCAGGGTGGCCTGGTTCTCTTCGATGCGATTCATACGAGCCTCTCTCACCGCATGAGCAGCGTCTGACTCAGGTGCACCAGGAGGAGAGCTCTCCTCAGTATCTTGAGCTCTCTTCTTCTTGTATGTCATCACCGCCCTCCTCATCACTCTCTACCTGGAGGTCAACACTCTCCTCACCGGCGTTATCCGACTCATCTCCAGACTCATCGAGTCGAGCTTGCTGCTGTTGAGGGCCGTTCTTCATATTCTTGAGTGTCACCTCGCTTATGACTCGGACTGGTGCAAGGTCCTCCATGTTCAACCTGTAGCCGACATCACAAGTCATCCTGCAGATCAAACGGCCAAATGGGAGAGAAAGATCGTTCCTGGCAGATCGAACAACCTGAACTATCTGGGATAGGATGAATGTGGGCAGGCATATGTTGTCCCCATTTCCCATCTTGTACAGAAAATCTACCATCAACCGAGTACATTCCGTGCGGTTACCCGATCGTGGGTACACATTATAGGTGAAAATGTGATGGAGCAAACGGAAGTCCTCGGTCATCTTTGTCGCCGCAATACAATTTCCTCGCTTCCAAGCAACTCGGCGACCATAAAGGTATCGCGTGCGGCGATCCCTTTCCCGCGCACTTCTGGAGAAGTCGTCACTAGGATGCACTTGACCAAGTGGGAGCTTCGTGATCCGAGCCACCTCATCCACCGTAATTGTGAGTCTTATGCCCCTCACAGAGACAGTAAACTGAGGAGGCTCTACTGATGAGTCCATGATATGGGCGTAGAAAGCGCGAACTGTGTTCTCACATGCAAGGGACTCACCATCAAACATAGAGCTCCATCCGATATCCACCAGGTGATCCATCAGTGGGTGTAGCCCGAACATCCTTTCATCCACATGAGCTTCAAACACGACCTTGCGGCCCGCAAAGCGCCCATATTCAATGCCTATCGGATAAGCATTTCTAACGGGATGGTTAGGATCCAGGTCTCGCTTCGACCTAAACTCTCGAACGGTGCTAGTACCGGCCCCATCGTCAGATCTTCTTCGGGAATGGGCTGGCCTACTTGGGCCGGTGTCATCAGCCGCGGTCTTCCTCTTTCCCATGAGAGATAGGATGGAGGAAATGGAGAAAATAGTCGCCACCACACCAAAGAGGGCCATGGAAAAAAGCCAAAATAGGAGAAAAGGGGCTGATTTCTTTGATCCTCCACAAGCAACAATCCCAATAGGTGTGAAAGGGGCACTAGAGGTAGGAAATGAAGGAGGAACAAAAAGAAAATGGAATGGGTTAGGAGATTACCCAATTTTGAGCTCCAAATGGGGGATATGAGAGCTCCAACATGAGAAAATAGGAAAAGGAGGAGGCTAGGGCTGTTGTGGACGGTTGGAGTGTGTGGGTTATGGAAGAAAATGAAGGATTGCAAAGTTTGGAGGGATGGGTTGAGAGGAAAAATGAAAATGGGGGTTTGAGGTGCTTGGAAGGGGTGAAATGGGAGAGTGGGGTGCTCCAGCCCCTTAAATCCCAAACATTAGGCCAAATGGCACGTGCCAGGGGGTAGGGGAGGTTGGGCCGACCAACCCCAGCCCTGGACCCACCTCAGATGGGCCACCGGACTGCGGTCCGCCTTGGCCGGAACCGCACCACCGCGGTGGGGCCCTGTATGCCACGTGCCCAAGGTGCTAAATGCACCCTGGTTCAATTCTGGGGCTTAGTGGATTTAAGTGGGGAGGCCCCCGACTCATTTCAGCTCCAGAACGGGTGGCTCCGAGAAATTTCTGAACTAAACTGATTTTCCTGATTTTTAACGACTGGTTTTAGGTGGATAGTGATCTGGACACGTCAATAGACGGTCTAGAAGTGATTTGGGATCCATACGTGTGGTCAGGATCGAGTACAACCTCGATCAACATGTCCGTTTTTAATGAACTTCGCCGAACGGCGAAATTGGGAGACCCTAAGACTGTTTCTATATTTTTGCACACCCTCCTAGGTTGTAACGCGTCAGCGTACGTAGTGGGGACATAACTCAGGTCCAGTTTTAATCAAAATCATGCTCTGATACCAACTTGTAACGCCCTGAAATTCGGGGGTCGAGTATGAACTCAACTCCCGAGTTCCAACGCATCACTTATGCAACAAACACAATGATGGTTAAATGTTGTCTGAGTTAGAGCAATAAACATGAATGAGATTATACCAAAACAGTAATTCATACTCCAGTTCAATTGTATAAAGGCAAGCGGAAGACTGAAATTGTATATTTAAAGTATGTAAAGAACAAAATTTCCATGAACACCTGAGTATGAACACTAATTGAGTACCCATATACATGTAATGTTTTTGAGTCAAAAATCAAAATACAATCTACAAAATGAGTCCTGAAATCCCCGCGATGCAGTCGGCCTAAGCAAAGCCGTCAGAGTACTGCATAAATGAGAACTCATCCTAGTCCTCGTCGAAATCGGGCTCCGGCTCCTGAACCGACGCACCGTCTATACCTGCGATAGATTCTGGTTGGTGTTGCAAACACCGTCCCGTAACGTGGGAGTGAGTAGCTAACTCAGTGGAACAATAAAGCATAGGTTAACATGTTATCAATTCAATCAAGCAGTAATGATAAAGCAGTACAAATCAAACAATTCTAACTACTCTTATTAAGTCGAGAATGAAATGACATGATACTGTATGCCCTTGCCAAACCACCCTCATGCGACATCATCTTACGTTCGCGAATGCATAACTCCCTCAGTGCTCCACATCTACAAGGCACATGCGGTGCAATGATGCGCATGATTTCTGAGTTGTTATTAGTCCATTTCAAACAGCAGTATTGGGAAACTAAGGTACCTCCCTTGTATCATTCCCAAACATGATCCATTCTAAGGTCGTCAATCCTAGTTAATCTCATATGATATTATGGTTTGAGAGGCATAGCGAAGGCATCGCAAAGGGCTCGTCACCCGTTAGCGCAGATACAGATCTCAACGTATGCGGCTCAATTGCTGGCCGTCAGCTCGAGTACAGGTCTCACCGTACTCGGCTCAACTCATACTCTAGTTGCTATGAAAGACTCATCGCCAATCACAGACCCTTGGAGTATACTCGAAGATACTACGAAGGACTCGTCGCCCGTCAGCACGAGTATAGGTCTCACCGTACTCGGCTCTCGCCGTAAGTATCGACAGCTCGAATACAGTGTCCCATACCACCGTATTCGGCTCACGAGTTTAGGTTGCTCAATGGTCACTATGGGGAGGCACTTGGCCCCAGCATAGGCCGACAGCTCGGCCACAGTGTCCCATGCCACCATGTCCGGCTCATGAGTCTTAGCGGATCGAGGTACCATGGTTAACGGGATCGCCACTGGTAAGTTTGGTACCCTAGGTTCAAACAGTAATGACCAAACATGGTGAACACACATCCAACATATCGGTTTACTTGACGAGCCTGACTAGCTCGAGCGCACAACAAGTTGGGCGACATGAAGCACAAAAGCGCTCCGTGTGGCCAACCACTATCGCCAACCGAAGTACGACTCGGGTTCATCAGACACATCCCTTGTGGCGACATGAATCTCAGCCACAATCTCAAGTCTGGTACCGAATGCTTGGACTATAGACATAGTCCCAACCTCAAACAATCTTCATCCATAGCATGTGGAGTAAAGCATGATAAACAAAGTGATACAAGCATGTTAACAGGCATGTCATAAGGCATGTTATAAAGCATGAAGTAAAGCATGTTGTAAAGCATGTTGTAGAGTACTATACAAATAGGGATACAATTACATACACATCACCAGTGAGTGGTTAGAGCAAACCACCACATGGAGGGTATCCTACATGTCTCTAAGGTAGTCGGGAATTCCATATCAGCACCTATCTAAGGCACTAACACTTAAGCATTTACACTCAAAGAATTTACACAAACACTTAGAGTGCACTATTCCAACATACATGACGAATGTTAGCAAAATACGTATTAGGGCTATCCTTTCACCAAGCGGGTATTTTATCCGTGTATACCATAATCATACAGCAAATAATCATGACAATTGCATTTCCAAAATTTACACATATGCGGTATTTCTAGAATACACAATTTCAACATACGTAGTATTTACAAGCGAACATGTATTACGGCGATTCCTTTTGCCAAACTAGTATTTTATCCATATATTGTATAATCATACATTAAATAAACATGTCAAACATTTTTCCAAAAAAAATACGTATACGGTATTTTAACGTATACCTAGAGTATGTGAAATTCCATATTCTACAACGTTAATCGAAACAGGAAACGGAAAGCACTTTGTACATGTGCAATTGCATGCAGATTATGAATCTATCATTATCTGACATTGAAAGCGTTGAAAACCGTAACCTATACACCTAAAGTCCTCACCTTGCCCCTTGAAATTTCAACGAATCAGCAAGGTTGGATGAGCTTCCGTATTCGGGAGTTTTTTAGCCTAAAGAGCGGAATCGGTTAGCCTTTTCACAACCTATAGCCTATACACTTCAAATTAGACCTAGGGTTAGGGTTTCTCACCTCAAAACGGAGTGGATACCGCCGGGAAAGCGCCTGGAAAGAGGCGGTGTAGGCCGTGCGATGATTGAAAGCAGCAGGAGGAAGTACACTCACAACTCCCAAGCTTTTCTCTCCCTTTTCTCTCTCTCTCTCTAGGGTTTTATCCCAAATTCGTATGCCTGTGAGAGGGGCTATTCTAAGCCTCTTTTATAGCCTAAAACCTCTCCAAAATAGACTCAGGTTCAAGGGTTACTGCTAATATAGGTATTTCGACACTTTTCTAGCTCAAAAGAGGGGTTCTGGTGGCCCTCCTTGAGCCAAACGTCAGACTTAAGCTCTCCACACATGGATCTACGTGGGATTACATTTTCGACCCGATCGGATTCCCAGATCGCACGTGGCGGACCACTTTCAGTTCAACGGTCAGTGGGCCACGATCCGAAATTCCAAGTACATGTAAATGTTCCTGAAATTTTTCTTGATCCGAGGGTGTAATTTGGTCTGATTCTAACGGTCTGGTTGCTTAATACTGATGCGCAAGCGAATGGTGCCAGATCACTATTCCAGATATTTATTTTGTAAAGGGAATAGTGTTTTTCACACTCCCTCGCTCTAGATCCAAACGAATGGCCGTGGGACATCGACTGGACCTGATTTCTGAGGTGGTTGTCAAGCCCAGTGAGGCGGTCCTAGTTCCTTAACTTCGTGTTAATCGGACTTCTGATGTGCGATCTAGACCTAATACGAAGTTTCATTTCATTCCCGAGAGCAGCCGGGTAATGAGTTTGATCCTAAACTTTAGGGTAACCTAGAGTCACTGATTTTGCAAGTTTTAGGTCTTGCAGATCGTATTTAAAGCGATCCCAACGGATTTCATGGCTAATCGAGTTTTGTACTTAGTTAACTTTGTTAAATTTCTAAAGGATTTAATCCTAATTGATTTCTGGTCGAGATGGTACTCGAGCCAAAGTACGAAAATTTATGGGTCGTTACAGTTATCAACCGAATGTCCAAACAGAAAAACCAAAGGGAAAGCAATGGCCGCCACATGGGATGAAACAGAAGAGTCAAACTCAGAATCTAGTGACTCAGAAAGCAATGAAGATCAGAAATCACTGAAGATTCTCATGGCCTCCACTGCTTCGATCATTCCCACTAAATCTGAAAACGAAAGAGAACAGTAAGTCACGGAATCATTTCCATCTGATAATGAGAAATCTGAAGAAGAAAAAGAGGAACAGAGTGAACTACAAGATGCTTATAATCATCTCTATACCCATAGCATCAATATCCTTAAGAAACTGGGAATATCAGAAAACAAAAGCAAGCTGCTGCAGAAAGACTTGAATGAGACACTGGAAATTAACAACCAAGTAATGAATGATCTGCAGTAGTATTATTCAGAAAATGATAAATTGGAAAAAGCGAATATCTTTCTAAAGTCTGAATCTGATAAGCTGATTAAACAGGTCGAACTACTAGACGATGAAAATAGGCTTCTTCGAAACAAGAATCATACACTCCTGTTTGATATAGAAGAATCCAAGAAGATGGCCATGATAAATTACGAGTTTTCCCAAAGCAGTGAAAAGCTGGAAAGAATGTTGAGAATGGGAAGACCTGGTAAGGATAAAAGTGGCATAGGCTATGAAAAGCCTAAACCAAAATCTGGACATGCAGCACTTAAAACTGAAAAATCTACTGCTTCTGGAAGCAAAACCAGAATAACTCCAATATGTTGTTTGTGTGGTGATTCAGGCCATTACAAGTTTGAATGTATAACCCCGAAGAGGACTCAATCTAGCCCTGGTCAGAATTATGTCAAATTGTTGACCAGAGAAACACAAAACCTTGGAAGTCCTCTTAGGAATATGAATACCTTTGCATCACCACCCAAATTGATTAACAAGGTAAGATGAATAAGGAAGAATTAGTTCGGATCATACATCAAGATCTGGATATGAGCTGAAATGATGCAAATTTTGTTGAGCCATTAATGTTACATCTGAGGCTACACACCTCGAACTTTTTAAATATAAACATTGTCATGTTTATAATTTTTTGAACTGTACAAAATTTTGTTGTATACTAACTATCATTGATACACTATAAGTATACATGAAGGTATGTCTGAAGTAAAAGTGTTGAAAAATCTTGAGTTGACTGTTTCGATCAAACCGATAATCAGTCGATATCATCGATATCACTTCAGAAGTTAAAAAGGCACGTAATCAGGTATGGCATCATAGGCAGGATCGATGAACTCGATAAAGAACTCTCGATATCATCGAAAAGAGTATCGATCGTATTGACGATTGCCGCCCGATACAAGTCTGCAGAGCGAAAAGGGATTTTTGTCCCAAAGTTCTTTTTGTTCTCGTCTCTGGTCGACTCGCTCGACCAAACCACTGGAGCCCTAGAAGGACTACCCAAATCACACAACGAAATCGGTAATACCTTAACTAATTTGTGTGAGTCTTTTTTTTTTGGTATTACTGCGTTCTATTCAGGTCGTGTCTTCTTTCCAAATTCGTAAAACCATTTTTTTGTCGTTATGGGAAAAGACAAAGGGAAAGTGTCAGGCCCCGGTGAATCGTCACGATCGTCCCAACAAAAAGTACTTGCTCCTAAAGAAAGAGCAAAGGCCTCAGATCGTGGGACCCCCACTAGGCAGAGCACAAGATCACATGGGCCCCCGTCTAAGGCACAGCCATCTCCACAGGCACCTCCTCCTCCGCCTCTGGCCAGTCAACGCCCAGCAAAATACACCGGTCGGAAGTTGATCCATGAACGAAGAGTTGACAGAGGATGTTTGGCACCTTACAATCTGGAACCTCTGTTTGCTAAAATCGGGTGGCTACCCATCCTAGATTTTGGAGGACCTTGCCAACTTGAACAGATACGCAACTTTCTTGCAGCATGTCACTCTTCGGTGTCTGATCCTCCATCGGTCATGGTCTCTCTGGATGGTGATGATGCGTTTATTACTCCTGCCACATTAGCTCATATTCTCAATCTGCAAATGGCTCCAGAAGGCACCCCGAACCTGGATCTTAATCATCCTGACAACCGTTCTGTGGTTACCAAATACCTATGACATAATAGAGACATTCCCTGACATCAAGGGAATGCCTTAAAATCTAGGTACATGGAACCTCGTTTTCAGATTATGCACGGAATCTTCACTACAAATCTGTATCCAAGGAGTACAAATCGATCTGACCTCACGAGTCTTATGATCATGATCGTTTACTCTGTTGCAAAAGGGATAAAGGTCTGCCTTCCAACATTGCTTGTCAATCAGTTGGTAAATGCTATACATACATCCAGGGATCTACACCTACCATATCCCTGGATCATAAGCAGGATATGTCAAGTCATCGGCTTTCCTCCCACCACTGATCCTGTTCTTCCAATTCATACCTTTAATGTTAAGAACATCCGAAAAATGGATTTGGAATTTCACGAGTACAAGGAGGAAACTGTGGGAGGAATCCAGGCAGAACATGTAGGAGGAGAAGGTGGCGATCCCATGGAAGGAACTGCGTTGGCTGAAGATGCCCCTCCTGGACCTGATCCAGCTCCGTCTACATCATCAGCTGGATATGGGAAAAGGTTCAAGATGGATAGAATTGGGGTGATTCAGCAAGACATCTACTCCATCAAAGAAAGGTTGACTGTTCTGGAAAGGCTGGTATAGGGAGTACAACAGACCGTTCAGTAATTGGTCGATCTTATGACCCGTCGTCGGGATGACATAGCTCCGTCTCACTCTGCTCCGTAGTACTAATCTCTGAATACTGTCACACATTCTCACTCCTTTAACTCAGCGTATGAACATTAGTATCTTTTTGAATGTTCTATGCTCCCTTGAGTGTAGGGATAGTTCGCTAACTGGTTAGGCTGAAAATATTTTGTTTAAGAACGTCCACGGTTGGACTAAAAATATTGGTTACAATATTTGGGATGACTACTGTCTATAGCAGTACATTTTTTAAAAAATATGGATATGTTGGTTGCATTTTGGGTATGGCTAAATAGAATTCTTGTCTTTAATGCCATAATTCTGCTTTCGATTCCCCTGGTTTATCAAGTTTTGGAATGCATATGATGTCCTGAATGAACATTTCAATTGCTATACAACTGCTCCATCTTATCTAATATGCATCCTTAGGATCTGAATATGATGTTTGTTTCAAAATGGTTTCAATTGATTTCATCTTTATATATATGTATCTTGTATGCATGGTTCTCCCATTAAATTCATTCTTCAGTCAATATCACTTACTGTACCTTTGCCAATGACTGACAAAAAGGGGGAGAACAATTCAAAACACCCCGAGCGAAAAATTGTATGTCTCTAATGTGTTGCAGGTGTTAGGGGGAGCAGCTGCAAGAAAGGGGGAGTTTTGAAGTAAGAGGGAGAGGATACTTCTAGAATGTCTACATGGGTTAGAAAACATTGTAAAATTGTGTAAATGCATGTACACACAATTTAGGGTGTGTCTAGAAGTACTCAAGGGTGTTTTGGGTATTTTATCACGTAATTGACAAAGGGGGAGATTGAAAGTGCACCTGCTAGTGCCCTGGTTTGTCAAGTTACGTGTATGGTGAGTCAGACTGGCTGCAGAACTCGATAGAAAGATTATTTCAAGCGTCTGCCTCAACCGTATGTGTGGAAGCTCGTAATAGGTAAATCATAGCCTCACATACCATGTCCCAAAACATCAGGTGATTAAAACCCTTAAAACAAGATAGACATCTTAGGGTTTTTATGGTGAGAAAACTTTTTCAAAAATAGGAAAATCTCTAAGTTTTTCTCGCCTTGTCGATTTTATCGAAGCACCCTCGATATGATCGACCTGTTCTATCGATGTCCTTGATACCTTAACGATATTATCGAAAAGAGGACCAAAAGTGTCCAACAACCAAATATTCATCTGGACGGATTTATCGATGTATCGATACACTTATCGATATCATCGATAAAAGCACTAAACATGTCCAGTAACTTCATAACATATCTGGATGAATTATCGATATATCGATATGCATATCAATACCATCAATATTCAAATCTCGAGACCATCAGGAGTGGCTCGATAAGATCGACAGGCAGATTTTCGGCGCCCCTATTTTTTTTAATGAAAATCTCAAAATTCTTCGATATATCGATGACCGTCTGATATGATCTGAAATCAAATATCGATAAGATCGGAGGTCCATCGATGATATCGATGGTGGGCACACATTTCTTACAACAGTTATTCCAGGATGTTTTTAACTATAATCGAGGGCCCTTCGATTTAATCGATATTCAAATATCGATGATATCGACACCAGATCTATTGCATCGAACTAAGCCATAATCTGTCCAGCAAGTTCAAAGATAAATCTGCTGGAATTATCGATGCCTCGACTCAGATCTCGATATCATCAACATTCAAATTTTGATGACCTCGACGGTTCCTCCGATCATTCATGAAAACCTGAAATATTTTCAAAGTCAAGTCTCTCTCATTTTTCATGTGTCGAGGGATCAACCCAGTCATCGATGGAATCGGAGTTCGAAATCCGATGACATCGACAACTGTTTTGATTCATCGACCTATTAGCAAGGAGTTTCAAAAGCGTATGACATCGAGTCCGAGTCATCAAGCAGACCATCGATGCTATCGAGAGTATACGCTCGATGATATCGAACCTGCTTGATGATATCGAACTCTGTCATAAATGTGACCGTTTTATATCCATTAGACCTTCTTGCCTATATATAGAGGACTTGTTCTTTGTTGCTATAAGAGAGAAAAGAGAGAGCTTTTGTGTGTTTCAACTTACATCTTATATCTAAAGCCTTTCTCTCTAGGGAGTTCATCCTTCAATCCACCCTTACCATTGATATTAAATAGAGTGGATTAGGGAATGAACTTCCGCATTCAAGGATCCTCCAGCTACTACCTTAATGACAAATCATTATGCTGGGATGCCTTGAATGCATAAGAGAGGAACCACTCTATCTTCCGTATAGAAAAATCTTTAGAGAGTAGGATTCCATCTCACCCTTGACCCAACCCGAAGCCAAGCATTGGTATATCATCTTGTGTTGCGGATCAAGGGAGTTGAAGACTCTTCGTCAACAAGGAGAAGAAGATCTTTGGCGTTGTGCTTAACGGGACTCATCAACTTATCTGTAAGTATCTAGAGTCCAGAAGACGCTTGTGATCATTCCTTCCTAGGTCTTGGTCTTAAGTGGTTCTCACCCTTTGAAGTCTTCAAGGAGGCCTCCAGAGGGAGTGTACGTAGTGGGTGCACAGGGTGGACCCTTGCTCTTGTGTACGGCATAAACTGTTAGGTCCTTGTGTAGGTCCTTGACCTGTGTGGTCTAAAATTCAGGTGCGTTGTGTGGACCCTTGCTCTATGGAGAGCATAAACATCTGGTTAGGAGTGAACCAGCAAAACTCTGGGTTAGAGATGAACCACGTAAAACCTCTATAAAGGTTGAAGGTGAACCTGATTTAAAACCTTAGGTTTGAGGTGAACCCTGGGAAACCTCCTTAGTGAAATCCGATATACTCAAGGGTTGAGTGCGACAGCCGAGAGTGGAGTAGACTTATCATCGAACCACTATAAAATGATTGTGTCTGTGATTGCTTTTCTATATGTGTGATTCATGTCAATGCATTCATATTCATATATCTGATCACATCCCACACACACATACACAGTCATATCCAACATAGACTATGTTGCATATTGTTATATCTTGATTAGTTTGTGATTGGATCCTCTACTTGGCTTGGAAGCCAATAGAGTTACATTTGAGTATCCTGATAATTGCATATCTATAAGGATTAGTGTAATAGGATTTTTAATAAACAGTAAAAACTTTTAAAATTCCTATTCACCCCCCTCTAGGACATATTGGCATATTCCAACTTCATCTCAAGCGGTCTTCACCGCTATTTCAATCTTAATCACATCATTAAGGATAATGGTGATGTTGTGATTATACTTCAATTAACATTCAAATCTTAGAATCGAAGCAAATAAACTAAAGTCTAGGGTAAAATCCTAAGCCTAAGTAACTCATACTCTAGGTCTATACTTTAAACATAAGTGATGAGATCATATCACCTATTATCACTACTAGATTCATTATTATGACTATATTATCATTTTTCTCCTTATGGGGTTAGTATAATACTTGTTTATATAATTATTAGTATTAACCCTTATTATATTATCATTAGTAAATATTTTATTATTATTACTTGAATTATTTTATCAATATTTATAAAAATATTAGATGATGTCAGTACGTTTAAATATGAACTTATGGATCATCATTATTAATATAGATGGATTAATACTCTTATTATGAATAATATTTGGCCCATTGTACAATAATAATAACAATAATATTATTAATAATAATCTAGGATTCAAATCCTAGAACTAAGCATTAACTAAACCCTAAGTTATATTAACCTTGACTATGGACACTTTGTAGAACATTGATCTCATGTACAACTTCACAATTCATGATAGGATCCGATTCTAAGGGTGCACACGCTTCCTAGCAGCCTTAGTTGGCATTGGCGATTCAACTAGTCAGGTGATGATTCTTCCCCTTGAGCTTTCCATCTTCCCATTAGCTTAAGTTATAGTTTGTGCTTTAATTTGTAATTAAAATCTCTCTTTTATAATCACATGTGTTAGCTGGTGGAAATTGAATTGCTATATTACCTGCTTAATGTTCATCTTGTATATTTGTTCATGAATTACTTGTGAATTGTGTTATGGAACTTAAACTGGTACATCAGTAGGGAAACCCCCACTTATAAATGTACACCCATACTTGGGATGTAACCCAATTGGTTGTGATTGAAATGGACTTTCGACCTAGTGGTTATTGAGTAGTGGGTTAAATCGATCAATAATGTGGGCCTACCATCCAGGGTTATTGTGTCCAATGGTTTTTTAATATGGTCTTTTATCTCATGGTTTTGATATTCACCCTATGTGGCTTATTTTGATTCTCGTCCTATGTGGCTTACTTTGGTACTTGCCCTATGTGGCTTATTTTGATATTTTCCCTATATGGGTTCGATGTTTTATACTGTGCAACCATGTGATGGTAAGCCCCATATACAGTAATATGATAGGCCACTAGTCGACGGGTTTCCATTAAACATCCTAAGATGGTAGTCTCATGGGCCGAGGATGGTGGTCATGGGACACAATGCCCGAGTCGTCGGCTTACGTTGGGCCAAGAGCTCCCTGTAGTGACCGTGAGCTTAATTAAATTGGCTGAGTGTAATTGGATTAATAACGAATTGGCTAATCATGCATACATGGCACAGACTAGCATCTATTGCTATCGTACGTGATGTACGTATTGTTCTGCCTAGATTTTTTTCAGGTTCGATGATTGCATGGGTGACGAGCCCACTGTCCACACGGATGAACATCCCCGAGGCAATGATTGCATTCACGCATCCATGCATCTAATAAGACCTCCATCATGTACTTTTTATATGCTTTGCTTTATAACTATGTCTACCTAATGCGGTGGTGTGTAATCTTTAGGGGAATTCTCACTGAGTTGCCCACTCATCCATCAAATAAATATAACCGTACAAGTAGCACAGGTGGCTTAAGTGATTTTCAGGTTCGGGCTGATGAGGAGCCTAGTTCAAGTGCCAGGGTTGCATGACTGTATCTACCTTAAGAAGCTAAGGGGTCTTGTGGCTCAAATTTACTTGCATTCTACTATTTCTCATGTATTGGATCATGTAATTCTTATATTTATTAATTTTGGAGATATTGGTTTGTATAAGTCATTATCGGCAGCTTCTTGTACATTTGAATGATAATGAAATTTTCCTTTATGTCGATTTGTCCATACTACGCTCATCTGCTTACTCTAAATGAAGAAAAAAATGTACACTCAAATTTGACCATCTTTTAAGGTTAACACTCGGGTTTTTGGGACACGGGTCATATACTCGGGTATTGAAAAGTCAGGGCGTTATAGTTGGTATAGAAGCATAGTTTGGATAAACTTGGCCTTGGGAAATGATCTTATACAAGCTTTGAAATGTCTCAAGTTAGAAAATTTGAAACTAGAAATTTGAACTTAGGAGAATTTCCCTTAGACTTAGAAGAATGATTGAGAATGTAGAGACCCAAACTTAGGTTTCCTTTTTATTATTAGAGCAACTATTGAGAATATCCTCTGTAGTTAAGAGGAATTGAGAACATAGGAAATCAAAATGTTAGGCCCCCTGGATAGTTGTTTGGATAACCATGGAACTTAGAAATGGACTTAGATTCCCTTTGAAATTGTTAGAGGGTCATTCAAACTTATGTGAGGTTCCCTTGTGTTAAGGAAGGTTGAGAACTCAGGAGCTTAAAACTTTAGGTCATTTGAACATCTCAGGTTTAACATGCCTTGATTTCCATGGAAACTACCAGCATCGTTGTTTGAACTTAGAAACTAAACTCATGTATTATGGAAGAATGAATACCCAAAGGACATTTTAAAAATTTAGGATCCAGACCTTTTTTGTAATTTCCCTTAGTCAAAGATAACATGGTCACAACACTTAGGGAATGAAAAGAATTTACGTGTTGTAGGAATTTCCGTGATCACCAGATTGTACACTCGATTGGACACAAGTGCCCTCTAAGCTTAAGAATCACAACAGGAAATGTAGTTTGAATTCCTTAACACATCTCTTTACTTAGAATTAATATTCCCTACAAATTCTAGCACATGAAATTAATCAAAGGTGAAGTTATGGGGTTTTGGATAAGTGGTTAGCCCTAGACTGAACATATTGAGCCTAGATTCGAGAAATGGGTATAAGTTTAATGGCTTTCAAACAAAATTTTTATATTGAAACTCTGGTCTAGAAATTTGTGTCGAGTACTTGGGTACTCAGAGTGCGCAGCGGAAGCATAACGGGCGACATGGTCTTATCCATTATGGAGATAGAAGGGTACTTGATATTCCAGGAGCCTAGGATAATCGAAATCACGGGTTGATGGAACCACATTTAAGCGAAGTTGTGTAGTTTGACCCGAATACCATATCCTAGCAAACTCTAATGATCTCAATGCCCTGATCAGGCAGAAGATCAAGGGTTACCAAGATTAGGAATTGATACAGTGAATCCTCTGTTCTACGTAGGCAAAGGATCAATGTATTAGGCTCAAACCTACTACCACCATCTACTCGTGTTAGTTCGAACGCTGAAAAAAAAATAGTACTACTAGTTGCCACATAAATGAACTGATAACCCTAGTAGTTGTTAAGGGAAATTTTGATGTTGATGAGCATTAAAACAACTCCCTAGATTCAATTAATGCTGGAGCGATCTCTAACTTTTAGTGAGCCTTAGACACCTCAGTTGGTGCTAGACGTGAACTTAAGGGTTGTGGGGAAATTAAATAAAACTGGTCGGGATTTTATATGGGGACATGGGGTACATCTTTAAGATAATTGAATCACTCGTAGTACTAATAATAGGTACATATATTAGTTAATACTGAAGTAGAACTCCATTATTTTTCTTTAAGGGGGGTAGATTGTGATGACCTTGTCTTAGTAGTAAGTCATGGGCGCTTGCACATACAAATAAACTTAGCATGGAGCACTAGCGAATGCACAAGGACACCGTACGATAGACTATTGTTCACATTCGTAGAAGAAGTACTAAATTTCGGGGATGAAATTCTCTTTAAGGGGGGTAGATTGTAACACCCCATACTTTCCAGTACTCGAGTGTTACCATGTAGTCTAACTTCGTATAAATACGAGCCCGGCTTAGGTAAACATTCACGTTCATTCTAGCCTAAATCCAACCCTTGAAAATAATCCCCATCCATACATCAAGCTATCCATCGGCCGATCTCCAAGATGGATCACCATACCACCAAAGATACCTTATTTTTAGGATTCCAAATTCACTAATAGACAAACCTAACCGGACATCATTTAATATAAGACCTAAATTAATGGACCTTGTGCTTAAATAAATAAATGAAAAAATAATCCTACCATTAGAATCTGGATCATGATGATACGCTAAAATACACCTATTTAGTAGAACTAAATCACATAAAGCAAGCTAGGGATCAAGGTCACATGGTCCACCATTCATCAGGCTACAACACCTCATTGGAATCTCTACCCTTAAATCAAGTGATCCAACCATAGAATTACTTAAACCCTCAGGATGTCGAGGATAGGAAATTAGGTGATCACTTGGAGTGGCCCACTCCTACGCTCAGAAATCCTAAACTAAGGTATGGAACACGAAGCGTAGGTCCCACATATTGAAAATATGGACGAGTCATAATAATAGACTAAAAGGTAAATGAATAACAATGTACAGGTAATGATAATAATATCGTTATTACTAAAATATTTAAATAGTCAAAAAATCATAGGATGAACGACCCTAATCACTTTCAGGAAGTAGGCCCTACAATTTAATTCAAAATAATAATAATGGTAGTAATAATAATAGTAATAATATTAAAATTAATAACAATAATAAATATAATTATTATTATACAAAACCATGAGACAGATAGTACAGGGCTAGTGATCCTTGATCAAGGACCCTTTTAGGGACCTCCAGAGTGGAATGGATGGAGTGGATTTCTTGAAAACATCTCCGTGGGCCCCAGAGCCATTGCGTGTGTGTGCTAGAGGGAGTGCACTCGAGGTGCACTGGACTCCACCTCCAGTCAAATCGGGCTTGACCCGAAATCCCTCCAAAAAGAGAGATTTTCCCTCTCTCCCTTCGATTTCATCAGCGGACGGACAACGTCCGTTTCCTTCGTGCAATGGCCCACCACTGGCCCTTGATCAGATGATCTAATCCGTCCAACGTATACACCCCTCAAAATTGACTAAAACCCAAGTTTCACTATGACCTACACGCACGTGCACACGTGCAACAACGGGTGCAAATGGCTGGGCGGGCGAACGGATTTGTGTTTCTTGTCGTTCCAAAACTAGATCGCTGTGATCGATGCGGGCCACCTATGACCAATCCAAACCGCCCACCTTATAGATCCCTCAATCATGGACAAAACCATGCCACTCATGCAGATCCACGTGTACGTGCGTGCGCACAAACGGGGCCCAAAGAGGGCTATGCACGACATTTCCAAAAATGGAAATTACGACTGGAAAGGTTTTTCCTCCCCAAAATCCGCATGAATTTCTCCCTTCTCAATCTCAACCATTCGCCTGAGTAAATCTCTGCCCTCCATTTAGACCTAGTTTTGTTTTAGAGTTTTTGAGAAAAACCAGCGGCTAGTTTTCTCTGTACTTATGGTATTCGGAGTTTATGGAAAAACAAAGCATCCGAGCCATCCATTTTCATCCAACGACTAAGGGATATGCTAGGGCTCATCATAAGAGAAGAAGTGATCGAGCAGCAGTCCTCCAGCCCTAGCTGCCACATCTGAGAAAAATAGGGAGAAAAAGAGAGAGAGAAAATAGAGGGTGCGGGTCGAGCGAGCTGTGTTGCCGCACCACCTCCCAACTGACCAAGCTGGCTCAGTCCGAGCCTCTGTTAGAGAAAGGTAGAAGAAAGAAACAGAAAGGAAGAAGAAGGAAGGAAAACTGTAAGAAGAAGAAAGAATTCAAAGAGAGAGAGGGCGTCAGTGGCTGCACAGCAGCCCAAACAGAGTCAAGCTTGACCAATTGTCTGGAGGTGCTGCTGGACCTCCAGCACATGGACAGAAAGAGAAAGAGAGAAAGGAAGGAAGAAAGTAGAAGAATGGAGAAAAATAGGGAGAAAAGTGAGAGGGAGAGAGCAGGGGATTTCGGCTGCAACATTCCTGTTGCAGGCGAGTTGGAACTCAGTCCGAGTTGGGCCTGGCTTGGTCCAGCAAGCCTGCTAGTGTGCAAGGTTGGGTGGAGAAGAAAGTGAGAGGAAGAAGAGAAGGAAGGAAAGAAAGAAATAAAGGAGATGGGAGAAAGGAATAGAGAGAGAGAGAGAGAGAGAGATTGCTGCTGTCGTGTGGTGCACCAGCTTGACTCGGTCGAGTCACGATTCGAGTCGGGTCTGGTTCAAAGCCGTGCTGAATTTTCAACAAAGGAAAAGGGAAGAAGAAAAGGAAGTGTGAGAGGGTGAGAGGGAAAGAAGAAAGAAGGAGAGTGGAGATGGAGTCAACTCAATTTAAACCGAGTCAACTCACCGAGTTGACAAGGGTGAGTCTATATTTTCTCTCCAGATTTAAATTACTTTAATTGCCATTGTTAACATCATTTTTGGATTTTTAAGTTAGATGTGATTAACCATTAGTAATTGTCTATGCTTATATTAATTAATATACATACATGTATATATATTAATTATTATCATCATTAAAATATTAGTATTTTATTCGTCATTCTTAAGACATTATTATTGACATTAGAGCACACTATTTCTATTCATCAAAATGATTATCAGGTCCACGTTAACTAATATTAAGTACATTGTTAATGTTAATAATTGTTTTGGAAATTATAGGCATCATTATTCATCATGGGCGTCATTAGATAAATTTAGCTATTGTAATATTCCTAAAATTAGTAACTAATTCATTTTATAAATTTTATTTATTAATGATTCCCATTAACAATATCATTAATGGCCATGCAAAAAATTAGAGTTCAGACCCCAAAATCTAGCCTAGACCTAAGTAATCTAAAACATAAGCTATGATCCTAACCATTAGCAGGTTGTCCATGCTAATAGTTGTTAGTACAAATAAAGATCACCATTACTAAATACTAGTACCTTATTTATCAATCTTACGTACAATCATTGATAGTAGATCATACTACTTACTACATCGCGAAGATTATTAACATCGCATAGCTAATCTTAATCACATCATTAAGGATAATGGTGATGTTATGATTATACTTTAATTAACATTCAAATCTTAGAATCGAAGCAAATAAACTAAACTCTAGGTCTATACTTTAAACATAAGTGATGAGACCATAACACCTATTATCATTACTAGATTTATTATTTTGACTATATTATCATTTTTCTCCTTATGAGGTTAGTATAATACTTATTTATATAATTATTAGTATTAACCCTTGTTATATTATCATTAGTAAATATTCTATTATTATTACTTGAATTATTTTATCAGTAATTATAAAAATATTAGATGATGCCGGTACGTTTAAATATGAACTTATGGATCATCATTATTAATATGGATGAACTAATACTCTTATTATGAATCATATTTGGCCCATTGTGCAATAATAATAACAATATTATTATTAATAATAATCTAGGATTCAAATCCTAGAATCCAAGTATTAATTAAACCCTAGGTTATATTAACCTTGACCATGGACACTTTGTAAAACATTGATCTCATGTACAACTTCACAATTCATGATAGGATCCGATTCTAAGGGTGCACGCGCTTCCTAGCAGCTTTAGTTGGCATTGGCGATTCGACTAGTCAGGTGATGATTCTTCCCCTTGAGCTTTCCATCTTCCCATTAGCTTAAGTTATAGTTTGTGCTTTAATTTATAATTGAAATCTCTCTTTTATAATCGCATGTGTTAGCTGGTGGAAATCGAATTGCTATATTGCCTGCTTAATGTTTATCTTATATATTTGTTCATGAATTACTTGTGCATTGTGTTATGAAACTTAAGCTGGTACATCAGTGGGGAAACCCCCACTTATAAATATACACCCATACTTGGGATGTAACCCGACTGGTTGTGATTGAAATGGACCTTCGACCTAGTGGTTATTGAGTAGTGGGTTAAATCGATCAATGATGTGGACCTACCATCCAGGGTTGCTATGCCCAGTGGTTTTCAAAGATGGTCTTTTATCGCATGGTTTTGATATTCGCCCTATATGGCTTATTTTGATTCTAGCCTTATGTAGTTTACTTTTATACTCGCCCTATGTGGCTTGTTTTGATATTTTTCCTATATGGGTTCGATGTTTTATACTATGCAACCATGCAATGATAAGCCCCATATACAGTAATATAATTAGCCACTAGTCGACGAGTTTCCATTAAACATCCTAAGATGGTAGTCTCATGGGCTAGGGATGGTGGTCATGGGACATTATGCCCAAGCCGTTGGCCTACGCTGGGCCAAGAGCTTCCCTTAGTGACCGTGAACTTAATTAAATTGGCTGAGTGTAATTGGATTAATAACGGATTAACTAATCATGCATACATGGCACAGACCAACATCTATTGCTATCATACGTGATGTACGTATTGTTCCGACTGGATATTTTTCCCAGGTTCGATGATTGCATGGGTGACGAGCCCACTGTCTGCACGGATGAGCATCCCCGGGGCGATGATTGCATTCACGCATCCATGCATCTAATAAGACCTGCATCATGTATTTTTTTGTATGCCTTGCTTTATAACTATGTCTACCTAATGCGGCAGTGTGTAATCTTAAGGGGAATTAACACTGAGTTGACCACTCATCCATCAAATAAATATAACCATACAGGTAGCACAGGTGGCTTAAGTGATTTTCAGGTTCGTGCTAATGAGGAGCCGGGTTTAAGTGTCAGGGTTGCATTACTGTATCTACCTTGAGAAGCTAAGGGGTCTTACGGCTCAAATTTACTTGCATTCTACTATTTCTCATGTATTAGATCATGTAATTCTTGTATTTGTTAATTTCAGAGACATTGGTTTGTATAAGTCATTATGGGTAGCTTCTTGTATATTTTAATGATAATGAAATTTTCCTTTATGTCGATTTGTCCATACTATACTCATCTACTTACTCTGAATGAAGAAAAAAATGTACACTTGAATTTGACCATCCTTTATGGTTAACACTCGGGTTTTTGGGACATGGGTTATATACTCCGGTCCTGAAAAGTCGGGCCGTTACATAGCCCTAAACCCTTTAACAAACCCTTGCTAAGCTTTAGGAAACCCTCTTACCTTTTTTTAGAACAGCCTTAGGTACCCATATTTATAAATTTGAAAACCCCTTTCCACACCTATGTGAAACTCGCCTCAAATTTACACAGTTCGCACAAAATCCGGAATGAATCTGCATAAGCTCGACTGGTTGAGTAGAGTCCTCGACCGGTCGAGCGGCCCACTCGACCGATCGAGCACCTCCCTCGACTGGTCGAGCACCACGGAAAAAATCCAACCAAGCTCGCTGGAGTTTGAGTCGAACCAGTCTTCGACTGGTCGACCAGCACCCTCGACCGGTCGAGTGAGGCTCTCGATTGGTCGAGCCTGCGGAGAAAACCCCATCACAGTATCCCCAACAATGGGCCACACAGATAGTGTACATGTCCTAAGGTGTGGGACGCGGTAAAGTAAGATGGGGAGAAGATTCGTGTAATACATTGTAACGGATTGCAAATAGGATACGGTAGGGACTTTAGCCCTATGATCGATGTCTTTTTCAATGATTTGAACTGTTTATTTGACGGTCTGCAGCACCAAAGCCAGTTTCACACCAACAAAAAATCTTAACCGTATAGTGAATCAGGTCCGATCATGTACGTCCACATAATAATTAGATATCGATTAGTTGGATCCTTACCTTACCTTGGTGGTAGACTTTGAGGAGTTTCAACACCCAGTCATGGGTTCGAGTATCCATAGGTGGTGAAATCCCACTGCGGCGTGAGTGTGTGGGGGTGTGTAGAAAAAAAAGAAGAAGAAGATATCGATTATTTTATCATCATAAACACTCCCAATCATCAATGGATTGATTGCTCACAATTAGACACCAAAAGTTAAGACCATGAAAATGAATAGTTGTAACGAAAATCATTAGTGATCCGACGGTTAGGATCATCTAGTTGCTCTGTTTTGACATAGTGACAAAGTGGAGTGAAGGAACAAACATTCTAGATCGATGTCGGCCCACCTTAGCGTTGAGTCCATCTTACGTGTACAGAACAAGTTCCATTTGTCGAGCCGGGGCCATGGTCAGGGTTTCGGACACAACGCCGGTTCGCGGGTCACAACTAAGTCTCCTATAAATTGGATTCTGGTACCCTACGTCTTTCTGCATTGTTATTACACCTCTTCCTCTATCGTATTCCTGTACCTTTCTTCTTTCGAACCCTCGTCGGAAGAGGATTGGATGGTACGTATTCCACTCCGAAGACACCTGCATTCATTCCCCGAACTGTATGTAATCGAGTCACAAGCGGATTAGACACCTGCATTCATTCCCCGAACCTTACTTATTCCAGTTAGAAGGGGAGTTGAGGATTGGATGGTCCGTATTCCACTCTGAAGACACCTGCATTCATTCACCGAACCTTACGTATTCTGATTGGAAGCGGATTTTATCCCCCGTACCTACGATTTCGACACCTGCATTGTCACGCCCCAAACTCAGAAACCGGGCTCACAAAATTTTCGATCACCGAATTCAACGCCGACAACCTTCGTAATACCCCATTCTCGGCTCCCGGCACCCATATACTAGGTTCCGATCCTGTGATCATATAAGGAGGATTTTCAACATAAATTTGTTTCATAACAAGCATAACCATAAGCATAACTCACGAATAATAACCAGAACACCATCACAAAATCCACTGATAAAAAAAACTTTATGTACAAAGCATAAGGGAAATACAATATCAATATCAAAAGCTCCAGAAGATAGTTGCGCGCTCCAATCTCAATGTTGTTGCAGCGTCCTAGCATCACCTGCACGCAACGATCGTGCATAAGCTTATAGAAAGCTTAGAGGGTGGTGTAAGTGTGTGCGCAAGGTATATGCCAAGAATGCAATATCAGAGTAATGCGGAAACATGTTAATAAGTCAATGAATGCCATTAGTCATACTAAGGCTATGCGATGTAAGGCATGAATGCTATCGGCCACACCAAGGCCATGCGATGCAAGGTATGAATGTTATCGACCATACCAAGGCCAGGCGATGCAAGGCATGATTGCTATTGACCATACCAAGGCCAGGCGATGCAAGGCCTACATGGCCAATGTCATATGCGAGATGCAGCTCAAGCATGTCAGTCCTCATCTGAATCCACATATCAATACAGCTCATCTCTAGGATATCACCGGGGTCTAATACACTCTACACCAGATCGCCGCCCCAACTGGACGCACAACCATGCAAGTGGAGGAGACCTCACTACCTGCCTAACTAGTAGTCAGCCAATATCTACTCGACATGTCGATAGCGGACCTATTTACGAGCTGGTCAGACTCAGCCTAACTTTGCCCCTACCCTCGGGCGAGTAAGGCCACACCCCCTTCCAACCGACCACAACACAGTGGGAGACGTAACCTAATAGTATTCGACACTCATGCACTAATACATCCACTTGGTCTCAATGTTGGAGCATCCTCCATGGTACTATAAGGGTTTGGGGACTTTCACCCTGGGACATTTATGGCGCCCCCGTGCTTTAACAAGTTTTTCGGTATCCAATCCTGCCATTCAAACTGTACCTACGGATGCTACAGCCCTGATGTTGCTAGGGTGTACAGTAATCATAACACACAATGCAAGATGCATGAGTCATACAATCCAATCATGCATCAATCATGTGTGTACCGTGTGCTCATGTGGGACAACTCCGCCTATCAGGGAGTCTCATAAATAACCTGCCCAATGGCATAATGCTATGGTCAGTCACTCCTCGTAACAAGCATGCAGATGATGCGTATGGGCATGTATCATGAAGCTATACTAAGCATACTCATATGATGATGATGTACTCTCCTCATATCATATATTCCTAAGTATCCGGAATAGGCTTCCTTCTCCATACTATCATATAGCCTGCTAGATTCCTTAGGATGCCCAAATAAGTCCTGGATAGACCCTAGATTAAAATAATCCTACTAGCAACCAATGGGGGCCCAACATTTTGGGTTAGCCCAATATGAATAGATGGATCATGCAAATATTAATGGGGCCCAATGATTTGGGTTAACCCACTTAGAGAAGGATGAGAAGGCCTAACAATAGGTCTAAGGGAAGGTCACAATGTGGACATTTAACCATCATTGCCCATACAATGTGGACATTTAATCAACATTACTCCCAAGGAGTGGCCCACTTAGAGCCAAACCTATAGTGGGGCCCATGGTCTCATATACACCACAATGGGCCTCATATACATCACAATGGACCTCACATAAGGGTCTAATATACTTCACAATGGGCCTCACACAAGAGCCTAATATACATCACAATGGGCTTCACACAGGGACCTGATGAAATAGCCCATAACCCTCATAATGGCTGGAAAATAAATGGGCTTCACTCATATTATCTCATAGATCAATATTGGGCCTCTTAGGTCAGCCCATAGCCTACATACATCAAGGTGGGCCACATGGGGTAGCCCAAAGCCTAGAAATATGCTGAGGTAGGCTATGTCTAGCACACCCAACATGGTGGGCCTCTTTGGGCAGCCCATAGGCTCCAAAAATATAGTTGGGCCAAGTGTACAATATACTCAACATAGTGGTTTACAAATTAGCCCATATAGTCCACCATAATGGATGGATAATACCTTACCATAGAAATTCTAAGGCTGGATATTAAGCCCATCTGGCCCCTTAAACATCCAGAAAATCTAGTCAATCTGGCCCTTATACAATCAGATGAAAGGTGGGCCTAACAAGGCATCAAAGGGGCCCAAATTTTGTTCAACATGGTGGTGTATATCATACAAGGAGGTGGGCCTGTTACTAGACTTTTGGGCCAGCAGCTGTCCAGTCAATCTGGATGTTCAAGGGCTGGACGGCTAAGGATAAGACATGCATCAAATGGGTCCCACGTCCAGGGGGCTGGACGACGTATACAACACATTAAGGTGGGTCTCACGTCCAAGGGACAGACGGCGTGGATGGAACACATACACAATGGGCGTCCAGCACATCCCACTATTGGACGATGTGGACGTCTCACATACATCAAGGTGGACCCACGTGTGGCCCACCAGCTTGATCTTAAGCTGATATCTGTGACTTCCCTGCCTAAAACCGACCGTCTAGGCAAGACAACCCTGCTGGATGGTCAACATGGTTGGGCCCACAAATGGATGACCAAGATATAAAATACATAGATCAGGGGAGGCCTGATGCTGATGATCATTAAGGTGGGGTCCACATGCATTATCCCAACACATAAATTACAGGTAAAATCAAAGCAAAACCCCTCTACAAACATCAAATGGGCCTGGAGAAAAAACTGGACAGCAACATGTTGATGTCCAATTCCAGGACAAAACCTTGCTAGAAAAATAAATAAATAACACCATGCACATCAAGATTGGACCACCTAGATGGGTCCCACACACTCAGACCAAGGCCCACATGCATCAGACCTTTGCATGTAAGACAGGGTAGCAAGGTGGGATGGCTTGCGTCCAGAAAATTGAATAGCAGGAGAGTCCCACCCTGTTGGACGGTCTGGATGTGTTGGGCACATCAGATGGGCCATGATCATCGGGAAAAATAGGAGATGTATGGAGAGAGAGAGAGAGAGAGAGAGAAAGAATCGGCCAATAGAGGAGGGACTCCGCCACCACGAGTCCCTCACATGATCTACACCATACAATCACATATGAGTCCCATGCATGCATGGGCCCAACATAACATAAAAATAAAAATAAAAATAAAAAATGAGGTGGGGATACCATCCCCACCATGCAAATCAGGGGTCTAGATAACCCTTAAAATGTATGGATTGAAGTAAAGACCATCATGGTGGGGTCCATGGAAAATGGTCCCACCATGGCTCATGCATGCAACAAGATGGGCCAAAGGCCACATTTAGGGATCATGGAGGATCTCCACCATGGATTGGTGGGTCCTTCAAGTCTCCATGTAAAGAAAAGAAAGAGATCTAAGGAAGAGAGTAAGATCTAACTCTAGAGAGCACCCACCTTCAAATCTCAAGCTCCTTCTTCCACCAATGGGATCCTAGTGGGCCAAGGAAGATGTTTCAATGGTTGAGATTATCTTTTGATGGTTAGACGAGGGGGTGTAGGAGCATGCAAGGGGCTGGTTTTGGGATAGCTTGGGATGCCCTAGCACTTGCAACAATGGAAGAATGTGATAATGAAAGAGGGAAAGAGAGAGATGAAAGAGAGAGACTTAGTGGGGTAGGGGAGTAGGGTAGCTAGTCTCTATCTCGTAGCTAGGTATGATAGGGTGTAGGAGAAGCATGGGGCTAGCACTCATAAGGGTGTAAGAGGCATGGGGTCTATAGGGGTAGGATGATGTCATCCTAGGCTAGCTAGGGTGACATCACCCACATGATTGCCTGGGAAAATGGGCGTGGACACCATGGGCCCCACAATGTATGATCAATGGTCGAGATAATTCGAGGGCCGAATCTCAATATCTAAGCGTCGGATAGACGAACAAGATGCGGCGTTGGAACCGTGGCAACGACGCAGTCGCAACAACACAGGCCTCGGTTGATAGTAGTGGAATGATAATTATATCAATTAATGAGATAGTTTTTAAAAACATTATTGAAAATGTATCAAAATGTAAATTTCATATTTATTAAGTTGATTCTTTTTATAAAATTTCCAAAAAAGAAGAATAAATGTTAGGATATCTTCAGACTAAAATGATTCAAGCCCAACCTGGTCCGACTAAAAAATTGAGTAGGCTTCACATGCAGGGTCTAAGTCCGAGCCCATGGGCTTAGCTAATGAGTCTAAACACATCCCAAGGCCTAGCACTCAGTCAACTACCATCCTAGTTGTAGAGAAACTTCTCATGTGTTGACTTGGGATTGTAGACTAACTTTTGGTGTGCTGACCTGGGAAAATAAAGAACTACAAAACAGAAAATTGGAATACGGTCTAGCCATCTCTTTATGGTCCAATCGGACGGTGATGCATCAATTAGGACCACATCCCACGGGCCTTAAGATGGATGGTTTATGTTTCAAAATTCCAAAATATTAGATAAGCCAAACAGTTAGTATGATCCATGGAGACTATGTATATGAAACAGATCATTGTAGTGCAACCAGACTATCTATATGGATCCTTACTCTTGCTCCCATGGTAGACTCCCAGGAGTTTCAACACTCGGTCAAGAGTTCGAGTGTCCATAGGTGGTGAAATCCCACTACGGCGTGAGTGTGTGGGGGTGTGTGCGTTAAAAAAAACAAACAAACAAACATGACTATCTATTTAAAACAGATCATTATAGCGCAACCACTACACGAATGGCAAAGTGCATCCATCTGGCTAGCCCCAGGATGGATGGCTCAAGATGCAGAAATCAAAGCTATTAGGCCATTAATTAAACTCATCATCTTTTCTTTTCTTTTTTCCAATTTAACCAAATAAATATTTGAAAGTTAATTATCTTTAGTTTCCACCATCGATTTGATGGTCACCGATCAAATGGATAAGATTGTCTAATGGGTGCCATTATTTACAAATAATCTATTTGTATATGGTTCCAGTAGATGAATAGATCTGATTTATAGATCACTCAGCCACATGTACTTTGAAGAGATGTAAATGGGCCGGGCTCGGGCCTAAAATAAGATATTTGAATAGGCCCGGATCATCGACCGGCCGAAAAACTTTGAATCCAGACTAGACCTACCTCAGATCAGGCCCGTATCCAGGCTAGACCTACCTCAGATCAGGCCCGTTGAACGTGAGTGGATTAGGTACGGCCCGGCCTCACCCAGTACGGTGCGACACTTATCTTGGTTCCCACCTTCATGTATTATATTATACATCTATTTTTCCATATCATTTCTGGTCATGGACTAAAAAATTAAGTAGATCCAATTGTCAGGTGAACCATACAGTAGGAAACAGTGGTAACTATCCATTGATGGGCCACAAAAGTTTTGGATCAAGTTGAGATTTGTGTTTTTCTTTCATCCATATTTATGTGACCTTACTAATGGATTGAATGGAAAATAAACATTATAGAAGCATTATTGTGGGCCTTAGGAAGTTTTTAATAGCAAGTCGTTCAATCAACACTGTTTCCTATAGTATGGTCTACCTGAGATTTGAATCTTCTTAGATTTTTGTCTCATGCCATAAAATGATATGGAAAAAAGGATGGACGAAGTGGATGTATCATAAATACATCAAGGTGGGACTCAAGATGAGGGCCGCACCGTGGTCAGTGAGTCCAGGGCCACAAACGGTCAGCTCGTGTGCCAAACAAGACCATGATTCTTTCTCCTTGCTCTGGAGGGACGCGGAAGTTATTGTTGTCGGAGGCTACGTGGGGCCCACATATATGAAATTAAAAAAATCCACTCCGTCCATCAGTCTTTCAAGATCACAAAAGGACAGAATTCAAAAAATCAGGAAGAGCCAAAACTTATGTGGGTCACACCACACCAAACAGCCGGATCCAAAACTCAGTCTCCAAGAGAGAGACTCGTATAGGATTGGAAGCTGTACTCACACGGGTAAGATAGAGAAGTAGCCTCGCTGCATATGTAGCAAAGATATATAAGAGCATGATCTAAACCGTTCAGATAATCGGAAAAATCATTTGAATATTCTCAAGTGAACAGAATATTGATCCTCTCATCAGTTCAGCTATTAAAATATTTTTAATATAGACCATTTGTCCTTTTTAGAAAATTTTCATTTTGTCATGTCTCCTAACTTTCATTAGACTGGCCTGGCCATTTCTTCATGCATCTTTACGGTGGGCCCCACCTTATGGATGATCTGATCTTGCAAGCACTTCAAGAAAACCCCTTTCTCCATCTCTCTCGCGCGCATCTCCTCAGAACTTATTGAGTCTCTCCCTCCCTCTCCCAAGAGAGAGGGAATGTAGAGAGAGAGAGAGAGAGAGAGAGAGAGAGAGAGAGATTAAGATGACTTGGAAGTAACAAATACAAGAGAGGGAGATTAAGACCACTTGTAATTAAGAAATGTAAGAGAAAAATAAAGTAAGAGAGTTTTGGAGCGAGAATATTGCAAATAGAGAAGATTTGGAAGCCTTTTTATAGGCAAAATATTGTTTTTTTTGCAAAAATTTAAAAAAAAAAAAAAATTTGATGTACCATGGCCAATATGCAATCGCATACATCACATATGCGATCGCATATTTTCGCATATGCAACATATGCGATCGCATATGTGCCAGATCGCATATGCGATCTACATATAGATATGTACATATGCGATCGCACATGACAACTGGCTACACCATGAGATGTATTAAATGAAGTTTTTTTTTTGTCTATTTTGTTATTTGAGTTGTAATTCTTTATGCTTAAGCCAGTTCTTAATAAAATTACCATCTTTCAAAAAATAAAAAATTCCTACTCCTAGCCATAAACAATGGAGTAAATCAAAATATTCCTAGTTATGAACAAATTGAGAGGTGGATATAAAACTATAGATATTCCTACCTGATATGACCAACGATTTGTTGCACAACATGCCAACAACGCAGTGAGCCTAGATCCAATCTCAGGCCTCACCCACAAATGATAAACAGGAAGAAATATAAACTAGAAAGGAATAAAAGCATTCAAACAAACCACAAGACAAGAAATATGTGGAAAAACCCCAAACTAGGGTAAAAAACCACGGATGCAAAATTCCACTATGAAGAGAAACGAAGATTATAAGGCAATATACTAACCTCTCCCTTGGAAGTACAGAGAAAATCCCTTGCCCACACCTTATAATAATTTCTTAATATTCACCTTAACCCTAGAATAGCCCTAGGGACCCCAATTTATAGTTTTGGCAACTTCCCTTTCGCATCCCAGTTGCGAAAGGACTTGCAACACGAAATCCGCGCATGTGACTCCACTTCTCAACACGATTAAGGAATTGAAATAGCCCAGCTGAAAAAAAGAAAAAGAAAGTATACATTAATCTTCTAGTTAGTTTGGTAATTCAGATCAGTAATATATTGTTATATATGAGAAAAGTTAATTTGCACAACAATAGAGCACCAAAATTTACCCAAATATACATTAAAGAAGCATTCTAAAAGCAAGAAATAGATCCAATTAATTGATAATAAGACAAACATCAAGCTACAACATATAAACCATAAGAAGCTCATTCCACCAAGGCCCACAAGGATAGCTACAATGTAGTACATGCAGCTTAGATATTAGTGGCCACCATTGTGAGTTAGATTGTTTCTCAATTATAATTAGATGATAGCCTTTTTTTTGTTCTTTTCCTTATTTCAAGGGCTTTATTGCACTTTATTTATTTTTCTTTTTTTTTTGTTATTTTCTTGATTTCAGGGGCTTTAATCCACTTTTACTTTTTCTATAGCTTATATATACGTTGTGAGAAACCCTATTTTCATTATTATTGAATGAATAGAAATTCGTCTCTTTTGTTTCTCTTTATACAAGAGATTAGGGTTTCAGGATTAGCCCTTGGGTGTTGAGGATTCCACCTTGATTTCAAGTTTCCTTCTTTCTAAGATCTTCAAGGTGCAGGAAAAGGTAAGAATCATCCTCCTTTTCTTTTGATGACAAAAAGACCTATACCTTCTTCATCTCAAACCCCCTCATTCTTCACCCTGTTCCTCTCTGGATATCATCTTTCCCTTGCGAATGGAAAAGATGGATGGTTAGTCAATAGAATCGGATTCAAGCTTAATTGTGGACTGACTTATGCTAGATCTAGGATATCCTCATATCCTGATGTCCTTCATTTTTACTGTTTACGTGATCTTATGCTAAGGGGTACGATCCTGATGGAATAATCTCATCTTTGTGTTGAGATTTACTTAATCCCTTTGATTGAAAATGGTTAGCTAATTGGTATATTTATTTGAATATTCTTTAACCTGATTATACATGCATCTAGGGTTGGGTCATCATATGTCCCTGCATCAAATTTGGTATCAGAGCTCAATTTTAGCGTAGGTCAGTTTATTGTCAATCTGTCTTTGTAGTAAAAAAAAAATCTAAAGAAACCTTTTACCCAAATTTTAAAAATCGTTTAGGTTTCGGGCGCTCCGCCCTGAACCCCAGGCAGGGGCACGCGGCCCCCTGCACCCCCGGTGCATGACCGCTTTGCATATGGGGCATATTTTGTTGAGTTTAGTCAACCCTTTCTTCTAGGTTTTGTTGAGTCCCCATATAAATTTAGGCCATATAGGGTAGTTGTATTGCATTGGTATCATCAGTTTTACCCATTTCTGGTACATAGATTTGAGACTATTCACTTGTCATTCTTGGTATATGCCCAGGCACACGGGTCGTGGGTTTAGTCTCCATTACACCATGGATTTCGATCAATTTACTACGGCTATGGAGGGCCTAAGTATGAGTATGGAATACAGAGTATTGAGTATGGAGTATGAGTACTACCTAAAAAAAATCCAAGCTCAAATAAACCCCACCATAGAAAACAATAGGGACAACATCCCATGTCAATGAAGGGTATGGATTTTCAATATGAAGATACTAAAAAATACATGATAGAGTCAATAGACCATTTATCATAGTTGTCAAAATCCTACTATTTACAATTTGAGTAAAATCTTAGGGCCTATTTGGCCACGTGAATTACGGTGGGTACAGAAGTTTTTGATCTATCTGATATATATATATATGGGAAAAGGTATTATGCACTCGAGCTGATGGGAACGTCCCATGAGGTCAAGCTGTGTGGGCCTCACCATGATGCGTTTCGAACATCTACCCCATCAGTCAGATGCACCATTCCATCGTGGGCCTAGGTCTAAAAAATTAAGTCAATCCGTGACTTGAGTGGGCCACACCACATATAGAAGTTGAGAGGGGCCGTGCACCATTAAAACATTCATAATCATTTTTTGGGTCGTCCGAGATGTGGTTTGCAAATCCAGCCCATCCATTATGTGTGTCCCACTTGGATGAGGGTTCAGACCAAGTTTCAGCAGCATTCAAAACTCAGGTGGGCCCCACCAAGTGTTTTTATATGTTTTTGGCATGTCTTCACATAATTTTAGATGGTATGGCCCACCTGAGTTCCGTATACAGCTGATTTTTGGGATATCCCATAATTTAAAGGGGACCCATCAAATGCACGGTGTTGATGGTCGACACGCATCACGGTGGGGCCCACACAACTCGACCTCATGGGAGCTTATCGTGAGGTCGAGCGCATAGTACCTTTTCCCTGTATATATATATATGGAAAAGGTACTATGCGCTCGAGCTGATGGGAACGTCCCATGAGGTCGAGTTGTGTGGGCCCCACCGTGATGCGTTTTGAACATCTACCTCATCAGTCAAATGCACCATTCCATCGTGGGCCTAGGTCTCAAAAATTAAGTCAATACGTTACTTGTGTGGGCCACACCATATACAGAAGTTAAGAGGGGCTATGCACCATTAAAACATTCATAATCATTTTTTGGGCCCACCGAGATGTGGTTTGAAAATCTAGCGCATCCATTATGTGTGTCCCACTTGGATGAGGGTTCAGACCAAGTTTCAGACGCATGCAAATTTTAGGTGGGCCCCACTAAGTGCTTTTATATGTTTTTGGCATGTCTTCACATGATTTTAGATGGAATGGCCCACCTGAGTTCCATATACGGCTGATTTTTGGGATATCCCATAATTTAAAGGGGACCCATCAAATGCACGATGTTGATGGTCGACACGCATCACGGTGGGGCCCACACAGCTCGACCTCATGGGAGCTTATCGTGAGCTCGAGTGCATAGTACCTTTTCCCATATATATATATATATATATATATATATATATATATATATATATATATATATATATATATAGAGAGAGAGAGAGAGAGAGAGAGAAATGCTCACACACAACTAGTTGGATCATGCATTTTGCTCCAACTAGCTAGCCATTTAATGTTAATAAATGTCGTATTCGGAACATTATTTTAAAAAAGAAAATGACTTACCCACTTTGACCAGACCCACCATGGTGTTAATGGGAAATCCACCCCAATCATCACATGATTCACCTCACGCTGGACCCATGGTCTGAAAATCAGCTTCATCCGTGGTTAAGGTGGACCACGCGACTAAAAACAGAATACGGGAAGAGCTTATTCTCCAAATCGTCTTCCTTGGCATGGCCCAGTTGAATCATATATAGGCATGATTTCTTGGACATCAAGCCTAACTTTTTGTATGGCATATAATGGTTGGAGTGAATTAAGGCCCAACCGGGGGGCCCCGTAAAAATTAAGGGTCAACGCCTTTCTCAATTGTTTCCATTTGGTATGGCCCACTTCATTCACGAATTAGCCTAGATTTTTTTTTGTGAGCCCAACATGGGATTAAACATATAATGATCAGAGCGGATCCCACACACATATCACAGTGGCACTGTTAAAAGATGAAAGGTTGAAATCGGTGAAGCACTTGTTGGTTCCGAGAAAATTGTTACGTTACCGAGAATGGACGGGAGTAGATCAGGTGTTACCCGGGTAACATACCAATAGGTGCTTCCTTAACCGTGGGACCCACTTTGATATATTTGTTGTATATCCACGCCGTCCATCAGTTTTTACAAATCATTTATTGGATGGTCCCAAAAATTAAACAGATCCACCTATCAAGTGAGCCCCACCACAGGAAATAGTGAACATTAAACGCCCATCATTAAAACCTTCCTATGGCCCACCGTAATGTTTATTTTCCATCCAACATCCAGCTTATTCATAAGGTCACACAGACCTGGATTAGGAAAAAAAAAATATCAACGTGATCCAGAACTTCCGTCACCCTAACGAGTTTTCAATGGTGGGGTTTAATCCTCACTGTTTTCTGTGGCGTGGTCTACTTTAGCTTTGGATCTCCCTCAGTTTTGGTCTCATGCCCTAAGACTGTTATGATAAAATAGATGGATGGTGTGGATATAACATATACATCATGGTAAGGACCACGTAGCTTTGCCACGTCAACGCATTGGGCTGTGTGTTCCCCGCCTTGCCGTCCGAATCTTACTCGGAACCAATGCGTACCTTTCATCTTTTGATGTGGCCCACCATGATGTTTACATGAGATTCACTCCTTTCATTATATGTATAATTTCATATTAGACCTAGAGCCAAGAAATCAAGCTAATCTGTAATTCAAGTGGACCATAGGAAGGGAAACAATTTGGAGGATAAGCTTTTTCAGGGCGCTATTTTCTACCGTGTGGTCCACTTTATTTATGGATGCATCTGATTTTTTGCCCCTATGACCATTATGGGGCGACTCATCTGATGGTTGGTGTGGATTTCATCTTAACTCCACCGTGGGTCCCACCCAAGCCATCAAGTCCTTTTCCTCTGGGAAACAACTTTCCCCAAAACAAATTTATTAGCATTAATTACGCAACTAGTTGGACGGTCCAACTAGTTGTGTGTGAGCATTACTCTATATATATATATATATATATATATATATATATATATATATATATATATATATATTCATAATATTAATATTATAATATAAATACTTCTTTTTACAGGCCAGCATCCAGGCGTCTTCTGCTGCTAGACAACAGTCCAGCAGCATACAACAAATGGGTGGCTTAGATGATTGCGATGGTCTGCATCCAGTGGCGTCCATGCACACGTGGTCCCCTGATATTTGTGTTCTCCTTCGTCCAGGCCCACATCTGGACAGTGAGGATGGAACATATCCATCATGGTGGGCCTGAAGATGGACGACATGGCCATAAAATACATACATCATGAGTTGTAATGCCCTAAAAATCGGGGGTCGAGTAGCAACTCAACTCCCGAGTTCCAAAACATCACTTACGCAACATATATGCTTATGATTGAATGTTGTCCGTGTTAGTGCGTTAATCATGAGTGGGATTATACCAAAACAGTAGTTCATACTCCAGATCAATTAATATAACGCAAGCAGAAGACTAAAAGATGTTTGTATAGACGTGTATGAGCCAAAAGTTCACGATCGGTCTCCAGAGTATGAATACATCACTGAGTCACCATATACATGTAATAGTTCAAAAATCAAAATATCAAAAAAACAGTTCAACTACAATGATAAGCCCTGTAGCCCCGTCGATCCGGACTGCCTAAGCAAAACCGCCGGAGAACTGCATATACGAGAACTCGTCCTAATCGTCATAGTAATCAGGCTCTGCCTCCTGAGTCGCATCGTCATCTGCAACTAAGACAGAGTCTGGTGGGTGTTCAGAACACCGTCCCAGAACGTGAGAGTGAATGATCAACTCAGTGGAATCATAGAGCAAAGGTTAACATGTTATCAATTCAGTCAAGCAGTAATGATAAAGCAAACATATTAGACATTCCTAGATACTCTTATTAATGCAAGGATGAAATGTATTTATGATGCATGCCCTCGCCTACACTCCCTCGTGCGACACCATCTTACGGTCGCGGCATGCTTTCTTCCCTCTGTGCTCTTCAACCAGAGGCACATGCAGTGCGATGTTATGATCGTGATTACCGAGTTCTTATTAGTCCTTTTCATACAGCAGGATTGGGAAACTAAGGTACCTCCCTTATGTCATTCCCCAAACAATGATCCATTCTAGGGTCGTCAGTCCTAGGAAATCTCATACGATGTTGCGATTCTAGGTCGCTGCAAAGGGCTCATCACGTAATCAATGCAGGCCTAGTTTTTACTCTTATTGCTACGGAAGGGTTGTCACCTCCACGTAGACTCAGAGTATGCTCGAGGTCACTACAAAAGGCTCGTCACCTTATCAGTGTAGGCCGACAGTTTGAATACAGTGTCCCATACCACCGTATTCGGTTCACGAGGTAGTGTTGCTCATTGGTCACTATGGGTGGACTCGTCGTCCCAACGTAAGCTGACAGCTCGACCACAGTGTCCCATACCACCATCTCCGGCTCATGTGTCTTAGCGGATCGAGGTACCAAGGTTAAACAGGATTTCACCGGTGAGTTTGGTACCTTAGGTTCAGGCAGTAGCGTTCATACATGGTGAACATACATCGGGTCAATCGGGCTACTTGACGAGCTCGACTAGCCCGAGCGCACGACAAGTTGAACGACATGAAGTGCGTAAGCACTCCGCGTGGCCTAACCACTATCGCCAACCGAAGTAAGGCTCGGGTTCACCGAATACATCCAATGCGGCAAAAACAATCTCAGCCACCAAAGCAGGGCCTATTACCAATTGCCTGGACTATATCATAGTCCCAAACTCATCCAATTTCAACAAGTAATCATATAAGACAACAAAAGCAGTAATGAACAAATAATTCAATTCTTATAATTACATGAGCATGTTGTGAAGTGCAACCCAAATATGATTTCACACACATTCATTTTGTAAACAAAACAGACATCATAACATAATGTATAGGGAGGAAATCATACACATAATTAAGGTAGCCGAGACTCACATCTCAACCCTCATACAAGGTACTCCTTAGTAACGACTAGCTCAGTCAAACATTTCTACAAACACTTAGACTACATGCATCATCATACATGATGTATGTTGATCACACATGTATTAGGCCAATTCCTTTTGCTAAGGGGTTGCCCCGTATAGCACACGCATATACCCAAGGTGGAGAATCATGACATGCATGAATCCGGGTTTCATATTCGTTTAATCATTTCCACAAACACGTGAGCTACACACTTTAACATATAAAGCGTATGTTGGCTGTGGCGTGATTTAGGGCAAGTCCTTTCACTAAGGAGTTGTCGCATATATAACAAGCATATAATTGCGACAAATAATCATGTTAGGCACAAATCCAAATTCCACACGTATTCAAACATTTCAATACATACATAGAATACACTATATTCAACATAGCTCATATATAACTGTAAAGCGAAACAAACGACACCTTTTGCATGTGAAATAACACCTACATCAAGAATAAATCATTAACCGACATTGAAAGCCTTGAAAACCATAATCTATACGTCTATAGTCCGCACCTTACACCGATAAACGCGTAACGGAGTCGTTTTAAACACATAGTCTTTGTCACCGGCAGAATGACAACCTATAGCATAAACTAGGTTAGTTATTTCATCATTTCACTATTTAAAACCCTAGAACGGATTAGGGTTAGGTTTTCTTATCTAAGAATGAAGTCAAAATCGCCAGAATAGCGATTTGGTAGTGATGGATAGGCACGTAGAATAGCAGGGACCGAATCCCAGGAGTGACTCCAACTTCTCTCTCACTTTCTCTCTCTTTACTCTCTTCTCTCTCCTAGGGTTTTTCCCAAATTCGTATGGAGTGAATGAGAGAGAGTTTAAGGTCCTTATATAGGCCTAAAACTGATGAAAATGGCCCCAGGGCCAAGGTATACTTAGGTTATGTCCAAAGAGGGTCTATTTCAGCTCAACGGAGCACTTCCGGAGCCCCCCTTGAGCCTAAGGTCGGACTTAAGCTCCCTTATGTTGGATCTAGGTCAAGTTAAGTTTTTAGTCCGATTGGATTTACAGATCAACCGCGGTGGACCAGTTTCCGTTCAACGGTCACCGAAACTCGATCAGGGCCACAAGTACACTGCCATATATGGGAAATTTCTCCTGATCTAAGGGTGTATTTGGGTCAGATTCTGACGGTCTGAATCCTTATATTCGGACCGCAAGTGACAAGTCTCAGATTACTTAAATTTAGATTTTTATTTCTAAGATATCCACGTTTCTCACACACTTCACTCCGGGCTCAAGCGAATAGCTTCGGGACACTATCCGGACTTAATTTCCGAGGTGGTTGTCAAGTCCAGCAAGGCGGTCTTAATTATATAATTTCGTGGTAATCGAACCTTCGACGTGCGATCTAGGTCCGATATGAAGTTTCAATGTGCTCCCGAGAGCAACTGGGTAATGAGATTGATCCTAGATTTCAGGGTAACCTAGCGTCAATGATTCTATAAGTTTTGGTTCTTGCAGATCGTATTTAAAGTGATTCAAGCAGATTTCACACCTAATCTAGTTTAGCACTTAGTTAATTTTGTCTAATTCCTAAAGGATTTGATCCTGAGTGATTTCTGCTTGAGGTGGTACTCGGGTCTTCGTACGGATTTTTTCGAGACGTTACATGAGTGGGCCACAAGATCAAGGAAAAGAGAGAGGGAAGGAGAGACAGAGATCGGGTGTAGCGGAGGGACCCCGCCACTATAGGCCCCTCTAGATTACAACACATACATCAAAATGGGTCCCACTTATAAGTGGGCCCTAAATTTTGAAATCAATGGTGGATCACCCACCTATCGGCCTCCTCCTTTGGCTCCTTGGACTCCTATTGTCACGCCCTAAACCCAGAAATCGGATTCACAGGAATCCCAATCGCCGAATCCACTGCCGACAGCCTCCGTAGTACCCCATTCTCAACTTCCAACGTACATACGCCAGATTCCTATCCTAGGATCCTACAAGGAGATTTTTTTTTACGTACACTTGTTTCATAACAAGCATAACCACAAGTTTACCCAATTCACAAAGGCAACATCATCATCACATATCCACTAATATAAACATTTGAATACAGTGCTGAAAGGGAAATACATATGTCAAAAATTAAAGCTCCAAAAGTCTGTTGTACTCTCTAAGCTCAACACTACTACATCCTGACGCCGCCTGCACGCATCTATCGTGCATAAGCTTACAGAAAACTTAGAGGGTGGTGGAAGTGTGTACACATGGAAAGTGTCAAGTATGTAATATAATGTCATAAATCATACAATGGAATAAATGGAAATACTGACAAGATACGATATTAGAGTAAGCGGAATTATACTGGTAAGTCCATGAGTCATACAATATCAGATTACGCAATACAGATCAGCTATACAAATGAGGAGTCAAAGAGAGTCAAATATTAGAAGTCGAGGGTACAATGTAATATGTAAATCCTGCTAAGTCCGTCTAGGCCATATAAGTGCAAAAACATAGTAACCCAAAATGCTAAGTACTGCGGATGCAATATAATATGGGGTCCGAATGAAATGACCATGCTGGAGTGTGAAGTGGGGATGATAGTACATAGTATCGCAGGCTACGGGGTCCACCACAAGGGACTTCTATCCAAACCAGTCCCATACCTAAATTTGGATAGTCAGACTCAATGTGGTAAACTCCTGATCTCAGGTTAGTCGTGCGCCCAACCGAAATCCTACCATGCGAAGGTACACATAACAAATAGTTACGCACCACCAGCCCGAGTGGATAGTGAATGAATGAATATGCAATTCCTGCTCAATAAGTCCACATATCAGTACGGTTACTCTCTAGGAAATCACCAGGGTCTATTACACTTCAAACCAGATTACCACCCCATCGCGCGCAACAAGGTGAGTGGAAGAGACCTCACTATCCGCGTGCCAATATCAGGCTCGGCTCGTCGATAGCGGACCCATTCCTTGAGCTGGTCAGACTCAGCCTAGCATTGTCCCCTCCTCTCGGGCAGGTAAGGTCGTACCCCCTTCCAACCAACCACGACACAGTGGGAGACGCAGCCTAACGGTATATGGCCCGTACGTGCTCATGCATCCACTCTGTCTAGACGTTGGAGCAACCTCTAAAACCAAGAGGGTTCTGGGACTTTCATCCAAGGATATCTATAGCACCCCATGTAGAATAGATTTTCGGTGTCTTATCTGCCCATCCACGATATGCATGTGGAGGCTACAGCCTTGATGTCGCTAGGGCGTACGGTAATCATAATCACACAATGCGAGATGCATGAGTCACACAGTCCAATCATCCATCAATCATGCACATACCGTGCGCTCATGTGGGGCAACTCCGCCCATCAGGGAGTCTCATGTACAACTTGCCCCATGACATATGCAACGGTCAACCATATCTCATATCAAACATGCAGATGATGCGTATGGGCATGTATCATGATGTTATGCTGTCACATACTCATAATCGGTATCAATAACCGGCATCAACAATCAGCCTCGACAATCAGCCTCGACAATGTGAACATTTAACCAACATTGTCCCCAAGGGGTGGTCCACATAAAGCCTAACATATAGTGGACCCATGGCCTCACAAAGGGCCCGATATACAACACCATGGGCCTCACTCAAGAGCTTAATACACATGACGATGGGCCTTTCACATGGGCCTAACGTACATCATAATGGGCTCCATCGCAATGGGCCTCATCACATAGGCCTCATATACATCACATTGGAACTTAAACATGGGCTGAATACACATCACAATGGGCCTCAAATACGGGCCGCATAAACATCACATAAGTCTCGGCAATCGAAATTAGCCTCGACAATCGAAATCGACACTCAGAATCGGCCGCGATTATCGGAATCGATCGATAATCGGAATCGGCAAATTGGTCACGTCAATCGGAATCGGCAATCGGTCATGACAATCGGAATCGATCGATAATCAGAATCAGTAAATCAGTCATGTCAATCCAAATTGGCAATCGGCCGTGATAATCGAAATCGATCGATAATCAGCTTCGACAAATCGGTCACGTCAATCGAAATCGGCAATCGGTCATAACAATCAGAATCGATCGATAATCAGCATCGGCAAATCAGTCACGTCAATCAGAATCGGCAATCGGTCATGAAAATCGGAATCGATCGATAATCAGAATCAACAAATAGGTCACATCAATCAGAATCGGCAAACGGTCATGACAATCGGAATCGATCGATAATCAGAATCGACAAATCGGTCATGATAATCGGAATCGGCAATTGGTCGTGACAATCGGAATCAATCGATAATCAGAATCAGCAATCGGTCATGACAATCGGAATCGATCGATAATCAGCATCAACAAATCACTCACGTCAATCAAAATCGGCAATCGATCATGACAATCGGAATCGATCGATAATCAGAATCAGCAAATCGGTCACGTCAATCAGAATCGGCAATCGGTCATGACAATCAGAATCGATCGATAATCAGCCTTGACAAATCAGTCACGTCAATCAGAATTGGCAATCGGTCGTGACAATCGGAATCGATTAATAATTGAAATCGGTAAATCAGTCACGTCAATCAGAATGGCAATCAATCATGACAATCGGAATCGCTAAGAATGGGCTTAATAAGGCCTAAGGGAAGGTCACAATGAGGGCATTTAACCATCATTGCCCATCAATGTGGACATCTAACCAACATTGCTCCCGAGGAGTGGCCCACATAAGGGATTCATACGCAACGTAACGGCCACACATACATCACATCGGGCCTCGCCCATGGGCCTCAAATACATCACAATGGGCCACAACCCATGGGCCTCGAATACACAATAGGTGGGCCCTACACATGGGTCTCGTATGCATCAAATAGGCCACGTATCTGGGTCTCGAATACATCAAATGGGCCACGACATATGGGCCAAAAACATATCTCACTGGGCCACAACCCATGGGCCTCAGTACATCATAATGGGCCGCAACCCATGGGCCTCAAATACAATAAATGGGCCGCCTCAATGGGCCTATATACACATCAAGTGGGTCGCATCAATGGGCCTCATGTATATCAAATCGGGCCTACCCTTAGGTATTTTTGAGATCCGACCTATTCATAAGTTAACATAGAGATAGATGAAGTGAAAACCAAATATCAGCTTGGGTGGGAACCACTGTGCTCCTAAGAAGTTTTTAAACAGTGGATGTCACTGTACCCCATTATTATTGCAAGTGGTGGGGTTCACTTGAACTTTGGATCTCACTCATTTACCCCATACCAAAAATGATCTCACAAATGGTTGGACAGTTTGGATACCGCACATGCATCATGGCGGGTCCCATAGATAGACGGCGTGGGTGAAACAGGTGGGACCCACGGAGCTTGCCGCCATGTACAACCTGCTGGCGGTGGGGTCCACTTGCTGTCGTACATAGCAGCAATATAGTTGTCGTGTACATGCACGTGCTACTGCTTAAAAGAGGCAGAGGTGGGTCCTACGTAGGGCCCACCCTTATATATACATAAAGTATATATTATAATATATTTAATATATGAGTATATGGCTGCTGCTAGTGCAGCTTTACTGCATTAAAAAGGGAGCAGAGGTGGGTCCCACGTAGGGCCCACCCTCAATACATATAAGGTATTATATTATATTATATTATAATATATAATATTTTAATATAATACAATATATTAATATTATATTAATATACACCTAATGTCCAGGCCCTGGATGGCCTGGATGGATGCGCACTCCAAGGTGGCCCCACACGTGGGGTGGGTCCCACCGTCCAGGGATGGTGGATGTCCCACACACATCACCGTGTGACCCACTTGGATGGACGGCTTGGGACAAGGTGGGTCCCACGGACCCCACTGTCCGATCACACTCACCGTTAGCCACCCTATAAGGGAATCCATGCCAAGACCTCAGCGTTGAAAAGAGGTATCTTTCACTCAGTCTACCACTGGAGCTATGCATCTGGGTGTGTCAGGGAGGGCCCCACACCGACGTGGGTCCCACCATCCCGGGGTGGTGGACGGTTTGGATAGAACACAGGCACTATGGTGTGGCCCCACACGTGGGGTGGAAGGCGTGGATGGGTCCCATGGACCCCACAGTCAACCCACACTACTCTGTTTAGCCCACCCACTGTCAGTCCACACTTCACTGTTAGGACACCCCACATCAGTCCATACTTCACTGTTAGTGCACGTCCAGCGTCCATGGACGCTGGACAGTGTGCGTACAACACAAGCATCATGGTGGGTCCCACATGGACGTGGCCCACCTGATTGGATCACTCTAATATTTGTGTTTCTCCTACATCCAAGCCCACCCAAAGACGGTCAGCAAGGTGGGCCCTACGGATGGGACGGCATGGATCATACATCATAGTGGGGGTCCATAATACATGAGAGAGAGAGAGAGATAGAGAGATCGGCAAGGATGGAAGGGCCCCGCCACTATGGGCCCCTCTTTGATACAAAGCCTACATCAAGGTGGGTCCCATCATAAGTGGGCCCTTACATCACAAAAATATAAAGAAATGGAGATTCAAGATCACCCACCGTCTTCTTCTTGTTCCCTTGGCTTCCTTGGCCTCTTAGCTTTGATTCCAATGGAAGATGATGGAGTTTTGATGGTTGAGATGGGAGATGAGAGGGTGGGAAGTGGGCCACATACAAACTCTCTTAGAGGCTAAAAATGCTTGAACGTGTGATATTTTTGGGTTGCTTGGAAAGTGGTTTGAGAATGAGAGAGAGAGGTTTATAAAGGGAGAGAGAGATGGGTGATGGAGTGATAGATGTGGTGAGTGATGAGTGTGTAAGAAACTTTTGACTTTAAGGATAGATTGTGTAAGAAAGGTATGGGTGGTTAAAAACTTTTTGACTTTTGGGGTTGCTTGGGAATGGGTGAGAGGTGATGGTGTACTTGACATGTACTTGACCCTTGATGGGATTGATTGATGGATTGAGGTGACATGTTGTAGAGATTCTCTTGGGTTTTGCAACGCGCGGTGTTTTCCTCGAACCGAACGCGGGCCTACATCTCCTAGCCTACGTATCGCCTCGGCACGCGAGACGTAGCATCGGAACAGCGGCGACGACACAGTCGCTAAGGTACAAGTCTTGGGTTGAGCCGACTCTGGTTGACGGCATGCGTCTCAGAGTCGCGTGCAAATGTCAGATAAAGGTCGAAGGTTGCCAAAATTCGACAGGGAGGATTGCGGTAACCTACGGAATGGTACAGACTAAGATACGAGTCTTACACCTATGCTCCTTGCCTTCCATTTTAAAAAGGTTGATGGAGAATGAGTGGTTGAGATGGGAGATGAGAAGGTGGGCCACACTTAGTATTGGGAGAGAGCTTAGACGTTGGAAGCTCTCATGGGATTTGGGAATTGCTTAAAGAATGAGAGGGAGAGAGGAATGATGGATTGATATGGGATGGGTGTTGTAAGGAAGGGGATGGAGAGGTAAGGTTTTGTTTGAAATTTGGAAAAAGAGGGATGGGTAGGGAGAGAGAGTGTTGACTTGTGGAAAAAGAGGGAGTGGTCATTTGTACTTGAGATAGGGTGAGGTGGCATTGAGGTATGGTGATGTACTTGACTTGATTTGATGTGACATGTCGTAGAGATTCTCTTAGAATTCGCAACGTGCGGCGTTTCTTAGGAATGAACGTGGGACCACATCTCCTGGCCTAGGTATCGGATTAGTGCACGAGTCGTGGCATTGGAACCACGACGACGGCGTGGTCGCAGGGGTACAAGTTTCGAGTCGAGTCGACTCCAATATACAGGACTCGGCTTAGGATCACGCACAAACTTCGGATACGGGTCGAGGGTTGCCGAAATTCAACTGGAATGACCGCGGAAGCCTACGGAACGGTACAGACTATGATACGGGCCTTACACAAGATGTATGAGGAGCTTACAGGAGATATATAAGGTAACTAAAATCAAATTAATTTTACATTATTTTGTCTCTTTGCTAATTGTGAACCAGTAAGCTTTGACGATGTCATACAAGACAAAAGGTGGAAAGAAGCTATGGATGAAGAAATCAATGCAATCGAGAAAAACAATACATGAGAGTTAACCACTCTACCAAAAAGGTAACAAGCAATTGGAGTCAATAGGGTGTACAAGGAAAAGAAGAATGTGAAAGGAGAAGTTGAAAGATATAAAACAAGATTGGTGGTCAAAGGGTATAAACAATGACGTGGAATCGACTATAATATGTTATTTGCTCTTGTTGCTCACCTAGAAACTATAAGATAGACAATTTCTTTTAAAAAGGTTGATGGAGAATGAGTGGTTGAGATGGGAGATGAGAAGGTGGGCCACACTTAGTATTGGGAGAGAGCTTAGACGTTGGAAGCTCTCATGGGATTTGGGAATTGCTTAAAGAATGAGAGGGAGAGAGGAATGATGGATTGATATGGGATGGGTGTTGTAAGGAAGGGGATGGAGAGGTAAGGTTTTGTTTGAAATTTGGAAAAAGAGGGATGGGTAGGGAGAGAGAGTGTTGACTTGTGGAAAAAGAGGGAGTGGTCATTTGTACTTGAGATAGGGTGAGGTGGCATTGAGGTATGGTGATGTACTTGACTTGATTTGATGTGACATGTCGTAGAGATTCTCTTAGAATTCGCAACGTGCGGCGTTTCTTAGGAATGAACGTGGGACCACATCTCCTGGCCTAGGTATCGGATTAGTGCACGAGTCGTGGCATTGGAACCACGACGACGGCGTGGTCGCAGGGGTACAAGTTTCGAGTCGAGTCGACTCCAATATACAGGACTCGGCTTAGGATCACGCACAAACTTCGGATACGGGTCGAGGGTTGCCGAAATTCAACTGGAATGACCGCGGAAGCCTACGGAACGGTACAGACTATGATACGGGCCTTACACAAGATGTATGAGGAGCTTACAGGAGATATATAAGGTAACTAAAATCAAATTAATTTTACATTATTTTGTCTCTTTGCTAATTGTGAACCAGTAAGCTTTGACGATGTCATACAAGACAAAAGGTGGAAAGAAGCTATGGATGAAGAAATCAATGCAATCGAGAAAAACAATACATGAGAGTTAACCACTCTACCAAAAAGGTAACAAGCAATTGGAGTCAATAGGGTGTACAAGGAAAAGAAGAATGTGAAAGGAGAAGTTGAAAGATATAAAACAAGATTGGTGGTCAAAGGGTATAAACAATGACGTGGAATCGACTATAATATGTTATTTGCTCTTGTTGCTCACCTAGAAACTATAAGATAGACAATTTCTTTAGCCGCACAAAAAAGAATGAAAATATTTCAAATGAATGTGAAATCCACTTTTTTGAATGGATATTTTGAAGAAGATGTTCATGTGGAGCAATCATCGGCTATGTAAAAAAATGCCATAAAAATAATGTTATAAAATTGAAAAAGGCCTTATATGGCTTGAAGCAGGCACCAAAGGCATGTAATAGTAGAATTAATCAATATTTTAAAGAAAATAATTTTATTAAATGCCCATATGAACATGCCATTTATACTAAGGTGAATGAAAATGGAGATATGTGCTTGTTTGCTTATATGTGAAATCCACTTTTCCAAGTATATTTAAGAAGTTCAATGAATCAATGGTTTGAGAATTCGAAATGACAGACATCGGTCTCATATCATACTTTATTAGCATAGAAATGAAGCAAGTTAATGATGGAATCTTTCTCTCTCATGAAGGCTATGCAAGATAAGTTCTCAAGAAATTCAATATGTACAATTGCAAGCCGGTAATTTGTAACACCCCGAATTTCATAACCCGAGTTTAGTACTTGTTTTCCAAAATCTTGAGTGTTAACTTTTAAAGAGAGCCCAAATTTCACCTTATAATAATAATAATTTTTTTTTTTCATTTTTCAAGAATGAGCACTACGACGGAAGAAAAACAAATCAAGCATAAAGGAAAGTTTAAATATGCATACTAAAATATTCAAGTGACTACCCGAAGGCTCATACAAACCAATGTCTCAAGATTAAAAATTTTAAAACAACTAAATAATTAAAGGAAATTTGAATTTAGAGGTGCAAGATCATCAAACTCTTCATGCTCCACACCAGAATCAACCTATACATCATCCAAGTATCCTACACCCATTGAATATGTTTTAATAGCGTCAATGAATATCGTAGTGAGGTATATCCCCCAAGGTTTACCAAAACATCATGATGGTTAAGCATAGTTTGTTAGGAGGAGTCCATGAGGAACATTTCACGATGACCATCATAGTAATAAAATAAAATCATGAGACAAACATACATTACATTAATTAATTTCACAATAATAGTCTTTTTAAAATGCATGAATGCATGCACATGCTCAAAGACCTGGGGATGCTCATATAACTAGCAAAAAGGTCGCCCAATTGGAACTAGCCACCCAAAAAAAATCATGTAATGAAGACACCCAAGACGAACTAGCGTCCCAGAAAAGTACTCTACGATATGCCCAATAAGAACTAAGCACCTAGAAAAGTCCATATGAAAAGGACAACCCATGGTAGATCGAATGCATGAGACGATAACCTAGGATCGCTCGGTAAAATACTCTATGGTACAACCCATAGTGACCCAAGAAACCCCGTGTCTTATATCGACTACCCCGTAAAGTCCGCATGCATTGAAATGTGTGGTTAGCCCAACTGTTATTATTATGATTTACAAATAACTATTTCAAGGAAGCACAAAGGTCACTATGGGGGTTCGTTACCCATCATAGGCCTACAGCTCAGGCATTGTGTCCCATACCACCATCCCCGGCTCATGAGACTCCAACAACTAGGATGTTTAATAGTAATCTCTTCAACTAGTGACCAATCATAGTTCAACAAGTGAAACTTATTATCGCAAGATTATACGAAAATGGTCCATTAAAGCCACATAGGACAACTAGTCCATCAAAGCCACATAAGACAAATAGTCCATCCAAGGATGCGACAAAAATTGATTATCCTAAAAGACAAATAGGCACAAATAATCCATAAGATGGTAGGTCCACCACATAATTTTATTTAATCCATCACACAAATGGCCACTGGTTTGAGGACCTCAAAAAATTCCATCAAGTGATTATAAGTAGCAAAACAAGTCATGTACAATATCGATAATACTTACACATATAAATGGTTCATCTTAAACTAGAATAAAGATATTTGAGATCCATAACATGTTCAAAACTTGAATTTAAATCCAATCATCAATCATTTATTAAGGATTAATCAAATATAAATTAACATTTATCATTATTTCCACTGAATACTATATTAAGTAATTAATAAGATAAATGAATGAAGCTAACTATCATAATGTAGAAAAGCTCGAAGGGTGATCCTCACCTCTCAAGTCTTTTCAACATTTGTTGGAATATGTGCCTACACTTTAGGATCGAATCCTAAGATGAATTGCAAAATTGTACAGTTAGATCCAATTTTACACACTATCTATAGTTAATATCATAACCTAGCTTTTGGATTATTTAGATTTAGAGTTTCGTCTTAGAGTTTTGGTATAGGCTTAGATTTTTAGGATTTGAACTATAATTGATGTATAATTACTCACAATGTTAATAACATGGGTAATTACAAAATAATTATTAACATTATTGATATAATTAATATTAGCTAACATGGTAATATTAATCATTAAGATGGTAATAAATAGTATAATTTACTATTAATAATAATATTTTCAAATGATAAATAAAATACTAATATCTAATCATTGTAATTTTATTTATAATAACTAATATTAGCACAAATAGTCTACCAATAGCTAATTATGTTTTAATAATCATAATAATTATAGTAATAACAATTAATGGTAAATCAAAACAATCTAATTTGGGGAAGAAAAAGTTAACTCACATTAGTCGACTCGATAGTTCGACTCGATGACTCGAATTAGCCCCGAACTTAGTAGAACTTGGTTTGCCTCAATTAATCTTGGTGTAAACTCCATTCAAACGAATCTGATAGCTTTTCTAACTGGGTACAGCTATCACCAGTGGTTCCAGATTGACCCGAACTCAGGCTTGGCTAGGTTTAGGACTCGGTGAGTCAACTTGGTTAGAGTCAACTGACTCGATTCTCCTCCTTCCTCATCTTTTCTTCTCCTTGTTTCCATTTCTTCTTTTCTCCCTTGAGATTCACTTCGAACAGGGCAGCTATGGCTGAAACCAACCAGGCTTGACTCAAAATAACGAGTCAATGAGTCAGCAACCCAGTGACTCAAATGACAACACACTCTCTCTCTCTCTCTCTCTCTCTCTCTCTGATTTCTCCTCTTCCTTCTCCCTATATATATATATATATATATATATATATAGGGAAAAGGTTCTATGCGGTCGAGCTCATGGGAACTTCCCATGAGGTCAAGCTATGTGGGCCCCACCGTGATGTGTATCAAACATCAACACCGTGCATTTGATGGGTCCCCTTTTAATTATGGGATATCTCAAAAACCATCCATATATGGAACTCAGGTGGGCCATTAAAATCATGTGAAGACATACCTAAAACATATAAAAGCACTTGGTGGGGCCCACCTAAAATTTGGATGCGTCTGAAACTTGGTCTGACCCCTCATCCAAGTGGGCACACATAATGGATGGGTTGGATTTGTGAACCACATCTTGGTGGGCCCAACAGATGATTATGAATGTTTTAATGGAGGGTAGCCCCTCTCAACTTCTATATGTAGTGTGGCCCACACAAGTCATGGATTAACTTGATTTTTAAGCCCTGAGCCCACCATGGAATGGTGCATCTGACTGATGGGGTAGATGTTTGACACGCATCATGGTGGGGCCCACACAGCTCGACCTCATGGGAAGTTCCCATGAGCTAGACCTCATAGAACCTTCCCACCCCCCCACCCCCCCCCCCCACACACACACACATATTTATTACACTTATTTTATTTTATTTCAAATTAACGGTTGGATTTGAAAATTTGATGAGTGGTGGGTTGCCCTAGGGAAGTTAGGAATGGACGGTTATCAAAGTGGTTGAAACCCTAAAAATAGATTTTTTCCAATGATGTAACAGTATATTTTGAACATCAACGAATGGATGGTCCGATCAATGAATGAAAAGTATTCTTGTTAGTTAGATTAATGCATGATTGAATTTATAGGCTGATCTTGAGGTGCTTGGGTGCGATATTAGATGCCTAAACAGTTAGATTTAGACCATGGGTTGAATAATCGTTGATGATGTAATCCTACGTTGGGAAGTCAATGGTTAATCAAGGGCAAATTGATCTCGAATCAGAAGGTTAAGATGGACAATTTGTAAGCAATCAAGCGATGCATTAGTTACATATTATATGTTTTCTCACACTGCTTGTGCTAAATTTAATTTAAATGGTAACACCTGAGTACTAAAAAGTACAGGGTGTTACATAAATACACTTGTGGAATGTGGTCTCAAACTGACAAAGTATGATGAAGAAGAAATGTGGATTCTACACTCTTTAAGAGCCTAATTGAAAGTCTTCGATACTTGACGTGCACAAGACCGGACATTCTATATGGAGTTGGGCTAGTAAGCCAGTACATGGAAGAACTAAAATCCTCTCGCATTAAAGCAGTTAAGAGGATTTTTCGATTCGTAAAAGGTACAATGAGTTGTAGTTTACTTTATTCATCATCTCAAGACTTTCGACTTGAAGGTTATTCAGACAGTGATTGTGGAGGAGACATGGATGATAGAAAAAGTACATCAAGTTTTGTATTTTATATGGGAGATATTGTTTTTACATGGCAATCAAAGAAGCAATCAATTGTCACCCTTTCGACAAGCGAAGCTGAATATAAAGTTACATCATCATGAGTATGCCATGCAATTTGGCCCAGGAATCTACTCAAAGATATTCAAATGCATCAGAAGGAGCCTACGAAGATCTTTATCGATAATAAGTCATCCATTGCTTTATCAAAGAATCCCGTATTCTATGAGAGGAGTAAGCATATCAACAATCACTTCCACCTCATCCAAGAGCATCGCTTCTACCTCATCCAAAAGCATGTGAAGAACAAGGAGATTGAGCTTATATTTGTTAAGTCACAATATCAAGTTGTTGACATTTTCACGAAACCCCTCAAAGACAACATCTTTAACAAGTTAATAATTATACTTGGAATGGTTGATGGAAGAAAATTATATATGTTTAAGGGGGTGTTGAGAAATAAATATAATTTTTGTAAATTTATTATAGTGTGGTAAACTAATAATATAAGAATAGAAGTTTCAAGAGAGCCATCTAGAAACTTCATGGTTTAAATTCGTATAGAAAATGACATTGGTAGTTGTGGTAGGTGGAATCTCATTAAATGTAAAGAAATATGTAGAAAGGACCAAGGGCCTATGTATACATGTAAGGGGTCTTCATTATAACACAACAAGTGAAGAATATCAAATAAAAAGAGGTTTTTCTCATCTCCAAGTCCTTCCTCTTGTCCCACTTCTAGCTTGTGTAGAAATCCAAGAGTGTCAAAGGCCTCTTGTAGACACCCCACCTCGAGCCTATAAGGTTGATTGAACATAAACCCCAATTCATACCCTTAACCCAAATCCAAACCTTGATACATACCCTTAACCCTAATCCATATTCTTAACCCCAAGCTAAACCTCAATCCATACCTTGAATCCTATGCCAAACCCGAATCCAAACCCTAAACCATGATCTGAACCCTAATTCAAACCCTAAAACCCTAGAAACCGACCCTAAAACTAAATCCCAAAACCAAACTTTAGGAAAAACCTAACCCATATAATAAACCCTTGAGTCGACCTACTGAGTCAACTTTCTTAATCAGCCTACATAGCCTATCTAGTCAACTCACCTTGTCAAACCAAGTTTATAAACCCATTTTGGCACAAGCCCATTCAAAATCCCAATTCAAAGGAAATAGGAGACAACAAGGTGGCTTCGGAGGGTCAAATATGTCCACATATATGGGAGGAACCTCCCTTCGAAAATAAATAAAAAAGGAAGGACGACTGGCACCCAGGGTGCCGTTCGCCACGGGGCACTGGCCGTACTTTGGCCAGCTACCCACTCATGTGTTGTTGTCCTCCCTGCCTATTTCAAGCATGTGCAAATCTTGGCAATTACTCTAATGCCCCTCTCTTGAGCCAAGATTACACCTTATTCCATCCAAACTAACACATGAGATCTTGCCACATGGCAATCTTAAATCTCAAACATCCAAACCCTTTTTAACCTCAAGCCTTGCAAGAATTACTAGCAAATTACGCTGGAGAGCTATAAATACCTCATTCTCTTCACATTTCAATCATTCAGGAAGCATCCCACATCATACCTTACCAATCTATAACAATCCTTACCCATACACAATCAAGCATCCATCCCACCAAGGAGAGAGAGAGAGAGAGAGAGAGAGAGTCTAGCCTAGGTCTAGCCCTAACACTAGCCTCTTGAGTCGGCCTAAGTTCAATCCAAGCCACTCGATACGATCCTTTCGACACTATCATCGACCCAACCGTTTTTAATCAAGCTGCATCTAACCATAGCATTTGCATAGCGCAACATTCATCTCATCAATCAACATACTTTACACCAAATTGGCTTAGAAGTATGTTCGGAGGCTTACCGACTTAATCAGAACTTGCCCAATAGAAAACTCATCAATTACTTCACATTTTCTCACGAGCATTGTACACATTCATATATGTGAACTGAATCTTAATCCTCAAGAACATACAAATCTTGTGAAGTAAAGACTGTACATCTGTACGGGCAGAGTGGGTGCCTAACACCTTCCCTCTCTATAACTGCAGTCCCTTACTCAGAATCTCTGATTGCAGAACCAAAGAGTCATCTTGGGGCAGGAAATCTTCGAATCCTTATCCTAATGTTTCTATAGGGTCTAGCTGACTATAAACATGAAGACATTGTCTAGTGGCGATTCTAGTCAAACATAATCAACCAATCATAGTGCAAAGTCCTTGAAAGAGGTAACCCATGAAGAAAGTGGCCTCAAGTTGATTTCGGCCGAGGATCCCAACATCCACAGAATGATGACTCCAAGATGGATGTGTTAGCCACACCAGTTGAGACTCGACTAAAAAAATATGATCTTTTCAATCCCTGAGGGTTAGCAGTTCTTAAGCATTTGCATCAGCATTAATCTTTAAAAACCTCAAAATATTAAAAAATATTACGCCTTTGCGAGCCAAGTGCTCTCGAAAAAAACTCACCTTTCACAATATCATTCGAACCAGATCGCAGACAACCATGGCCAACCATGGGGAAGAAATCTAACCCTTCCATGCACTCGATCTCACAAAAGCTCAACCAGCATAACTGCAGCAACTAGAAGTCATGCCAATCATTCAAGAATTGGCGCAAGTAGTCAAAATAATGTAGGAGATGTTCCTATAATTCACGCATGCCAAAGCCACCGCAGTCAGCAACCAAGCTAGCCCATCTCAATAACCACAACAACCAGCTTCAAGGTTCTTTCTAACCTTTAGTTCAAACTAGGCACAATCGTCGAAATCTGCACAGGATTATCGACACTAATCAATACAACCCTCGACCATAGGACACTTTTTTTAATAACCTCCTGCAATTAGGAGTTATAACAATCCTGCAACCAGGATTCTCAATTAATTTTCAGCTAACCTCGCAACTGGGGTTTCAAGTCAATTTCCAAAAGATCATGCAACCAAGATCCCCAGTCAATTTCCAGTACATCCTGTAGCCGTGATTCAATTTCAAGCAACAACAACTTCCCCAACCGGAAGCCTTGGATCAGAGGTCATTGTCAAGTGATCTACAACCACCAGGCAGTGGAAATACCCAACAAGGGGGTCACTTTCCAGCTTTTCAGCCTCACCCTACTAGGAGTGGCTTTCAATTTCAACAATTTCCCACAGACAGGAACACATTCAAGTTGCGACAAGCTCCCCCTAATGGGAGTCATAGGGTCGAAGAAATTGACCACTATGCTGAATAAGAAAAACGACCTCAGCCGCAAGAGACGTCGGTCTCTTAAACAAGCCAAACAAAAATGGAGGACTTGCAGGAGCATCTCCCGATCAACCTATAAAGGTTATCATTCCTCTGTGTTTTCATGACCATGAGTGCTCCCTTTGAAACTTTAAGGATACAATCGAACCCGGTGAATTTGCACCCAAGTGCACCTAGAGATATTAGACTCTTCCTCAAATCAGGAACGTGTCTCACATCAGTCAAGATACACTCTATGTCATCAACATCTTGACGTGCATTGATCCAACACCAACCATGTTACAGGTTGTCATTTCTCATAAACGCTTGGCCACCATCGTACTCACTTTAACTGGTGAACCAACTCCTATGAGGGGTCATATGATACGAACCCCCTGTATCCAAAATCAATTCATCGCTAAAATACCCAGATTTTGATGCGGTTAACATGTCACTACTACTCGCCTCCTCACTAGATTCCACAATCTTAGCCTATCTGGAAGAACTATCTGATTGCTCCTTCCTTGACTTAGGATTCTGACAATCCTTCTTCATGTGTGTTGTTATGCCACAATTCTAACACTTCAACTTGCCTTTGCCCTTGCCATTGGATTTGTATCATGATCGTGAAGATTCATTATCCCGCTCAGAATTTCTCTCCCTCGTAACCAGTGCATCTGTAAAAGCACTCATGTCATCACTTTTCTTTCTCATTGCCTTCGATTGAAGGGCTGAGATAACAGTCTCAATGCTAACGGTGGTCCTATCGATGCACAAAGAGTCTTTAAATGACTCATACAATTCTGTAAGAGAATTCAATAAAATACATGCTTGATCTTCATCCTTCATCGCATCATCCACATCCAATAACTTGTAAATAAGCCAATTGAAGTTACTGCTCTGGGTTTCATCGTCAACCCCCTCAGTCATCTTCAGATGGAACAATCGTATCTTTATATACAAACGATTCTCAAGAAACTACTTTGCATATATGTTTTCTAACTTCACTCATGTATCCATTATAGTCTTCTCTCTTATAATATTGTAAATGACCTCATATGTTAGAAACAATTGGATTGAGATATTGGCCTTTTGATCTAACTTGTTCCACTATTCTTCTCTCATAGTTTTCAATCGTCACTTTCTAATGGGTGCATCTTCCAATCCTTATTGAACTAGAATGCCCTTTATCTTTACCTTTCCATATAGTTCTATAGATTGAATTTTATGTTAGATATCGTAGATACCTTGTCTTTAGATTCAATATGCTTTCCAACGTCTTATCTAATACCACTTGTTGGGACTCATGGAAGCACACAGATAGGAATCAAACAAGATAATCACATTCGTACAAGTAAACCCAACCAGAGAATAATATGAATTTACATTGAAAAACCCTTGCGGGAAAAAATCGCGGCACAAAGCGATAATGCACTATGAAAAAAGAAGTTACAAGAGAAAAAATCTTACAGATCAAAGCTCCAAGAAGAAAAGCCCAAGCCTTTTCCCTTCAAAACCCTCTCAAACCCTTAAGCACTTTTTAGAGAACCCTAATCCCTTGCACTAATCCCGATTACACTCGATATATATACTACCACAATTAGAATAGGAAACAAATTGCGCACTTATGCAGTTCTGTGCGCGCCTTTTATGTGACTTTTGATGACATCGACAACCATTGAGGACCAGTCAATGACATTGAAGAACCCTCAATGCCATCGAGTAGAAACCTCCAAAACTATCAAGCAACCAACAATGATTTTTTTGGATTTTGTCGATGGAATTGAGCATTTGTTGATGGCATCGACATCTACTCAATGGAATCGAGTCGTCTGTTGAGTCATCGACAGACTCTATTACAAATAGATTTAAGACATTAGACAACAATATTGTAGTGTTCGCAGATTGCTTAGATAGCCCATTACAGACATGCATGGTGACATAATGGCGGGACTTGATGGGGCTAGCATGCTAGGCGCTCACCAACCTTTACAACCTTGTGGTGCCTACCCTAATGTATGTGTTTTATCCATGTGGTCCATCCATTTTTTAGGGCTTATTTTAAGACATGAGATCAAAATTGAAGCATATCCAAAGTTTAAGTGGACCCATTATAAGAACATAAGAATTGAACACCTGTTCAAAACTTCTCATGGGCCATTAAATTTTTGGATGAAACTAGTATTTGAAAGAAAACTTCTTGTAAGCCACAGTAGTTTTGGATCAAACTGATCTTAGTACTTTCCACCTTACGAACAAGTTGAATGGCAAATAAACATCACAGTGGTCCTTAAAATAGTTTAGATGATGAATGTTATTATCTCAGCTCACTGTGATGCAGTCCCCTTGCCTTTGAACATGCTTCAGTATTGGCTGATCTCAAAAAAGAGAGGAAAAACCATCAAACAACATTGATAAAATGCATATATCACAATGAGCTCACACGACACGGCGAAGGTGGTGAATGCCCCACCATACAATCTTTGCACCCATATAACCTGACAGGGGCACATGACCCAATACTCTAGATGTGATTCCACATGTTAGGAGTGTGATTTTTTATGACCCAATTACCAAGGATATCCTTGGTGACCAACATTATAAGGCTCACTATGATATTTGTTTTTTAATATACAATGTAAGTAGCTGCAAAGTGCCTCTCTATAACCACATTGTCTTATATTCTCACGCCTCTATAGCCACATTGCCTCACATGCCCGTGCCTTATAACTATGTGTATTTGTTCTGGTGTGAGTATCTGTAGTCCACGAGTTTACCAATCAAATAGTAAGGCACTGAGCAACACCCTAGTTATAAACTCAAGATCTTCTTCTGTCATTTTTAACGCGGGACTATTCCCGAACATAAAATATCTAAGTTTTTAACAAACCTTTTATGTATACTTACTTTTTACATAAAATATTTTTTAATCAAACATTTTCTACAACAGCTGGCACGTGTAATTTGGTCGTTCGATCCACCACTTCTCCTAACTAGATACACGGAGTTTCTTTGTAAAGACTCGTGAACTCCTAGTATTCACATGCAACGGATAAAGTTTTGATGCATGCACTATACCCTATCATGATATGCATACACATCCATATATGTTCGTGACAAACATACAGTCGATCTGAACTATCCAAATTGTGATCTCAGTGGTGTTCTGGGTTTAGTCCAGAAACCACAGTGATGGGATAATCCCATGGGCCGAAACTTGGAAATAACTCAATGAGAATTCTGCAGGAGATATTTTCTTTCCAACCGTCGTTCATTTAAATGAAGAAGGATTTTAAAAAAACAATTCAAACCTCCAATTGGGAATTAGACGCCCCAAATTTTGTAACCAAATAAGATTTTATTTTTTATTTTTTTTTAAAAAAAAAAAAAACAGAGAGAACAAAAGAAAACAAAAACTAAAAATTCAGAGAAAAAGAGAATAAATGGTTATTTTAAAAAACCCAACTACATTACCCAAAATCGTTGCAAAATTCAGAGAATAGATCTGCACACATTCAAATCAGTCCTTGCATTTGGGTTTTAGGAATCCCAGCCATAGATCGAGGCTTCATCAAAACATAGTGAATGGGGAAGGAGATGAAGAGACATGAAGCCCTAGCGCTTTATGCGAAAATGGAATATCCAATAGCGTACCTATATTAAAGCAAGGATAAACGAAAATATTACAACTAGCTGAGAGGGAGGGAGGGATTCTCTATAACCTCTTACTACACTAGCTCATCTCTATAACCTCTTGTGAATCAGATCAACACCATTAACAACCCTGATTCGAGAATTTGCAGATGTAATAAACACTTCTAAATTAGGGATTCGACCATGTAAATCCCTAAAAATGGATTCGACAATGCAAATCCCTAAAAATGGATTCGACATCGCAAATCCCTAATTAGGGATTTGTATTCAACAAAGCATATTCCTAATCAAGTATTTTAAATTTCAAAAAGCAACAACAAGAAGAGAAAAGCATTACATCATACCAGAGAATCTGAGATTCACCAGCAGCAGAAGACCGAACTGCAACAGTGTGCACAAAATATATCCAAAACCCTAGGAAACAAGAGAGTAGCAGATCTAGATACTACGGTGAGATCCCAAAGCAGGTTGCTGCAGCTGGACAGATCCCAAAGCAGCCATGAGAGAGAGAGGAGAGAGAGGAGGAGAGAATCGTGGAGTTGCAGAGAGAGAGAGACGGGTAGGAAATAGGAGAGAGTCGAGCTGGCCGATTATTTTTTTTATATGGTACGATATCCGTCGTTAGGTCTTACATAGCACCGATAAAAGTGTAGTGCAAATGCCATTTATACCCTTTTTTGTTGTAGTGTTTGAATGGTTTTTGATCCAAGCCCCAAAATCAGTGGGCCTACTGTAACGCCCTGAAAATCGGGGGTCGAGTTTAACTCAACTCCCGATTTTCAGGGCGTTACAAGTTGGTATCAAAGCATGATTTTGATTAAACCGGACCTGAGTTATGTTCCCACGATGTATGCTAATGCATTACAACTTAAGAGGGTGCGAGAAAATTATAGAAACAGTCTTAGGTTTTCCCGATTTCGCCATTTGGCGAAGTTCATCGAAAATGAGCGTTTTGATCGAGTTCGTACTCGATCCTGATCGCACGAGTTGATCCCAAATTGCTTCTAGACCGTCTATTGATGTGTCTAGATCACAATACACCTCATTCTAGTAGTTAAACATCTGTAAATTCAAGTGTGTGCCCAAAAATGTTCGAAACTACCCGAAATTGAGTGAATCGGGGTCGGGGGCCTACCCACATCAATCTAGGGGTACCCAGAGTGGGACCCAAGGCTTTTTGGGGCCTAGGGGACTGGAGGACCACGCCCATGGGGCGGGACTTTAAATTTTAAAAAGTTGGTCGGTGAGGCCCTCGCCCGGTCCGCGAGGCCTCGCCGGTTTCTGGGTTGGACCGGGCCCGCGGCTCGGGCCGATCGCCTTTGGTGGTCTTATATACCCCCTGACCTAGCTCCTGTCCTATTTCCATCACCCAAAACCCCACCTCCTTCACAAACCTCCCCTTCAAGCCATTTTCTCTCTCCTAACTTGTTGTTTCTCTTTAAAAACGCCCTTCCAATCGTCCTCCCTGCTGATTTCGACCACAACCTACCCATTCCCATCGTCCACAGCAGTCCTTCTCTCCCTTCCCTCTCTGTTTCTCTCATTTAGACTCCCACACGCCCCTTTGAAACTCAAAAATCGTGTGAGCTTCCTCAGCCACCTGATCTATCCGTTCTCTTTCTTAAATCCCTACCTTTTGGGCCCCTACAACATCTGTTGGGACCCAAGTCCGTGGAGATCCCATATTTTCATCCCCTTCTCTCTTTTTTCCTTCATTTTCCATGGCCCTTTTTGAAGTCAATACGGCCATTTTCTCCATCTCCACAATCCTCTCTCGATGGGCAAGAGAAAGAGTGCCGCTGATGAGGCTCGGCCTAGTCGCCCTACACGATCAAGGCGGCCGAGAGACACCACCGCTAGTTCGAGTTTTGCCCGGGAATTTCGAACGAAGCGGGACCTTGATCCCCGGATCCCTGCCAAATGAGTTCAGTTGGCAGCACTACCTCATGGAATGTATGAGGACCGCAGGGTTCTTTTTGAAGCCTAGGTGGATGGACGGCTCTTCAGGGAATACTACTTATTCGAGCAAGTGGAGGCGGCCCACTGGGGTCTGCTATTGAGGCCAGAGGTCGCGCTAATCCTAGTACTGTCAGAGCCTTCTACGCTAACATTCGTGAGCCTACACTGGAACCTTTGTAATTCCGGCTCTTGGTTGAGGTGGATCTGTTTGTCACTGTTGATGTGAGAGTGATTGCGCAGCTTATGAATATGCCTCTTGGTGACGTACATGCTAGCGAGCAAAATCTGGGGACTGTTCATGAAAAGGATCGTCGCACACGTTACCTTTGTGGTGGCCGACTGGCTGAGTGACAGCCGAACAAAAGCCTGCTAGCATCCCACATGTCAGACGACTTCCGCCTACTACATCATATCTTCACGTACAACCTCTACCCCAGGCACAGTAATCGCAGCGAGTGCACGCGACTCATGGTGGACTTTCTGTACCAAGTGGGGCAGGGGGCGAACTTGTGCGTGCCTACATTCGTGTTACGACAGATCATGAATATTACACGCTCCACCAAGAGCTCTGATTCGCTTCCCTTCGGCCAACTCATATGCAGGATTGCACGGGAGTTTGGCTACAGTCTGGGGGTGGAAAGGCCAGTACCGATTGACCAAATCGACGAAAGTACTCTCCATCAGATGGAACTTGGGGCACGGCGACGACGGGCCCGACATGAGGAGAGTGAGGATGAAATAGAGGGTGAAGAAGAAGAGACTGAGCATGGGAGTGGCGATGAAATAGAAGAAGAAGAAGAGGAACCTGAAGCCCAGGATACAGAGGAGAGTTCACCTCCTGTGGCTCAGGAGCAGGGCACCGATCGGGCTTCCATAGATGCGCGTTTAGCCCGTCTTGAGGAGGGCCAAGCCGCCCTGCAACAGGAAGTCGGGCGGGTCCAAACCAAGCTCAGCAAGGTGTCTCGGACCTTGAAGGCCATCCTGTGCTGCCTACAGGACAAGAATGCTCCTCCTCCATCGCCTGATTCGGATGCCTAGTCATCCAAGCTATTGTTTGTGGTTGTTTTGGTTACCACATTAGGCGGTTTATGCTTTCATGTTTATGTTGTAGTAGTTAGTAGTATGTTTTTAAGTGTTTGATGTTGTGGATGTAATTGGCTCACATGTAATTTCTGTCATGATTCATGTAACTCTGTAGTCCATGTATTATGACAATTTTTGGTAAATGAAAAGCATGTAGCCTCTTTGCTATGAGATGTGTGGTATGCTTAAAGTGCTTGTATAATGTGTTGCTTATCTCACATACGTTGCACCCTATGTTGTATAGGGCATACCGCGGCAGTATACATGGAGCACGGCACACCTCCTTCTTACTGGCTCGATAGACCAGACTCCTTCTGGTAGAGGTGGTCCTACGGACCGAGGGTTAGACTCTGATCAGCCTCCTGCTGGTCCTACTGGTGGACTACCACCTTATACACCCCCGGTTCACGAGCAGAACCGAGCGTCCTCTTCTACGTCGTATGAGCAGCAGGTTGCTCCACCTACTGATAGGATTGAGCAGTTGATGTTGATAATGCATCAGCAGTAGATGTAGCAGCACCAGCAGCTTATGGCCACTATTGCTGAGGCCTTATCTCAGGGTGGGAGTGTGACTCCACCTCTGACATCTACACGTCCTGCTAAGCATACAGAACCTCCTGCTCAGTTTGAGGATGTGCCTCTACCCACACCCGCTGCACCCCATACTGGAGATGTTGGTACTCGTGGCCTACTCGAGCGATTCCAGCGCTTGAGGCCTCCCTCATTCATGGGTTCTCACAGACCCGAGGAGGCTGAGTTTTGGCTAGACCGTATCTCCAAGATGCTACGGATGCTACACTGTACTGACGCAGAGCAGGTCGAGTTGGCCACTTTCATGTTCGAGAGGGAGGCCAGTCTGTGGTGGGACAGTGTGCTGCGGTCTATCGCAGCAGACTATGTGTAGACTTGGGCAGCATTTGAGTTCCGGTTCCACGAGAAGTATTACCCGTAGACATACAATCACAAGCGGGAGGATGAGTTTTTACGCCTCAGGCAGGGAGGTATGATTGTTGCTGAGTACGAGCACCGCTTCACGGAGTTAGGCCGCTTTGTCCCGACCATCCTGGTTGATGAGCAGATGCGGATGTGTCATTTTTCTGGGGGTTTGCGACCTGATATACGGTCGAAGATGTGTTGTATTAGTATACCTTCTTACGCGGAGCTGGTTCACATGTCTATGATGGCTGAGCAGGATGTGGACTGTTTGACGCGCTCCTGTGGTGCTATGGTTACGAGGCCACAACCAGATGTTCAGAGCAGGTCTTTCCTAGGCAAGAGGCCTCGTGCTGACTCACCTCCCAGGATCGCAGCTCCAGTGGCTCCGATGAGGCGCCCTATTGTGACCTATACGTACTGCGGGAAATAGGGTCATCCTGTTGGGAGTTGTTTCACGCAGATGAAGGATAGTGGGTTCTCTCCGCCGTAGATGCTTTATCGATTCCACCTCTACAGACTGCCCCTGCTCATCCTTGCTTCCGACCTCTTGTATCATGCTTCAGGCCGCCTCAACGGCCCTTGGTTCTACAGCCGAACCGTCAGCAGAAGGCTCGAGTACATACGCTTGTTGCTGAGGCACCTGAGACGTCGATTACGGCCCCAACGGCTTTTGAGGGTACGGCTCACATTCACGGTACTTTCGTTTCCTTATTCGTGGACACTGGGTCCACTACTTCTATTATTTCTTATGGGGCAGTTAAGCGTCTAGCTTTACGTACTACTCCCACGAAGGGAATGAGACTCACTACGGCCACTGGGACTTTCTCGGATGTCGCAAGGATATGTGAGGGTTGCTCCGTGGATTTGGGTAGCAGGACAGTGCTCGTCGACCTCATTGTTGCTCCGCTATGGCACTACGACGTTATCCTCGGTATGAACTGGCTCACTAAGATGAGGGCAGAGATAGATTGTGATACTCGGGTTGTGACGGCCTATGGATCTGACGGCATAGCTTTCACGTTTCCAGTGCAGGTCAGTTGGCCCTGCCGTGTTGAGTGTTATACTGCTTTATTAGCGCCGATCGACGGTCTGGCAATAGAAGATACGCTGGTAGTTCGGGAGTTTACAGATGTGTTTAGGACGATTCCTAGTTTGCCTCCTCGGCCCGAGATCGATTTCACCATTGATCTTACGTCTGGTGCGACACCTATCTCATTGCCGACTTATCGTATGCCTCCATGTGAGATGGAGGAACTGTGAAGGCAGATTGACGAGCTAGTAGAGAAGGGTTTCATACGACCTAGTGTGTCTCCTTGGGGAGCACCTGTACTATTTGTGAAGAAGAAGGACGGGTCGCTACGGTTATGTATTGATTACCGTAGGTTGAACCAGGTCACGGTGAAGAACAAGTATCCTTTACCCATGATAGATGATCTGTTTGATCAGTTGAAGGGGGCGACGTATTTTTCGAAGATTGATCTGTAGTCAGGGTATCATCAGCTGCGCGTCAGAGATGAGGACATATAGAAGACGGCTTTCAGGACATGCTTTGGGCACTATGAGTTTCTAGTGATGTCGTTCGGTCTTACGAACGCACCGGCCGTGTTCATGGACCTGATGAACCGGGTACTTCAGCCATTCCTATACCGATTCGTCATCGTCTTTATCGATGACATTCCGATATACTCTACGAGTCGGGAGGAGCATGAGGAGCACCTGAGAGCAGTGATGGATACGTTGAAGAAGAATCAGTTGTTCAGGCAGTATAAGAGTGCGACTTCTGGCAGGAGGAAGTCAAGTTCCTCGGACATGTGGTGTCCAAGGATGGGATGGCAGTAGACCTTGCTAAGGTAGCCGTGGTTCAGGATTAGCAGCAGCCTGGCTCAGTTACCGAGGTGAGGAGTTTCCTTGGTTTGGCAGGGTATTATAGGCGCTTCATTCGGGATTTCTCGAAGATTGTCAGGCCGCTGTCTCAGTTGACACGGAAGGATCTGAAGTTCGCCTGGAATAAGAAGGCGGAAGCAGCTTTCAAAGAGCTGAAGGACAGGTTGACGTCCGCCCCCGTGCTAGTATTGCCAGAGCAAGGGGTAAAGTACACGATATACACTGACGCGTCTCACGTTGGTTTGGGTTGTGTTCTTATGCAGAACGACAGGGTGATTGCGTATGCCTTGAGACAATTAAGGAAGCACGAGGAGAATTACCCTACACACGACCTTGAGTTGGCAGTTGTCATCTTTGCATTGAAGCTCTGGAGACATTACCTCTACGGAGAGGAGTTCGAGCTTTCTGCCACCACAAGAGCCTTAAGTATATATTCACGCAGCGAGACTTGAATATGAGACAATACCGATGGATGGAGACCTTGAAGGACTTCAAGTTCAAGGTTTCCTACCATCCGGGCAAGGCGAACCTTGTGGCAGATGCATTGAGCAGCAAGAAGGCTATAGCATTTGCGGATCCGTTAATGATAGCAGAGTGGGACATGGTTGAGTTCATGCGGGACTTCGAGCAGAGACTCACTGTAGAGGAGCCATTTGAGTGTGTTGCGCACGTTCGGGTGCGACCACTTGTTGATGACAGGATCGTTGAGGCCCAGAAGGGCGATGTACGGTTGTCTGAGCTTCGAGAGCAAGCTAACGACGCCAAGGACTCCGAGTGGAGAGTTGATTCAGATGGGGGTCTACGTTTCCGTGGCCGCCTATGCGTTCCTGACATACTTGACTTGAGACATGAGCTTCTTGAGTCTGTCCATAACTCGAAGCTTGCGATGCATCCTGGTAGCACGAAGATGTACCGGATATGAGACGGTCGTATTAGTGGGATAACATGAAAGCCCACATCGCTGAGTTCGTTTCTCGTTGTCTGACGTGCCAGCCGGTCAAGGCAGAACATCGCCGACCTCCTGGAATGCTTCAGCCCATGCCCATAGCAGAGTGGAAGTGGGACTTCATCTCCATGGATTTCATATCAGGGTTGCCGAAGACGAGGAAGGGACACGATTCCATTTGGGTGATTGTGGACCGGTTGACCAAATCGGCCTATTTCCTCCCTATCAAAGTCACGAACTCTGCAGACGAGCTGGCTAGATTGTACATCAGAGAGATCGTCCGTCTGCATGGAGTTCCTTTAGAGATCGTGTCGGACAGAGACACTCGGTTCACATCTATCTTCTGAACTCGTATCCAGGAAGCGATGAGTGTGAAGTTGAAGTTTAGTATAGCGTTTCATCCTCAGACTGATGGGCAGACAAAGCGGGTGAATCAGATTCTGGAGGATATGTTGCGAGCATGTGTGTTGGACTTCAAGGACAGTTGGGATGACTGTCTTCCTTATGCAGAGTTCGCCTACAATAACAGCTTCCAGGCGAGTATTGGTATGGCGCCATATGAGGCCCTGTATGGTCGTCCTTGCAGAGCACCGCATTGTTGGGTTGAGGTTGGCGAGCGTAGCTTGATTGGCCCAGAGTTGGTTCAGGCGACCACAGAGAAGGTCGACATTATCAGGCGTCGACTTCTTACAGCGCAGAGCCGGCAGAAGAGTTACGCCGATTCGAGGCGACGACCACTTGAGTTCAAGGGCGGTGATCATGTATTCCTCCGAGTTTCCCCTATGAAGGGAGTCCTTCGGTTCGGAAAGAAGGGGAAGCTCACACCGAGGTTTATCAGTCCGTTTCAGATACTGGATCGAGTGGGTGCTGTGGCTTATCGTCACGCTTTGCCCACACCGCTTGCAGCTGTACACAACGTATTTCATGTATCTATGCTAAAGAAGTACGTTCCTGATCCTTCACATATCATCAGATGGAAGCAGGTACAGCTGAGAGAGGATGCTACGTATAAGCTGCGCCCGACGCGTATACTTGACAGGAAGGAGCAGGTACTGCGTAGCAAGGTCATTCCACTTGTGAAGATACTATGGACGCATCATTCAGAAGAGGAGGCTACGTGGGAGACAGAGGCCGAGGTCAGAAAAACTACCCTCAGATACTCGAGGAATACGAAAAGGTACAAATTTCGATGACGAAATTTTTATTTAAGGGGGGTAGATTGTAACGACTCAAAAATTTCCGTACAATGGCTCGAGTATCACCTCGACCAGAAATCACTTAGGATTAAATCCTTTAGAAATTTGACAGAGTAAACTAAGTGTTAAACTAGATTAGCCATGAAATCCGTTTGAATCGCTTTAAATACGATCTACAAGACCCAAAACTTGTAGAATCATTGACGCTAGGTTACCCTAAAGTCTAGGATCAAACTCATTACCCGACTGCTCTCGGGAGCACTTGAAACTCCGTATCAGGTCTGGACTGCACATCGGGAGTCCAATAAATGAGGTTAAGGACTTAGGACTGCCTCGCTGGGCTTGACAACCATCTCGGAAATCAAATCCAGACAGTGTCCCACGGCTATTCGCTTGAGTCCAGAGCGAGGGAGTGTGAAAACACTTGTTTTCTTTCCAAAATAAATATCTGGAATAGTAATCTGAGACTTGTTACTTGCGGTCAATTTATAAGCAACCAGACCGTCAGAATCTGACCCAAATATACCCTCGGGTCAGGAAAAATTTCATAAACATTTACATGTACTTGGAATTTCGGATCGAGACTCGCTGACCGTTGAACTGAAACTGGTCCGCCACACGCGATCTGGGTATCCGACTGAAACGAAAACTTAACTTTACCTGGATCTAGGGTTAGTGAGCTTAAGTCCGACCTTTGGCTCAAGGAGGCCCGCCAGAAGTCCTCCATTGAGCTGAAACAAAGCCGCTTTGGTTATAACCTAAGTATACCTTGTCCACAAGTCTATTTCAGAGAGATTTTAGGCTATATAAGGACCTTAGAACACCCTCTCTCACAACCATACGAATTTGAGAAAAACCCTAGAGAGAGAAGTAAGAAAAGAGAGAGAAAGAGTGAGAGAAGTGGGAGAATCTCCCTGTTACTGTTTCCTGCCCCTACCCTAGCTCCACCACTCCGTTCTTGCTGCTTTCCCGGCGATACCGACTTCGTTTTAAGGTAAGAAACCCTAACCCTAAATCTGTTTTGGGGTGTGTTGGTTGTAGGTTATGAAATAGTTAACCTATTTCATTCTTTAGGCTACCAAACTGCCAAATACGGAAGCTTGGCAAACCTAGCTGATCCATTACGATTCTACGGTATAAGGTGAAGACTTTAGGTGTATAGGTTACGGTTTTCAACGCTTTCAATGTCAGATAATGATAAATTCATGATCTGCATGCAATTGCACATGTACAAAGTGCTTTCTGTTTTCTGTTTTGATTAAAGATGTAGATTATGGAATTTTACATATTCTAGGTATTCGTAGAAAATACCGTATACGTATAAATTTTGAAAAAGTGTTTGACATGATTATTTGTTGTATGAATATACGATATATGGATAAAATACTTATTTGGCGAAAGGGTTCGCCCAAATACATGTTTTACTAATATACACTATGTATGTAGAAATACTGTATTGTAGAAAGTACCGTATACATATATATTTTAGAGATGTGTTTGTCATGATTATTTGTTGTATAAATATATTATATATGTGTAAAATACTTGCTTGGCGAAAGGATTCGCCCTAATACATGTTTACTAACATACACTAAGTATGTTGAAATAGTGTATGCTAAGTGTTTGTGAAAATGCTTGTGTGAGTAAGTGTTTGGATGTTGATGCCTTAGGAGAGTGTTGAGATGGGATTCTCAACTACTTTAGAGACATGTATGATTTCCTCCATGAGGATGTTTACTTAAACCGCTTACTTGTGAAATATATGTGTTTGTATTCCTACTTATGTAGTGCTTTATAACATGCGTTATAACATGCTTTATGACATGCTTACTAACATACTTGAATTACTTTGTTTATTATGCTTTACTCCACATGCTATGAACAAGGATTGATTGAGTTTGGGACAATGTCTATAGTCCAGACAATCGGTACTAGACTTGAGTTCGTGGTTGAGATTCATGTCGCCACGTAAGATGTGTTTGACGAACCCGAGTCGTACGTTAGTTGGCGACAGTGGTTAGGCCATGCGAAGTGCTTATGCACTTCATGTCATCCAATTGATTGTGCGCTCGAGCTAGTCAGGCTCGTCAAGTAACCCGATATGTCTAATGTATGTTCACCATGTTTGGTTGCTACTGCTTGAACCTAGGGTACCAAACTTACCAGTGGAATCCCGTTAACCATGGTACCTTGATCCGCTAAGACTCATGAGCCGGGCATGGTGGTATGGGACACCGTGGTCGAGTTGTCGGCCTACGCTGGGGCCACGTGCCTCCCCGTAATGACCAGTGAGCAACCAGACTCGTGAGCCGATTATGGTGATATGGGACATTATATTCGTGCTGTCGACCTACATTGATAAGGTGATGGGGGAGCGGTGTAACCTTTGTGCGTAACAGCCTTGGTAGCCCTTTATAGTGACCTCGAGCATACTCTGAATTTGCGGTGAGGCGACGAGTTTTGCCGCAGTGTAGAGAGTATGAACTAGGCCTATTTCTGTATAGTGATGAATCGTTAAAGAGGTGATGGGGGAGTGGTGTAACCTTTGTGCGTAACAGCCCTGGCAGCCTTTGCAGTGACCTAAAAAACACACCATCGTCTGAGATTAACTAGGACTGACGACCCTAGAATGGATCATGTTTGGGAATGATACAAGGGAGGTACCTTAGTTTCTCAATCCTGCTGTTTGAAATGGACTAATAAAAACTCAGTAATCATGCTCATCATGCATTGCATATGCCTGGAAGATGTGGAGCACTGAGGGATGAAAGCATGCCACGAACGTAAGATGGTGTCGCACGAGGGAGGGTGCGGTGAGGGCATCCATCATGACTGCATTCATACTTGCATTAATAAGAGTAGTTAGGAGTGTTTGATTTTACTGCTTTATCATTACTGCTTGACTGTATTGATAACATGTTAACCTATGCTTTACTGTTCCACTGAGTTAGCTACTCACTCCCACGTTACGGGACAGTGTTGCGCACACCAACCAGACTTTGTCTCAGGTTTAGATGAGCTGACGACTCAGGAGGCTGAGCCGGACTATGACGAGGACCAGGACGAGTTCTCATTTATGCAGTATTCTGGCGGCTTCGACTAGACTGTCGGATCGACGGGATTTGCTAGGATTACATCCTTAGATGTATTTTTGACTTTTTGAACATAAAATAGATATATGTATATGGTGACTCAGATGAGTTCATACTCTGGAGAATGAAATGATTTTGTTTCTTTTACTTACATATATATACAGTTCAGTCTTCCGCTTGCCTTTATACAATTGATCTGGAGTATGAATTACTGTTTTGGTATAATCTCACTCATGTTTATTGCTCTAACATAGACAACATTTAATCATCATTATTTATGTTGCATAAGTGATGCATTGGAACTCGGGAGTTGAGTTATACTCGACCCCCGATTTTCAGGGCGTTACACCTACACTTTAGACTGTCTGGATTGAATTATTCATTCTACATGTACATATGGGTCGATGAATGTGAATAGTCGTTTGTACTCCGTCAGACTATGGTATAATTCCTGGGGTTTGAACTTTGAGAAATTTGGGACTGTGGACCCCACCTTTTATCCAGCTGTTTTTATGAAACAACACAAACTTAGTTTGGGAACCTAGACCTGCTCGTACATACAGCGAATTTGAGGACGAAAATACCCCTCCTTTCACGAAAACGGATTGGGTACTCCCCCTGCCACCAGCAAATGGCGGATGATCGGTGGTCTATGGGCCCCACCATGATGTATGCTTTTCATCCATGCCGTCCATATATTTTTCCACATCATTTTATGATACGAGACCAAAAATGAGGTATATACAAATCTCAACTGTACCACATTACAGGAAACAGTGTTAAATGAGCGTCAAGCATTAGCAACCTTTATGGGGCCCACTGTGATGTTTGTGAGAAATCCTCCCCGTCTAAGTTCATTCATAAGGTCACAAAAACCTGGATGAAGAGGAAAAACAAATTTCTTAATGATCCAAAACTTCTGTAACCCCTAAAAGGGTTTCAATGGTAGACGTTCAATTCCCCACTACCTTTTACAGTGTGGTCAACTTGATAGTTAGATCTATCTTATTTTTCGTCTCAAGCCTTAATATGAGCTCGCTAAATAGATGGACTGTTTGAATATAACACAGACCTCATGATGGGACCCACAAAAGCAACACAGCAAAAAAAAAAAAAAAAAACACAGACGGCCGCTTGTGCAATTTGCTACGGTTATGGCTATGGTTATAATCCGTAACCACAGTGTATCGAAAACTGCAGGATTTTTTAGGCAAACTCACTGGACAGTTATGGACTTTTTCGATAATATCGAACGACCTTCGATGTATCGAAGCTACAGTTATAATCCGTAGCTATAGGGTCCCACTGACCCTATTTCACTATCTTCTATTTTTTGTTGTAATCCCCAAGGCATTTTGTGGGTCCCATTATGAGGTATGTGTTATATCCAAACCGTCCATCTATTTGACGAGCTCATATTAAGGCTTGAGACGAAAAATAAGACAGATCTAGTTATCATGTGGACCACACTATAAAAGGCAGTGGAGGATTGAATGTCTACTATTGAAACCCTTTTAGGGGTCATATAAGTTTTGGATCATTATGAAATTTGTTTTTCCTCTTCATCCAGGTCTTTGTGACCTTATGAATAGATTGGATGGAAAATATATGTTATGGTGGGCCCTATAAAATTTTTAATAGTGAAAATCAATTTTCCCACTGCCCTTTGTGGTGTGGTCCAATTGATCTTTGGATATGATTTTATTTTTTTTATAATGATCTCGAAATATGGATGAATGTTGTGGATATATAAATACATAATTGTGGGGCCCATGTAACTTTGATCTCCTTTAAGCGGGGTGAACATGAAAATTGAGCGGGGCAAATTAGAAATTTAGCGGGGCAAACATGAAATTGAGCGGGGCAAACTAGAAATTGAGCGGGGCAAACTGAAAATTGAGCGAGGCAAACATGAATTGAACGGGGCAAACTGAAAATTGAGTGGGGCAAACTAGAAATTGAGCGGGGCAAACATGAAATTGAGCTGGGCAAACTAGAAATTGAGCGAGGCAAATTGAAAATTGAGTGGGGCAAACTAGAAATTGAGCAGGGCATACTAGAAATTGAGTGGGACAAATATGAAATTGAGCGGGCCAAATTACAAATTTAACATGGTAAACTAGAAATTGAGCAGGGCAAAAATGAAATTGAGTGGGGCAACTAGAAATTAAGCGGGGCAAACATGAAATTCAGCAGGGCATGCTTCAAATTGATGGCTCATGTTTGCCCCGTTAAAATGAAATTGATGGCTCATTTTAAGGCATGCTTTAAAAAATAAAGTAGATCCAGGCCCAAGCTGCGGAGCTGGAAGTGGCTGCGACAACCTATGTCGAGGTCGAGACCTTACAGATGGCCCTGAGGGTCTCCCTCTCCTCTTTGTTAATTCAGGTTTCTTTATTGTTGTTTTGATTTCTTATAGCTCCATGCTATTTCACTTTTTCCCTTCAATTTGAACACTAAAAGGAAACAATTTGTTTGTCTCACATCTGATAACTTTTCAACATAAGAGAGATGTTTAGTTCATAAAATTGGTTCTTCCATTGACTATCTGAAAATGATGTCTGAAAAGTTTCTATTCCCTCACTTACAGGTCAATTAAACATCCATTCCTTGCTAATAATGGCAGTTTGCCCCGCTGAATGCAAACGATTGCACAAGCAGAGAGAATGCAAACGATTTTCTACGTCTTGTCCTATAAGTGAAAAGCCACCCAATTTTCAAGAGTATATTAGGTGCACCCCAGCCTCACCCAGAGTGATGCAACCCTTACCATTACGCATTTTTACAAACACCTGAACTGCAACTTCAAAAACCCGCTGTTTTACAAACAAAGACAATGGTTTTACAGGTGTTTTATCAAACACCTTCTAAGTAACTTAAAAACCAAAAAAAAAAAAAAAAAGAAGAGAGAAAAAACAAGTTTTGTTTAATGTACATGTTTGCCCCGCTTAATTTTTAGTTTGCCCTGCTCAATTTCTCGTTGGCCCCACTCAATTTCATGTTTGCCCCGCTCAATTTAATGTTTGTCTAGCTGAATTTCTAGTTTGCCCCTCTCAATTTCTAGCTTCCCCGTTTAATTTCACGTTTGCCCCGCTCAATTTTTGGTTTGCCCTGCTCAATTTCTAGTTTGCCCCGCTTAATTTTCAGTTTGCCCCGCTCAATTTCTAGTTTGCCCCGCTCAATTTCATGTTTCTCCGTTTAATTTTTAGTTTGCCCCGCTCAATTTCATGTTTGCCCCACTCAATTTCTAATTTGTCCTGCTCAATTTTCATGTTCGTCTTGCTCAAAGGAGATCAAAGTTACATGGGCCCCACAGTTATGTATTTATTATATCCTCAACATTCATCCATATCGAGATCATTTGGGAACATTATATATATATATATATATATATATATATATATTATATATATATATATATTGGACATATATATAATATATATCATACTATAATATATATATCTATATCAACTATATCACATATATAACACACTAATAATCTTCCAAACCATAAAAACATTTATATTTTATGTAAATTTTATTCATCTATTCATAAGTCACAAAGACCTGGATGAAGAGGAAAAACAAATTTCATAATGATCCAAAACTTTTATGACCCCTAAAGGGGTTTCACTAGTAGACGTCCAATCCTCCACTGCCTTTTACAGTGTGATCCCCTTGATAGCTAGATCTATCTTATTTTTCGTCTCAAGCCTTAATACGAGCTCGTCAAATAGATGGACGGTTTGGATATAACACATACCTCATAATGGGACCCACAAAATGCCGTGGGATTACAACGAAAAAAAGAACCTAGTGAGTTAGGGTCTGTGGGACCCTATAGCTACGAAAAAGTCCATAACTGTCCAGCGAGTTTGCCTAAAAAATCCTGCAATTTTCATAACACTATGCGTACGGATTATAACGGTAGCCATAACCGTAGCAAACTCCACGGGCGGCAGTGCGGCGGCAGTCTTTTCTTTTTCATTTTTTTTTGTTGTGTTGCTTTTGTGGGTCCCATCATGAGGTCTGTGTTATATCAAACCGTCCATCTATTTGGCGAGCTCATATAAGTTTAAAAAAAAGATAGATTTATCTTAACTATCAACCACACATAAAAGGCAGTGGGAAGGCAATTGAACGTCTACCATTGAAACCCTTTTAGGGGTTACAGAAGTTTGGATCATTGAAATTTGTTTTTCCTCTTCATCCAGGTCTTTGTGACCCTATGAATGAACTTAGACAGGGAGGATTTCTCACAAACATCACGGTGGGCCCCCTAAAGGTTTCTAATGGTTGATGCTCATTCGACAGTGTTTCCTGTAATGTGGTACACTTGTGGTACACTTGAGATTTGGATATACCTCATTTTTGGTCTCATATCGTAAAATGATCTAGAAAAATATATGAACGGCATGGATGAAAAGCATGCGTCATGGTGGGGCCCACATACCACCGACCATCCACCATTGGTCGGTGGGAGAGGGAGTACCCAATCCGTTTCCCTAAGAGGAGGGGTATTTTCGTCCTTAAAATCGCTGTCCGTACGAGCAGATCTAAGTTCCCAAATTAAGTTTGTATTGTCTCATAAAAACAGCTGGATAAAAGGTGGGGTCCACAGTCCCAAGTTTCTCTTGAACTTCCGACGGATGTGTGAAAAATCGGTGCGTGGTTGGCCAGTGACCCCAACATCAGCCAGCTAGCTGATGTAAAAGCTCTGTGGGCTCCACAATGATGTATGTATTCTATCTACTCCGTCCATCCATTTTCTCATATCATTTTATATAATTAGCTCAAAAATGAGGTAGATATAATATCTTAGGTGGATCACACCACAGGAAAAAAGTAAGGGTTGAACAGTCACCGTTGAAAACATTTTCGGGGCAACAGAAGCTTTAGATTAAGCTAATATTAATGTTCTCCCTTCATCCACGTTTTCTTGACCTTATCATTGGATGGAAAACAAAAATTACAGTGGGCCCTAGGGAGTTTTTAATGGTGGGTGTTCAATTGACACTGTTTTACTGTGGTGTGGTCCACCAGATATTTGGATTTGCCTCATTTTTGGGCTCATGCCCTCAAATGATCTTGAAAAATGGATGAATTGCGTAGATAAAACAGATATATCTCGGTGGGGTCCATAGAGCTTAGCTGACTGATGTCGGGGTCACTAGTCAAACCACGTCCTAAAAATCGTGGATCGTAGCATGCGAATGCAGCCAACTAGGAATGCTAGTTACACGCTCTCGAGTGCAATCGCCTACACGTGAATACGATGCACACGTGTGTGAGATCAGATCTTCTCCTCATGCGAACCCAACATTGTCAATAACATATATAAAAAACCCACATTTCTATATGATCATCAGGTGGACCCGACCTGTGAAATATGGCATGATAACAAGAGGTAACCAACGGTTCAAATTCTGAGTAAAAATATAGCCCATCTGATCATCCTATGATCCTGATTTTTGGATGAACAGAATCCAGATACTGAATACCGGTGAAAAACTGGTCCGAACATCTACACGTGTGACTAATTTCCAGTCGTGAAGTCAGATGTACCCGTGCGAGTGGAATCAGCATTTCTCCCATGTAAGGAAGTATGGGCACATACATTGTCAGATTTCAACGGTTGGGCATCTCTTGGGACTTGAAACGGCTATGGAGAGTGGGCACGTGCCACGAGGGGGAAAATGAACCGTTAGAGCCAGCAGAACCAAAGTATTGTAAAGTCATCTATTCACAGAACACGTGGCAGGGTGATGTACCAATCCAGTCCGTCCAATCAATAGATGTCACAACGGTAAAAAAATGACGCTTATCCGACAATCCTGCCGGGAGTGGATCTAGATTAGGAGTGGCCCTTACTGTGGGTCCACCTTGATCTTTATATTGGATTAGGTGCGGCCCTTACTGTGGGTCCACCTTGATCTTTATATATTTTGTGTCCATGCCGTCTATCTATTTTTTCAGATCATTTTAATGTAAGAACCCAAAAATGAAGCAGATCAAATCTCACGTGGACCACGTTACAGTAAACAATGGAGATTGAACGTTACACCATTAAAACTTTCTAATTAAGTTCTAATTAAGTTCCACCTTCATGTTTTCGTAAATTTTATTTGTCATACAACCTATTGAACAAGGTTATAAAAACAAGAAAAAAAAAAAAGCAATTATTAGCTCGATCCAAAACTTTGGGAGCTCACGGGATGTGTTTAATGGTCAATCATCACTGTTTCCTATCATATGGTCCACCTAAGAATTTGATCTGCTTCATTTTTAGGGTCTTGCTCTAAAACGATCCGAAAAAATGGAAAGATGGTGTGGATAGAAAACATACATCAAGGTCAGTCTCATGGTAAGGGCTGCACCTAATCTGCTCTCATGTGGCATATGGATTTTTAGCAAAACGGCTCAAATTTCAATGATGCTAGTATTTAACTCACATTACCATTCATTGTCCTCTTTGACAACTTTTGAAAATTTTTTGCCTCTTCATGGAGGCTGTAACCTGTGTGATGGTTGAGTGCCTTGAAAGTTAAAGAGGATTGAAAGATGTGTGGACCATGTCCCATTGAAGCAGTGGCAAGTGCAGGGTTAAGTAATTTATAGTCTGATGCAGAGGCAACCGTAGTACATGCTATTTTAATATCAAGGGCTCCATCCGTACCTTCATAGGGATGGACTTCCCTCTTATTATGGCCTCAAGTGTGGACCCTATATAAGCCAATAACTATTGTGAAGAAGGATTTGTTATACATTTTAAGGTAAGAAACCTTAACCCTAGACCTGTTTAAGAGTGTGAAGGTTCTAGGTTATGAAATAGCTAATTGGTTTCGCTCTTTAAGCTACAAAATCGCCGGATACGGAAGCCTAACGAACCTAGCTGATTCGTTGCAATCCTAAGGTGTAAGGTGAGGACTTTAGGTGTATAGGTTACGGTTTTTTAACGCTTTCAATGTCAGATAATGATAGATTCATGATCTGCATGTATTTGCACATGTACAAAGTGCTTTCCGTTTCCTGTTTCGATTAAAGATGCAAAATATGGAATTTTACATACTCTAGGTATACGTAGAAATACCGTATGCGTACACATTTTGGAAATGTGTTTGCCATGATTAATTGTTGTATGATTATATAGTATATGGATAAAATACTTATTTGGCGAAAGGAATCGCCGTAATACATGTTTGCTTATATACACTATGTATGTTGAAATTGTGTATTCTAGAAATACCGCATATGTATAAATTTTGGAGATGTAATTGTCATGATTATTTGTTATGTGAATATGATATACACGTATAAAATACTAGTTTGGTGAAAGGACAGCCCTAATACATATTTTACTAACATACGTCGTGTATGTTGAAATAGTGCACTCTAAGTGTTTGTGAAATTGTTTGTGGGAGTAAGTGCTTAGATGTTAGTGCCTTAGGTAGGTGCTGAGATGGGGTTCTCAACTACCTTAGAGACACGTATGATTCCCTCCATATGGTTATCTACTCTAACCACTCACTTATAAAATATATGTGTTTGTATCCCTATTTGTATAGTGCTTTATAACATGCTTTTTAACATGTTTTGTAACTTGTTTCATAACATGCTTTATAATATGCTTTACGACATGCTTGCTAGTGTGCTTGAATTACTTTGTTTATCATGCTTTACTTCACATGTTATGGTTGAGAATTGATTGAGTTTGGGACTATGTCCATAGTCCAGACATTCGGTACCAGACTTGAGATCGTGGTTGAGATTCATCTCGCCACACATGATGTGTTTGGCGAACCCGTGTCGTACTTCGGTTGACGATAGTGGTTGGCCACACGAAGTGCTTCTGCACTTCATATCGCTCAACTTGTTTTGCGCTCGAGCTAGCCGAGCACGTCAAGTAACCCGTGTGTCTTATGTATGTTCACCATGTTTGGTCGCTAATGCTTGAACCTAGAGTACCAAACTTATCAGTGAGAATCCCGTTAATCATGGTACCTCGATCCGCTAAGACTCATGAGCTGGGCATGGTGGTATGGGACACCGTGGTCGAGCTGTCGGCCTACGTTGGGGCCACGTGCCTCCCCGTAGTGACCAGTGAGCAACCAGACTCGTGAGCCGATTATGGTGGTATGGGACACTATATTCGTGCTGTCGGCCTACATTGATAAGGTGATGGGGGAGCGGTGAAACCTTTGTGCGCAACAGCCCTGGCAGCCCTTTGTAGTGACCTCGAACATACTCTGAAATCGCAGTGCGCCTTAGGGTTTGTCGCGGTATATAGAGTATGAACTAGGCCTGTTTCTGTACTGTGATGAATCGTTTAAGAGGAAATGGGGTAGTGGTGTAACCTTTGTGCGTAACAGCCCTGGCAGCCTTGGCAGTGACATAGAAAACACACCATTGTCTGATATTAACTAGGACTGACGACCCTAGAATGGATCATGTTTGGGAATGATACAAGGGAGGTACCTTAGTTTCCTAATCCTGCTATCTGAAATGGACTAATTAAAAACTCAGTAATCATGCTCACCATACATTGCATGTGCCTCGAAGATGTGGAGCACTGAGGGATGAAAGCATGCCGCGAACTTGAGATGGTGTCGCACGAGGGAGGGTGTGGTGAGGGCATCCATCATACCTGCATCCATACTTGCATTAATAAGAGTAGTTAGAAGTGTTTGATTTTACTGCTTTATCGTTACTGCTTGACTGCATTGATAACATGTTAACCTATGCTTTATTGTTCCACTGAGTTAGCTACTCACTCCCACGTTACGAGACGGTGTTGTGCACACCAACCAGACTTTGTCTCAGGTTTAGACGAGCCGACGACTCAGGAGGCGGAGCCTGATTATGACGAGGACCAGGAGGAGTTCTCTTATATGCAGTACTATGGCGGCTTCGACTAGGCTGCCGGACTGACGGGATTTGCAGGGATCACTCTTAGATTATTTTGACATTTTGTTCACAAACAAACATATGTATATGGTGACTCAGATAGATTCATACTCTGGAGAACAAAAATGATTTTTGTTTCTTTACATGCATGTATATGTAGTTCAGTCTTCCGCTTGCCTTTATACAATGATCTGGAGTATAATTACTATTTTTGGTATAATCTCACTCATGTTTATTGTTCTAACATACATAACAACATAATCAGCATTATTTATGTTGCATAAGTGATGCGCTGGAACTCGGGAGTTGAGTTATACTCGACCCCCGATTTTCAGGGTGTTACATAAACTTAAGATCTTCTTCTTCGTCGTTTTTAAGGCGGGACTATTCCAGAACATAAAATAACTAAGTTTTTAACAAACCTTTTATTATACTCCTTTTTACATAAATATATGTTATCAAACGTTTTCTACAATAGATGGCACGTGTAATTCGTCGTTCGATCCACCCACTTCTCCTAATTGGATACACGGAGTTTCTCTGTAGAGACTCGTGAACTCCTAGTATTCACGTGCAACGAATAAAGTTTTGAAGCGTGCACTATACCTTAGCATGATACGCATACACATCCTTATATGTTCATGGCAAACATACAGTCGATCTGAACTATCCAAATTGTGGTCCCGCCAGCCGTTCTGGGTTTTGTCCAGAAACCACAGTGAGGGATAATCCCATGGGCCCGAAACTTGGAAATAACTCAATGAGAATTCTGCAGGAGATATTTTCCTTCCAACCGTTGTTCATTTGAATGTTTTTTCGATCCAGGCCCCAAAATCAGTGGGCCTACACTTTAGATTGTTTGGATTGAATTATTCATGTCTAACCTGTACATATGGGTCGATGAATGTGTGTAGTCGTCTATACTCCCTCCGTCAGAGTATGGTATAATTCCTGGGGTTTGAACTTC